>OX419187.1:17484688-18111742 GCA_948465475.1 Thalpophila matura
TTTACTGTAGATGAATTAACTATTTCAGAATCAGAATCAAAGGCAGCATACATTTTACAATCACGCCTCAAAATAAGCAGTCACAGTACAATTAATAAAATCTTTGCGCAGACAGTAATTTGTACTAAAGTAGTTTTGGTGACCATTACATCTTATTTAAAATATTGCTAATCTCCGACTAATTTAATTAACAAACAAGGTACATTGTAGATACAAGTTAAGAAAACAGGTTTGGAAGATATAATTTACTTATTCAGCTAGCTTTTTCTAAGGGGTTTTAGATTATTAAATGCTAAATATCGTTTTACGAAAGACCGAACAAGTTCCTAATTACAGTGTAGAATGCTGAGGCGCATATTTTAATTTTATTAGAGTTGATTGCGCTTGAGTTTAGTTGTCCCATAACCCCCGCTACACACACGCGCTTAAACACTGCATCAGTAATTTTATGATTTCGGTAATTTAAACCTTTAGTGAACCTTTGTTTTACCCTGCGCACACAAACATAGCGTTCAGCCAAAAAACTCACAGCAATCGGTCACTTGATTCTTAGGTAAAAACTTAAATGTTTATTTCTGGGTTATGTAGAAGCCGTAACTAGCCTTTTATGGCCCGGTGCGAGCTTCTATAAGCTCTGCCGGATCGCTGCCGGCCTATATGCTTGCTGTATCTCAAAAAACATAGTTTTGAGATATCAACGTTTAAAGTTTTTAAAATCATAGTTACAAGAGTTTTGGATAGGCTATTCGACGAATCGGTTAAAGTTAGATGAACAAAAATGTTTTTGTGGTTGATAAAGGACCCTATTATGATACGATTTGCACCAGTTACGCGTATCTCATGTATTTTAAGATAACAGACATGTGCGTAACACGGTGGAACTGTGCTCTTGAAAAAGTCCTGGTCTGGTCATTTCTGGGCCTACCAGGGTCTGCCCTACCGCCTTAGTTACGACACTGACATTATAACATTTAATTTGCCAGTCTAACAGCATAATTATATTGTTTAGTCATTCAGCTGACCATTTATATTACAAATATATCAATTAATCTCACAGTTATTGCTTCACAGAACGCCGTACTCAGACGTCGCACATCGCTTGAAGCGGCTGACCGCTCAAACTAATAATGCATCAATCAGAGTTGATCTCGTCGGCTACTTGTTGCCATTTCGCCACTAAGTTTGATACTGATTTGTGTTTCAATCCCATCGACGATGATATTTTTACCTGAAACAATAGAATTTTCATGGAGTTAAAAGGTTTTTTTTTTATCCTACCAATAGTTGTCATGTGACGATCATCTCTCTGAAACAATGATAGCTCTAACGTCATAATCATAATATAGCCCCAGATACAAAATTACTCAAATCACAAAAAAGCTAAATATAAATTTGTCCTCCCAACGTACATCCATGACGCAATTTTTAGGGTTACGTACCAAAATGGTAAAAAGGAACCCTTAGGGGCGACGCAGACGACAGACTTTTTGTGCGATCGAGTCTGCCACGATTTGCAGCGCTGGAACAATGTGTTCACTAAGTTTCGCAGATTGTTCGAGCGCTGCAAAGCGCTGCAGACTCGATCGCACAAAAAGTCTGTGGTCTACGTTGCCCCTTATGGTGCGACTTCGTCTGTCTTTTTGTCTGTCACGGCTGCTTATTTCAGCAACTACTAATGCTATCGATTTGAAATTTGGAACAGTTATAAAGAATGCTTGCCCTTCTTTATTGCAAATGAAAAATATTATATTTTCATTGCAAATGGCGCCGAAGTGGGGGTTTAAAATGTTGAAGTGGGGTTACTAGTTCAAACGATGTTCGTATTTATTTAAAACTTGTTTAAACTCTTTAAAAATGTTCGTATCTAGCAGTTTTTTAGAAATCATCAAAATTAATTCACAAACTTAGTTATGCGGTCCGGTTTTTGAACATGTATACGTCCAAGAATGATACGGGACCCTCGGTGCGCGAATACGACTCGCACTTAGCCGGTTTTTTTATTGCGATGCAGAAATTAAGCGGGGACTAAAGAAAAAAAATGTGACTCACTTTAGACTTCTTCTTGGTAACTTTGACTTCCTTTTCCTTGTCTCTCTCCTTGTCTTTATGTCTCTCCTTGACCTCGACGGGCTCCGGCGAGTTGGACGCGTTGGAGTGGGGGGCGGAAGTCTGCTTCTCTAACTCCGCTATGTCGCTGTAGAAGGATGCTAATTCGTCGCCGATCTCTTGTTTTTGTTCCTGTAATCAAAAACGAAACTGAATTTTTTTGAATTGAAAATACAATTGAAAAAAATTGAAAATACACGTTTGTTACACAATATTTACATAAATTAAATACTTAATTAATTTCTCTGTATTTTTTAAAATGTGCAAATTGTATAATATTTTATCAAAATGTTCCAGGACTGCTGTATTTTAAATTCAAAATATGCTTACGTTAACGAAACTATACGTCAAAAAAATCATGATAGGGGTACAGAACTCACGTTAGCAGGTAGCGGCGGCAGATCATCGCAGCCGGGCGGCGGCGGGTCGGCCCAAGCAGGGGGCGGCGGGGTGCGTGCTCGGCTCCATGTAGGGGGCGGCGCGCTGATGGCCGGGGGCGGGGGCGTGAGGGGCGGCCAGGGCGGCGGGGGCGTCGCCGGCGCCGGCGGCGGGCTTGGTGGGAGTGGAGGGGCTATCTCCTCCTGGAACTAAGTTTATAGTTACTTTAGTCACCTAATATTATTATCCCTGAAATACCTACATACGAGTACTTACTTATTTTTCTGTAAAATTAACGCACACTTTTAATTGATAACTAGTTTGTTACAATTATTTGGGGATTGTTCCCGCTCGTTCTTACCCCGTCGTTCACACTATTAACGACTGGGAATCAGTGGCGAAAGGTCCCTACAATACGATTCCTAACGGCTTCCCTTTAAAAAATAGCACAGGCAGTTTTGCCTACTTTTATTAATTAGCTTTTCGTGGCCAAGTAAGCATTTATAACCTACGGCTTACGTCTTACAAAAACTGACCCTTCGCCACTGCTGTGAATGTTATATTGCCACAGCCAAAAAGTTGTAGCTAGTCTAAAATAGAATAATTAAGTACCTATGTTTAATTCTTTATCTAGAAAATAAGCAAGATATTACGAAACGGGTTGATAATGCTAGGTTAATTAATTATGCTTTATTCACCTTAGGTTCGACGCCAGGATGCGGCGGCGTGGTACAAATATCCATATCGGTGTGAGTAGTGGCGGGGTACTCCCACTGAATGAGCCCGTCGGCCTCGCGTCGGTAGCAGTACCGCCCCTCAGACCTGCAGTGCACAAACACACGAGTAGAGGTAGGGGTCATGGGGGGCGGCAGGGCCCGGTACTTTTAGATGGGGGCGGTGAGTTTAAGTCTTTACTTATATTTCAGTGTAATTAATTATTTTTTTTTAGTTTATTGTCTTATACCGGATGAATATGCTTAGAAGAAATTGAGTTGTTTATAGATGATAATAATATACTTAGTTATGAAAGAAAAAAGGGGAAAGCACAAATCTGTTAAGATGCAGAACTAATTGAAGACAATTTTTTTTTTAAATAAGATCATTTGCTGATAGAACGCGTCTAAAAATGCAGATAATTCAATTTATTTCTTGAAGGACAGTCTAACAGAATAATATTAAGGATTTTGTGCATGAGAAGTGGTAGGTATGTTGACTTTTTAAATACTTTCCGACTACATTTTCGGACAAATTATCCAAGGAATATAGAAAATGATAAACGTCATAATTTAAACAACTCGTTTTACAAACTCCAAAAACTTAAGATCACCACGCAACATCTAAAAGTATGGGGCAAACTTAACTAATGTCAAATAAAACCGTATACTTTAACCCGTGCTCCGGATTTGTGCCCGCCGAATAAATTAAAAAGAATAAAAAATAACATTCCAAAATGGCGGACACAGGGACTCCTCAAAATCCTTTACACGACGGTCTCGTTACCAGCATTCTGGAAAAGACCAAAGCATATTATTCTTGAAAATATGTAATAATAATCAGCAAAGAGTTTTGTTTTCTCACCAACTCCTTGGAAGAGGCGACGACTCCAACGTGCGGCTGCCACCGGTCTTCTGTCTTCTTCACACTTATAGCTAAGATGCTGTCTCTTTTATTACAATTTTTGGGATAGCAAAGTATTAAAGAAACTCATATGTTTAGTTTGAAGATTTTATTCTTAATTTAGTTACTATCACAGAAGCTGTATCACAGTAAATGTTGCAAATTAAATACATTTTAAATTCTAGTATTAAAATATTATGAGTAATTGTAATTTTACCGCTCTTACCTTGAAATTACAATGAATTATCTATTATTTTTTATACAATCGGTAAAAATATATACCTATTTAGAAAGATTCGTAGTTTTTGTTTAGACTGGATAAAAAATACATTCGTAGAGAAGTAAAGGTACCTTCTGCAAATAAAATTTAAACAAATACCAGGTTCGAGGTCAATGTCGGTCTTTCAGATAGTTTATATTTAGTATATTATGTACGTGTTACGGTTAATCCACGCGTACTGACTATAATATTATGTCATAGTTAATATACGAATGTTTTGGAAGATTCGGGTATTAACCGGTTAGTACGCGTGATATCCAATCAGTGCTACGCGAAAAAGGTATAAATAAATAGGTGTTTATCATATTTTTTTTTTAAAAGTTAAAAAAAAAAATATGATAAACACCTATTTATTTATACCTTTTTCGCGTCGCGAGTGGTTTATCTACTTTTTAGTTTAACTTGTGGGATAAGATTCGGGTTAATGGATGGCCCAAGGGCCACCCTGCCCTCACCCTGACATATTGCATATTTACACGCTTTTATTTTCATTAAACTATTATAACATTTAATAATAAAAAACCGGCACCAAGTGCATAATTCGCGTATTAACTAGTTAATTGCCGGAAAAGCTTCAGATAGTTTTTATTGCATGTTGTCTTTGGTCGATTCGCTAAATAACCGGTTAAAACGTGTAATGAATAGTTTCGCCTCTTAACGGTAACATGCACATTTAAGTTTCCACATAACTAATTTTGCTTCATGATTGTAGTGGTCCATGGTTCTCACAGGATAAGAATAGTCCTATCCCATTGAATACTACTCAGTCTGGACTTAGTTGAGGTAGCTCAATCAAGTCAAACTATAGTCCGTAGTATTTGTTGGCACAATGCCAACGTACCTTCTATTAAAAGTACTCGTTATGTTAAATTATCACAGCATTATTGGAACGAAGTTCCTTAACGCGGCTTGCAGTAGGAGTTAAATTGTTGACTCCGTGCCACTTTCTCTCTCTATCTGTCTCTTTCTATTATATACAAGGCGTATGGAACTTCGTTCCTGACGGGGGTTCCCCGACCGCATAATTTTTTTTCATAAATTAAAATTTTCAACTCAGTACGCTATCACCTGATATCGCCATATTTCACCGCGAAATATTTCTAAAAACTTTAACATAGCCAAAAGATAGTGACAAATTCGCGTCATATGAGATTTTAACCAAAATTCTAACCGCTATGTTAAGAAATATTTCGCCACGCAATATACGATACCGTGTGACATAGAGTCCTTTAAAAATCTTTTAAATTTCAGGACCAAAATAGGCCAAATTTCATTTTCCAAGTTTAGACCTTGAGTTTTAGTCATAATGTAACCAACACTCAAGGCCATATCTCACACAGATTCATAAAAATAATCATGATATATAAAAGATAGAGGTCCATATAGTTCATTCAGTCCATCGAGGCCGCACCATCTCAAGAACACTGAAGTTCCGAAAGTCCCAAAAACAGACTTCACTATAGAAGGCGCATTTTTAACAAGAAGACATCTTTAGATGAAAAAGGATTTATTAGAATAAAGAGTTATTGTGTTTATACAATGTCTCGCGAAACGACCGTTTCGAGGTTACGATTCGACACACTGATAGTTACGATTCGACTAATTTAATATTATTTACATTTAAAGATTGACGTTTGCAACTACATAATGGTCTGGTGGTAAAGAGTGCATTTACCAAAAATTGTCACGAATAAAGTACGCTAGTAGGATATTTATGCTAAATAGATCCATCTTGCGTCAATTTCTTTAGCACAGGAGTTCCCAACCAGTGAAGGACGCCCCCTTATGGGGGCGTATAGAAATCATAAGAGGGGCCCAATTTGTTCGGATATTCTTAAGAAAAATATATTTGAAATCTTAAAATCGAAAATTATACTTTCTTTCGGTTTAATTACTTTTAGAAATGGACTCAAAACTTTTAATTTACTGGATTATGCTTTAAATGGAGAAATAACTGTAGTGATTTCTGTTTTTCTTTTTTTGTGTAACAATGAAAAAAAGAAAATGAGTATTTTTTTATAATCGAGGAAACTCAACACAAAAAAAAAGGTTGGGAATAGGCTTTAGTAGATGTTTGCATTATAAGTGTTTATGCTCATAAGCAACGCGAACACCTAAATCCTTGTTCATATAAGAGCTTGAATAGTGTAGTATGCTCGGGGCCCGCCCCTTGTGACGGGCAACCGGGGCGCGCGGGGCGGGGTGCGTGGTGAGTGTAGTACCTCTGGAAGGCGGTGGTCCAGCCGGGCGGGGCGGCGCGAGCCTCGTGCGTCGCCAGCGTGGCGGCCGCCCCCTCGGCCCAGCGCCGCCAGTAGCGCACGGATACCGCCCCCGCGCGGAATGCTGATACCAGGGTCTGCGCACAACAACGCACACGTTCACTATGGTTTACCAGGGTCTGCAGTCTCGACATATATAGCGATCGCTTTACGACCGAAATCGGTTGTTCCGCCGTATTTTTCCATGGATTTTTTCTTAGATAGCGACCGATTTTGGATGTAAAGCCATCGTTATCTATGTCGAGACTGCAGAGCCAGGGCACTGTTTTAGGCCCTAATCTCAAATGATAAAAAAAAACCGGGCAAGTGCGTGTCGTACCACACAGTCTAGGGTTCCTTAGCAAGAAGTATTTCAGTCTTTTGACCGCAATAAGTATTTCGCTCAAGGCCTTTACGGCGCGGCTCATAGAAGACAAGCAAAATTTCATTCAAATGGTTATAAACTGTAGATTTGACGAGGGTGTGACAGACGGATAGACGGACATGACGAAACTATAAGAAGATAAATATGTTATCATAGCAAAACGGGAACCACTGTCACCACTTTTAAAGCAGTGTGCGTCACAACTACAAAAGCTTTCACCAGTACCTAGGCCCCGACCGTTTTTCTGGAATATCTTCAACGTACAAACACAACATTTTACAGATTCTTAATAAAATAGAAATAATATTGACACATTGGCAAAATTAACATAACACTTACCTGCATCTGTATCAACATCTCCTGCACCGGTGTCAACACACACGGCTGTAATTGGTTCAAGTACTTCAGTTTGGCCTCCACAAGGTCCGTCAGATCATCCAAATCCTCATCTTTCTTATCTTCATTCAACGTCTCCCCTTTTGTAAACATCAAACCATTACCGTAATTAATTGTGTTTGTTTTAGGACTTTCATGTTCATCTTCCTCTTTAGTAAAGCCTAGGCCAGTCCTCTCGCTAGAAAAACCTTCAATGAATTGCGAATACTTCGTAGTATACGCTGGTTCCTCGCCTTTCTTGCGTTCCGGTAATAATACAGAGTTTGATATTCTTAGTTTTTTCTTGCAAACGTTTTCTTTTCTCTCTTCCGTGTCTATTAAGTACAGGTTAGCGCCTTTCTTTTCAGTTGTTTCAACTTTTTTATCTTCAATTTCTACTTCTATTGGAAGTGGTGGAGTGGGAGGGATGGATGGAGGCGTAGCAGGGAGTTCGTCAATATTTTGACTACTTGGAAATAAGGGTTTGGGTTCTATAGGTGGCGTGGTTTCACGTACCGGCGAGTTCTTCGCACAGATAGCATTGTTTGATTTGTCTTCATCAAGATTATCAAGTTTCTTCGTCTTAGAAACGTTAGGTAATTCTCTTTTCTCAATTTCTTCTAATAGATCGTCTATGTTGGCGTTAGCTTTTATACTAGTTTCTTCTCTTTTTGGTGTGTTGCTGCCAGATCTTGGATCTTCTTCGATCATCTTCTGTAACTCTTTTGGTAATTCACCACCTAGTTTTTCTAATATTTTGGCTTTGTTTTTTAGCTTTAGGAATAGCACACTTTCGTCTTGACTATCTTCATCGTTTGTTTTGTCTGACTTTTTATCCTTTGTTATAAAAATAAAGCAAAAGACATTCATTAGTTATATTACCTTAATATTTATACTATAGTTCCCTGGATTAACACTTAAACCTCAGATTGAAAACTTTAAACCCATCATTTTGCTTGATAAAATTTCAATAGTATTGAGAAATTATAATGACCTAACTCAAACTAGTGATATATTTTGTTAAGTAACCACAAAATATGCCAGAAGTACATGAATTAGACCAA
This sequence comes from Thalpophila matura, assembly GCA_948465475.1. Lineage (NCBI taxonomy): Eukaryota > Metazoa > Arthropoda > Insecta > Lepidoptera > Noctuidae > Thalpophila > Thalpophila matura. The sequence continues at coordinate 17,493,152 of OX419187.1, forward strand.
AAGGCTCCATGTGAAATCATCTCATAAGATTATTTCAAATGGTTTTTACATCTGTATTTTTTAAGAATAAACAATAGATATGAAAAGATAATATAATTACTTCACAAGTCACAACCCATTGAAAGGTTATTCTTTAGCAGTTATCAGATTCATTTGTCATCATAGGTACTATTCTAATTGTATGACTTATTAACTAAACCAGGGTTTCCCAGCAAGGGTTTCTTATCCCAAACGGTCCGCGGACAACATAAAAAATATAAAGCATATATTATGTAATGGGGCAGCCTAGCATTTGATAGGAACAGGCAACGACAACGAAGCCGTGCGGCTGAGTATCCTACTATTTAATTATATTATAAATGCGAAAGTTTGTGAGGATGTATGTATGGATGTTTGTTACTCTTTCACGCAAAAACTACTGAACGGATTTTGATGAAACTTTACAGATAGTTTATACATCAGAATAACAAACACATAGGCTACTTTTTATCCCAAAAACGCGGGCAAAGCCGCGGGCGGAAGCTAGTTTTAAATAAAAATATCAAAAGCGGTTGTTTGTTTTATTTTTAGGGGTCTGCGGATCATGGAGAAGCGGCGTTTGTGGTCCGCCCTAGAAAAAGCTTGAGAAACCCTGAACTAAACCATTGATATTCGTTTTACAAACATCCAAAATGGCTCTTTAAAAATATTTAATCATAAAACAATATTATTTTTTTACATACCTCTTTCACCAAATCATTTTCTGCTTTAGCCTTAGGAGATTTAGGTCCATTATTCATTAACTCCAGAGGCAGTTCAGGTCCTATTGGCACTGTATAGTTCTGTTTCGGAGGTAATGCTGGTCCGTACTCCACGGGCTTAACTTTTGGCTTCTTGTGGGGGACATTTGGCTTAACTTGAGGTTTGGGGAGAGGGGGGGCTGTTGGTTTAGTTGGAACTTCAGCTTCATCATTAGATTCCGAGTCCGAATTGTGGTATGATGTTATTAGTTCTATTTTTCTGTGGAGAAAATAAAAAAAAAAACAATTAATGTACAATTGTACGGTCAGGGAAAGGGATCCTTTAGCAGGCAGACTATCATTGGTCGTATATTCAAACTTCGAAGCAATTCGGATTCGGATTGCTTCGAAGTTTGAATATACGACCAAATATGAATCATAGCATACCTGCTAAGGAATCCCTTTCCCTGACTGTACATGAAATGATAAAAAATATTGGTATTTTTATATGACTTTACATTAATCCAGCATGCATTGAAAAGTGGATCCTGCATTACTTTTTTCTTTACCCAATGTTTATTGTTTTTTTAACTCAAGGGCTCAAAGTTGCCAAAGCTAAGTAGCAAACGTGTGAACTTCCTAATTTAATCTATGGCACAGGATTTCTAGGTTCAATTCCCAGGTCGGGTAGTATTATTGAAATTCCCATAGGAAATGCTTAGTAGCAGCCTGCCTATCCTTTCCGAGAATACAGGAATAAAATGTAAAATCTGCGCAGATAAAGAATGGGATTGAAAATGGCGTCGCCTCTAATCACCGCTCGCTCGCACCCTGACGGGTGAGTATAGAGAGCACAGGCAAGTAGGTGCATCGCACAAACTTTTCGGGCACATTGGGACGGACGGTTTGCGGTATCTAGTCTATTCTAAATCTGTGATAGAGAGTGATAGTGTGACAGCGAGGTGGATAACGGCGACGTCATTTTCAATCCTATGCTTGAACTGTGCGCGTTCTACATATATAATGTTACTAGCTTCCGCCCGCGGCTTCGCCCGCGTTTTTGAGATATAAAGTAGCCTATGTGTTATTAAGCTATATTAGGTACTGTAAAGTTTCATCAAAATCCGTTCAGTAGTTTTTGCGTGAAAGAGTAACAAACATCCATACATACATCGGTAATTCTCACGAAATCGCGAAATTCTTGTCCTTTAAGTTTTATTAAAAATCTAACAAATATAAATAACGGTTACCAATATTTCCTTGAAGTCTACATTACTTACTATAGCTAAAAGATTCACTTATCATTTTAGAATCATATGTGTAAATAAAAAAAACCGGCCAAGTGCGAGTCGTACTCACGCACCAAGGGTTTCGTATCATTTTTGAACGTATAAAGTGAAAAAATCCGGACCGCATAACTAATTTTGTTTATGAAGGAATTTTGATGATTTTGAAAAAACTGTACTAGTTAGGAACATCGTTTTATTTTTGGTGCCATATTTGGGTCAATTTCTATCAACTGTGATTATTTCAGATTTTTCGCCCCGTAAACTTCGGAGATAAGGGGGGGAATGGTATTTGTTTGGACATTTTTCATCATATGTCGAAAACTGTAAGACATAAAATAAAAATATATTTTGAAATGTGCAGATCAAGCCCTTTCATATGATATGTCACTTGACCTAGTAACCCCACATTAAAATTTTGGACCCCCACTCCGGCCCCTTTTGCAATGAAAATGAAAATATTTTTGGACTTTTTTCATTTGCAATAAAGTTGAACAAGCATTCTTTATAACTGTTCCAAATTTCAAGTCGATAGCATAAGTAGTTGCTGAAATAATCAGGTGTGACAGACAGACAGACAGACCAGACAGACAGACAGACGAAGTCGCACCATAAGGGTTCCTTTTTTACCATTTTGGTACGGAACCCTAACAACACATCTATAGTTATATCTCTAAAATCATTCCCTCACTGTGTCCCAAGCTCCAATTTCAATACTTATATATTATCAAACAACCAAAAAAAATCAAGTCTTGCAAGTATGACCGATTGATTGCAAATATAATAGACTAGACTTTTGCCCGCGACTCCGTCCGCGTGGACTACAGTGGAATGACCAGTTTAAATGACCTCCGTAGTGTAGGGTGGCTAGTATTACCAAGAGGTCAAGCTGCATCTCAGGTTCCTACCATCAGAATTTGATGAAACGTGGCTTAGATTTTAAGTTGGACCACAAGCTATTGAACTGTGACAACCACATCAAAATACGTTCAGTACTTTTTGCGTGATGCGCGCACAAACAGACAAACAGATAAACAGACAAACACAAAAAATAAAAATAAAATCTTTTCGGGTATAGTTACGTTACGTAGCAGTACCTTATCCCAACTGTTTTTTCTGGAATATCTTCAATGTCCAGACACAGCTTGTTTACAATTTTATAATAGTATAGAAAACAATTTTATTTTCCAAGGTTCCTAAATTGATTGTAATCACCTAAGTCGTCATTCCCTCACATTCATTTTTTTGAATATCCTCACAATTCTCATAAAACAGAACACGTTTAATAGGGACCACTATTTAATTAAAATCTAACACTAGTACTACGAAATCCATAGAAAATAAATACAAATTTATTTCAAAATTATTTGTCAAATTTTAATGATGGTGAGAATTACCCACATCCACTCTCACAAACTTTTGCATTTATAATATTAAGTAGGATAGGATTTATACTCACTCGTCCTCATCATCACTGTGGGGTCGTTTCTTATTGAACTTGCCCCCCTTCTCCTTATGCCCGGTGCTGTTCCGTTCACTCTTCTTAGAGGTCTTAGGGGTAGACTTGGTTATCACTTTGTTGTTCTGTGTGTTTTGTTTCTCGGCTAGTGCTTGCTGGTACAATTGCCACTCTTCGGCTGATACTTCCGCTGAACCTCATAATAAAAATAAAAAATTATAGAGAATATGTATTGTACAGATTATTAATAAAACATAGGTAACGTATACCACTATGCCGATAAGCCAATCTCTAAATGTTGATGTTACTTCAACAATGGAAAGAAATTGACATCACTGTGGATGACAGATTTATTTCATTTTTTCTCATTTAAATATATGTATAAATGAACAAGCCATGGAAACAACAATAAAACATCATAGATTTATTTCACTTATGCCATATTCACGGTAAACAAATTTTGAGCAATATTGTTGATAGCAACTTCAAATGTTGCTAGAAACAATATCAATTTCAACCTTTCTTGACCACTGAGTGCCTAGTAGGAGTTTTTCTTACATTTTCAATCACATTAACATTAATGAAGGTTATCGTCAAAGACCAAACAATCATTGATTTATGCCTGAAAATGAAGATGCTTCATTCACTGTGCAAGATGTTCACTTGATTATCGCAATCATATGCAACTCGCACTGAGCACTGAACATGTTTGTTGCCATCAGCATGTTTCTAGCAACACACAAACACATTGCTGTAACATTTGTTTACCATCAATACAAGGTCTTTGTATCTATTAATAATATTATTATGTATTAATAATATTACTTTAAACATAGATGGCGCCTTCTAGTGGCGCCATCTATGAGCAGATGGCATCTATCACCAGACCATAAGTGATGGTCTGGTGACAGACAGACAACAAAGTGATCCTATAAGGGTTCCGTTTTTCCTTTTGAGGTACGAAACCCTAAAAATCATTAAAATTATTTACCTGCTACATGCAATTGTTGCTGAGCCAACTTGAGTGCCAGTAAGTATTCAGGCGGTGCTTCCCATGTCACAGCGTTGGTTAGCTGGTTCCAGTAGTATGTGAAGCCACTGGTCTCATCGTAACACGCTGACCAAGCTGCAAAAATGTTGCAAAAAGTAGTAGAACTTACTTAAAAAAATAGAGCACTTTTGTTGAATAACATCAGACTTACAAATGCAATTTATTTCCAATTATATGGTTTCACAATATTGATTGGATCAATCTCATTTTTGAAAGGAAACTTTAAAAACATTCAGCACTATTTGCCAACTGTATTGGACTCTTAAAATGAAAACGACATAATTATAATGATTTTAGATTATACACCGTGACGCAAAACCTCAGACACCCCAACTGATTTTTATAATGTTAAATTGATATAACAATGAATTAATCATTTTCATGTGTGATTGTTAAAGATATTTGTATTTTTTCATTTCTTTATTTTTTCAGTTCTAATCCATTCATAGCTCTGTGACGCACATGCAACGCAAAGCGCTCTGCCGGCAGACTGGCGGGCGGGAGGCAAGAGGGCGGGGGGCGGATGGTTTCGTGCACTATTAACTTTAAGACTCGGCTTGAAATGAAATATTATTTTTGAAAAAAATAACCTACATTAAATAGTAGTGTAATCGATTCTCTTCTTGATTCTGAAAAAACTAGTTTCAGGTTTAGCGTTTATTCAATTACACCGTGTATAAATATTAGCTTACATGTCATGTAAACTAATATTTAAAAAATATATTCCAGACCACAACTTGATATAAATAATATAATTTTTAATCACATTTGTGTATACCTACCTATAAAAAAATCATTCCTCATTATTATGAGTTATGAGTTGACTTATTCAACATAAGTTTTCCTTAAACTCCAGTTCTTGTTCACAGTGAAGAATTGTTAATAAGTAATATACCTACTTCAATATCCTTATTACGAACTAAGTCTTAGTAATTGGATAAAATAGATGAGCTGGAACAGCCATCAGATAAATAATATAGCAAACATCCACAAGGAACTCATTTCTACATTGCTTAGATGAATATGAAAGTAAGTATTTTACAATTCTATGACATAAACAAATTCTTTTATTGTGTTTATTCATAGCCACTTCTTAATATTACAAAAACAATCTTTTGAAGTGAGATTTTTCCTCAACATTTTATTCCCAAGAAAGGCGAATCTCATTCCACCCCTAAGGCTACTCTCTGACCATAATTTCAACTAACTAGACACTTATTTACATTGAAAACAATATCAAGAATACTTACGGCAGTGTGGTATTGGGGCTGGATGAATGGCGGCTGCTGCATTCGCTGTCGCAGAAACATTTGGATAATTTTGTCCAGGCAATGGCGGTATAAAAGGCTTCCTAGTGTCTGGCCCTGGCGGCAATGGTGGAGCACGTGCCCCATCGTCAGAATCCTCATCAGAATCACCGTAATTAGCTAGCAAACCAGCCAGCGGGTTCGCTTTACTCATAGCGGAACTTTCCAAACGTTCTGAACACAGAAAAACTGTTTTCTTTTTATTTCGTTTTAATTAAATATTATTCTAATACTTGTATTTAATCGTTATTTACTATAATTCACGTCTATTATAACATTATAGTGATTTCTAAGAATAAAACATTTTTAGCACGCTCACTCAATTTGCACGTTTGACACATTAGTCGCCATTTTGAGCGAAAAATATATTTTTTTTTTTTTTTTTCTGTTCGCCCTTCTTGGGCAGGCTAAGGTCTTGGACCATACCGCCTCGTCTTCAGTAATTATTGTCCTTCTTGGCGAAAAATATAAAATAATATGACTTGACTTATCCGCTTCAATACATGCAGAATTCTTCAAAATTCTTAAAAATAAATAATTATGTACCTATGTAATATTAATACTGTTTTATTTTTCTGTAGGCTTGAGATAACTAAAGAAAATAAGGTTAAATTGATCTCTAGTAAAATTGTAGTAAAATTATTATTCAATGGACATGAGCACAGAACAATATTACTCTAGCGAGGGACATGAGGTACCTAAATTATATCGAAGTTTAGTAAATACCACCTTTTACAACAGATGGCGCCACGTGATAAAATGCTGGGCGAATCCTATCCTACTTAAAACTAAACGTGAAAGTTTTTGAGGATGTATGGATAGATGGATGGATGTATGGATGTTTGTTACTCTTTCACGCAAAAACTACTTAACGGATTTTGATGAAACTTTACAGTAATATAGCTTATACCTACATCAGAATAACACATAGGCTACTTTTTATCCCAAAAACGCGGGTGATGTCGCGGGCGGAAGCTAGTAATATTATAATAATATGACGGCATTGTGACTGAGCGATTGGCTGCGCAACGTGTTGCGGGCTCGATCACAGAACAATATTACTCTAGCGAGAAGAATATCAACTTCATAGTAAAAATGTGAGACGAATTTGAACGCCATCTAGTGGGATCCCACTAAATCCAATGAAAAAAATTATATGCCCACCTAGAATAGATATTATTTTATTGACAGTAAGACAATAAAATAATATCTATTCATTAAGGTGGGCATATAATACAAATTAATACATCTTGAAAAGCTGGAAATCCACAATTGACGCACTTTCCTGTTTTACTTTGATTAATTGCGAAACAATTCTCGTTCTCACAAAGAAATCTCGAAAGAATCACTATCTCACTCAACACAACACTTTTTCACCGCAACGGCGTAACAGTATGCCGACTCAACGTTATGATGGAAAAATCAGAAACAGTTTATCGTTTTAAAGCACAACAAATAAACAGAAACAAGAAAAAACGACCAACCATAACAGCAGACATTTATCATATGGTGTTGCCAGAGCAAACTACCAGAGTCCATTTTTTAAATTCAAATTTATTTCTAAAGATATAATTATTTTTCCAAATTTCGTTTAGAGTTCATAATTTTAATTATATAACCGTAAAAAAAGTAGGTGTTAGTTATTAAGCTACATTTTAAATTAAATTAATCATGTTTAGGTCATAATTTGTTACACGATATTTCATTTTATTTTACTTGGTAACATTTCATGGTAATCAGCCTGTTAGACAGAGTCATTGATATCGCTATTCTTATCATGAGCTGGAACCCACCTTGTGTCCAAAGTCACCCATACACAGTTGACCGAGCCTGGGCTCGATTCTCCGCACGGATCAAATGTTTGTGTAGGTACCTATGTGTTTGTAAACCTTTTTGTCGCACCTACGATAAAGGAGAAATCCTAGTGTGGGGCAACGTTTTTGTTACCTACCACATCACCATATTTTTAGGCGTGTCTGTATGTCTGTCCGGTACAAATGCAATTTATTTTCAAGCACTTCCAAGCACTTCGGACCAAGCTGAAAGGGTAGGGGAGACCAGTTATAAAAGTAACACGGGATGAACGTAACAAATGAGTTTCTGGACGTACCTATTATGTTAGCTGCACTGATTTGCGCCATTTTGAACCCTCCCTCACCTCAGCTGCTCTCACGGCGCTGTGCTGTCCAAAGACTACTATACATATAGACGGTACTCTCAACCATATTTTCCGTCATCGTACAAGCAACGCCATCTATCCGTGGTAGGGCCAATTCAATTCATAATCTATACCTACCTATAGCTATATAGTATACAGCTATAGCTATAGCTATACAGTAGGTACCTACATACCTATATCTTCATATATTACTTGGTAAAATTATTGTCATAGGGCGTTTGTGCAGTTATCCGTTTCCAACCCATTTTTTATATGACACGTTTTTTTTTCATACATTTCAAAAACTGGTAGGTATCGAAATGTATGAAAAAAAAACACGTTGGTAAAAAAACGTGTTAGAAACGGATAAGTGCACAAACGCCCTATGACAATAATTATTTAACCAAGTAATTTAAGAGGCGTAACGTATAATGATGTAATTATTGTTTTACATAAAAATACGTCAGGACGCGTGACAAAACATCACGTTACCTACTTCTATGTAAATGGAAATAATACAATTTATACGGAATAAAAAAACGTTTTAGATTACACACTTTTATTTTTGAACTTAGAACTTCTTTTTTAAATATTTAAGTTTGCCTGCATGTACCTGAGAGTCTATCGACGGTAGGTATTAGGATATTTATGATGCTGGTTTAAAGAATCTTCTTGAAGAGGAGTCTTGATAGTAAATAATTTCAGCGGCTAACTTCGCTACATCATTGATTTCCTGATCTGACCATTTCAGTGATCTTCGTCCACCGAAGGGCTATCAGGGGCTGGATAGCTTTTCCAGCTCTGAAGTCTTCTGTTCCCAGGGCTTGTAGGAGCTCTTTAGGCAAATCTTCTTCTGAAAATGTCAACATAAAAAGATATGTAATACTTGTCTATCTGCTTAGTGATAGCGCAAAAGTCATGTAGGTAATATTCCTATGTGGAAATAAACATTTTGCATTGTCTATCCGCGATGTGATAGCGCTTGCCATGTTTATATGACACAGTGTCCACCTGCATGTGAAAGCGCAGTCATTTACATAATCTCTCATTTGGGATCCGCCAGGCGTTTGAAGTTATGACATATAAGGTAGGTACATTATGTCTTAGGTACTATGAGTAATGAGTGTTTTACAGACCTGTATTAGGGTCTTGATCCAGATCATTTTGAGTAGGTTGGTTATGCACTGTTGGCGACGGTGGTTTGGGCAGCTGTGAAACTGGAGACAGCGGCGTTGGTGAAGTAGGTGATCGTAGGCGACGAGTCTTCTGAATCCACTTCGACCGGTATCCTCTTCAGTTTCCTCAACAATTGCCGTATCTTTTTCTTTATATACTTCCCCATTTCTAGAAACTCGCGCAGGAGAAGAAAATCCAGGGCAAAACGTTTTCAAAGAAACATCTCACCCGAAAATCCGAAATCTCGAAATAAATAAAAATAACTTAAATAACTTTTTTTTTTTTTTTTCTCTTCGCCCTTCTTGGGCAGGCTAAGGTCTTGGACCATACCGCCTCGTCTTCAGTAATAACTTAAATAACGCATTTTTCTATATGACAGATAGGGATGTAAAAATAATCGATTATGGAAATAACCGTTAAAAAATCGATTTTTGAAAAGTAAAAATCGATTTAAAACATGATTTTATTTTTAGGGATCGATTAATAATCGATTTTTTTTATAATCAATCAGTTATTACCAATTTTTTTATCTGCAACGCCGACATTATGTTTGCCCCCGTATTCACAACGCTTCGATTTAATTCCGATTCGGAAAGTCGTATGTCTATCTCGCTCGCTTTCGTAATGCCAAAACAAGGTAGACGTACGACTTGTCGAATCGGAATCAAATCGAAGCGTTGTGAATACGGGGGTTGGTCTTCTGGCCCGGAGCCCGGAACGCGAACTGCCATAGAATTTGCTTTTGAATCAGTTTAGTTGGTTAATTTAATCAAACATTCACTACATGGAGTAACGAACTTGGTTGATATGTCATTCATTACTCGTTGGTGAAACTTAATTTTTCAAACGACAAGTTTATTTTTAATTAATTAATCTATTGATATAATATTTATGGCGTTTATTTTAAAACATATTGACAAATTAAGGAAAAAACAATTAATAATCAATTTTGTTAAAAATCTATTATTTTCTTAGGAAAAAACGATTATTTATTAATCGATTTTTTATGCTACAAAAAAACCGATTAATTAAAAATCTATTTTTTATGTACAATGTCACATCCCTAGTGACAGACAGTTGACAGTGTAACCATATGACCACATAATAAATACGTTTTTGTAATTGATTAAATTAATTCTTTTATATTTTCTATTTACTTCTAATAATGTAAATTAAATTAATGTGATCTATTATCCTAATTAATATATTTAATGATAATTTTGATTAAATCATAACACTGTTATAAAGTGGTAACCCAATCAGTAAATAGTTTTGTCACCACGTCGGATGGATGGAGCTAGTTTCCATACAAAAGTTTCGAACAGTCTACAATGTTCTAAGAGAGCATAGCATGGTGCTGTCAGCCGGCCTAGCATGACCACGATAGAAACGGGTTTTGTCTACATAGAAATAGACAAAGTGACAGATTGTAGAAACATTTCTACGTTTTATGAATGAAATCTGTCACTTTGTCTATTTCTATGTAGACAAAACCTGTTTCTATCGTGGTCATGCTAGGCCGGCAGGTTGTGGCCGTAGCGAGTCGGTGCCGTCAAAATAGGTAGGTACCTCCAAAGTAAGTTTTGACCGTTTTCTCCAACTGTGTTTGTTTTTATTACGGGACGTTTAAGCTTGCGAGTCAAATGTCATTAATATTCATCTTTCTATTTTGGCGTTGGAAACGGCATCTTTCTAACAGTTTTTTTTGAGATAAAGTTTATCGTATTCGGTAAAATTTAAAAATAGGGATGAAAGTAACAACTTGTTACTTCGATCCCGATTATGTATAGTTTGTATAGAATCCTTTTCAAACAGCAGGTCAAATTAAAAATGGGTACAATGCCTAGAGTATCAGCTGTGGGCTCATGTAGACTGTACTAATAACGAAATAAGTTGTGGGCCATACATTTTGTCTGACTAAGATCTCATTTTTGTTTTTCATTTGCAATAACGTTGGGGAAGCATTTTTTATAACTGTTCCAAATTTCAAGTCGATAGTTTTAGTAGTTGCTGAAATAAGCAGGTGTGACAGACAGACAGACAGACGAAGTCGCACCATAAGGGTTCCTTTTTTACCATTTTGGTACGGAACCCTAAAAATGAAAATTGTTACGTTCATCCCTGGTCTCCCCTACAGCTATTTAATTTGGATGAAAATCAAATAATATGGACTTAAAAGTAAAAGTAATAATACCTACTTAATGGTTTTTTTATAAACCATGTTTTTAACGAACTAAAAAGTATAAAATAAATTCTAATGAAATGATAAACGTGGGGTGCATATAATAGATAATAAGTAGATATAAGATGCAACCCACGTTTTTCATTTCATTAAAAATTATTTTATACTTACTTTTTAGTCCGCTGTGTTCATGATTCCTGCCGGTATTTATAGGTATAGGGTCCTAATACCGGGCATTGCCCAATCAAGCACTTTCAACTCCGGGCAAAACCCAATAATCTACCGGTCGACTCGGGAATAGAACCCAGGATGCCTACGCATGTCATAACAAAGATTGATAGATAGTTCTAGGTAAGTATCTACCTAAAAAATAAAACAAACTAGGTACTTACTCGATTTTAATTTATTTTATTTTATTAATACAAAACTAGCTTAATTAGGTATGAATAGGCACGTTTATAAAAAAATATAAATACTAACTAGTCTATAACTTACTTGTTATTTATACATAAGTACCTACTAATATTATACAGTTTTAAGAGTACGGTAACTATTTTATAAGGTAGGTAGGTAGGTAAGGACATTTGTGACGGATAAAAACTATTAGGTATATTGGTCGTAAAATATTTACCTAATCAGATCAGGCAAGATCGCAACTCATACAAATACATAGTATAAATACCCTAAGAATTAACTTAAGTAGGTAATAGCTTGCAGGGTAGGTATTTTAAGATCTCATCTAGGTAGGTAAATATTAAAGACAAATAAAATTGTAAGAATAAACATCAAATTGTTATGGATCAAAGATCTAAAATTATTTTCTTTTTTCTTAAAAAAAACGTTCAACACCACTTTTATAACAAAAGAAGGTCGACGATGATTTGTGGATTTAAAAGACACATAATTTTGTCTAAATAACTGACTATCATTGAGATGCTATCTATAAGTTTAATAAATTACAATGAAGCTATGTATCTAAAAGTTATCAGAGCATAAATTGTTCTTTACATAATATTATAATACCTACTTCTGGTTACTCATGTAACATCATTCATAAATCATAATACATCGACTTAGGTTAAAACATTAAAATCATTCATCAGTACAAAATTGCATTAACATCCTCCTTGTCATATAAATTCAATAATTTGCGCAATGATTTGATACGTACCTACAATATTTTGTAACTATATGGCTTTTACAACTAAAAATAACAGAGTTAATAACTTACTACACTGTAAGAAGAAATAAAAATAATGTAAAATTCATTTCCCCTATTGTAGGTAAACGAGACAACAATACAAAAACGAGCAACGTATTTAAAATATCTATATATCTTCGGTGACAGAGTAACGGACTTATAATTAAGACTATAATTAATTGGTTACCGCTTGACAATGCAAGGTTCACAAGTACCCTCCTTTAGATAAGCAGGGTGGCACTGAGGACACTTGGGATTCTCCCCAAAACTTTGCCTCCCAGGTCTTGCAACCATAACTTGAAAAGAAGTCTCAGCATTATCGCTCTCGTACCCTGGATGCGCCTCATCTAAGGGAAACACGTAGTCAGGGACAAAGTACGAACTGATATTGTACTCTGTGTTACTTGGTTGAGGAGTCGTCGTCTTTGGTTCAGGTCTCGTCACACTGCTAAACGGACTCTTTCCTTGTATTGACCTCGTCTGCAGTACATTTGTATCATTAGTTCTGTTACTTTCTTTCGGAGGTATGAGATCGAAGGCAGGCACCGCCCATTTCCATTCGTAGTAAATTGGAGGTCCTACGGTTGTCGATGGAATTGGGGCAGATTCAACATTAGGAGGCAATAAGACCCTTTCAGGTTCTGGGATCCGTTTTTTGTTTCCACTTTTTGTTGCAGTTTCTTCAGCAGCTGCGCTAGATTTTGTGTTGACGGAATCAAATCTTGTGCCTTCAGAAAAAGACTTGTCGTTATCTGTTCGGAAGGTATTAAAGCTGTTGCCGAAGTTCTTATTTTTTCTAGGAGTTCTTTCTTCCTCTGAGCTGGCTGGTCCAGCTGGCAAATGACCGTTCAGGTCAATTATCTCGGATCTAGACATAGCAGTCTGGCGTACATCAGGGGACGTTGGATCGAAGCGTTTGATGAACATGAAGACGGGATCTTCAGAAGGTGCGACGCTTGAATCTTCTACTCTTGTTTCTCTTGTAGGAGCTGCAGGAGGAATTAACTCGATAGATGGTGGAGTGACATTTGGTCTTGGATTGTTTTGTGTGAAGTTGGTGCTCGGTGTAGGCCTGAATGTTGCGTCTGGTGTTTGTGAGGCAGCTTCATCGAAGTAGTCAGTGTTTCTATTGGATCCAAAGTTGGTGATGGTGTTGGCATTGGCTTTGTTGCGGAGTTTTCGGCCGGTGCCGGTGGACCAGGCAGTTGGAGGCCTGTAGTTCTGTTTGCCACCGTCCAAATCGTTGTTATCGACGTCAGATATGCTGTCAGCTACGCCGACGATACTGTTGCCCGGGTGCACGGGGAACTGGAACGAAAACATACAAAAAATTGTGAGAAATTAAAACAAAATGCTTGGTGCGAAATCTGCAATCAACGTAATTGCAGGTTGCATAACTTAAGGATAAGGAAAAGGGAAGGTAATAATTATAAATGTTAGTTAAATATGATGATATCATCAAACTAAACCTAGAAGAAGGAACTGAAGTGAGTGATCTCATCAGCTCACGCACGAATTGAGCGACTAATTAAACTTTTAATATCCTACGACCTTAATTAAGTCGGTAAAATCAGGAAATGAATAATAACACGAATTTATTACCTTTCCATTATGATCATAGTTTAATAACTATTTACTTAATTTTGTAAATACATCATAAAATATATGTAGGTTAGTAGATATTTCTCGAAGATTTTAATTTTGTGTCTGTATCTATAATACGTAGGTACTGACGAATGACGTACCTACTGCTTTATCTACTTCATAGTCTTTGGAGATAATGCCCTTAGCCGTTACCAACAATCTGTTAAGCATACAGTTATTTTCACCATTATTTAGCCCTGTTTACCTATAGAAAAATATAATTGTGCCTTAACGTGTCATATCGCGAACGTGTGAATCGTTACCGCTTCTACGCACATACTGCGCACCTAGATATTTATTGTGAAGACATAGGTCGCAGGTTAAGGGTCGCGAAGACCAAGTAATCGCCACACGGAAATATAAGTGTTGTGAGTTATGACACTTACATGTTATGACCACACGGAATGTCTAGTACGCACCTACCCACTTAATCAAACAAAACTTGCGTATTTCCATGCAAGCTACTTAGCTACGTGATTGTGTGGTAGTTTAATGCCAATAAGAGATCTAGATTGAGGTACCTATTCGTAAGATCCGACAGCTTAAGGTTCTTAAAAAGTAAGATATCATAACAGCAGCCAAGGGCTCCGGAAAAAGCCAGACCAGGAATGTAGCCTACTTAGTAGTGTGGTGCGCGTTGTTGCGATTAATAGCCAGTATTTTATTTAAAAAAGCAAGCAAAACATTTATTTTATTCTACAATGGTAGCAAACATGATTACAGCCGCCTGATGGTGAGCCTATGAAACGGTTGCAACACCAAGTATCACACGCGCGTTGTCGACCCTTTAAAATGAGGATTCACTGTGCCGACAGCTTAGAGGACATGCAGGTCCCCCGCTGTCAACACAGCGCATTCTCAGGAGCTCTGGCGACCTTACTCACCACAGGAACACAATACTACCGAATAGTAGTGTTATTTGGCTGTGGTATTCTGTAAGGAGTCCCCAGTTGGGCTGCTCCGATTTGAATTAAATAAAAATATAACTAGACGGTTTTGAGGTATAAACGATCGAACCGCCAGCTCAAGCCCCTTCAGCGAAAGTAATCCGAGAAAGAAGCCTCTAAAGTCACTGAACCTCATTTAGCTCTGAATATGGGCTCAAACATCAACGTACCAGCTCATTTGCCTATCGGACAATAAACTAGAGAGGTCTTTACCTTAGTCCCAGACAATAAACTAAATAGAGCACTTTAATACCTTAGTCTCAGCCTCTCTCAGCAAGTCGTAGTTGTAGGGGTTGTACGGCGGCGCAGACAGGATGTCGGGGCGCGGGGTGCGTAGGCGCATCTCGTCGTCGGAAACGAACGGTTTGTCGCGTTGACCTGGAAAATAGGAGGAAAAATTGATTAAAATGTACCTACACGTGGGTTAGGTATACTCGCCACTTCCAACCACTTAATTTTAAAGTAATAAGTATTGCAGATTTTTGTTTTCTATGGTTTTGTTTGCAGAAATAAACACATGCAATAAACAAAACACTTCAAGACAAGAACCCGACTATTACAATCTGGGTATCTTCAAGTCACGAGTGAATCGGTTTCCTCTAGGTAAGCGTGCTCCATCGTAAACCGCATCATCGCTTTGCATCAGGCGAGATGGCGGTCAAACGCATGCTTTAAATTATTAAAAATATATATAAAAAGAAACATTTGTCGGCCATACAAATATACCATGCGGGAAGTGAACCGTAGAGCTGAAGCTACTACTACTACTGAACTAGCGATTAGCCATCATGCTAATTAAACTAACACTAAAACTTTTGACGCTAGAGGTGATAAACAACTGCAACAGCTTATCTAACCCGAGGGCCACGAAATGCGACGCTCCAAGCGAATTCACCTTATGCTGCAAGCGTCAAAAACAAATCTAGGGAAGTTCGCTGCAGCTTACAGCGCAGTAGCCGTTGAGCTGTAAGCAGCAGCGAATAGTAGCTGTTGCGCTGTAAGCATAGATAAGAGACATACATTTGTTTTTGACACTCGACGCTGACGCGTGCAGCACAAGGCGAATTCGCTTGGAGCGTCGCGTTTCGTGGCCGCGCCATAACATATTCACGAACCAATCTGTTCAGACTTGTCCGGATTAGCTCTACACTAGGCGTCAAGTTGGTAGTTCGTACGCACCTTTTGAGGCTTTGGCAGGATAACTGGAATTTGTGGCTCATGACGTCTCAGAGACACACCCCCATAAACTCAATAAACCTATTACATACATAATTTATACATGTGTAGTCCTGTCTTAGCACCAAGCCAGACGTAGATATTATTAATAATCTTATTGAATAATGTATGAGTTTGCAAAGTTTTGTTTAAAATTGGTATTCGGAATGTCATGCGATGGTAGGAACACGGAAACTGTGTGACATGAATCACGCGAGGTGTGTTATTTGTCATGATTTTTGTGTCTTTCTTTCCTTCCATAAATTCTTGTGATCTTCATTTAATCTGAATTTCAAATAATTATATTATTTAAGTGTCTCGCATTCGGTTATATGAATATGACTGGCTAAGTAGCTAGACAGCACACGTAAACATCACAGAAATGCAAAGGTTTTATGTGTGTGTGTTTGTTAGGTACCTACTGAAATATCTGGACATATTTGGATGAAATTTGGAGGTAGCTTGGGACCTGGTGACGCACATAGGTTACTTTTTATCCATTTTCACGCAGATGAAGTCGCAGGCAATAGCTAGAATAGGTAGACCTACTTCTTTTAAATAAATCCTAATTGTAATTTTGCAAACTAGCAGACATCTGACATAATAAATTATAATGATAGTAAGAAGAAACAATAACCGCTATAAGTAACGAGTACCGCTATAAGTGATGAGTCTACTAAACACCCATTGTTCGCGGTTGCTGCCGGTGACCGCAACCAACTTTATAACCTGGTTATTTATTGGTTTTTAGTCAGGCTTAACCTGACTAAAAACCATTAAATAACCAGGATGTAAATTTTGCTCTGTTTTAGGATTCTAAAACAAATCCTTTACAAATCTCTTATAAGCTGTTATGTATGACCAAAATAATAACAGCCAATCTATTTTTAATTAAATAGGTTTTCAGCGACCATTACGTACCTGCAGTTGAGTTACGTCGAGATTTTCGAGTCTTCTCCAGCTGAACATAATTATAAAGACCTCTAAATAATTAAATAACAGGCCCAAGATTATTCAAGAGAACTTATCTCTTTACATCTTAAGTCACGAGTGAATTGGTTTCTACTAGGCAAGCGTGCTCCATAATATTGTAGACCATCAGGCGAGATGGCGGTGAAACGGTTTGCGTTTGATTTATTGTCAAATTAAAAAATGAACAGTGTTCGTGTTTGCTATGCTAATTTACGAACCAAATGTTCTGTGTTCGATGTTCGTGTTCACCATGTTTTGTTCGTTCGTGCGTACACGCCTTAACAATTACGCACACACATCACTATTCAAGGTATTTACGTCTAAGTCAAGGGCATGCAGTGATTACATGTGTTGATGCAACTTTATCACGCTTGTCTGCTCGTCTGCTTCCTCACTTTCCGGTGTTGCCTAGTGTTGACCGTGCCAACCATGCACTCATCAATTATTCAGAGACTAACTGTTCTCCGCGGTTTTCCCCCCCTTGCTCGGCTCCTAAGGGTCGTAGCGTGATGTTAAATAGGCTATACTATTTCTCATAAATCTGGCTATCATATACAAAAAGATTTTTTCAGATCCGACTGGTAGTTCCGGAGATTTGCGCGTTCAAACAAACTCTTCAGCTTTCTAACGTCGAAACTGTTTCCTTCGATTTAGACTTACTCAGACTAGCTCAGAGCAAATTACAAAGAATGATTAGATACTTTCGTGCTTTTCGTAGAAGTTAGTGACCTCCGGGCAAGAAGAAATACGGACTTTATTGGTGACCCTTCTATCATACCCATCCTCATCATTCGCCTAGCCTTTTCCCAAACTAGCTTGTGGTCGGCTTCCAGTCTAACTGGTTGCGGCTGAATATCAATATTTTACGTGGAGCGACTGCCATCTGATCTCCACAACCCAATGGGTATATCTACCGGTATTCGAATGTTAGACCAGTTGTCAGACTTTCGGGCTCTGTGTAAAGAACGGTCACCCATCCTTCTATCATACCCACTTAGGTAAAAACTTGCTTGAGTGGTGTGTTTAACATAATAATTTTAATTAGATAAGTTTATTCTGCAATTGGAGAGGCCTATGTCCAGCAGAGGACTAATACGGGCTGATGATGATGATGATGATGAAGTTTATTCTAGCTATGTCCGAGTGTATAGTATAAACTAATCATTTTACAATCCGATCATTTTAATTTCTACTAAAACTTAACTTAATCCATGGGCGTAAAATCTCACGGTACTTGAATATTTTTTTCATGATTGATACAATATTATTTTAGACGTTGAACTTGAAAACTTTATTAAAGATATTATATTTAATAAATTATCCATTAACACATTTATTCAATTTTGTGATTTACTGACCGTTAAATCAAAGCGCAACAAGGTCTAAATTATATGTCCACTGCAATTTAATTTCTAATTCGACCTCGCTATAAAACTTATTACACGCAAATAACTTCAATTTGCCTGAACTTTAAGAAGTCTATAATCATGGATGTAATTAGTTTAGTACCTATCAATCATGTGTTGAGTTCATAAAAGATAATGAACTATGTTAAAAATAGAACCTTCAAGTAAATTAACTGAATAAATTACGTTGTGAAAATGTTATAATCAATATTATCTTTGCAACGCTGGAATACAATAAGCTTTTCTTTAGGGGCAATAATGATCTTTGAACATATTTATCTCCATTGCCGGCACGAGTCTTGAGCAACATTACCTGCGCATTAATTGATTTTTCGGTCTCTTTGGTGGAATGAAGAAGACAGGGAGCGCCGAGGCTGCACACGATGACGATTGGTTCGTCAATCAATGCTCGTCGTCTATTGGACTATTCTCTATTGTATTTTGTCAACTGTCTATTGTCTATTGGGCCGAAAATGTGCTCACGTCTCATACCTATAATAGGATTGTAGATACTTAAACCGCAGTTTACGAATAAATACCTTTATACGATACTAGAATATTAATCAAATCCAGTACAACTTCGGAATGTAGAACATCTGTCACTTAACGAACAACAAACCGTTCGAAGATAAAGTTTGATGCTTGTTTGAATAAATTTTAATACTGGAGTTAATTTGATGTGATTGACGGCGCGTGGGCATGGACCGATGCGTTTTACTACGTGATTATGATAACAATAGGTCTAAATAAGGCCAGGTGCAGAAGCTACGGTCGCCGCGAAAAGTTGCAAGACTTTATATGATCGTATTTATGAGTAATTCAAAGCTCGTTAGCATCGTAAAATGTAACATAACATTTCACATATCTACAATATTTAAGAGGGAACGGGGCGTGAGATTCTCCATACAAACGTATTCCCCTTTTTTCTTCCTGAATAATGGCTCTAGAGTATTTTTTTTGTTTCATAAAATCAAGGTCTGCTGTATACATGTCCCTGTCATTTTCTTTTTTTGAGCAACTAATTAGTAAAGAAAATATGACCCTCCAAAAATTACAAAAAATTACCTATTTTTACCGCCGTGATTAGAGGACTACCAGACAATTTAGAAAAGTTTTTAACATACAAGAAAATGATAGGAACCTAAGCATACTCTTTATTTATTAAAAAAAAAAATTGCATCGGCTCAGTTTTCGAGGAGAAAAAGGGGGAATACGAAACGTCAATCTCGTCAATTTTTGGAACGAAGTTCCTTATTTTGTGATATAATCGGTCTGAGCTGCAGCTGTCCCTATCACACACTACGGGGGTTGTTCGGGCGCAGCGCGACGGCAATAGTTTCTTCAAATACCTATTTTTCAAATTCCTCGCAGGCCCCGCTCTATTTAGACGTTTGGTGTCGGACTGCTGTCGTGCGGCAGACGGTTGTTTTTTCCATAGAGTTGAATTATTAATTAAATCAAATCAAATCATCATTTATTTATCAGACAACTTACAGCCCATGGTGTTAGTAACAAAAAGCTTAAAACTATGTTAGTTAATTAGAACAAACAATAAATTAAAACATGTTATCTAGGTATTTTATAAAATTAGTCTCTAAAAATCGTGATACAAGATCCCGATTCCCACTCATTATTGGTAGGTACTAGGTCCACCAATAAACATGGTTCCTACCATCACTATCTGCAGTAGCATATCTCAGTCTACAGCCCACCTAACACTTAAACCCACCGATTCAACTCAGATCAAGGTTCCTAGAGCAATTCAGAGAACATCTCCTTGGCCCATAGTGCAACTGACGCAGTAAAATGACTGTTGTGCAAGATCTGGTCATCTAATTTAGAAACTCGTTATAGTACTGACCAATTAAGGTTGGGTTTGTATAATAACAACGACACATCAATAATACATACATTTTATTGGGCTATAAACCTTTGGTTGGCTGATTTTGAGTGGAACTACAAAGAAATATTGATTGCTCATTTGATTTTAGAATAATATAGGTTTAATCAGCCCTGAGCTAATTAATAGATGTTCATTTGTTTGTTTTATCTCGGGGAGGGGCTCGTGGCTAAATGACAGCCGCGCTGATTGATCGATCTGTATGGTTGAGCTGCGCTTGTCGCGGTCAGTCCTTAAATGGGTGACCGTTATTTACACATAGAGACCCCTCCGTGCCTCGGAGAGCATGTTAAACATTCGCTCTGATTCGGTCCCGGTTGTCATAGGAAATAAGAATATCTTTGACAGCCCGAAAGTCTGACAACTGGTCTAACATTTGAATACCGATTTACCCAATAATTGGGTTGTGGAGGTCAGATGGCAGTCGCTCCACGTAAAATACTGATATTCAGCCGCAATTTGTTAGACTGGAAGCCAACTCCAATCTAGTTCGGGAAAACGCTAGGCGGATGATGATGTTTGTTTTATCTGATTTTTATTTTTTTCTTTAGTGTAGATGTAGATAGATACACATCATAAATAAGTACTTTAATTACTGCAGAGATACTTCGTAATACTTGCCACCACACTAGGTCATTTAAAATGGTAAATTTTTTGTAGTCCACACGGACAGAGCGGCAAAATTTTGTAAGTAAATAACATAAATATTTTTTTTTAAGTCTACACTTACCTATTAGCAGGTTAGCGTCATAATCCCGCTCCGACATGGAGCAGTTCACCATGTACCAGTGGTCGCAGATGAGCATCCGTTGCTGGAACAGCGTCATGTTGGGACACTTGTAGCTAAACTGACGACCCAGGCCGTCGCACATGTGGTACACCTGCAGACAAAGGAATTTATCGATGTTAGATATTGATTATTGATAATTATGTCACAGAAGACGGAATAGAGAATTGTTCAGCACGTGTGGTATGAGCACTATAGAAACGGGTTTTGTTAACGGAAGAATAGACAACATGACAGACTGTAGAAAGATTTCTACCGATTTATGCATGGCGAGGTAAGAAATGTTTCTATTTTTCAGTCGACAAAAGTCTTAATGCCAAGCCCGGGTCGCCGCATGCTCGGGCATGAGAGATGACGAGTTTTATAGAAGGAACTTTGTCCATTCTTGGTAGAATAGAGATGGAATTGGTTATATGGTATAGGGAAGTTAAACAGAGCACATTTAATGAATACATTTTATTGCTTTATAGCTGTTTACGGTTCATTTATTTTATCAAAGCTTTTAATAATTATGTTTCATGTGTGTGTATGGCATAAAATCTTCGGGCTAGCTCATCAATTTCTTCCTTTTATTTCTTAACTCAATAGTTGTTCTATTTAGTCAACTCAGCCTATCACAGTCTTCTACTGGATATATACTTCTCCCAAACTCCAATGACCGTTCTAAATTAACAGTAGGTAGATGTAGTCATAGTTTCTTATTCAAAATGATGTAAATAAAGATTTTCTATATGTGAATCAGTAAGAATTTGGCTATTCAAATATTCACACCAAACATAGACATGACACAACAATACAATGTGAGATATATAAATTATCGCCAAGTTACCTTCCCACATCTAATTTGAGTCCCACTTAACGTGTGGTCGCTAATTTAAAGTATCCGTCATCTATTAATTATGCACAGTGTAAATTGACAATTCGTGCCTATAGCTATGCTCTAACTAAAAGGAATGTAACAGGCTTATTGAAAGGCAAGAATTCCTTCCAGTAAAGAGTGGAGATTAGCAGATGAGTGAGGATGAATTTCGTTCAGGAGCACACTTTTAAGATCACATAAGGTAAGCTAAGGTATATTGAAAGGTAAGGATTCCTTCCTCTCTTTAACTAGGAGATGCAAGAGGCGAGGAAGGGGTGGTTGAGAAGCAAAAGACTTTTAAGATGAAGAGTTAACGAACTAGGTATATTGAAAGGTAGGATTCCTTCCTCTTTTTGACTAGGAGATGCATCTCCTAGTCAAAAAGAGGAAGGAATTCCTACCTTTCTAGTAACCAAATTCTCTCTCAATTTCTCAACCAAATTCTTCCTCACCTCTTGCAAGAGGTGAGGAAGAATTTGGTTGAGAAACAGAAGAATTCTAAGTTAAAAAAAAAAACGTGTGGGTTCAAGGGACCCCCGTCAGGAACGAAGTTCCAAAAAATTCCGAGAATTTTATCTAACTAGCTAACCAAAGGTTTATCCTAAAGAATCGAGTCACGCAAAATTTGCTCAGATCGGTCTCAAGAAACTTGATATTACCCATACAAATTAGACACTCAAATATTTAGAAGAAGTCTCACCAATCCAGCCCGCTTAGCATGACCAATTCTATCTCATGCATGACCCATGCTTAGCTTATAAGAATTTTGTCTACTGAAGAATAAAATATTTCTTCTCTTCACTGTATGCATAAAACGGTAAAACTGTTTCTACAATCTCTCACTTTGTCTATTCTTCTGTAAACAAAACACGTTTCTATCGTGGTCGTGCTAGGCCGGCTGTTTGTAAATTTGTCCATAGTAGGTCTATGTTTTTCAAAGAGTCATTAGCGTACATGTCTTACTTTAAAATAATTAACACAACACAAAAACTTAGGAAGCGACAGTTATTATATCTTAATTTGGTTATATTCATACACAATACCTGCACTACGGTGGCTTCCGACAAACAACTCATCAGGAAGTTTGTATAATGCTGTTAAACTCTTTGTGCTACCGTTTATCGAAACCTTTAGACCATGGCCATTTAACATAATTATTAAAAACATTATTATAAGTTTTTCTATATACCTGTGAGATTTAAGGAAATTAACACGTGATAATTAATGTCTAAGTAGTAGTACCTAACGGCTAACTTCGTTAAAAATCTTTGCTTGACCTGTAGAATTAAAAAGGTGTACAGAGTAATTTACTAACAACTGTGCCATGGACTAGGTAACTGCTGTTTCAGCTAACCGTGTATTGTATTGAACATATACCTAGTTCAATTTAGCAAATTCGGTTAATACAATTCATGTTATCATGATCAATTTTACCGACCAATTCATACAAGACTTGAGCCTGAAGTCTTGGGCAAATTGAGTGGTAAACTTAATCGTGTTTTGCGCCCATTAGACAAATATGTGGATTCTGAGTTTGGCCATCGTATAGTAATTTTAAAGGAGACACAAGCCAGGCTAACTGTGCCAATAGATAACCTAGGCATACCATATTAATTTGCGCTAAACGTGCTTGTTCAAATAGCTAAACTGCGAAACCTTTAGGTTTACCTGCGTGACCATACGTTAGTTGATACACACATAATTGAACAAGCTGATATAACAATGAAGTAACGAATCACGTGAAGTTTAACCGTGTCTAAAATATTTTGAGGATGAATCACCCATCACACGTGTATACGAACAGATTTCACATGCGGAAATTGGTACTACAATAACACTTAGGGGAAACATCGGATGGTTTTTTGGCAATTTGTCGGAGCTACATGAACAAAAAATTGAACTTGGTAAAAAATTAAGACGAGGTCTTATTGAGTGCTGGTCTGTGTTTTTGTGAAGCTTAACCTACATTCCATTCATTGACATCGCTCTTCCGCATAGACTTTAAATGGTGTTGGAGAGACAGCAGCTAAAATTAACACCAATTAAAAAAAATGCTAGATGCGAAAGGCATTAAAACGTGAACTGAAAGTAGTTTTTACTCTTTATTTGCGTTGATATGAGACCCATGTCAATTGTCATAGGTGGCAAGCGTAATGCCATTAAGGGCGGGTTGCTTCAAACCATCTGTATTCGTAAGTCAGTACGTAATCGTTAAGTCAGTATGAAATTGTCGTACAAGCCGCCATATTTGACGGTTACGGATACGTAACTGTAAGTTGAAACAACATGGCCTAAGTGGGCACATATCTACATATATCAAGACTGGGCTACTAAGAATTCCCTATTAGGAAAACCCAACAACTTAATTTTACCATTCATTCATATTTATCAGAAGTAAGACATCGCATGTTAGCTCGCATTCAATAAAACCTCGCCTTACGGCGCTGTAGCTGCAATTTGCGATCTTTAACAGCAATTGAGTGAAGTGGTGGTGAGTAACCTTTTATAAAAACCAATAGATCACAAAAACAAAACAATAACACTTCCAAGAAGAACTATTTTGATAACCATTATCTCTAACATAAACTTGGAAGATTGATAAACGTATGTTTGTGTTTTTCCACAAATATTTGTCTTTTGAGAGATTAAAATGGAAGTACTTCCATGTTATAAACTTTTGTTTGTGTTCCATATTATTATATACTTATTACAAGTACGTAACGTTTGACAGCAAATTGGTATTAATAAAATGCAATAGTGGTGACAAATTTTTAGCTGATTAATCTATCTAATGCTTACTGGACAGTTTGCTACTGAATCTACTAGTCTTTAATCATAAAAAACTAGCACTTCGCCCGCGACTTCGTCCGCGTGTCCCACAGGAACTGTGGATTTTTTCGGGATAAAAAGTAGCCTATGTTACTCAGTGATAATGTAGCTTTCTATTAGTGAAATAATTTTTTAAATCGGTCCAGTAGTTTCGGAGCCTATTCGGTACAAACAAACAAACAAAAAAATCTTTACTCTTTATAATATTAGTATTGATAAAGAAACGCAACATACAAAGGTGATTACTACGCAATAAAAATATCAACCTTGCCTAAACATTTACTTATAGGTATCTCACATGAGAAGAACATGAACTAGACAGACATGTGGTATTACATACACTAATTATTTCTCAAAGAGTTGCCTTGCATCTCAGCTGATTGTGAAACAATCATAATCGACCGCGTGATTGTGTTTCATGAATATTTTTGTACATGTTATAATTTGTAGCAATTATTGTTCGGGTAATGTATCATCATCAGAGACATAATAACCACGCGACTAATTTCGAGGGAACGAAGCTAGGTAGTAGGTATCTACTTCACTAATATATTAAATAGGTAAAGTTTGTATGTATGAGGAAGATAAATTATTTTTAAAAGTTGAAGGCTCACGTGGGTCACGCAAAAATCGCGGGAAAAGTCCTAGTTACTTATTCGAATCTATTCTTTTTATGGTCAATGACAAGATAATATTACTGACTACAGTTTTTGGCAAGAAGGCAAGAAGCGTGTTTCGTATTCCATTGTTTCATACGTCCATGCATATTAGTCGTTAATGTCGATAACTATTGTGTCTAATGCTAGTGTTTTGAAGTGGGCTGTCAGGTCAGTGAGCTAGGCTAGTATGTCAACGTGTTTGCTATTATAATTAGGGGATGTTTTGTTTTTGCAACAATACTGACATAAAACTTATGGCCTGATTTACTAGCTCCTGATACATGTGGCGTTAACTATCTGGTAGATAATTGCATCATATTTTGTCTCAATTCTGAATTTACCCATGGATAGAGCCTATCCGGACCGGACACTGTAAAGAGCCCCACGATAAATCTGTGCGTGCTTATTATTATTCAAAGTAACCATTCCTTCCTAATATTTTCGGAAAAAGCATTTATCTCTCATTTCTTTCCGTGAATGTCAGAACTCAGAAGGGATACCCTTCGAGAGCATGGAGAATAGCATCCTTCTTGAACTAACAAGAACATAATTAGACTGAAAACTAGGCAGGCCATGAGCAATGGCCATCAACCTTGGATGCAGACTCAACCTTACATAAACTCCTTGTCATATCAATAACGCGCGCAACACAAAGCCCTAATGAATCTTCTCTGTGTAATGTATGTAATACATCGACCACAATAGCCAATTACGCAGAGGTCACAGGTGCAGCCTCATAGGTGTAGGTCCTTCAGGTTACCAGTGTTACTGGAGCTGTTTGAGTTCAATGCGTTCATTTAGCTATTTGAGTAATTGTGTTTGATTTCACGATTGTTTTTTGTTTTATTTTATTTGTGGTAGCAATAGACAAAAGCAGCTCAATTGTTTATTTTAGGAGGCGATCATCTGTAACTGTAAGATGTGGCAGTTAAGGCGTATATAGCTTAAACTAGGAAATCTTTGCCAAAAAATATAGAAAGGTATTATATTGTATAGAAAGTTATCACCTTAAGAAGAAACAGAAGCAATTTAAGGAACGGGAGACTGATTGATTCGTGAAAAGTATTAAATAGGAAGGAACAACGCTTCTACTAAAGATATTGTAATAAGTAGATACCATCCTAACCTACAGTTGAGTATACAACAATACGTTAATTTACCAATTGATATAATTACGTTCGCTCACGCAACACAAACACGACTGAATAATTTCCTTCATTTATAAATAATTATGGCTTTTGTTATGATGTTTTTAGGTTATGGTTTCTGCCTATTTAATGTTTAAACAAATAAATTATTTAAATACTCAACTGCAGAAGGTAGACGACCTCACGATTTCAATGTTTTGATTGACTTATTACGTAAGTTTCGTAATAATACAATTTGGATAACGTGATGTTTATGTAGTTAATTGCATTTGCATTATCAGTTGCCTATTACAAAATATGAATGCAAATTAATTACTGATTGATTGGTAAGTAGTTTCTTCAAGCATGTATGCTCGAGGTAATATTTACATTCGTATTTCAAAATCATATTCCGTAAATGTTTATATAGCTTTTGACACTGTCCTGAAGTTCACTGTCGTGAAGTTCTTCTAAAGAAACTGGGATGTTCCAATACTATATTATTATGGCTGTATGTAGTTTTTAAAATATATCTAAGTTATGGTTACATGCCCCAAAAATGATAGTTATATCAGGATGGCGCTTTCTAAGCTTTGGAGTTCCACAGGGTAGTGTTTTTGGACCTAACCCATTCCTTACAATGACCCTAATTTTAAACAACTTTTTGCATTGCGTGCTTTATTTATAACATTCTTGCATACAACCTCCTCATTACAGCATACATTGTAAGTACAAAAGAACTTCATAATAACGTTTTAACACGTTTTATCAGTTACTGAAGGTTACCATATAATTGTGTATACACAGGATAATTATATTAACGTAAAAACTATGATAAATGAGTATCTGCGCCTTGGCGCTTGGGTGATAATAGGCATAAAAACAACACGGCTTAAATAGATAAGTATGTTGTTTTGTTATTTTTGTATAGATATAGGTAGAGGAAAAAATATTCTAAGGTTTCATTTTAATTAATAAATCATCTCTAGTCCATAGCTAAATACTTATATAGGTTTCTATACTTTCTATCTACCTAAAGCATAGAGGCAGGAAAGTTCAACAGCATCTTTAGACCAATCTGGGTTAGTGACCACGGAACAAACCCTCTTACTTTCATTCGCTATGCAAGTTCGATACTTGTTCCTATTATAATATTCCAAGTATCTCGATAAACCCATCGCTTGGTAGATACCCATCGGTGAACTTGTCGTTTGGGCAAACATTAATGAAAGCTGTAAAGAAGCTCAATTTGTAGCGTTGATTTTCATATGTTCATAAGTTAGAGATATTTTTTTAACTTTTTAAACTATTTTCGTGGCACTTTTGATGTTTGCGTTCCATCTTAGGATATTGGTGAATCTAAACGCATGATCGTGATGTGTAGCCGTCAGATCAACAAAGAAAGATAATAAATTGAGTACTTTACCAAGTACCTACATCAGATGAGATCAAACAGTTTGTCAGTCACGGCG
Source organism: Thalpophila matura (assembly GCA_948465475.1). Taxonomy (NCBI): domain Eukaryota; kingdom Metazoa; phylum Arthropoda; class Insecta; order Lepidoptera; family Noctuidae; genus Thalpophila; species Thalpophila matura. The sequence continues at coordinate 17,521,508 of OX419187.1, forward strand.
GTAACAATGGTCAGGTCAAGGACGCAGCTCTTCCTCATTCCGAGCCACTAAACATATTGTCACGACTGCTACACGGATGTCAGAATGTCAGCTATGTTTGAAGAAGACAGTTAAGAGTTACATAAAGTACAATCGATGTGCACAAGGCAAATAGTTGTATTGTTTCAGTTGCACGACTATCAGACAAATAGGTACCTACGTAAAATTTTGTTAATTTTTCAAAAAACTATTGAAGCAGGCTTTTATTAAATAACATAAGCTTTTTAAAATAAAATATATGGATTTTTTGAGGCGTTGTGTAGGTACAGTTTCTAGTAATCAAAAGACATGAAAAGAGGAAGAGAAAAAAGATCTAGGTACTTACTGTAAAAAAAACATCTAGAGTGTGATTTATTAGTATTTTGTTTTCGTACCCAAGAAGCTCCACCAATCCTGGTAGATACTTATACCTATCATTCATGATGATACGTGGAATGTAAAATATACAGGGTGGCAGGTTAGACTTTTACTATAGGACCAACCGTGAAATCGCGAAAAAAAAATCTGCTGTTCCATACATTTTGTTGAGTTATGTGAACATATGGAACGTATGGAACAGCAGATATTTTTCTCGCGATTTCAGGGTTGGTCCCTTAGTAAAAGTTGTTCATAATGATGAGTACAATGACCCCTTAAAATATTTCCACTGTCTAACCTGCCACCCTGTATAAACAATAATAGTTCAAGCATCATACAAAGCCCCCAACTGTGCGTAAAAAACTTGGTATGAAACTAATTTGACACAAACAATAAAACGCAAGTTTTAAAACACGGATGTAAACTCAAAAACAAGCAAAAAAGTTTTAAATGCAAATCAGCGTATTTTTGTTCACAATTTTATTAAAGTACTTTGCTTCCTTATTCGTTAAATAGACTGTTAACTTTTTGATAAACGGCTGTTTTAGTTTGCTACTGATGTCTGTGTTTTGAGCTATTATGATAATTTTGAACACAACGAGATCACTTTGCTGTAAGTAATTATACAGCGTCTTATTAGTCACAATATTATTATTATACTATTAAACATTCGACGGGTTCCGGGCTAATTGTATTAAGCGACACTCTGAGCGATATAGACTTTTATACATATTTGGAATCAGCGAATTTTTCTGCGTCATTTGAGCTGGGTTTGGTGACGATCGGAGCACTATTTTGTCGCTTAATACAACCGCATTTTTGGGCCAAATTTTGGACTGCAATGTATGAAGCGACACAAAATATTGACAAATTTAGGAACTGTGTACTTATGCGGACTACCAAATACTCGGCAGTCGTTTAAACTTTTTTTCCTGGAGCAACAATTTACAGGCAACGTACGTTAAAGCATTTAGCCTGACTTTATAAATAAATAGAAATGTCGCTTCATACAATTAGCCTCTTTGTTAAATTCTTATCCAGTGTCGCTTAATACAATTAGCTTTACCTTGTAAATATACAAGAATGTCGTTTAATACATTTAGCCTCTTTGTCAAATTTCATACCCAGTGTCGATCCATACATTTAGCTCTGTACATGAAATGTAAGATGTTGTCACTTCAACTATTTAGCTTGCAGTAGATAATGATATGTCGGTCGCATGAACTATTTAGGATTTCAACAGTAAACATTTAAAGATTGGTTAAACCTATTTTTTTTTATTCAATATTTGATTTGCAGTGTCGTTTCAGTTATAACAAAAGTAAAGTTCTAGTACGTCAAACAGTTTATCTTAAACGGAATAAGAATAGTATACACATTAATACAATCAAATTTTCGTTTTAGTTGACGGTTGACGCAAATCATGAGCAAGTTCGTACGTGTTTTAGTTAGTGTCCGACCGAAAATTCGTTTTCGTTTTCGGCCATTTTCGGCCAAAAACCGGCCGAAGCTTCGGCCAAACCGAAAATCCGAAGTTTGTGAATTGTCGCGCGTCATTCGGCCTTCTTCGTAAAGCTCGGCAATATCAGGTGAAGTTTGGCTAGCTTCTGGGTGAATAGGGTCCGCTCGTGGTTTCACTCAGCTGATTTTAATTTAAAGTTGTGAAGCGAAGTTATGTAATACATAATGTATGTTGTATTTTTTCATCACGCGCATAAATTAATTTTATTTATTTCACTAATTTATATGACTTTTGGGATGGCTCACTCAAGTACCAGCTTGAGGCGTTGGAGTCTATTAAGAAGCGTGCCAAAAAGCTCATCAGCGACTGTATAGTCAAAAGTCAAAGTCAAAGCATTTATTTCAATTAGACCACTTACAGGTGCTTTTGAATTGTCAAAGAGTCAGTCAGTTAGTAAACAAGATGAAGCTAGATGCTCGTTCCAAAACGTAGATTCCTATGGAGAAGAACGAACAAGAAACTCCATGGTTACTCTTTTAAATCAAAATGTTACAATTCCACGATTACATTGTTTTCAAGGCGTAGTTATCACAAAAATATATGAGAACAATGTAAAAGATGTGCATAAAAATAAAATATAAATTTAGAAGGAATGAATAAAAGATACAACTCCAGATATTTGTCTTGGCAGTCTAGAGATGACCAGTCCCAACTGACAGCGCCCGTTCACGGAACTGACGCATGAATCAGCGCCATTTAACTCAACCATTTTGAAGGGAACCGATATACAGGGTGTCCCACGGCTATGTCATATGGAGGGAAAGTACTTTAAATATTTGAGATAGGAAGTTTTGCTTCAAGGAAACTTCACTTTATTTTTTAAATTAAGTAATACTGCATTCAAAGATTTTTAAAAAGTTGCTTGCTTCATCTGGGAATCGAACTGACCAAATGTGAAAAAATGAACATACGGGACGAATACAGAACCTCCTTTTTTGAAGTCGGTTAAAAACTCGAACGAAGCGCTTTGACTTCATTTTCATTGTGAAAAGTGCGAGGGTGTTCCCCGATAGTTACAATCAGGGTGTCTTGAAGTCACGAACTCGCGAGTGAATCGGTTTCTTCTAGGCAAGTGTGCTCCATCGTAGACCGCATCATAGCTAATAACATCAGGCAAGATGGCGATCAAACGCAAGACTAGTAATTAAATAAATAACAGCTTTTTTGGCTTAAATATAAAAGTTTGATATACGCTGTCGCAAATTTTTATATAGAACTGTTTAAGGCCAAAGTTTTTGTCATACTCGTACATTGTTTTATCATCTATCAAACGGTTTAGGCATAGCGCACGCGCACAACAGCTCTTTCAAACCGATATGTTTTCTTCCTTGGTAAAAACCATGAGAGCTCAGCTAATACGGGGTGTAAGTGACAGCGAGCCTTACTTACCTGTACCTTATTCTGAACCCCTTGGTGTTAAAATTTTGAGGCGGTTTTAAAAAAAAATACCAGATTTTGCAGTTCATTAAAAAATCTCCCAAAGTCGTATTTTTAGGGTTCCGTACCAAAATGGTAAAAAAGGAATCCTTATGGTGCGACTTCGTCTGTCTGTCTGTCTGTCTGTCACACCTGTTTATTTCAGCAACTACTAATGCTATCGACTTGAAATTTGGAACAGTTATAAAGAATGCTTGTCCGACTATATTGCAAATGAAAAAAGTCATTAAATATTTTTATTTTCATTGCAAAAGGGGCCGGAGTGGGGGTCCAAAATTTCAAAGTAGGGTTACTAGGTCAAGTGACATATCATATGAAAGGGCTTGATCTGCACATTTCAAAATATATTTTCATTTTATTTTATGTCTCACAGTTTTCGACATATGATGAAAAATGACTGAAAAAATACCAATCCCCCCCCCCCCCTTATCTCCGAAGTTTGCGGAGCGAAAAATCTGAAATAATTAGGGTTGATAGGAATTGACCCAAATATGGCACCAAAAATAAAACGATGTTCCTAACTAGTACAGTTTTTTCAAAATCATCAAAATTCCTTCACAAACAAACTTAGTTATGCGGTCCGGTTTTTTTCACTTTATACGTCCAAAAATGATACGGAACCCTCGGTGCGCGAGTACGACTCGCACTTGGCTGGTTTTTTTTTTAATTCCACCGCAAAATTTTAACGCTGAGGGGTTCAAAATAAGGTACTGAACCCATGATTTCTAATTTCGTTACGCTGTCACTTACACCCCGTATAATTATTACAGATTTATACATTAAAAAAATCTTCCTCGGTAATCTGTCCTTCCATTGGTGAAAACCGTATAAAAATCCGTTCAGTAATTTTTCAGTTTACAGATAGACGTGGCGCGTGTTACGTTTTTTAATACAAAACTGAACTGGGAGAAAACGGAGCGCGCTGCGCGACGAGACGATTTCTCCCAGTCAACTCCTACCGAAAGCCGTGTTATGGAACTTAGTTCAAAAAAATTACCTCATTTTCGTTTTCGGCCGAAAATGAGACTACAGCCGAAGCTTCGTTTTCGTTTTCGGCTGAAAATCCGTTTTCGGTCGGACACTAATTTATTAACAAGATAGGTAGGTACACCCTATGTAAGTACCTTTTAATTTATCAATGTTTTAACCGCCAATTTCTGCAAACTTCATTATTCAAGTATGATTACAAACAATTTATTTAAAAAAAAAACAGTCGCATAAACTAATTAGCCATACATTAATAAGTTTAAGATATTATGGTATTTAAATCAATTAGCTTAGGTTTGAAATATGACCAACTCTTTGATTAAAGCACTTAGCTTAGTGCCATTATTTGCATGCCTAGGCGGTTAAGTCATTTAGCTTGGAACAAGAAATAATAAACCTAGGCGGTTTAGTCATTTAGCCTGGAATAAGAAACAATAATCATAGGCGGTTAAGTCATTTAGCCTGGAACAAAAAAAAGTAAAATATGGGTCATTTTGTATTAAGCGACATTTATCTTCGTTAAAAATAGGAATATTAGAAAAAAAAATTAATCTGATTATGGGGAATATGTTATAAAAACCGTAATATCTTTCTTTTTAAAAGAATAATGCGATTTGCTAAAGTTATGATTTTTTTTCTAAAAATCGAAACTTTAAACTGCTCTGGTGTAAAGTTTCAAAAATGTCGGTTAATACAAATAGCCCGGAACCCGTCGAAGTAAATATTAATAAGATTGTTACAGGTGTTAGTCGTGCATTGATACGCCTATTAAAATTGTAAATGAAAATTGAATATACAATTTATTATTTATATTTTTGTCTATGAATAATAATATATGTATAATTAATAGGTATATTATTAGTACCTAGGTATATTAAAGAAATGTATTGAAAAGTTTTATTTAAAAAAAGTACCAAACCAGGCATATTTCTCAAGACAGAATTATTTATTTGTTATCGTTATAAGTATACAATAATAAAATTATTTTGATTAAAACGCCTATTAAAAATTTTACATGGGCCTTTTAGATCGATAAATCATCTATTCGATTCGGTCGCATTCGATTATTATGAATCATATAAATTGTAATTAAACAATGCCATAATTTTTGTCATTAAATTAAATTGATTGTTATTTGCGCCTGTACCTATTTTGGGAACTAAAAGACCATGTTTTCTTCGTTTTCGTTTTTTTTTCATCGAAATACATTGTTAGTTTAATTATAATTATTATAACTAATTGATCTTCAAAATTGACGATTTTTTGGATTTTTTACATAAATTATCTCATTTTATTTATAGGTTTATTGGCCTATTAGGTACAAATACCACCCAAACAGCCGGATATCACACAAAGTTGAAAAACAACCAATTACTTTAAAAATTCCGTCAAAAAATGTTTACATATAAATAGTTTACCTAAAAGTTGTTTTATACGGAGTCAATGTTTCTTGGTTGTTTTTTAGACAAATAATGTAATAAAATCGGTTAAAAATAACAATATACCACAGTCAAGTTATTTTTCCGATCAATACAGTACTTTTCTTCTTTCACTTTCTCTTAGTATTAGAAATGCCATTATCTTTATACAGCATTGCCCTGCCAAACACAATATACCTACCTACACTAACAAAATAAATGGGTACCGTTTTCTCCTTACCAATATTTTAGGGAAATAACGGTCGTATCAGTCAACGCACCTTGACCTGACGTGTAGGGTGTCCATGATTACCGACATTATGACACTTTTGTGTCAACTACGATTGTTGAACTAACACGTTCTTTACTTTTTGCTGTATTACTAATGTTTAGTTTAAAAGGTTATTGAAAGCGTGTTGACGCTGAAAAAGTATTTCATTGTCAGATTTTGTTGTAACATTCAAGACGTGTATTGGCGCTATGAATAGTTTTTTTTTTTCTATTATGTATCTAGAGTAAGCATATTTAGAAGAACGACATAATTATTCTTTTTACAGAACTTAAAAAAAAACAATTTCAAATGAAAAGGCCGGGGTTCTGTTTGATATTTCAACAAGTGCAGTGCTATCCAAAGAATTACGTCAAGGTCCAAGGCAAAAATTATATGTCGACTGAAGAATAGAAAGAAACGTTTCTTATCTTAATTTTTAACACTGCCATGCATAAATCGGTAGAAATATTTCTACAATAATGTCATTTTGTCTCTTCTTCCGTCGACAAAACCAGCTTCTATGTTCTGGTGCTGAAACAATGCTAGCAATGTATGTACGTCATAATAAGATTCACATCCACTACGACTCATATTATGAGAGTTAAGAGCCTACAGGTAAAAGGCGGTCACCGGCACGCTGCAAACCAGTTCATTATTAAGAGTTGTAACATACATAATCGGAGTTTCATTCAAGAAAGTGCAAGTTTCACTTTCGTTCTCAGTTGTAAAGGAGACTCCTTGTTCATGAGCGGAGCGATAGCGGACAAAGTTCAATAGTATTGTTTTTCTACATCTATGTACCTACGTGTAAAAAGACAAAGGGTCAGCGACTAAAATGGTGGACGGACCTGATCCTCCGGACCTTAGAAATTTCTTTTCGGAAGTCACAAGAATGGCCCAAGACCGAGACATTTGACTAGAAAACTAGATGCGTCACAATCTTCAGCATTAAGGATACTAATAAAGAGAAATGTATGTAGAGAAAGCATGAGTTTGATAAACAGTGACAGTGTTTCCTGCTGTACAGTGCATACCTACTGTTTTTTGCAGTGGATTTAAAATCTTTTACCATCGAAAAATCCCTTGATAAGAGCTGTCACTTTTTATTAAGTTACATAATTCTTGTTTCGCAACACGTTACAATCAATTAAAAAATATGTCTGATATCCTCAACGGAGCGATTACAATCACGCTCAAACGCTCCGCTAACCACCGTGGGCGCTACCTGTCATCGTAGTAACAAAGGTCAAGGTGAATGAACTGGTTCAGTGGATCACTGCCGCCTTAAATTTGATGCGTATCGTCTGATGGCATTTTAGGAGTTATGCTGCTAGAATGGCAGTTGCAGTGCTTCTATTTTTTTGGGGAAGTATAGGTAAATATATCCTAGTCCTGAAAATAGTGCTGCCGCTGAAATTTATGGATTTAGGATACCTGATATTAAGCTATCATACTGATTCTATTAATACCTGATTTCCAAACAGAGTTGGTATTTAACAATTAAATGATAAAACTGTTGCTGGGAAGTTTGTTGAGCAAATTCTTTTTTCAGCTGAAATATTAGGACGTTATTGGGGAAAACCTTTGATGTTTAGAAAGTTCTGAATCTATCAGTCCAATATGAATAAATGATTTTTTTTAATTTTTCTTTTTCTTTTACCCTTAACTTTCTTGAAACTTTGTCCCGTTTTTTTTTCCACAATATATGCTCCTACGAACAATATGTTGTAATAATTAAATCCTGTGCGTTCATAGTCAGTCAATATACCTACCTTATTACGCGAGAGAGCGTTACTAAAACCGCGGCGAACCCGCACACTGCCGTGCGATTACCGTTGTGCGAGTAAATACTCGTAAAGTTCAAGGTGAACCAACTGGTTCAGAGTCGTGAATGAGAGTGAATCGAGTGAATCGTTGCAGTGAGAGTTATTACTTATTGGAATTAATCAATAGGTATTTCTTTCCGTTTGTGTAAATTGAACTTTGTAAATTTTATTTTTAGATTTGTTCTATGATTGAAAAGTGCTCGTATGCTTATATATTACACGTTATCAATCATTAAACCTAAGTACTTTTATTACACTTATCTACGTCATTTTGTGATTTTTTTGACTATTTACATTTTCTTTTACCAAATTTCAGCTTTGTTCGATGCCAGGAAGTGCTTGAAAGTAAATTGCATTTGTACCGAACAAACAGACAGACAGACAAGAAAGCGAGTTAATAATAAAACGTGGTAACGAGGTCAAAAATATTTATTCAGAAAACGATGGCCCGCGGCTGTTATTCGAATCGGGTGCAAACAACCTGTGTCGTTTGCACCCGATTCAAATGGAGACCGGGGGCAAAGGAGATCGGGGGCAAAACGAACGAACCCGCGACACAGATTACTACCCGCGGTTTCACGCGCCGTTGCTCGGCTCCTAAGGCTTGAAACTGCGTTTAGCGGGCGCGGGCGCGGTCCTATACAAAAGTGCTCCGACGCGGGGACCGGAGCGGGCGTCCGTCGCGGGGCCCGCCAGCGGTGCACGCACGTCGCACAGGGCATGGGCTTGTTCTAGGATATATGTGATGGACTAGCGACACTGCTTAAATAAAATAATTCGGTCTCCGCGACTGGTACCAGCGATGCGGACCGTCGCGATACCACGGAGCCCATCCGCGTGTCCGCGTAGACACGCGACGGATGCCCGTCGCGGACGCCCGCTTAACGCAGTTTCAAGCCTAAGGGATGCAGCGTAACTTTAAATAGCCTATACTATTCCTCAAAAATTTGGCTATCATATATAAAAAGTTTTTTTGAATCTGACAGGGAGTTCCAGAGATTAGCGCGGCCAAACAAACTCTTCAGCTGCTTTATTATATTAAGTAAGTAAAGATATTATTAGAAGTATATTATAATTAATTTAGTCTGAAGTTCAAATACCTACATGAAGCTACCTATTATGATGTTGACACGTGTAGGTATAAATAGTTAATGTGAAGGTCCATCATTCTCCCAAAAGGAACTGCACCTTCACTTCACATATTACCATGGACACGTTTCATAAGATGATTTGATCAACAAATACTGCAATATGTTCCTAAGTACACACATAGGACCCTCGTAGGTACCCTGAGGCATTCCGAACAAATAGGTATGTTCAAACCATTAGATCTGTTTGTTTTAGTCGTTGCACGCCTACAACATTAGTTTAAGTAGCCATAAAACGTTTTGCAATACATATTTTATACCTACGCAAAGATTTGGTAACCGAAGTGACATTAAGATTATTATGTACGAAAAAATACTCTCACAGTAGGTACATTGAGTACAATTATGTGTGTATGCGTAAGTTATAAGCGAAAGCGATTTACCAATTTAGCAGCAAAGCTTTACTTGAACAATCTTGAGCGCAAAATAATAATGAATTACTATTTTCTGAGCCCATTAATAGGTTCATGTATTTCAGGTTTTACAAAACAAATACCTAAAGCATTTTTGTCTCTTCTAAAAGCTATACCATTCTAGTATTTTAGATGCTTTCTACCAAGAAATTGGTAAGTAGAAATGTTATTATGTTTGAGAATTGCGCCGGGAAAGAACTCTCAAATTTTTCCTAAACAAAAGGGATAATAATAATACGGTGCAGAGGTTATGTACTCGTTCACGTTGACTTGCGGGCGCGGTGACGGACGCGGTCACGAAATATCAAACAATATATGGCGTAATATCCAAGTGTTCACGTACGAAACGCATGTTCGGTCTAAGTAGCGGGCAAGCTAGAGACTGGCGTGCGCGGCGTGCTCCCGGCAATATCAAACGCGTGAGATGTTTGTGTATATTCATGTCGAACTAGCGGCGGAGCGCGCGATTCACTTGTAACGTCAGGTAAGTTCATCCAGTATGAACTTGTCGCTAGCGTCGAAACCGCGCAAACGCCTGGCGGCCAATGTGAACACGAACTCGTCACGTCGACGCGTCCGCGTTTTCCTACGTGAACAAGTACTATGCATGATTTTCTGCCAGTTTGTTCGTCATCGTTCTATCTGTTTCAAATACATAGGTACATACATAAATAAACAGACTTAAGAAGCAAGAAAATGCATTTATTTGCGTAATATACTAATAACATAATGCACATAGTTTTTGCTCGCCGCGCCCCGCGTGCTATCTACTTCAAAAATTGAAGTTTAAATCGCTGTTCTCCTACAACTTGCGCGCCTCCATCAAGTCATTGTTTCCGCAGTAGTGCAACAAAAACATAGGTGTCACCGGCACATTGCGGACCCATTGCTAAACACTGTTTCTACAATGAACTTATAACAATGGGTTTGCGTGTCGGTTATGAGTTTCAAACAGGAGCCGATAGAGAGATAAGGTTCGGCGGTAAAATAGCGGACAACCTCAATTGTTAATAATTGCTGGTTTTTTAGTGTTTCGTACCCAAAGGGTAAAAACGGAACCCTATTAGTGAAACTTCCCTGTCCGTCCGTCTTTCTGTCTGTCTGTGTGTCTCCAGGCAACCCTGTTCGATCCCAAAATGTTGAATGACAGATACAAGACAGCTCAATGCGTATGAAACTAGGGTAATCACAATTAAGAAGAAGATGAATAGCAAATTAGGTGATCGTGGAAGAAGTGTCAGCAGAATAATCACAATATATGCTTGCTATAGGTACTATTTTGAGGACGGCCAAACAAGAATGCGCTACCGGAATGGGTATTCCCCAAAAATTACAATTGGGGTGTCTTTACTTGGGGTGTCTTTGGGTCGTATTATAGAACCTAACTCTGCCTTAAGCATAACTTAAAACTAGGTAGTTTCATGACATTTCATTAGTTGAAACTAGTTTTAAATAATGCTTGAGTCTTGTTCGGTTAGCTTAGGCAAGCGTGCTCCATCGTAGACCGCATCATTGCTCATCAGACGAGATCGCGGTCAAACGTAAGCTTATTATTAAATAAAATAAAATAAAAAAAGGATTAATTGCATTACTAAAAAGGCAGTAACATTTTCACCAAACAAGGCTAAAACGTTTACTTCTACACCCATCGATCCTCGTGGCTCCGCGACAGCGCTCGGTATGCGCGCGCGCATGTATAGGTCAGGGCTGTCACTGGAACCGTTTGCTTGTCGCCGTGTAACAGTGGCGTGTGAACCCTATTGTTTTGAAGTATATCTTTAGGTTCTACACCACTATCAGATGTATTTTTTGCTTGATTACAATGAAGTAATTAATTATGCTTGTAATAATACTGTTACCATAATTAAGTATATTTGGATTTTAAGTGTGAGTTGTGACGTCAGTGGTGTAATGATAGCTTGCAGGTCATACTAGCTGAATTCACGACTTCTCACTCATACAATTCAACCATCACCGTCTGATCCACTCAGGAGACGAAATTCTAAAATCTTGCTATAATCAGAAGTAGGTGGTAAATAACAATTTCAAGTCTTTATTTAGTTCAGAAGTAAAATGTCATTAAGCTTAAAACTGGAAAACCTACAGAAAAACATACAATTTGCTTCCAAAATAGATTTTTCAAGAAAACCTAACCATTCACATAGCCAATTCACTTATTTTAAACAAAAAAGTAAGTAATGATGAGCTATAAAAGTTAATTAAGGTTTTTTCAAAGCTCGCCGCTTAATGGATTCAGCCAGACTGTTCATTACTGTCAAACGTGTTTACTAGATTATCTAGCTAAAGTGATGTGACTAGAAACTGTTCTTTAGGTCACTAGACTGAACTAGAGATACGATAAGTTCAAACCAAGGCAGAGTCATCATCATCTGCCTAGCCTTTTCCCAAATTATATTGGGGTCGGCATCCAGTCTAACTAGTTTTGGCTGAATATCAATATTTTACGTGGAGCGACTGCCATCTGACCTCCACAACCCAATTAATGGGTAATACCGGTATTCGAATGTAAGAACCAGATGTCAGACTTGAGGGCTTCTGACTACCCGTAACGATTGTCAAAGATATTCCTATGACAACCGGGACCGACTGCTTAACGTGCTCTCCGAGGCACGGAGGGGTCTCGATGTGTAAAGAACGGTCACCCATCCAAGGACTGACCGCGGCAAGCGCAGCTTAACCTCGCAGATCGATCGATCAGCGCGGTCTTCATTTAGCCACGAGCCCCTCAAGGCAGATATTAAGTAGGTAAACAAAATTAGTTAAATGCAAGAAATTGCAATTATAATTTCTTTGAATATGCATGAATGAACATGAACGTGAACTTGCATAACTTGCATTATGCAAGTTTATGTTATAATCAAAGTCTATTTAATCCGAAATCAACACCTGTCTAGATCAAAAATCTTCTGGATTAATTTTATGTTCTTGCATCTAACTTCCTATATGAAACGGGTTTTGCATGAATGGCTCTAATATTGTCAAGATCTAGTTATTTTGATGAATATTTACATACATAATATCATATTTGCAATTAAAATTATGTTCTTTGATGGACTAATGTGATAATTCTTCATAACGAAACGATCATTTACTGATGAATGCGGTAATGATAACATATGTGTATTTGACAAAGGAAATAATGGAGACAACCAGGTGTTTTTTTGTGGATATGGACCAAGGTCTGTTAAAAAGAGTAATTTATGGTTTTTCAATAAATAAGATATTACTGCAATTTTAATGATAACAGTCTGTCGTCAAGAACTATAAAGAACACTTGTCGGGGCTCCTGATGATGCGCTGTGTTGACAGCGGGGGACCTGCCTGTCCCCTAAGCTGTCGGCACAGTGAATCCTCATTTTAAATGGTCGGGAATGCGCGTTGCCGACCCTAGTGATACTCGTTGTAGCAAACGTTTCATGGACTACGGTAACCCCACCAGGCGGACCGTATCTATGCCTGTTTGCCGCTGTTTGTTTGTTTGTCACTATCACCGTGTAAAAAAATTAAAAGGCCAAGATAGAAACTGTTAAACACTACTTTTTTACAATTAATCGTTTTAAAATAGATATGTCGAAACACTAGAAATCGATCACTAACTTAATATTTAAATGCGTAGCTAATGGATAAGCTAATTTTGACAAACAAAGACGCGTCTCCGTTTGATCTGTTAAATAAATCACGGAAGACAATTTACGAATAACTAATGCCTTCTGAATGGACAAAAATAGAAGTTAAGAACTTAGTAATAAAGTGGTAGCACAGTACTAATGTAGAATTGATGAAGTTAATGATGATGTTTTTTTTTGACGCCTCCGTCAATGGTTGTCCTAATAAACTCCGATTTTGAAAGTGGATATGGCAGAACCAAAAAACCACATTCATTGTGCCATATTTCTGAGGAAACTGAAACGGTTTACCAACAGTCGATTGGTCTATGAACTGTTGGTCAACATTATCTTTAAACCATTAACTTTTCATCCAAGGGACTTTTCATCCACGAACGGTTCGCCAGCATAACTCTACGTCAGTGAGTGCTACCAACAGAATGTTTTGACTAATAACTTTTCACCCAAAGAACAATTGGCCCATGGACTATTCCCCAACAGAACGGTACGTCAGTGAGTGTTTAGGTAACCTCTAGAAGCAATAATAGCCTAGGGGTATGAGTTTCCAATGAGTGGCTCAACGACGCAGTGGATATTGTTGAACTGTTAAAATGAAAGCCATGGAATCAAGAAAACGTCATCGCGTGTTCATAAATGGTGACGGTGACGAATTCTCTTAGTTAGCTCCTACCGTAAGCCGCGTTAAGGAACTACGTTCTAAAATTTGAGTTGTGAGTTGTGACACTATTTAAGCGGAGGTGCGCAACGTGAACAAAAGTCAACACTAGCAAGTAACTTGTTTTAACTATTGACATAAGATTAAATAAAGTTTAAGCTATTGCTTCATTGCAGCATTGAAAGTACACACAGCATCTTCAATGTTTTACATTCTCTTAATATCCGTTCAATATTATTTAAAGTAATTAAACTTCAATTAATCTATACATAAAAAACGAAGTCACTATTTGTGTCTGTCTGTTTGTCCGCTTAGTTATTATAAACTACACAATGGATTTTAATGCGATTTTCACCACCACTTAGAGAATTTATTCTGAAAGATTTATATTTATAATACGTAATTACATAACTTAGATACAGTACAGAAATCTCGATATTTTGATAATATTATGTCGCCACATCAGTAGATTGCACGAGAGCAAAGCAGGGGCGGATGTCTAGTTTACAAATAAAACATTTTAATTACTTTATTATGCCGCGGGCAATTTAAATAACTAATTAATCACATGTCAGCTCTGAAAAGCATTGTAAGATTTTTTTATTAAACTCTTTTAATCAAAATGTTCTTATCAACATGGTTGTGAAGGATCTTAATATTATAATTAGACAATAAAACGTATTCACGAATGTATTCAAGTGTTGTTGAGATATCTGAATCTAAATTAGCTATTGTAAGGTATTTATAGAGCCCAGAGTGTCCAGTATTTCTTGGCCAGACATTGAAATAAGTAATTTTGTACATTAAATCGTTGGTATCCAAAGTCGTATGTACAAGGTGTAAAGTTAGTCAGTCGCAACACGAAAAGGGGTCATTGTACTAATCATTAAGAATAACTTTTACTTTGGGACCAACTTCAGATCATAGAAACAAGAGAGATGTGCCAAGGCGCTATCGAGCTTGATGCCTGATTTTGAGCAAATTGCTCATATTAAAAACGTACGCGCTGGCGACGAACCGAACACGATCGATGGTATAAATACAGTGTTTTAGTTTAGTGCCAGTGTTGAGTGACGATTAACAGTGTTAGATTGAGGGTGTGCGGAATTTTTTATGCGTGGGAGATCTTTTTATTCACAAGGAGCGCTTAATTATGCGTGTAATTGTGTCGAAAAATGTACTAAAATTGGCATCAGTTGTTCCCGTACTAATTTGCTATGATGGCATATCTCCTTGTTTCTATGATCTGAGGGACCAACCCTGAAATCGCAGAAAAACATTCTCATTAATTTGAAAAAATGTTTTAGGGACTGCGATTTTTTTCTATGGAGTGATTAAAATACACAGAAATATCTATTACGAAGCCAATCACACGAATTTTAGTGCAGACAAATTGGATTGCGGGTATTTTACCATGTAATGTTCTAAAGAGCCTGTCACTTAAAGGCCAGTAAACGCCGCTCAGCCCTGGATCTAGGGGGGGGCTAGCCGGGGCCCGTGCCCTGGGCGACAAATTCAGAGGGCGGCAGATTCTAGCTTGGTAGACGAATACATAGAGTATGTAGTGTAGGAATTCGTTTACCAAGCATAGTAATCGCAAAGAGCAGCGCTACGTTGTGGCGTTCCGTGGGGGAGGCTTATGTCCATCAACATCAGTGGGCGTGATGGCTGAAATGATGATGATGATATTTGATGATAAAGGTATAATTGTCGGGCGGGGGCGGCATTTTTCAGTTTTTACCCCGCCTCTAAATAATCCAAGATCCGGGGCTGACGCCGCTATACAGATTATAAATACATATAATAATTTAATTACCTACCACACAACCTTTAAAACAGGTACCCTTGACACTAACCGAAAACGTTAACTACAAATTACTTTCGGTTCAATATTGCATGTATGTATCCAATAATGTGTTATTTACTAATTTATTATTATTATGACATTGTGGTACTACAGTAGCGAAGGGTGAGGGGAAGCCGGTACAATAAAATAGTAACAAAATTATAAATAATTCATTTTTACCTAGGTATTCGTTTATTCACTGTATTTACATATTTTGGATAGGCGAATAGATATGACATAATATACCTAAGTAAATTAGGTAGGTACTCAATCACGCCAGAACGGCAGAACGGATCAGGATGAAATTTGGCACCGAGATAGATAAGGTCTGAAATAGCACTTTTATCTCCAAAAAAATGTACGGTTCTCGTGGGATAGATTTATAAGTCCATGCGTACGAAGTCCCGGGCAACAGCTAGTTATTTATAATTTTGTTACTACTTTATTGTACCGGATTCCCCTCACCCTTCGCCTATAATCTGATGGTGTTTCTTTTACCATACTGACGTTTATCATCACTAAGATGATAAGATCATCCGTCTGATAAGTGATATTGATAACTGCCCACTGGTAGGCGATTATAATATTATGAGACACGGAGGCGTTTTTTATGGATACCCAAAACAAATAATTCTAAATCAATAAAATTCAATATTTTATGGTAAGTAGGTATCAATTAACATAATATCACAAGTTGGAGTTATGAGGTACCTATTTTTGATATTTGTACTTTTTATAGTTTTATCTCCATCAAGTCAATTTGCAGACATAAATGTATATTTATAATTTATATAGAGTAGGAGTAATTGTTTTAAAATGTATGGTTTAAAAAATGGCATTGCTATTATTTTCTTAACGTATTTACGACTAGCAATTATACCGCGACATTGATGAGTACAATGACCCCTTTAAATATTTCCACTGTCTAACCTGCCACCCTGTATAGATGTTTTATGTACTTAGGATATTATAACTTACACAAATTCAATAAATATAATGAAATTAAAGTATTTTACTCAATAGATAGGTTGTGTTTTTTGATTGTATTATCAACATTTTTGTTTTTAGCTTTTCAGAATACTTTCAATGTTTGTTTTTTCTTCAATCTTTTTCTTCTGTATTTATTACCTAATACTTACCTACAAATTGTAACACACCCATAATTATTTTCATCAAGCGAAGCCCACAAACAACAATCCGGTATCGAAAACCACCAATCACCAGAAAGTGAATGATGCAAAATATGACATTTTCGATTTACTGCCGTTTCATCACTGTACAAATAATGTCACGCTTAAAGTCCCATAAATAAGCCATTTTTCAAGGGACCCTTATTACGAAGCCTTGATGTTGCGAAAAATAATTTATCAAAGGCTATAAATCTCTTAAATTCGGAGGTTTCTGAGGTCGCACTCATGATTTTAAGTCTTTAAACGCAGCTTCAGTAATTATATGCCGCAAAAGTTACGTCATTTGAACACTGGATGCTTTATTGAGTCATATTTTGACAGCTGCTAAAATTAATTCTTTATGCTATTAAAAATAGGTAATGCTGCTATGAAGACGGTTAAAAATAAATCTTATCCTTCAAATGGTCGAGTGGATCAATGATTGATGCTTACTTTGACATTATTAATAATTAATTTAAAAGAAACAAGATAATACAAGACAGAAGAGAAACAGAAGAATTATCTGTGACCTCTAATAAAAAATATTAATTGATTAATTCACAATAGCATAGCGATCACACTTTTGAATACTTATATCCAAATAGGAAACCACACAGAAGATTGATGACAACACTGACGATTATCGTACTTTACGATAATATTCTCAATCATCATCTGCCTAGCCTTTTCCCAAATTATATTGGGGTCGGCATCCAGTCTAACTAGTTTTGCCTGAATATCAATATTTTACATGGAACGACTGCCATCTGACCTCCACAACCCAATTAATGGGTAATACCGGTATTCGAATGTTAGACCAGCTGTTAGACTTTAGGGCTTCTGACTAACAGTAACGATTGTCAAAGATATTCCTATGACAACCGGGACCGACGGCTTAACGTGCTCTCCGAGGCACGGAGGGGTCTCGACGTGTAAAGAACAGTCACCCATCCAAGGACTGACCGCGGCAAGCGCAGCTTAACCTCGCAGATCGATCGATCAGCGCGGCCGTCATTTAGCGACGAGCCCCTCAATATAATATTCTCAATCATTTTTTTTATTCTATATAAATATTTGAAGAGAAAACTTTGTACCCCTTTTCAAGCATAGGTATTGCGCGCACAAAACAGTGTGTTTGGCAAAAGGAGTGCAGGAAGTTTTCTCAGTTGAAGGAATTTCGTCCACGATATTAGTTTTAGATTTCTCATACTAATGTCTTTTACCAGCTTGCTATAGGTATGACTATGGATGAAATGTGTGATGTCAATGAGTCAGTGGCTTCTGTAATCTGTTATGTTCTCTGTAGGTAATATAATAATATTTTATACTATTCAATTTGATAATGTATAAGGATCAGGGTCACAGTTTGGAATTCGTGACTTTTTTAAGAATGTTAATCTTATGCAATTCTAGACCTACAGTTCATTACCTACACAGAAAAATAATAATATCCCATCTAGAAACACGCGGATGACATTTTAGGAAAAATGTATCATTATCGCCAGCGCAGGGTTTGCCCACGTTGAAGGCAGTTGAGAAGAATAATAATAATAAAATATATTCTGAATAGTTTAATGTACCTATTTAATGGCCTTTTGAAGCCATATAAAAGAGCTATTCAATAAAAAAAGGAAAGGTAATAAACACAATTACCCACAGTTACGAATCAAATGATTGCAATAAGTTTTGCAAAATAATCATTTTGACTGTGGGAAGATGTACGCCCAATCATCATTTTAAATCAATATGAAGGTCAAATGGTATTGAAAGTTGGATCAATGTTTAGGCTTTTACGGTAGTTTCAATTTGCATACTATTTTAAAGTGTATCAATACAAAGATACTTGATCGTAATACATAAATTAATACAAGCCAGCCAAACATGGAGATTGAAATAAAACTGATAGTTTTGTTTGTATTTAATTTATTTTATATCTTGAGCTTTTTACTGTGTTAAATAAAAAATAGTAACGAACGAACGTAAAATAAGGAATAGTAACGAATTGATGCAGGTTTAGATTCCGACCTCAATGATTATTTGATTGAACGGCATTATTCAGTTTTTATTGGAGAATAATAAAAAGCAATAGATGTAACTTTAATTTATTATCTTCAGTTCCGTTCTTTATTTGATTGATTCTCTCTGCCGGTGTGTTTCAGTTTTACCAATACGTATCAATTTTGTAAAAAATATTCTTCGTGACTTGTGTATCTAACGAAGGGTGAGGGAAAAACGGTACAGTGAAATAGCAACAAAATTATCAATAATAGTTCCCTTTTTTAGTCCTCATTCGCCTAATAAACCAATTAGTAAATAAACCGAATATGACATAGTAAAATGATATTGTTAATAATTTTGTTATAGTAGTGGATGAAGGGAAGCCAGTACAATAAAGTTGTATTGTCGGTACAATACAACTTTATTGTACCGGCTTCCCTTCATCTAATTCATTCGAAAGGGTGAGGGAAAGTCGGTACTTTCCCTCACCCTTTCGTCACTAGTATCAACTAATTATACAACACGTTTTTTGTATTAATTTTGACAAGAACTGATAACATTATCAACTTTTGACATTATTTTATTGTTTTATACGTGTGTTGTTCAAGAGAATTTAACGTATACCTACCTCAGATATTGAACCTGATCTCCCAAGGACCACCATATATCTCTTAATCACGCTGACACTCAAAATAAATCAACAACTTAAAGTTCTGACTTACTTGTAAATAAGTTGGAATCACACGATTCCAGTCACACGAATGAAGCTGATTCATCTCGTAACGCCGACCAATTAAAGGTAAAAATAGTTACGTAATCGATATTATGGTGTCATGAGAAACGCCCTTACATGGCCTGGTCACCTCTGAGTTGTGGGCGAAAATATATCCTGTAGGCAAGGAGATTGGTGGTGAATGATATGGTCAATTTTAACAGGAAAAATACTTACCTACTTATAGAAACTACAAGATTACTTATGACTAGCACCTTGCCTGCGACTTCGTCCGCGTGAGCCACAGGAACCGTGCATTTTTTCGGGATAAAAAAAGCCTATAGCACTCAGGGATAATGTAGCTTTCAATTAGTGAAAGAATTTTCATAATCGGATCATTAGTTCCAGAGATTACCCCCTATATACAAATTTACAAATTAATTTTACCTCTTTATAATATTAGTACCTATAGACCTAGCTGTATAGATCTCTGACGTGAAAGTACCTAAATCCTTCTCCACCATAGATGCCAAAATTAAAATTGGTCCTATTGTTTGGCCATTGAAACGTACCAAACATAGAGATAAAAGTTCACAATAAGTACGCATAAAAATACGCAGAAGATGTCTGTATTTTTTCCCATGTTTTTTCTCATAGATTAGTTGCTATTCAATTACAAGTGTGACTGCACATATTAAATTAGGTATTAATATCTTAGAAAAAACTAAGTCTGATCTCATCATTGATCCATTACCAGTGCAGTACCTAATTTATGAGTGCTTTATAGATGTGTTATCAGAAAAAGCGGAGTTGACATATATAAGGTGCTACAAAAATATCTGCCACGGCTTTAATGGGAGGTAGTATTGTGTTTATAGATTACAATAGTGAAGAACTTTCGTACCCCGGAACATTTAATTCAATTTGAGAAAATAAAGAAGTTACATTAACATTGACTCTACTCTGCATAACGTCGTGGTTCACAAACGATGTGTCGCTTCGTCAATGAAAACAACTGCTATCTCTTTCCACCTGTTCTGTGAATGAAAACTGATATCAGCTGACTAGTTCGTCACTACCTAATCTACTAATATTATAAATGCGAAAGTTTGTGCGTGTGTGTGTGTGTATGTTTGTTACTTCTTCACGCTGAAACGGCTGAACGGATTTGGATGAAATTTGGCACACAGATAGATTATAGTCTGGAATAACACATAGGCTATCTTTTATCCCGGAAAACGCAGGCGAAGCCGCGGGCGGAAGCTAGTTGTAGTATTCTATAAACACAATACTGTATCACATTGCAGCCGTGGCAGATATTTTTATAGCACCTTATATATAATTTGAAAGAAAAACAATAGCATAAGAAAAAATCCTCTTCAATAGGTAACAAGTTAGTCAGAATAAATTGTAAGTATGATCAAGCTAAACACCCACAGTTAACCGCTATAATGAATGGTCAAAGTGGCCAAATACGCTCATCTATACTAATTTTATTTATTTTTTATTTTATTTTATTGATTTACACGACATATACACATCAATTACATAAATCAAAGTAGGTATAAAATTATAATAACTACAAACATAGACTGATAATAGAAATTATTCAAATCTTATTATTTTCCAAATAAAGTACGCATATAACCATTAAATTGGCGAATTTATTATAGAATAGACGCAGTCCGGGTTGGCTTCCACGAGCTTATTTAGTGCGGTCAATACGCGCGGTATGGGAGATGCAGCACGGGCTGCAGTCCGACATGAAGGCACGTCTAGCAGCCGATGTTTTCTGCTACTGAGATAATTATTCGGTGCGCAGAGTCGAATCAGCTCATTATGGATGTCAGGAGCATCCGTCATGCCTTTCAATATTTTGAGCATAACGCCTACCTGGTCACATGCCCTTCCCTAATTTTATAGAGCAGAAAAGTTTGTTTGTTTAAACGCGCTAATCTCTGGAACTACCATTCAGATGCAAAAAAAATATTTGTATATGATAGCCAAATTCATGAGGAACAGCAAAGGCTATTTAACATCACGCTACAACCCTCAGGAGCCGAACAACAGGGGGGAAACCGCGGGGAACAGCTAGTAATATAACAAAGCTAAAGGGTTTGTTTGAACGCGCTAATCTCAGGAACTACCAGTCAGGTTCGAAAAAATCTTTTTGTATATGATAGCCAAATTCATGAGGAATAGTATAGGCTATTTAATATCACGCTACGACCCTAAAGAGCCGAGCAACGGGGGTGAAATCGCGGGGCCAAGCTAATATCAAGGACCCCAGCTAATCCCGAAATTAATTGAATTTATCCGAAATATGCACGTGCGAGACATAAACTTTAACCTATCGAAATCGTTGTATGAAATTTTAAGTATCCATTGAGCTTAAAATTTCATACAACATATCTGTCTCCGAGCCTACATTGTTCGCCATGTATGTATTTATGACGGCGCGGATGAATTGGCTTGTAAAATTAAATGGCATGTGTTGTATGAGTTGTATGGGCGGCGGCGCGTTGACAGACAAAGAGAATTTAACGCTATTTTGCTGCCAAGAATTTTGTAGTGGCGCTTTGTTTGTATGTTTGATGTAGTATTTGTTAGGTTTGTTTGTTTTTGGGTAAGGCAGTCCTATCTCTTTTGGTGTTACAGACATTATTTCAGGAGTATGTCTGATGTTAAGCGATGATGTGGTCTACGATGGAGCACACATGCCT
Source organism: Thalpophila matura (assembly GCA_948465475.1). Taxonomy (NCBI): domain Eukaryota; kingdom Metazoa; phylum Arthropoda; class Insecta; order Lepidoptera; family Noctuidae; genus Thalpophila; species Thalpophila matura. The sequence goes on from OX419187.1 coordinate 17,543,676, forward strand.
AAAAGAAACCGATTCACTCTCGACTTGAAGACACCAAGATTGTAACTATAGGGGAAAACCTCAGATCATAGAAACAAGGAGATATGCCAATCATAGCAAGTTAGTACGGGAACAACTGATGCCAGTTTTAGTACATTTTTCGACACAATTACGCGCATAATTAAGCGCTCCTTGTGAATAAAAAGATCTCCCACGCATTGAACATTCCGCACACCCTCAATCTAACACTGTTAATCGTCACTCAACACTAGCACTAAACTGAAACACTGTATTTATACCATCGATCGTGTTCGGTTCGTCGCCAGCGCGTACGTTTTTAATATGAGCAATTTGCTCAAGATCAGGCATCAAGCTCGATAGCGCCTTGGCACATCTCCTTGTTTCTATGATCTGAGGGGAAAACCCACTTCGGCAGCGCATTTCACAGTAATTGCTTGTCAGAAATCAGTTTTTAGGAAAACTGAATAATCACAACCTTCATTTTCATGCAGATTCAGACCAAGCATACAATTAGTTGTAGGTTGATACGGCCTACAAAGAATCAAAAGACCCAACCCGGTCATAATTTAACCTTCACAACGAGCCAAAACTTGTCACAATATAAAAGGACGTTGGTAGTTTTGGGCTTGATATGGTACAGTAATAAAAGCTTAACCAAAAATTAAAAATATATTCTAAATGTTCTTTGCCTAATTTATCTTAGAGATTAAGAATTGGAATCAAAAATCGAAATAAATAAGAAATAAAATGATTATGCCGTTGACATCTTGAAAAAACCAATCAAACAAAAACGGATGCATGCTGGTTGGCGCGTGCCTCCATAGAATATCATGTCGACAGCAACTAAAACTTTTGAATTGAGAACTCATCATTCGGGCTGTACTCCATTGGATCACTCACACCATACTTAACCTCACTGTCACAAATACAAAGATTTCTCTTTAATTCAATTACGTACAAAAACAAATAAAAAATTAATTTAAATACTCTTAAAATACTCGATCACACCAAACTAATTTCATATCTGTCTGTACCGACATACACAATCTGAAGCCCAGCGTTCTATGGGCGTCCGCCGTGTCCTTTATGTACTAAAAAATCTGAAGCGTGAATCGAACACGCAAAACCCTCCATTCCATCATTAAAATTAATTATAACCTGTACATCATAAACAGTGACCATATAAGCGTGTGTGAATCAACGCATCTCATCCGGTAGCTAATTACTTACAATTACCATATCTAATGGCATTGCGCGTAATAGCCGCAGTTAATCGATTGACTTCGTGACTCGAATCCTCTTGTTACGTAAGGTCGTTGTAAACAATTTTTATTGACTCTTTGACCCTAGTGATAACACGAGGTTACTAGATTTTGCTAGTTCCTAAGATATTCTAGGTCAAGATCGTGGGTCTATGGATTTTATCTAGGTATACGGATATTATAAAATGCAGTGATAGCCTAGTAAAATGCAGTGATGGCCTAGAAAATGCAGTGATAGCCTAGTGGTTTAACCATCCCGAGGCACATGACTTCGAAAAGTCAGCGGTGCGTGCCTCGACGCACCGCTGACTTTTCGAAGTCATGTGCGTATTAGAAATTAATTATCACTTGCTTTAACGGTGTCGGAAAACATCGTGAGGAAACCGGCATGTCCTAGAACTAAAAATCCGAAGAATAGTGACGTCCACCAACCCGCACTGGGCCCGCGTGGTGGACTACGGCCCACTCCCTCTCACAGAGAGGAGGCCTGTGTCCCAGTAGTGGGAACATTATAGGCCGATTATGCTATGCTTATGCTATGGATAATTGCTATTATCAATCAACTGCTTTTGATTTGCAAACTATTGTTATTAGATGACCGTGTTCTTCATATATGTTTAGTGGTATTTTACAATACCAGCACGCGTGACCAATTCTGTCTCTATCTCTATTCTACCAAGAATAGACAAAGTTCTTTCTATCCCACTCGTTATCTCTACTGCCCGAGCACACGACTACCCGTTCACCGCGTTGTAAACTTTTGTCGACTGAAGAATAGAAACATTTCTTATCTTCATTTTTAACAACGTCATGCTTCAATCGGTGGAAATCTTTTTACAATCTCTCATTTTCATATTTATTTTCTATTCTTCGGTCGACAAAACCCGTTTCTATAGTGCTCATGCTACGCGTGCTGGTAGTAAGCAGAGGTAGCTTAACTTTACCCGGAACCCAACACTACATTTTCGCCGTAGCTACAATCGCCGTGCATTACATGTCAACTCACTGGACAGGCGAAGAGTTAAACAACAAGAACAACGAACTCTATGTCATCCATCAAATAATAAGCGTTCTTTTGCTAAGAGCTATATATAAAAAATATATTTTCGCGCATCCCTTCATGTGGGGTATCGTTGGATAGGTCTTAGAAAATAAAATCAAGGTTTCTAAATTACTTCTACTTCTACTACTTCTAAATTACCTTGTATAATTAATTTGTATTTCATTATAATATTAGGAAATACAAACTTATGTTTGCAGTTGGAAGACTGAAATACTTCTTCCTACGGAACCCTAGACAGTGCGTGGTCCGACACGCTCTTGACGGTTTTTTTTTTTTCATACAGATGACGCGTCGAAAGCGCCGTCCGATCGTCGTCCGACGCCCGCACGGCTGCCGCACGAGATTCGGACGGCGCTTTCGACGTGTGCGCTGACGACACCAAGGAAAGAGCCCTAAGTTTCATCAATTATTAGAAAACATTCTTACCTGACAACCAGTGTCGACATCAGCATAGTACCCTGAACCTCGGCCCAGACATGAGAACCTCGTCAGTGGCTTCTGAAACCAAAGATAAAAAATAAAATTAGATACAATTTCAGAATGAACAATAAAGAGCAGCAGCCCAGTAGTATCGGCCCCGATTTACAAGTGGGTATTGGTTTGAACCCCGGCAGACCCACACTTTGTGCATTTGTTTCGTCACTACTCTAAAAACGGTGAAGGAAAACATCGTGAGGAAACCGGCATGTCCTAGAACCAAAAATTCGAAGATATGTGACGTCCACCAGCCCGCACTGGGCCCGCGTGGTGGACCACGGCTCGCGCCCTCTCACAGAGAGGAGGCCTGTGTCCCAGCAGTGGGAACATTATAGGATGATCATGCTATGAGTACTATATCCCGTCACGTAAAAAGGAAGCTGAGCAACACTGGAGCGCAAACAATCCATCGTTCTTTTTAGGTGACGGGACATTGCACATTAAAAGAACACTGGATTTGGGCCCCAATGTCGCTCAGCGTTCTTTTTAAGTGACGGGACCTATAAGCTACTTTTTAGGGTTCCGTACCCAAAGGGTAAAACGGGACCCTATTACCAAGACTTCGCTGTCCGTCTGTCTGTCTGTCTGTCACCAGGCTGTATCTCAGGAACCGTGATAGCTAGATAGTTGAATTTTTCACAGATGATGTATTTCTGTTGCCGCTATAACAATAAATACTAAAACAGAATAAAATTAATATTTAAGGAGGGCTTCGATACAACAAAACGTGTTTTTTTTTGCCGTTTTTTTTTCGATCTTAACAAAAGTTATAATTTAGTGTCTATAATGTTGTATAGCTAATGGTAAGGAACCCTTCGTGCGCGAGTCCGACTCACACTTGGTCCGTTTTTTTTATCCCGAAAAACTCATAATTCTTGTTGGTCACGCGGTCGAAGTCACGAGCAAAGTGCTAGTGCTTACTCGTATAATAAATGGTTATGTTATGATACAAGTATAACATTAGATTAATATATTTATTATAAAATACACTTACTCAGAAATAACCGAACCTAAGTAGGTATCTACCAATAATAGTAAACTATTAAACATAAACAAAACGAACTGACAGAAATCGTGAGATAGCAAATGGATGCATTAGAGGAACAACTTTAAATGTAGGTAGGCACCGACTTAATTGAACCATCTTATTGCAATCATCCGGTAAAAAACATCCAAGTTACACTTGTACAAAAAGTTCCATACCAAAGATTGTATAATTTTGGAAGAGGGCGCCACCGACTTCCTAAACAAAATTGTTTATTTACCTACTTAGTAGTGGTTTTATGAAATTGATTATATATAATAGATTAAAATTTTATCTCGAGTTCGATTGCTTTCACGAATTCGAACATCACTGGTTAATCCTCCTGTAACTAAAACCTTCCTGAAAATATGTAAATTACTCGTATGTTAGTGAAAAAATCATCAAAATTGGTTCATTCGTTTTTAAGAAAATCGCGGACAAACAAACATACATAGGTAAATACAAGCGGGTCCAACACAGAACGTACTGCCATCAAATGCAAAAAGGGCTTTAGACTTAAAAAATATTACTTACACCCTTTTTGCTAATACAAAAGCTCACCGTAGGTAGGTAGGTAAAGCGGGATTGTCCGGAAGGGATACCGCTGACCCGGACAAAAGGGCTAAGGAAGGAACATGGGTGGGGTTTAGTCAGTAAGAGTCTGACACTCCCTTCCGCTCCGCCCAGAGCGGGAGGGGTCATTTGATGATTTCCCATCCTCAAAAAAAAAAAAGGTAGGTAGGTACATTTAATATGGTCTGTCGGTACGTAACCCCAAAAGGATGTCATCTTAGCACTAGTCGTTTAAAACGTATTTAATCACCAAAGACGGTCAGTGGGCAGTAATTGTAAGCTCCGCCATTTAATTACGAAATTTCGTCGATAATGTACGAAATGCAAACTATTGCGTAGCTTTTTAATTGGTATTATGAAAATGTGTAAGTATTATATTTCACGATTATTTACTAATGGGGTGAAAGGTTTACGTATTTAAATTAGGTATCTTTATGTATAACTGCCAAATAAGGCATCATTATTGCTCTTGCTCTGATTTCTATTTGTTTTTGGACAAATCTGAATATTAACCTACTTATATTAAGTTTTTAAGAAATAACTACTGACACAACATGAACATGATCAATGATAAAATCTAGTCCAGCAGTTGTACAGGGTGGCAGGTTAGACAGTGGTAATATTTTAGGGGGTCATTATACTCATCATTATGAACAACTTTTACTATGGGACCAACTCCGAAATCGCGAAAAAAAAAATCAGCTGTTCCATACATTTATGTTCACATAGCTCAACAAAATGTATGGAACAGCAGATTTTTTTTTGCGATTTCAGGTTTGGTCCCATAGTAAAAGTTGTTCATAATGATGAGTACAAAGACCCCTTAAAATATATCCACTGTTTAACCTGCCACCCTGTATAATCCCAGCCTGTCTATTCTGTACCGACATGCCGCGTGAATGCGTGATGTCACCGTGAGAACTGCCAATTTGTTTGCGAACGTTCGAGGGAGAATGTCACGGCATTCTGCTCTGATTCACTCAACCCTGATTCGAACTAAGTAGTATCGAATACCGAATGTCACGGCATTCTGCTCTGATTCACTCAACCCTGATTCGAACTAAGTAGTATCGAATACCGAATGTCACGGCATTCTGGTCTGATTCACTCAACCCTGATTCGAACTAAGTAGTATCGAATACCGAATGTCACGGCATTCTGCTCTGATTCACTCAACCCTGATTCGAACTAAGTTGTATCGAATACCGAATGTCACGGCATTCTGCTCTGATTCACTCAACCCTGATTCGAACTAAGTAGTATCGAATACCGAATGTCACGGCATTCTGCTCTGATTCACTCAACCCTGATTCGAACTAAGTTGTATCGAATACCGAATGTCACGGCATTCTGCTCTGATTCACTCAACCCTGATTCTAACTAAGTAGTATCGAATACTAAATACCATCCTTCCTTCAATAAATATGTCATCGTTTAACCAGTCTCGAAATCTAATTTTTTCCAGGTTTCCATAATATTTTAACCCGTGGTTTTAACTTTCACTCAAGGCGGCATAAAGTTCGAAGGACTACCATCATAAACAGCTATTTACGGCTACAAAATAGCTGTAATACACAGTTCAAGTAGGTAATACTTACGTTAATAAAACAGTCACCTTCAATACCGAAGCTTGCAACTTCACGTAATCTACGTAAGTGGGCAAAAGTATTTTGTTACTCAACCTGTCTGAATAAAGCCTGCGTGTGCAAATCTATTCAAGATGCCTCTAACAACTTTAGGTAATACTTGGATAAAGAAACGAAATTAAGTATTTGGAAATATGGTATTAAATATATGTATAAGTTATTTCAAAAATACCTGACGCGGGTGGGATTTAAACCTACGACCTCTGCCGAACCGTGGCGTGACTCTAACCACTGAGCTACCGCGTCCCGCCTGCTCCAATTGCAATTTGAAATCGCTTTGAATACGCCTCATAAGAGAAAATCTTTACTTTGAAATACCTATAGGTATTTAAAAATAGTGAAAATCTTGGCTGAAATGATTTGATTCGCTGAATGATAGGCATATATGTAGGTCGCCAGAGCTCCTGAGGATACGCTGTGTTGATAGTGGGGGACCTGCTTGTCCTATAAGCTGTCGGCGGCGGCGCAGCGAATCCTAATTTGTGGGGTCGGTATAACGCTCGCTAACAGCTCGCCCCGCGGTTCGAAATGCGGAGACGCCGCGCCGTGAGCTTGTGGCGTGCACGCGGCGAATACGTAGCGCACACGAGGAGAGTTCACCAGATGCACGCGGCGGGCGCGTTGACCGAGCTTTCATCAGTGTAGTTCACATACTTTGAAGGAACACAAGTGTGATTTATCAATCCAAACATATTTTCAATTAAAGTTTAGACTTTACATTTAATTGTTTTACCCTAAAGACTTATTTATATTGTCACGGGGTCTCATCAGGAACAAAGTAACATTTGTGGAAATAACTCATAATAGATGGCGTTATATGTATCGATTTGTTATTGAAGTTTGTGTAAAATTGAGAACATGAAAAAATACATAATGAAAAATATTTGTGAAAATTTTGAAAAATGCTTTAAGCACGGAAAAATGTATAGCCCGAAGATAGCCCGCGCTAAATCGGTCACATTTCTTTGTATGAGATGAGGCATCTGTACGTATAGTATTATATTATCTGTGATATTGTCATGTATGTAAGTATTCAATTATGCATGTATTCATTCTACGCCACGGAGCATGTGTTGCACCATGCCACTGACTTACTGACGCGCACTCCTCATAAAGATGTCCTGATAAAACTGCTATTGTCGTGTTTATAGCACCACTACCATTGTTCAAGTGTATGCAGAAACCAACTTACATTTGCAGCTACCAACTCCATACATTTCTATTGTGATTCAAAGAAAAGTTCACAAGAATTGTTACACACAATCGCAAAGTTAAGTTGGTATGAATTTGCAAGGCTCGCATGGGAAATTTTTGTTTTGTTCGTTGTATGGGTTTCGTAAACTTGGTACATCTTCATTAACTTGCTTTGTTTAGTCCGGTTGTGCTCTAATTATCCAGTTTAGACAATACATTTAGCTTCAATAGACTTGAGAACCCTAAGATACCGAAATGACATGACTCTGCATGACGAAATATATGCAGGAGGAGGTGGTCCAACGTTTTCTTGTGCATGATCTCAATCTCAATAATCTATAAAAAAACATGTGGCTTGGCTTTTTACAGTTCTATTAATAATAGTACCTATTAGCTGTTTCCCGCGATTTCGACCCTGCTGCTCAGCTCCTAAGGGTCGTAGCATGATGTTAAATAACTTATACTATTTCTCATGAATCTGGCTTTCATATACAAAAATACTTTTTCGTATCCGACTGGTAGTTCCAGTGATTAGCGCGTTCAAAGAATCAAACAAACATACACACTTCAGCTCTTCAGCTGTATTACAAGATACTGCTGCTTATATACACAGATTGCACCTCCACAACATAACTGGTGTAAAATAAAGAGGGTTCCATTTATCTTCACAGCTCTCGGAAACACTAACCTATTCAACGAGCATAGCACTTGAGATCTAGATAAGATCAAGATGGCTAAATAAAGCAATTCGTATTAGATCTAGATGCGAGATTTCTAACACAACAATAAATTACTGAAGTGAGGAAGTGATCTATTCTTCGGAGCATTATGCAGGCAAAAAGACGATTAATCTTACATTTAAGATCCTAATATTTTACAATGGTTTGTTGTATATAAAAATGTGGTAAAAAAGTGGTTTTATCCAGCACTGATCGTTAGATTAAGACTGCGGAGGTCCTCATAAAAAATATTCAGCATTCAACAACGTATACAAGTGTAATTTTAGTCGAAACACGAAAAGGGGTCATTGTATTTATTATTAAGGACAACTTTTACTATGGGACCAACCCTGAAATCGCGAAAAAAAATCAGATGCTCCATAATTTTTTTGAGTTATAATGTGAACATAAATGTATGGAACAGCTGATTTCAAACTACTCAACCAAAGTTAATAAGATTTAAATGGGACCACTCCTTTTTGAAGGCAGTTTAAATTATGGGACAGATTGTAACATTAAAATAACACCAAGCTCTTGACTATGATATTGAATACCTACTCAAAAACAGTAATCGAATTTTGTGTCCATTAGACTCTATGTAACTGTGTTATATAATTCATGTCGGTCACTATTCATAACGTCATATCTAATGCACCTTAAGTGCTAATTCAACTTTTTATTGCCCGCCGAAAGTCTAGTCTTTTCTTTTTTGTTTTTTTTTTTTTTTTATACAAAACGTTGCCCCACACTATGATTTCTCCTGTATCGTGGGTGCGTTTACAAACACAAATTTCACATACACAAACAGCCAGACCTATGTGCAATGCGGAAATCGAACCCGCGACACGTTGCGCAGCAGCCAATCTCTCAGCCACTGCGACAACCGTGCGGTCAAAAGTCTTATTTAAAACATAATGATACCTATAAGAACGATTCGTATCCGATCAAGATACGACTACGCGATTTGTAAGACAATGGTCTTATTGCGAGATACGTCAGGCCACGAAGGGTCCGCGACTCGCACGTAACTGCAACCGCTCGTTGTGTGTAATTGCACAGTAAATTGCTACCAATTTGTGTAATAAGGCATCTAAAATAGATGTGGATCGAGAGAAATGGAGAAGGGTTAGTGTACCGGTCTACTGATACCAGCAAGCGTAGCAAGACACTATAAAAAACGGGTTTTATCGACGGAAGAACAGATTAAAGAACGATTTCTACTGATTTTAAGCATGGCAATGTCAAAAACGAAAAGAAGAAATGTTTCTGTTCTTCAGTCGACAAAAGTGTACAACGCGGTGCACGGGTCGTCGCGTGCTCGGGCAGAAAAAATAACGAATTGGCTATTAAGAACTTTGTCTATTCTTGGTAGAATAGAGATAGAATTGGCCATGCTACGCGTGCTGTTGGAACTAATAATAATAATATCAGCCTTGTTTATAAACTGTCTTACTGCTGGGCACGGGTCTCCTCTCAGAATGAAAGGGGCTAGGCTATAACCAACCCCGCTGGCCAAGTGCGGGTTGATAGACTTTAATTAATGCATTAGTAGAATTGTTTCTAGATAAATATGCATAGAAATGTGGTGTGTTGTACCTACCTGTTGTAAGGTGGTCGGGTCCATATGTGAAGGTCTCGCAACACACTAACTTAAACATGTGTGTGACCTCTCCAAATTAGGATGTGCAGACACAAGCGGTGCCTTTGGGTTGTTATAAGGGTTAACAGTAGCGTAATCCGATCTTACGCAACAAAAAACACTACGGTACATATAAACAATTCGATCGTGCTAGTAGGTACAAAGCTTCGCACAAAATGATCCGTGAAAGTTGGCCACAATCCGGAAAAGAAAAGGAAAAAAAGCCAAATTAATATTGTTGGAATAACTTGTGCATCAGTGAATTAACTACAAAAGGTACAGGAAATACATAATCATTACAAAATCGATACTGCTAGGTATACTAATTATAAAGAGGAAGGAAATACTGATCCAATTCTGAATATTCTTTCACTAATAGAAAGCTACATTTTCCTTAAGTACTTTATGCTACTTTTTATCCCGAAAAATGCACAGATTCTTTGGGTCATGCTACGGAACAGACTGTTCCGTGGGTCACGCGGACGATATCGCTAACAAAGTGCTAATCTTAAACAAATTCGTTAATAATGGTGCCGATTCTGTTGTTTACGAACTAAACTAATTTAGTCTTGTTATGTCTCTTTCTAATAAAAAACATGAAACAGGGATGGCAGATATTTAATCCTGTCAAATTAGTCCACTTGAATATTTTAAATGTCAATTTAGTCGCAATTGCAAAAGGTCATGACTATTTTCCTATAATATGACAATAAGACAAGACTAGTTTGACAGTTCTAAATATGTTCTGTCCTTTTTTAATGATATTTGTAAGAAAGAGATATAGTGTGATTAAAATTAGTTAGAGTGCGATGTTCAACAGAATCAGCACCAATGACACCTTGACTTAACTATATTTACTTCAAATAAATAAGGCTGAACCTATATCGACTCTTCCAATGCCACAAGTCAGTCAGTCAGATCAATAGCCCGATAGGCCTGCTGTTTGCTTCAAATATTAAGCGAGAATAGGTTTTATGTATTATTTGTTTAAGTTCAGAGTTAATCTTTAAGTTAATCTTTTGTTTAAAAGTATCTTTACATAAGACGTGTATTTTGTAATGTGTTGTTTATTCAGCACACGTAGCGTACAAATGTATTCGTTTATTCGCGTTGTAATAAGGAAATTGGTCGATTTTAAGAAGGAACTCGATGATGCAACAGTGTTTGCCGTCAAGCCTGTTAGCACGTGTTTCGAAGTCAAAATTTCTAAGAGCAATTTTATTGACTTTCATACAACAGGGACGCTCTTGTTGTATGAAAAGTCAATTGCTTGGTTCCCATAGAATTAAACTAGCTTTTAAATAATATACTTATCTTGCTAAGTTTTCGTCTTCAATGACATAATTATGGTAATAAGCTTATTTCGTTTGCCAGTCAAGGTTTAAAAATCATGTAAGAATAGAAAATAATAATAATAACAGTTTATAAATTAATATTTCATACTTTTTTGTTCACCTCTGACTTAGAATACAGCGTTAAACAACTTAGTCGCCTAATAGATACTTTTTCAAAATTTGTAATTTAATTATCATCAAATTATTTGTATTTTAACTAACCTCGAAGCGAACCTCGTTTGCGAAAAGTCCCGATATGATTTAAAATCATGTACCTATACAATTCACCAAAGTTTAAACTACTAATCACGCAGTAGTTTAACGAAACCAGAACAAACAATATCATCATGTCATAACTGAAACTTCAGATCAGAAGCCATAGACAGACAATAGCTTGAAAATGGCAACACTGGCGGTAGCGACAAGCTTATGTTTACGTGAATACGTGCACTTACATAACTGTGACTCAGACTTAGATTTATTACGCACTGGGTACTAGGTAGCCTCTGAATTTTCTGATGTTGAAACCATACGTTACTGTATTATTGTACCGTCATTACTATGGTGACCCGAATTTCGCAATTTTGACGCCTACTTACTTCGTTCTACACTTATAAGTAGAGAGATTGCATCGATCATTTAGTAATCACGCTATTTAGGGCTTTATCGCAGTAGCAATTTGCGAGCGAGTTCAAGGCGAGGCTACAGCGCAGCGAGCGCGCACCGAACGCGCTGCGGACGTGCAACTTTATCGCTGAAGTGGAGCGGGGTGGGCTGTCTATCGTACGAGTGTGTGCAACATGGCGTCCACGGTGCTATTCGCGGTGTGTTCGCTGCGCGCTCGCTACCAACTCGCGACAAATTAACTGCGCTCTCGCCTTGAACTTGTTCGCAAATTGCCACGGTGATAAGGCCCCTTGGGTACTACCCATACGTTATACTACGTTACACCCATACGGTTATAATAAGTACGATTTTAATCGAAAGTATTTATTGCGTGCTTGATTTATTTTCAGGTTTTTTGATTTGGTGGAATGTTAAACCTGCAATACATATTGGCCAAGCTTAGACCAACGCGAGCCTAGACAAATTGACACAAGGCAAGCGCTACTGTCTAGACGTTCGGCAAGTTTGACGTCAACCGCATAATAGCGCGCGGACAAACATGTGAACACTGTGGGCCGAGCGCGCGCGAGCGCCTTTGATTTGTGCAGAAAAACGACACCGCTCCGAAGTGAGGCAAGTGGTCGCGATCGACTGCAAGTTGTGGCAAGCTTCGTCAAATGAGGTCTACACACGTTGGCGCTTGTCTATACTCAACCAACTAGGCAAGTGACACCGAGCAATAGCAAGACAAGGCAAATATGCCATCTACATGTTGGTATTGGCCTTCACTCGACAACGCTCGGCCAATATGTATTGCAGGCTTTAGAGGGACACACACATTGTTAAAGACGTTCAGAGCTCCTAGCTCACTAAAAATGCACCTAAATAAAAAAGTCGGACTGATAGACATAATGAAACTATAAGGGTGCCTAGTTTTACTACGAAACCCTAAAAACACAAACACAACATTCGGGCAAGTACCTATAGTACTTAAAGTCCAGTTACCGCTATAGACCGGTTACGTGCTCTGATTCACAGTAAGTACAACCAATCAGAATCAATTATACTTAATCCGTTCTCGAAACACTCTTAACATTTGCATTGCAAACCAAACTTAACGTCCATGTTATCCGGATCATCCGTTAAGTGATGACGTCACAGTAAGTTGTATATCTTTTAAGGGGATTTTTTTTTATGTTTGGCAACACTAGCCTAGTTACTGCTTTGTTTTAGGTGTGCTTCGTCTGGGTGTGCTTCGTTTGGGTGTGCTTCATGGAATACCTCGTTTTAACGTTAGTTTGGTCAGGTTTTATCGTATTTTGTTTATATGATTTATGCCAAAATTTGTAGGCCCTTTTTGGATAGTGCTTTTCTTTGTAATATTCAAGAATTGCATTCTGACATTTTGAACTCTGTTGTGTATGCGATAGAGTATGAAATTGACAGACTTTATTGAAATTGCGTATACAAGATAAAGTTTTACGTGAGTAATAAAGTTATTCCAAGTTGATTCATTGCTCTCGCTACAGCTGCGAAACGAGTTCCTGGTTTCTACGTCCAAGCCAAACAAAACTTGTAGGCAGTTCTAGGTACCGGCACTAATCATGAACACAGATCGTGCATGTACATTTTCGGCCTAATAGACAATATACAGTTGACAATGCGTAATAGAGAATGGTCCAACTAGACGACGAGCATCGACTGACGAACCAATCGGTGAAGTCGGCCTTTAACCACTTAATCACGGTTCCAGTAATACAATTACAATAAAATCCCTCATAAAGATTATCTTATCTTTCCAGTCCAATATTGTCGCAACATTACATAACACATAGGTAATGCCAGTAACAGAACGAGTTGTTATGTATAGCGGACCCTTCAGGACTGCCGTGTTTCCCCATATCGCACATTTAAGGTGCTAATCGCTTATTAATTCGCTGTGTGATAAATATTTGATTTTTTTTTTTTATAAGAAAAACAAGCTTAAACGGATTAAATCGCGTATATTACAAATTTTTACAGAGTTTTCCTGACTTTTTTTTTTTTTAAACGTTACCCCACACTATGATTTCTCCTGTATCGTGGGTGCGTTTACAAACACAAATTTCACATACACAAACAGCCAGACCTATGTGCAATGCGGGAATCGAACCCGCGACACGTAGCGCAGCAGCCAATCTCTCAGCCACTGCGACAACCGTGCGGTCGATTGCTGTATTTAGGAACGTATTTTGCGGCTAAATTATGCTTAAAGTAAAATGTTATTATAATTGTACCTACATAATTAATAAATGTACGGACGCCGAGCTTAATTAAATTACTTAAGTGATTTATTAATTTGGTCACGAAACACAGCAAATTATCGTAAATTAATCCACTCTTACAATAGCCGGCAGTAAATATTACACATCAGTTTAAGAAAGAGATAATCGGTTAGCTTCGGCTTTACTTCGGCTCATACCTACCCCTTACCTCAAACCTATGTGACGTTTTGTTGTTGACTTGTTTATTCGCTTATATTTAACTGTAAATCTAAAAGCTTTTATTTAACTTGTTTTGCTGTCCATTATGTCTATTTTAAACCTTTACAAGGTATAAAAAAGACAATTTTAAGCTTAAATTAAAGTCTGTTTCAACGGCAGGTTGACAAACGGACAATGACCTTTGAGCATACCGTAGGGATGTCACCATTTACCCAGTTTTATTTTTACCCGACTGCGCCAGAAGGAGGGTTGTTTGATTTCTGTATCACCTTCTGTCTAATTTGATGAAAAACTAGAAGACATATAAATATTAAAGATTACATACGATCCTGTTTAGGAAATAAAAGCAGTAGATTAAATTACATTTTTTGCAATTCGTGCCACCTCGTATTATGAAATGCGGTAAGAAGCGTAAGCGATAGAGAAGTGTATGCAGGAGACCGATACTTATCGTTTTTTGTCGACGCTATCACAGTGTCATAATAACTTGACATGACATAATACATGACATGACATAGTGTCATTGCCGTTTTTCCGCCTGTCCTAGAAACGTACTATAGATCGGGTTATCCGAACTGACTGAAATATATAAGTCCAGTGATAGTATATATCACTGGAATTGTCATCATCATGATCATTCGCTTAGCCTTTTCTCAAACTAGATTGGGGTCGGCTTCCAGTCTAACTAGTTGCGGCTGAATATCAGTATTTTACGTGGAGCGACTGCCATCTGACCTCCACAACCCAATTATTGGGCAATACCGGTATTCCAATGTTAGACCAGTTGTCAGACTTTCGGGCACACGTGACTATCCGTAACGACTATGATGATGATCGATATGTAAAGAACGGTCACCCATCCAAGGACTGACCTCGGTAAGTGCAGCTTAACCTTGTCGCGGAGTGCCTCCCTCCCTCTGTCCTCTCAGGCCACGGCTAGCAATGAGAGGGAGCCTCCGGACGCAATTTTGATAAAATAAAACAGCAGCAGGATGGTTGAAGGGGTATATTGCGACGTAGATCGTCTATTGCACTTTAAAACACTGATACAAAACTGGTATAAAAATAACTGTTACAAAAGACGTTTGCTTATAGCATTGAGCACTTTTAAAATTGGTAATATTATAACAGATAAGCGGTTCAGCGGTCCACGACCGATGTCGTTGGAGACCAGACAAAGAATGGTAAAACAATGAAATAAATGCATAAAAGGGTGGAATGGATGAAGTGGCCAGTAATGGAAGATTGCCAGCTCTTAATGATGAAAGAAGGATGACTCCGTCACAACCTCGCAGATCGATCAGCGCGGCTGTCATTTAGCCACAAGCCTCTCAATAGTGGATTGTTAAATAAAAATAACCAAGCCAAAGGAACACAATTTTGAACTAAACTACAAAATAATAATCTAGGAAGAAATTGCTTAGCAGAAAAGGGTCACGAATTTCAACTATTACCTTTTGATTAGAAGAAAACTTGCCCATATACTTAATCATAAGTAAACAATACATAAACGTATGTAGGTACATACACAACCCACATGTTCTCGTCACATGACTACTTAACTCAACTGTGTGAAAACTCACACTTGCATTACTCAGGCATCTACTACACAACTATCTTCCGACAGCGTGTACGAATACTTCACGTTTTCGATAACATATCGAAACTTGGACAAAAACCTCAACATTGCATAGTAACGAGTTATTGTGTGAGTAAGCAAATGATATGCGAACAACTCAAGGCTTGGAAAGTAAAGGACTTTGTCGATTGTAAGCGCTGCTACATAGCTTAAATAGCGGGGGACTTGCTTGTCCCCTCAGATCATAGAAACAAGGGAGATGTGCCAAGGCGCTATCGAGCTTGATGCCTGATTTTGAGCAAATTGCTCATATTAAAAACGTACGCGCTGGCGACGAACCGAACACGATCAATGGTATAAATACAGTGTTTTAGTTTAGTGCTAGTGTTGAGTGACGATTAACAGTATTACATTGAGGGTGTGCGGAATGTTTAATGCGTGGGAGATCTTTTTATTCACTAGGAGCGCTTAATTATGCGCGTAATTGTGTCAAAAAATGTACTAAAAGTGGCATCAGTTGTTCCGGTACTAACTTGCTGTGAAGGCATATCTCCTTGTTTCTATGATCTGAGCTTGTCCCCTATGCTGTCAGCACAGCACAGCGAATACTCATTTTAAAGGTTCGGTAACGCGCATGTGCAGTATCACATAATTATGTCATAGGCTACGGTAATCGCTTACAATGAGGTGGACTGTGCGGCTGTTTGCCACCATCTCAGATCATAGAAACAAGGGAGATGTGCCAAGGCGCTATTGAGCTTGATGTTTTAATTTGCCCACATTGGGCGTAGTACAAAAGTACACGCTGGCGACGAACCGAACACGCGAAACTTTTTTGTAGGTATTTTATGAGTCGAGCATAGCGAAACTAGAGCATAGTGGGACTAACCGGATCGATGATATTAATACAGGTGTTTAATTTAGTGCTAGTGTTGAGTGACGATTAACAGTGTTGAATTGAAGGTGTGCGGAATTTTTAATGTGTGGGAGATCTTTATATTCAGGAGGGGCGCTTGTAATTGTGTTGAAAAATGTACTAAAAGTGGCGACAGTTGTTCCCGTACTAATTTGCTATGGTGGCATAGCTCCTTGTTTCTATGATCTGAGGTCACCATCGTATCAAGAAAAAAAACATTCACAACGAGATTTATTAGTCAAATTTAATGTTCACTTGCATGAAATGGTTTGGTCGTGCAATAATCCTGCTTATGCACGAACTGTGCATATGCAGGACCAGCTTACTTTATTTTTATTTTTTTGAAATGGCCTCTCGCAGTTGGCTTCTAACAGCCGTCACTACTTAACGCGGACTTCTGGTGAGGACTTACAAATACCTCCAGCCAGGCTTAAAACTAAATAAAAACTACAAACTAAGCGACCACACGCTAAGGGCACCCCCTAGTGGGGTACGGGCCTCGGCTTAGGGCGTCGCTGGGGGGAGGGCAACTAGAGGGAGGGACTACTAGCTGGATCGGTTCATGCAGGACCAGCTAGATAATGAATTCGTTAAATACAGCTAGATAGTCGGTTTAGACCAGTGGTTCCCAATCGGTGGTCCGCGAGAACTCAATTAAGGTCCATGAGAACAAAATTAAGGTCCGCGAAACAAAATTATATCTATTCCATAATAATTAAATAGGTATATTGGCCTTTGGGGTCCCCACACCAAATGAAAAATTACCTATTACTTAGTGGTCCCTGGTCAATAAAAGGTCAAATCACTGCTTTAGACAGAAACTGATTCAGGATGCGCGAAAATTATACAAGTCATTTCTGCAAAGTTTTAAAATTCCGGCGAAGGATTGAAAAATGACTGACATAAAGAATAACCTCATAAAAGATAAATCAAAATTCATATTACGTAGGTACCTACTAATGACTGCATAAATTAGCTACTAATAATACAATTATAGGTACCTAAATGTCAAAATGTATCCTCACAATATTAACGTACGTAGGTACAATTAGCCGAAATAATAAGTTGCTAACATGTTGCATCAATTAACCTGTCAACATGCAATTAACGCGTCACTGTAAAGCATGCTTGAGTTTAAATACAATACTATTAATATTGTTTTGTTCAAAATTATTGGACTCTACAACGAATAGGTATATTCTAAGATAGGTTTGAAAAAGTTACAAACAAAGCTAACTTCGCATTTCATAATTTTCATACAAACTTCATCTCCCTATCAACTTCCTGGAGGATGATTTATTAGAACGTTGTGTATTTCAAATTTCCATATTTGCATGAAGAAGTATGTGTACCAAGTTTTAAGCAACCTTTTTATATCACAAGACAAGACGTCAATTTATCCGCTAACAATAAATTCTCCAAAAAAAGGCATAGGATAGACAATTTTTTGTTCAGCCTGCGTGAATCACTTCATTATTTTGACTAGGTGACATAAGATGGTTGTCACATTGTACCATTAGTTACCACGCACCTGAACACCGAATATAGACATCAAGGAGGCAAATGGACAAACGGACAGTCGGACAAGCCAAGGACGATACGGTTTAGGCAGCATGAGACAAACAGTGGGATTTTTGAGATCAGCATTATGAAAAAGGAAACGAACATTTGGTAGGCTTTAACATTAAAACTATGAATTATGAAGTCTTTGTTGTATCTAATTTGGAAAAACCAGTATTTTTAGAGCAATAAATAACCATGAGTCCTAGTTGCATACCCCGATTGTGTATACTTATAATAACGATTGAAGATTTGGTAAAGTTATCAAAATCTTTTGTTTATTAAAGTTATACAAACGAAAATTAACATAGACCTCAAGATAAAGGTATCACACTACTCCAAGGTACACTAGATATACCACAGAACTTCATTAAGCCACTAAAAACTAAAATGATGTGACTGATTACCTACAAGACGACATATTTGGCTAGGTCACTCACAATGTCAGAATAAAATTTTTATTAACAATCATAAAATGGCAAACAATCAATTAATCCAAACAAATAATGTAAATGTATGCAAAAATTATTAATTAGTCTATGTTTGATTACTATCTGACGGTGTAGGTATCGTATTGATTAAAGTTGAATCAAAGAATGATTCAACCTAATGTTTAAATAAAAAACAATAGCAGGTGTGACGGAAAATGTTGGTGAATAGAAAAAGTTAAGAAATAAGACTATGCAAAATCGGACACAAGCAAAATTTACCATGTTTCATGAATGAAAGGAATATATAGTGTTAGATAACTCTTTATTGTATCATACCAAGTGCAAGAGTAACACGGACAAGACAAGATAGAAATATCTTACAATTAGACAATAGATATTAATAGTGATATAGCCTACCCATTTTGGAGAACTATACCCTCCTGTTGGGCTTCGCTGCAGTCGGGTAAAAAAGCGTGTTTTTGTTATTAGATAGATATAGAAGTTATACTTTATTGGACACCACATCATAACATAGCTCATACAAGGTAGGTATTGTTAATTCTAAGGTGCAAGGGGGAGTAATCGGAATAATCCGTCATATCACTGTTAGCAATATCTATCAGACAACCTTTGACAGAAGTTAAATAAAATAGGCTAACCATGTTTCAGTTAATAAGAGATAGACACAATAACGTAAGAGGTATTGCAGACATAAGAACCACGTAACATGGTTTCAAGATAGTAAGTAGATAGTGTTTACATATCAGTGACAAATCGTTGTAATTTACGAGCTGGTTAATGAGGCAGTTTCCCTCAATTGTTTCAGCAGAATCTTACGAGTCGTTACAGGTACGTGTAGTACTGCAGGTATCTACATTACACGTGTATTTACTTTGAACTAGTTCCAATCTGAGATTAGCTAGCACCTAGCACAAATAACTTTGACGTTACGTATCGCAAACGTAAGCGAATTTTGAATTGATAATAAACATTATATATTCAAGACCATCATGTATACCTATGTTCACAAATAAAGATGATTGATTGATTGATTATGTTTTACAGAATCCCTTATAATATGACTAGCTGTGTCCCGCGGTTGCACCCCCATTGCTCGGCTCCTAAGGGTCGTAGTAATGTTAAACAGCTCATGCACATTTCTCATGAATCTGGCTATCAAATACGAAACTATTTTTTCGACACCGACTGGTAGTTCCAGAAATTAGCGAGTCCAAACAAACATCTCTTCAGCTTTATTTTAATAGTACCTACCTACCTACCTATCGATAAATACGAAAGTGTGTTTGTTGCTTTGTCATTTTTTCACGCAGCAACGCAACAACCTCAGATCATAGAAACAAGGAAGATGTGCCAAGGCGCTATCGAGCTTGATGCCTGATCTTGAGCAAATTGCTCATATTAAAAACGTACGCGCTGGCGACGAACCGAACACGATCGATGGTATAAATACAGTGTTTTAGTTTAGTGCTAGTGTTGAGTGACGATTAACAGTGTTAGATTGAGGGTGTGCGGAATGTTTAATGCGTGGGAGATCTTTTTATTCACAAGGAGCGCTTAATTATGCGCGTGATTGTGTCGAAAAATGTACTAAAAGTGGCATCAGTTGTTCCGGTACTAGTTTGCTATGATGGCATATCTCCTTGTTTCTATGATCTAGGGGAACAACCGATTAATATGATTTTTTGCATGGAGGTAGTTTATGGGCCAGAGAGTGACTTATATCGGAAAAATGCACGGTTCCTATGAAATAAAAATCCGCTATTTGTCCCCATGAATAATCTTGGGGACAAATAGCGGATTTTTATTTCATAGGAACCGTTGGTTGGTTCCTTTCATAAGAAAGGAACCAACCAACGGTTTTGGCATTTTACAAAATGTGCAAATTGTATAAAATATTAAACCATTACGTAATAGGAGTGCTGTATTTTAGATTCAAAAATCACTTACACATAGGTACGATACGCAACTTTAAAATGATTCGTGCTAGATTCACAGCATGTAACGTTATGTGATGTTATGTATAAATAGGTATGTAGTTAGCAGTAGCTATGTACCTAAAGTATGTAATTTAAATAGGTAGGTATTTTGTTAACTAATCCTGGCAACTGTATGTATATGGAGGCAGCTTAAAAAAGGTTCTTTTGTCATAATGAACGAGGCCTAATTATAATTATAACGATATTGATACCGACACTGAACTCTGACTCCGTCCGTGTGGACATTTGTAATTAACCAGCCATATTCCTTGTCTACATATTAAAGGGGACCTCTGGGCAAAATTTCAGCTTTAGGGTCATCACAGGCGTCCGGAAAAATTAAGAAGGTGAATGAGGTATTTTACGTCAAATTGAACGATTGCGGCTGGAATCGTTCAATCTGTGAACGATATCATTCAATTTATGAACGATATCATTCATTCGTTCTCTGAATCCAGTAAGCCATTACGGACATCTATGATGAGCCTTATAGGTGCAAGAGTTTGGGCTGTGTGTTAGTGAGTCAGTCAGTGAGCTTTTGCCTATGACTGTGCATTGATACATTATGAATTTTCACTTTCAACAGCGCATGCGCATCGTTTATTCATCTGTATGGACAAGGTCGTTCAGCAACCGGTTTTTGGTAAAAATATTATTATTTATCATCATTCCATATTATCATAAGGTAAAAGTATTATTATTTATCTACATAGTGTTAGTGACAACACGTACCAGGTATTTTCTAGATTGTTATGCTACCAATTTAGTGTCTAGAGTGAAACTAGTTTTTATATTTTATTGCTATAAGTAGTGGTAGTAGGTTTAAGCTGATAATAGTTGTGCAATACCATTTTTAGGGTTCCGTAGTTAAAAAGGAACTCTTATAGTTTCGCCATGTCTTTCCGTCTGTCTGTCTGATCGCAGCTTAACTCAGAGACTATTAGTACTAGAAATAATATGTAATTTGGCATGGTTATACATTTTATACCGTCGTGAAAGTGGTAAAATAAAACCGGGAAAAAAAAATTTTTTGCGTATCTCCCCAACACGTGATGGAGGGATGCCTATTTTTCTCGTCTATTCCATAGTGTAGGATGTCAAAATGGATATGTCATTCAAAAATGATGCGGGTGTGTAAAATAAATAATTTTTCGATTCAGGGATCCGTTTGCGAAATATTAATCTTTAAAATGCAAATTTTTGTTTGAGTCAAATATCCCGTGCCAGTAAAATGTTTGTTTTTGGGTATGTGAAAAAATTCACGCCAGTAGTATACTTTGCTACGGAACCCTACAGTGTGCGTGGTCCAACGCGCACTTGACCGGTTTTTACCAGTATTTTATTTCTTGTAACATAAATAAATATTGCAGCATTAATTTTGAATTTGGTATCATGTTTATTATGCATATAACAGTCTGAAGATAAATTGACATCTTCAAGTCGTGTGTAAATCGGTTTCATCTAGATAAGCAAACATGTTCCTTCGTAGACCGTATCATCAGGCAAGATGGCAGTCAAACGCAAGCGTATATTATAATATAAAGAAAAAAAAAGAAATTGATATATTTAGTCTTTTTGCTTACACAATTTCCAATAACAATTTGTAACTCAGCTTCTTAATTTTTGCCATAGAGGGTTGGAGAATTCCCAAATTTGAAACCTATGTCCAGCATAAGTTCTCTTATAAGGAAATACAGTAATTATAAATAAGTTGGGAAAATAAAATAAATACACCGTTACAAAGACGTCATGTCTCAAACCAGGAAAGTTGATGACATGGAAAAAAACCCCAAATTATTCGACATTATAAAGAATGAGTGACAAATCGTCCGATATGATTTATCATTATCACAGATAATAAAATATCATCCATTCATTGGACTTTAACAAATGGACATAAAATTCAATACTATTATATACCATGACATTTAATTCGCTGTTTTTTCTAGAATAAACGTTGTTATAACTAAGGTCTACAAGTTTTCTATAGCATCAAATATAAAATATTCAAAAACGAAACATTAATCGTAACATTAAAGTTCACTCACCGCGGTAGAGATACGGCGCCGGCGTTCAAAAGAGATAAGAAGAATCCACGTGGACTAACAAGGACGTCTGGCTAATGCAGGCCGAAATGCAAATAAATTAGGGATGTTATGGAGCTCCGTAACCGTAACTGAAACTATCGGATATCCGAAATAATTTCATATCCGTAACCGTAACCGAATCCTACTAATATTATAAATGCGAAAGTTTGTGCGTGTGTGTGTGTGTGTATGTTTGTTACTTCTTCACGCTTAAACGGCTGGACGGATTTGGATGAAATTTGGCACACAGATAGATTATAGTCTGAAATAACACATAGGCTACCTTTTATCCCGGAAAACGCGGGCGAAGCCGCAAGCGAAAGCTAGTCTGATATAAAATGTATCAAATAATTTCGGATAGGGGTACGCCCCTATCCGAAATTATTTGATACTTTTTATATCTCTAAATGAGTCTCTCGTCTAAATGAGACCACGTTATTTGTATTTTACTTTTAAAATTTGTTGATAATGCAATATCTTCTATCCGTATCTGAAACCGATATAATATTATTCTTATGTCCGTATCCACATCCAGATCCGAAATTTCATATCCATAACATCCCTAAAATAAATCATTAGCCATCAATGAAGTGCAACCGCGCTTACTACCTATTTTTCACTTTTATTGTTGCTATAAAATGGTAGTAGACCACCTGAGCAACATAATTTTGTTCTAGAAAAAACAATAATTTAAATGTGGCGGTGTAGATAGCGAAATGAATAATTCTTAAGGTACTAATTCGTATCCGACGACAGACAGCAGCAGCTCAAAAAAAATGTTGATTGAACGGATTTTGATGTTTTTTTTCAGAAAAGTAGCTTCGGGTCAATCTTAAAATCTAAGCCTCACTTCATCAAATTCTGGTGGGATGAACTAGAGATACAGCTTGACCTCATTGTAGTACTAGCCACTACACTACACATTTAAAATTATCAATTTATTTGTCTAGATCCAGAATCCAGACGGAGTCTCGCGCGAAAATTAGTACATACCTCTGATCATAAAAACAAGGAGATATGCCATATCATAGCAAATTAGTACGGGAACAACTGTCGCCACTTTTAGTACATTTTTCAACACAATCGCCCCTCGTGGATATAAAGATCTCCCACACATTAAAAATTCCGCACACCCTCAATCTAACACTGTTAATCGTCACTCAACACTAGCACTAAACTAAAACACTGTATTTATATCATCGATCGTGTTCGGTTGGTCGCCAGCGTGTACTTTTGTACTACACCCAATGCTCAATAGCGCCTTGGCACATCTCCCTTATTTCTATGATCTGAGGTACATACTTAGTTCGAATAATATTATTATTATAGAGATGTAATTTCGATGGCAACAAAACTTGTCACACAATAAATGTTACATAATTACATAATGTATGTGCATATGCAATTAATATAATAACACTGGTTTCTTTTAATTGATGCGTAATTTATGGCCGTTTGTGGGAAGATGACTAACTATAATAACTATCATCATAACATTCCTGGCTGACCATTACCTATTTCAGTATTAGTCATTTTCTTGTTTACTAGTTTTAGCCGACTTCAAAAAAGGAGGCAGTAAAGTAATCTAAATACCTACTTTCAGCAAGGTTTTAATAGGTATAAATGTCATTGTATATATAATACTACCTACCTACCTAATAATACATTAGGTAATCTTTGATATTATGTACGAAGTTATATGCATAAATGTACACATAACATAGAAGATTTCCTGATGAACGAATTCCTGAAAGTAATCTAACTCGGGATAAAGTACCTACTTACTAAAGAGAAAAACTTTTTTACAAAAAAATAACCGACTTCAAAAAGCCTTTGGTTTTGAAAGTCGGTCGCAAAAAAAAGCAAACAAGAACCAAAGCCAGCACTTGCGAAACCAAAATTATTATTTACTTTGTAGTGGCTACTCTAGCGAATCAACAAAAAAATAAATTTACTTCAACATCTTTACAAAGAATAGATTTTTTGATACGTAACTAAGGACTTTCGTCTTTCGAAAGAAGTAGGTTAAAAAGCCAAATAAATACATCACGTATTTCTAAACGGACAAAAGATAGGCGTAGATGGAACATATTTATTTAGATGTGTAATAAACATACAAAATATGCTTATCTTGACTGAATTTCGACAGCGAAGACCTAATAAATTTTCCTTATAGACACACAAACAGATTAAAGTTCCCGCTTTAGATTGTCATGGCTCAAAAAGTCACATTTCTTCATAATTCAGGGTAATGAACCAATATTAGACACAAGCACTCAAGCCTCAACGATATATATTTATTGTTAATATTTTTTGTTAATTTTTTTTTCAAGATAAAAACTCGTTTTAGTTCGAGAAGGAAAACAGAAAATATTTTCAGTGGGACAATTTCAATTATATTCATAAAACTTTGATCATAGAAGTTGTTGTAACTTATTTTTTCCTGTTTTAGAAGCTAATTTGTTTAATGATGCGTCCCTGGACTAATTTCTTCCCTACCTACGTTAGGTAGTCAATTTTGGAAATTCTCCAATTTTATTTTAATTTAAACAATCATATAAACAAAATTTCATCAAAATCGGTTCATTAGTTTTAGCGTGAAAGAGTAACAAACATCCATAAATACATCCTCACAAACTTTCACGTTTATAATACCTATTAGACTATTAGTAGGATAGATACCTACAATTTTTATTTTTTTAAACATTATTTAAAGATTATTCTATAATCTATGATGCTGCAGAATCTCAGACCCGTGTTGATGAATGCGTTACTAATGTCCTCAGGTAGGTATTCGAAATTACCATAACTAATTAATTAAATTCGTGCGATCACTTGACCAGTCTTCCAATGTAACTTGTTTGAATAATTATCATATTAGACTTGTCTTCAATGAATTTGCGTTTATTTTTAGGACTCTACAGCGACTATGTTCGAAATCAATATTTGAAACGCTAAGAAAATGCTTCAAAGCAATTCATAGATTAGGTATTTTATTTTAGAATATTCTACGGGACTCATCGTTACTAAGTCCTCTGCGTGTAGGACACAATGTCCTTTACTAATAAGTAGGTACGTTTACAGTCTAACAAAAGATCGGGTTCGTGCTTACAGAGGACATAAACTCGAGATTACATGTGAAAGACATTTAGTTACGAATCAATGTTTTGATGTAAGGCGTGCTATACACTTGTCGCGGAGTGCCTCCCTCCTATGACCTCTCAAGCCTCGGCTAGCTATGAGAGGGAGCCTCCACAGACACAAATCTTAATGAAATAAAACAGCAGCAGGATGGTTGAAGAAGTATATTGCGACGTAGATCGTTTATTGCACTTTACAACACTGATACAAAACTGGTATAAAAATAACTGTTACAAAAGACGTTTGCTTATAGCATTGAGCACTTTATAAATTGGTAATATTATAACAGAACAGCGGTTCAGCGGTCCTCAAGTGATGTCGTTGGAGACCAGACAAAGAATGACGAAATAATAATGCATAAAAATATGAGATGTTCTAATTTTGGAGAATGGAGTGGATGAAGTGGCCAGTAATGGAAGATTGCCAGCACTAAATGATGAATGAAGGATGACTTCGTCACACACTTATTGGGGTTGGCACATTCGGCTGTTTCTATTTGCTAAATAATGTGTGCTATCGGCATTACCCAGGCGGAAAATCGATTGTTATGTAATGTTCAGCAAATTTAAATAAAAACCAAGTGCCGACCCGATTATGTGTACAACACGCAGTGTTTATATAGCAGTAAAATCTTTTATTTTAATGCCGGCTCCACACGATCGTCCAACAGTCCAATGCTCCAACATGACTTCAATCTGTCCCAACTCATTATTGATACCAACAGACTCTCCAACACCGTCAAACATGCACGAACTATCTCTTCACACGTGGAAGGTTGGACAAACAGTTGGACTGTTGGACGATCGTGTGGAGGCGGCATAAATAAATAATTCTTTATTTCAGACTTCAGTCCATAGTTTTGTTAGTACTTTTAGTAACAATAGTGCTTACGTGACTAGGTTAGTATTGTTAGTTTTTATAATTTATTTATTAAATTTAATTTTTCAGATTTATGACTGTCCCCACCCAGTGTCTCTGGAAGGGGCAGTCTAGTCTGGTGGCAATCATTTTCAAGATATAAAAGTTTGAAAATAAAAGACGGTCGTTCGCGTAAGACCGGAACCAATGAACTGAATGAACCAATGTTTACGAGCGCGCGCGCAATCATTTTTTTATGGACACGGGTCAAAGGCCAGAAAAACGCTTGAATAAAAACTTTTTTAACAAAAAATAACCGACTTCAAAAATCCACTACAACGAAAATAATAATTTTGGTTTCGGAAGTCGGTGGCTTTGGTTTTTGTTTGCTTCTTTTTGCCACCGACTTCCGAAACCAAAATTTTTTTTTTTTTTGTAGTGGATTTTTGAAGTCGGTTATTTTTTGTTAAAAAAGTTTATTATTTTTCCCTTTTTAGTTCTTTATCCCGTGTTAGATTACTTTCACGAATTCGTTCAACAGTAAATCTTCTACGGAGTGTGTACATTTATGCATATAACTTTGTACATAGGAATGATTACATAATGTATTATATACTAAAACCTTCCTGAAAGTATGTAGATTACGTTAGTGAAAACCCCATCCAAATCGAATGTCGTTTTTGAGAAAATCGCGCACATACATACATACATACATACATACGGGACGAATACAGAACCTCCTTTTTTTTGAAGTCGGTTAAAAAGCCGCAAATATTTCATTGCGGTGAGGACAATTCATATGTGTCACTCACCTGCGAATTCTTGCACTCGACATATTTACATGTAAATAATTACTTATCCATTAAACGGTGCGTCCACTCGTCCAATCAAACGTGTTTACATGCTAATCACATCTGACTGCAAGTGTATCCGTTGATATTTTAAATATTTCGTAATTTACATGCTAATAGTTATCGCAATATTCATAGATGTAATAATATTTCTGATGATATAACTAGGAGTAATACTCAGTTTTAAAAACATATTTTGTTGAAAAACGTTTCATAACTTTAACTTAAGTAGCTGGTTGTTTTGGCTCAATAACTTATACCGTTTTTTACTAATTGGGGAATCACCACGTAACAGAATACCACAGCTAAATAAAGCTATTCTTCGGTTGTTAGGGTTCCGTACCAAAATGGTAAAAAAGGAACCCTTATGGTGTGACTTCGTCTGTCTGTCTGTCACACCTGCTTATTTCAGCAACTACTTATGCTATCAACTTGAAATTTGGAACAGTTATAAAGAATGCTGTGAATGTTCAACTTTATTGCAAATGAAAAAAGTCCAAAAATATTTTTATTTTCATTGCAAAAGGGGCCGGATTGGGGGTCCGAAATTTTAAAGTGGGGTTACTAGGTCAAGTGACATATTATATGAAAGAACTTGATCTGCACATTTCAAAATATATTTTTATTTTATTTTATGTCTCACAGTTTTCGACATATGATGAAAAATGTCCAAAAAAATACAATTCCCCGTTATCTCCGAAGTTTGCGGGGCGAAAAATCTGAAATAGTTAGAGTTGATAGGAATTGACCCTACGATGCCCTACGATGTTCCTAACTAGTACAGTTTTTTCAAAATCATCAAAATTCCTTCACAAACAAACTTAGTTATGCTGTCCGGATTTTTTCACTTTATACGTCCAAAACTGATACGGAACCCTCGGTGCGCGAGTACGACTCGCACTTGGCCGGTTTTTTTTTCTGTGGTGAGTGAGGTCGCCAGAGCTCTTATGGATGCACTGTGTTGAAAGCGGGGGACCTGCTTGGCCTCTAAGCTGTCGGCACAGCGAATCCTCATTTTGAAGGGTCGGCAACGCGCGTGTGATACGTAGTCAGTGTTGCAAGCGTTTCGTAACTGCTTACCAAAAGGCGGGCCGTACGCCTGTTTGCCACCATCGTAATAAATTTAAAAAAGTACTTATTCGAAGTCAAAGTCAAAACATTTATTTCAATTAGACCATTTACAGGCACTTTTGAATTGTCAAGTAATAGTTCTCAATCAGTTTGTCCGCAAATACCTACTGGAGCGGGAGACCAGTCCCTGAATAGTCAGAGACTGGTCTCCCGCAGGCCTTACAGCCTTCCCCCAGTGCTGCTTTTTTATCATGAAAACATCTCAATCATGGCGCATGACTTTCCTAGGTCTGCTTCGGTGACCTATCCGTCATCAGGCATAGTGGATGCCTAAGGATGGGTAGTTCGTGACGACCCCGACCCATCTAAGCTGATGCAAATTCCAATAATCTTGATTAATTTAATCGGCACATTTACTTGTCATCCGTGAACATGTTTATATGAATTCTAATCATATTTGACTTGTTCGATGCGCGCACGCATTTCGTAATGTGTGCAATATCACGATTTGCATCTATCACTGTCTAAATTGTTTAGTTAGATGCACTGCGATTTGTTTAAAGGACTTAGTTGACAATGGCATTGTATTAACAGATGCATTTTCAACCATAATGGCTAATGATCCAATCTGTACCTGTGATAGCTAAATCCTGCTTTAACAATAATACTTATTACTTTTAATGCGATGTTAAAGATACTAACATAAACAAATGACAGGGTTTACCTTGTCATTTTGTTTATGTTAGTATCTCGAAGGGTGAATTAAGGAGATACAAAGACCAAGCCTAAAATCGCGAAAAATAATACATTTTGTAGAGTGATATTGGTATTTTTGTATGGAACAGTTTATTTTTCCTGATTCGGCTTTGTCCTATAATAAATCGAACGAGATTTGAATACTAGGTAAATACGCCCTTAGTTTAACCGATTGCCCTGTATTCGCTATGTGCACGACAGTAACACCGTCTGGCATTCGCAACTATTCCAGACAGGAAGTAACGACATACAAATATTTTATTATTTATAACAAATATAAATGAAAACGTAAAATAGTGTTGTTGTTGATATTTAATTACAATTTATAAATTTATTGAGTAGAAAAATAGACTTTCTTCGACGGAATTAGTATCGTAGACTGCATTATCACTTAGCATCAGAGGCCCTAGACAAGTTACTTTTCTGTCAGCGTTAGCGTCAAACGCTACGGATAAAATGTATGGAAATGACATTTGTGAGTCACGTGACTTTTCCGCAGGTAATGTCATTGGCATACATTTTGTGCTTATCGTTTGGCGTTAACGCTAACAGAAAAGCAACTTGTCTAGAACCTCAGAGGCCCTAGACAAGTTGCTTTTGTGTTAGCGTTCAAAAAAGCAACAGAAAATCAACTTGTCTAGAGCCTCAGAGGCCCTAGACAAGTTGCTTTTGTGTTAGCGTTCCCGCCAAACGATAAGCACAAAATGTATGGCAGTGACATTTGGCGATTCACACACTGCCCCGCATCACGCAGCGTAGCGTGGACGTGCGTGATGTTCCGTTAATTGCAAGTACCTGTATCGTATAGAAATCACGCATGGTGCAACACACTGAAAAAGCATTCACGCGCGGGATTTTTGTTCCGTCGCCAAGCACCCCGCAGCGGGGCGCGGGGCAGTGTGCGAATCGCCACAGCTGCGGAAAAGTCACGTGACTCACAAATGTCACTTCCATACATTTTATCCGTAGCGTTTGACAAGTAACTTGTCTAGAGCCTCAGGCGAGATGGCGGTCAAGCGCAAGCCTACCATAATATAAAAAATATAAAAAACAAAAGAAAATATACCTACACATTTCTGCCAGGGCATGCACTGCGATCGATGAATTTACAAGCAGCTTGCACATAGCGAATAGGATAACTTATTACTTAGATTTTTGTGGGTATAACAATAAGAATGCTTGTTAAGATCGCCTGTATACGAAAATCGTTAAAGATTCTGTAAGTTTTTGTCGCAGCATGCTCCGAAATGTCTGTGCAGACAGCCGAAACCGGTATGACAGTCAAGTATACAATATCACCGGTCCCCTTCAACCTCGAAGATAGACGGAAAATAGCTTGCTTTTAAATAATAAAACTAATCATTGAAGGTCTATGTCATCTTCGAATATAAATAGACATATATTTGTATTTATTAACATAATTATTTACATAATCAATGTCTGATTTCATAAATATTTTTTCTCCGATTAATCAAACCGGATTGATTGAATACTAACGATTGTAGCGGCTCCTATAGTAAATGCATTTGAAGTTTCACGTGATTTTGGCAAATTTTCTAAAATTATTTTATTTTAAATGCCTATTAGATTATCATATTAAATGATACGTAGAGTTACATGAAATTATTAGAACCTCAGATCATAGAAACAAGGAGATGTGCCAAGGCGCTATCGAGCTTGATGCCTGATCTTGAGCAAATTGCTCATATTAAAAACGTACGCGCTGGCGACGAACCGAACACGATCGATGGTATAAATACAGTGTTTTGGTTTAGTGGTAGTGTTGAGTGACGATTAACAGTGTTAGATTGAGGGTATGCGGAATGTTCAATGCGTGGGAGATCTTTTTATTCACAAGGAGCGCTTAATTATTATGCGCGTAATTGTGTCGAAAAATGTACTAAAAGTGGCATCAGTTGTTCCCGTACTAATTTGCTATGATGGCATATCTCCTTGTTTCTATGATCTGAGATTAGAACAATAACATTTAATATTTTAGTCGCGGGACATTTTTTTCCGTTTTAATATTTAACAACATCATGTAGATGCGTAGAGATATCACCTAGTAGGTCAATGACCCATGGCTGACGAAGTTAGTCCTATCGTTGCCATTCTGTTTATATCATTATTTTAACAGAAATATAATTATCAA
This sequence comes from Thalpophila matura, assembly GCA_948465475.1. NCBI lineage: Eukaryota > Metazoa > Arthropoda > Insecta > Lepidoptera > Noctuidae > Thalpophila > Thalpophila matura. The sequence continues at coordinate 17,575,095 of OX419187.1, forward strand.
CTTGTACTAGCCGCTGTACTATAGTTGAATGTGATTACGACACACCCAAATAACAAAACAGAAACACACCCAAATATCACCCTCCATTTCATAAAGGCCCCGAAATAATTAAAAAGAAGTACCCACTAAAGTACACATTATATACATACATCGCCTTAAGATTATGCTAGAGTCGAATACATCACCTGCACAACTAACACCCAAAACTCTCAATTTAACAGTAATTTAATCTAAAATTAAAATTAAAAACCGGGCAAGAGCATGTCGGACTACGCACAGTCTAGGGTTCCGTAGCAAGAAGTATTTCAGTCTTCCAACCGCAAATACAAAGTTAATTTTGTGGTTGTCAAAACTCAAAACTGAAAATAGTGAATATTTCAAAAAGTTATTAACGTATCTTGTTCAAACCAATTTTAATCGAGAGTATTTATTAGATGCCACAAGCTTGAATTTTTCGGTTTTTTTGATACAGCGGTTGGAAAATTACAGGGGGGGACACATTGTGACCGACTTTGGGAGCTCCTAGTTCACTAAATATGCGACCTGTCCAACGATACCACACATGATGGGGTGCGCGATAATATTTATTTTCATCCCCCAGTTTCATGTATGGGAGCCCCCCCTAATAATTTTATTTTTCATAATTTTATTACAGGCCTTTATGGCGGCTCATAGAAGAACATCTACCTGCGAAGTTTCATACAAATTGGTTATAAACTGTGGATTTGACGAGGGTGTGACAGACGGACAGACGGACAGACAGACGAACAGACCGACGGACAGACGGACGGACAGACGGACAGGACGAAACTATAAGGGTTCCTAGTTTTACTACGGAACCCTAAAAACTGGTATATTATATGACATTAATTTACATTAACGATAATATATTCATGTGAGCTTTAAAGTGTAGTGATACATCACAATCGTGTCTTAGAATAAAAAAGGAAAAATAAATGAACATGTTTTAGCATAACATATGGACACAGGACATGGATCAACTTGTATGGAACGTTGGACTCAAGGAAACCAGAGCTGTAACAGAATTTAGTGGTTTATTTCATAGGGCATTTCCAATTTAGACGTTTGTTGCTGGGCTGCCGCTGCACGCCAACAGTCGCCAATACAATACGTTGTCAGAGATACAGAAAAGGATATAGGGTATCTTTCCTCCAAAAAAAAGTACTGTTCCCGAGGGAAAGAACAATAACTTTCGACGGTCATAATTGCTTTGGGACGCTAGATGGCGCTACATGTATATCACGTGGACGAAGTTACGGGGAAAGAGCTAATTTCCTATACAGCGGAACTATGAGGATGAGCAGAAAGGGACTCCAACATAAGTGCAAAAAATTAGATTACCAAGACATGTGCTTTGATCACGTTTGTCTAATAATATCTAGATATTCGTCGCTTGCACAATATTGTCTCATTTAGAAGTAGCCTTGAGACGATATCGGATAAACAGTGATAATAGTCAGTTCGATCCCGTGTGAGCAAACAACACGTGTGGACAATTTATTACAATTGGTTGACACTAAAAAAAACCTTCCAAGCGTTTGAATATTGACAGAATTCAGTACGAAGAGCTCATCCAACTAAACAGATCTAAATAATAGTCTTTACGCAGTCAATAATATAGAAATAATAACTTTTAATATTATCATACTACGGTGACGTATCGGTCTGATGACATTCCTTCCCATAATTTAAAAGTTGTTCCACTTCGATATGTTATAAGATCATGACATCAATGACAAACAATTAAAATGTCAACTGAAAGTTCGAATCATGATGACGCAATACTATCCTGAAGCTCTTTAGCTAACGGACTGTCAACTGATAGAGAAATCTCGAAATAAGTATCGATGACCTTTATGAACGAGATAAAGTAATGACAAAAAAATTTACGACATAACACGGGAACAAGATCGATTTCTTCGAATATTTTTCGGTCACGAATCGATTGTAACTCGATTTGTGGATCGAATTAGCTGCAATTAGGGATGTCATTCGACTGTTACGTGAAATCGTAGTTTCGACCAAATGTTGTGAATTGTGACCAATGTGACCTATGAATTTTGAATCGTAAAATGAATCGAATTTCATTTTTCAGGCAAGGCATTCAATTATGTTCGTATTGTTTGGTGTATTACAAACGGTGCACTTTTTGTAGAATCAAATAGGTAGATGCAATTGCATCAAGAAAAATTATAAATCTTTTTACAGAGATGAAGACGAGATTTATCGCGCTATAATTATTATTGTTCATATGTACGTACGGTCATATCAATATCAATTTAAAATTGCTATTCATCTCTTCTAGGTCATAATTTCGTGTTTGATTTCAAAAAGTGTCATGAATGCTCTTTAGTTCTGAACAATCTGTGTCGCACAACACTTACAATAGAGATCAAAATCTCAATTGCGTTCCCAAACATGTAATGAGCTATGGAAAATTTAAATTAGCATTAAATCAAAGGCAACATGAAGTAGTATTTAAAGTGTAAGGAACAAAGGTTACAATCGTACGTACGTTAATCGTGCATACGACAGGATGCTAATCTTGGAGTTAGGTGAGGAGACACGCGATTGATTAACTATCCGGTAATTTAAGAAGCAAAGGCAAATATGGACAGAGAAAAGAGAACGGAAATAGATAACACAATAATACCAGCACCAGCACGTACCATGAGCACTATACAGGGTGGCAGGTTAAACAGTGGAAATATTTTAAGGGGTCATTGTACTCACCATATGAACAACTTTTACTATGGGACCAACCCTGAAATTGCGAAAAAAAAATCAGCTGTTCCATACATTTTGTTGAGTTTTGTGAACATAAATGTATGGAACAGCTGATTTTTTTTTCGCGATTTCAGGGTCGGTCCCATAGTAAAAGTTGTTCATAATGATGAGTACAATGACCCCTTAAAATATTTCCACTGTTTAACCTGCCACCCTGTAGAAACGGGTTTTGTCGACGGAAGAATATATAAAATGACAAATTGTAGAAAGACTTCTACCGAATATACATGGCGATGTATAAAATGAAGATATGAAATATTTATAATCAGTCGATACAAGTCTACAACGCCAAGCACGGGTCGTTGCGTGCTCGGGCAGAAGAGATAACGAGATAGAAATAATTTTGTTTATTCTTGGTAGAATAGAAATGAAATTTGTCATGCTACGCGTGCAGCGCTGAAATCATTAATTCCACTTAATGTAAAGCGATGTCCTTTCCATTCAAGTCACCACGTCAAACACATCTATTACTTTTAACCCACTAATCGTGCAAGATCACGACGACGACGGCCTGCATGAATTTGCATCAGTCAACATTATTACTAACAAATTGTTTGAGATACCAGTCTAGCATTACTAGAGTAATCTGAGGGTTGAACCTATTATTAACAATATTATGCAATAATCAATAAGTTCACGTCACAAAAACTTAGAAATCTATAGATAGATCTCCAGACTTTCAGTCACGATTTTTCTTGATTCGCTTGCGACACAGTCAGTTGTTTAGTGGCCAAATGCTACTAAATAAAGAAAGTAAACCTTAGATAAATGTTTGGGGAATAGAGGAACAAGGTGGAATGTCCCTCCATTGAAAAGGGAGGATCCTCCTACCAGACCGGGTGGTATTGTCTGGTGGGCCACTGCCCTGACAGTTGATGTCAGGTTTCTTTATAATTTGATGCTAATTGCGCCGAAAATTGCAAGGTCGGTATCGAGTTGGAGTCTGTAACAGCCGCCCGATAGATGTCACCAACGCTCATAAGAAGCGTATTCAAAGAGATTTAAAATTTAAACTGATGCGGAGCACACGGTAGTTCAGTGGTTAGAGCAAAGCCATGGTACGACAAAGGTCGCGGATGCAAATCCCGCACGTGTCTGTTGTTTTTGCATCTCTTAATGATTTAATGATGATAGTGATTAATCAAGTCCCTGATAGTCACTTCTCGTCACCTTGATTTAGTTCTTAAGTTGCCTTTAAAACGAGAGAAGATGGTTTCTCATCTGCAACCAAAGACCACCCAACACCCATTCATAAACAAATAAAGGTTCCTCTCCAAGATCACGATCGCCCACAGCCTACATTTGCATAAGTCACTGTATGATTATCAAATTGTTCGCATCGTGCCAGTGTAGCATTATATGCATCTCTACAATTTGCGGACCGATTATTATATATGCAATGTGAGCCTTGCAAATGTAATCGTTAAAATTACGTCCCAGTATTATCAGCATCGAGAAACTTGTAGGCTAAATTAAGGTCCAATTTCATGTCTTTTTTTTTGCTATTTAACAATTCTTTGTCTTCTTTTAGAGACTTACCTGTATGGCATTACCTTTTTTTTAGATGACAATGGACAATGATGGCAAACAGGCGTACCGCCCGCCTGATGGTAAGCTGTCACCATAGCCTATGAAATGCTTACAACACCGTGTATCACATGCGTGTTGCCGACTCTGATTCGCTGTGCTGGCACCATAGGGGATAAGCAGGTCCCTGCTGCCAACACAGCGTATCCTCAGGAGCTCTGGCGACCTTACTCACCACAGGAATACAATACTACCGAAGAGTAGCGTTATTGACGGTGGTATTATTCTGTAAGGTGGAGGTACTTTCCTAGTCAGGCTGCTCTAGATTTGAGCGAGATATCCCGATGTGCCTTATCTAGATAGATTTTATTTAGTTGCTCATCATAAACCCTATCTGAAGCTTTTGAAAATAATTGATTATGACTTTGACAAAGGATAGGTTATTTGTTACCACAAAATGACAGGAAAAACGTGCGACCTCACTTTGTATGTGCGTGTGGCTTTGATTGGAATACTACCTTTCAGAAATATAGCTTATAGTGGAACATAGTACAAATAACTCTGCCCAAGGGCTTGCATGATTTGCTATTCAGAGCATCGAAGTAAGTATTTCATAAACTGCACTACAATTTGAGCCTATCATTTTATCCGTACGTTTTCGCTTTATAACAGTGTTTATTACATCACGACTTTGTATTGTGGAAAACGGATATTACTCTGCTTCAATCAGTTCTAGTTCTGCTGGTAAAATTTTGACCTTATACAAAAACAAAACAGAAGTAGCCTGATGAGAGACATATGTAGTAGACTATTCTGCATAAGGAATGGTGATAGTCTTGATCCCAATCCTGCTAACCAGCCAGTCTGCTGTCGGTGAAGAAAAACATCGTGCCCCGTGAGGAAACCGGCATGTCCTAAAACCAAAAATGCGAAGACGTGACGTCTACCAACCCGCATTGGGCCCGCGTGGTGGACTAAGGCCCACTCCTTTTCATAAATAGGAGGCCTGTGTCCCAGCAGGCACATTTTGGTCTGATTATGCTTATGCAGTCAAAAGCTATTACGAAAGAAAGTGAAGAATTGAATGGACTCACAAAGACAATACAAAAAAAAAACCGGCCAAGTGCGAGTCGTACTCGCCCACGGAGGGTCCCGTACCATCCTTGGATGTCTAAAAGTTAAGAAAACCGGACCGCATAACTAAGTTTGTTTTTGAAGGAATTTTGATTATTTTGAAAAATCTGTGCCAGTTAGGAACATCGTTATATTTTTGGTGCAATATATAGGTAAATTCCTATCAACTGTAATTAATTCAGATTTTTCGCTCCGCAAACTTCGGAGATAAGGGGGGGGGAATGGTATTTTTTCAGACATTTTTCATCATATGTCGAAAACTGTGAGACATAAAATAAAAATAAAAAATATTTTGAAATGTGCAGATCAAGCCCTTTTATATGATATGTCACTTGACCTAGTTACCCCACTTTGAAATTTTGGACCCCCACTCCGGCGCCCCTTTCGCAATAAAAATGAAAAATAAAATTTCACTTTTTTCATTTGCAATATAGTTGGACAAGCATTCTTTATAACTGTTCCAAATTTCAAGTCGATAGCATTAGTAGTTGCTGAAATAACCAAGTGTGACAGACAGACAGACGAAGTCGCACCATAAGGGTTCCTTTTTTACCATTTTGGTACGGAACCCTAAAAATGTCTGATGATGACCTTTTGTGTCACAGAGGCAAAATTTGGCCTTTAATGCTCACAGTACCTACATCAAGACTTCAATCTTGTGCAAGTAAATCCTATCACCAAAAAAAAATTAAATCCACAACCTTTTGTTCAAGGCTGAGCGAGAGTTTGATAACCTTTGGTGCGTCTCAGTAACCTTTCATATGTCTTAACTCGACAATTATTGTGTTAGCTTTGACACCGCTGATCATCAAACTGTGGTTAACGAATGAATTGGTGAGCCCGTTTCCTGGTTGCAAGATGTGAAACTTCCTATTGATGTAACTTTTTGATTGAGGATGAAATATCAAGTTTTTTTGTGAAGTTCTCTATTAGAAGGGTTTTAGACATAAAATGCTGTTTCTTTACTGCTCTAATGAATAGACGATTGATTTTTTTCCTCATAAATAAGAAGCGGTAATAGCGCTTGTTTTGCGGATTGATCAGAGAGGGATTAACAGTAACTAGTGCTTATTTTAACAAAAACAGTCTGGCTAAAAAAAAACATGACCTTACAAAACATTTTCAAAATTAACTTTAAGTACCTATGGATGCCACATCACAGTGACACAATGACACGCAATCGCATCAAGAGACATGTCATTACACAACGACACAGTTATGACACGTTGCATCTTCGTCGTTGCATGCAATTCTGTTGATAATATAATTGAATGAATTACCTACATAGTCGTGTGCGGCAAGTGTGCCGTTCTAAATTCGACACTGGATAAAAACTATGACTGAAAAAATTGATGAACGTTCAAGTTTGTGTTAGATAACTTGAGGTTATGCATATGTATTTTTTAATTTTTTATACGATAATGGTGGAAAATAAGCATACGGCCTGCCTGATGGTAAGCGTTACAGTAGCCTATGAAATCTTGCAATACCAAGATATTACATGCGCGTTGCTGACCCTTTAAAATGAGGATTCGCTGTGCCGACGGCTTAGAGGACAAGCAGGTCCCCCGCTGTCAACTCGGCGCATCCTCAGGAGCTCTGGTAACCTTACTCATCACAAGAACACAACACTAAAGAAAAGTAGCATCTTCTGCGTAGAGATTTTAGAGTCCCAACGCTCGTAGTTTTTATTTTATCAAATAGCTAAATAAATAACATCACATGTAAATTTAATAAAAAAACACGGTATTCAACTACATAGTCTTAAAGCAATTTTAAGCAATATAGATGACTCAAAGTCATCCATCATTAATCACTTCATCGTAAAATATATTCTGTTAATTTAACTTAGCTACCTACTTACGTAACTTCAGTAACTTCCTAGTTAGCATAAGCATAGCATAATCGGCCTATAATGTTCCCACTGCTGGGACACAGGCCTCCTCTCTGTGAGAGGTAGTGGGCCGTAGTCCATCACGCGGGCCCAGTGCGGGTTGGTGGACGTCACATGTCTTCTAATTTTTGGTTCTAGATTTTGGTTTTTGGTTCCTGACGATGTTTTGCTTCACCGTTAAAGCAAGTGATATTTAATTTCTAATACGCACATGACTTCGAAAAGTCAGCGGTGCGTGCCTCGGGATCGAACTCGAACCATTCGCCGTGCGAGGCACATGGTTAATCCACTAGGCTATCACTGCACTTCCTAGTTAATTTTACTTAAAAGTATGTCTAAGGCTGTATTTAGATTTGATTTTTTAGAAGCATCTATGACAGGATTAGTTTTAATTTGTCAACTGCAAATAATCGAAATTACTTTACAGTACATTAACATGACATCCTAGGTTACTAGAGGCTCCAGACAAGTTGCTTTGCTGTTAGCGTTCACGCCAAACGATAAGCACAAAATGTATGGCAATGACATTACCTGCGGAAAAGTCACGTGACTCACAAATGTCATTTCCATACATTTTATCCGTAGCGTTTGACGCTAACGCTAACAGAAAAGTAACTTGTCTAGGGCCTTATATAGGTCAACTGTTGATGAAAGGAGCTCAAATGCAGATCAGTCGGGACCTTTCAGCTGGTTGGGTGTTATGTCAGTAATGACCAATGATCCCCTGCACACGTGGTCTGACCAGTTCCATCTCTATTCTACCAAGAACAGACAAAGTTATTTCTGTTCACCTCGTTATCTCTTCGCCCGAGCACGCGGCGATCCGTGTTTGGCGTAGACTTATATCGACTGAAGAATACAAATATTCCTTAACTTCATTTTTAACATCTCCGTGCTTAAATCGGTAGAAATGTTTCTACAATCTGTCAGTTTGTCTATTCTTCCGTCGATAAAACCTGTTTCTTTAGTGCTCATGCTACGCGGTTTGGTCCTGAATATAATATTTTAATACCTTCACATAGTTTGTTTTTGAATGTTGACCACATGACTACATCGCTTGGGGATCATACAGTTACAAGAGAGATCAGTCTGTCGCCATACATATCTACAGGTCACTCCACTTATACCAGTAACTTTACTGCTTTTCATAAAACGGTTGAAAGTTCTCCTCTAATCTCTTCTCTCCTCTAATCACAATATGCGATTGTACACACAAATCACATTATAGCAATAGTTGACTATGTAAATAATATTTACTACCTGTGAGTCATGTCTGTCTACAGCTTAAACTGACAAAGTTGTCAGTTATGTTGACATATTACTTAAACAAGATTTCTAGTTATGCAAATTATAATCATATCATCATTTTGTCTATAATTTAAATATTAAAAGTAATGTCATGTCATGTTGTGTAGAATTTTTGTCTCAGTTTATAAAAAAACTGTATCGTCTCGATATAATGCCCGCGGGTACATAATAGCCTGCTCCGTTGCAAAATAAGGATACTTCATAATCTCATAAATAATGTAATGTTTCTTGATTATTTTGCTAGTCTTTCGACTGATCTATTGATGATGATGATATTGATATTGATGATGATAACAATAATGATAATGATGACGATGATGACATTGATTATGGTGATGATATTGATTATGTTCGTGACGATAGCGATAGCCAGTTAGTTTGTTGGAACTAAGAATAATTAAGTAGGTAAATTAGCAGTTTTATAGCTACAGGCTAAAAAATATCCAGAACCTATTAAGAACCTTTGAAGACTCCACTTACTTTTAGCTAAGAATCTGACTTCTAAATAAAGCTGAACAATATCTGTAACCTTACAAACACGCCTACAATAAATACAAACTAATAAAACATTAAAAACTATCAATGAATTGCTTTCGATTTTTCTCAAACTTGCGTAGGCGCATGCCATGAGTCAGGTTGTCGATGACAGCAGGTTGATCGACAAGACATTAGTGACGCCTACTACTAATTGTTGAGTAGTTACTTGTAGTGGCGCCTAACACGAGGTTAACCACTTACTACATGAGTGTAATGTGCGCTTTGCTAAGATTCACTCACTCAATCCATAATTGCATTTTACTTTGACATAATTTATTTTTTAGATACATGTGATTAGGATGAAAACCATTGCACTCTTACACTATCGATTAAGTTATGAGCTACTTGAATCTCGGCTAATATCGGCTATCTTACAAGGGAAATCTGTAGAAAATTATACCTACCTAAGGAACGCCTATAGGTACCTACCTTATATTTTTAATAAATGTATTTTGGTGGAAAAGAACATGATTTTATGAGTTGATTACATAGGCTTTATTCAGAAATATCTCATTTAGAAGACTTTTTAGATTTTTTTTTTGTCTATTTAGGGCTAAGTTCACCGACAAGATAAAGTCCGTCTAATTAAACATAGAAAATTAAACATTTTATAATAACCCGACTGCGGTCTGCCCTACGTCTTATCTGTTGTTATAGACCCACCAAAAAGAAAAGGAAAACAAGATATTGCAGTCGGGACCCATTGTATGACTATTACCCGGAAACACTAGGTCCCGACTCCCGACTGCAATATCTTGTTTTCCTTTTCTTTTTGGTGGGTCTATAACAACAGATAAGACGTAGGGCAGACCGCAGTCGGGTTTTATAAAATTTTTAATTTTCTATTTTTATTTTTCACTTTTTAGTTTTTGATGTCAATGACATATATTATATATTTTTGTAATTGTATTTTCAAGCCCTTCATTTTGATACCCCACATGATGATGTAACAAGAAAATAAAAAAAATCTGTTTTTTTTTAGATAGATGTTTTTTTAGTTAGATATTTTTTTTAATGTATAAGATATATATATTTTCGTAATTGTCTCTTTAAGCCCTTCATTTTGATACCCCACATGACCATGTCAGATTTTTTACGACTTCGCTTCTTGGCGGGTAAAATCCGCCATGTTGGTTTTTTTCATAATCCATATAGCCTATGTTACTCGCGACGTTGATACAAATCTAATGATATGCCATATGTTAAAATCCGTTGGCTCGTTTAGTCTCTAGGAGGGAACACAGAAACGGAAATACATACCCTCATACATACTCACATACTAACATACAGGTGAAACACTATACCCTCCTTCTGGGCTTCGCCGCAGTCGGGTAAAAAGGGCCGTTTAACATATATTTTTCTACACAAAGTCATATTAAACGGATTAATCTAACTGTTAAAATCGAGTGTTCAAAACTCGGTTCTCTATTGTTAGGCAATCTTTTTCATGTTTTACTCATGTCTTAGTTGATTTATAGTGCAATTAACCAAAAGAAAGATCGCCAAAGTTCTAAAGGTGCATCTTTCAATTCAACCTCACATTAGGGTACTGTCCCAATATGGCGTAACACAAAAAAAACCATTGTTCTCAATAAGTTTGACACAATGCCTGTGATTGGCGAGACGGAGCGTTTATTTTGTAATTATTGCGCAAGTTGGGTCAATGTTGATCTCCACTTGTATCATTAGACAATGTGTTAGCTATTTTGCTTTCAGAGTCAGTGGATGGCGATCTTTCTGCATACCGTACTTCAGACTAGGTATTTATACTTTCGGATAGAATTAAAAGTTCTATGATTTTATTATGTGGATAAGCACGTACGCGATTTTTTATCTGTCTGATATTCAGAAGGACTCAAGGATTCTCAGTAGGATTTGTGCGTTGGCTTAGTATACGATTCATGTTATGGTGGTCACATTACTCGCATTACTGTAACAATGCAAAATTTGATGTTGAGCATTACATTGCAGCTCAACGTACTGACCTAGGAGCATTCACTTTTAATAAATGTGCGCACTATAATGCTCGCCTGGACGCTTTCACTGATGTAATGCTCGAATCTGAACTGTTACATTACGCGCGAATGCTCTCGGTGAGTGACCACGTCACATCATATAAACAAAGGAGATGTGACAAGGCAAGACGCTTTGATATAATCAATGTGAACATGTTGCTGACGGTGAACATGTTGCTGTGCTGACGGACCGAACGCGATCAGATCGATACAGTGTTTTAGTTTAGTGTGAGTGACTTATGACGAATAACAGGATGAGCGGCGTTTTTAATATTGGGAGGTCTCTACAGGGTGGCAGGTTAGACAGTGGAAATATTTTAAGGGGTCATTGTACTTATCATTATGAACAACTTTTACTATGGGACCAACCTTGAAATCGCGAAAAAAAAAATCAGCTGTTCCATACATTTAAATATTTCCACTGTCTAACCTGCCACCCTGTATTACACAGGGGCGTTTATAGTTGTGACGCACACTGCTTTGAAAGTGGCGACAGCGGTTCCCGTACTAATTGGATATGACAATATATCTCCTTGTTTCTATGATTTGAGGTGACCATCTTTATGGATTAGTGGGATTAGTGGTCTTATTATCTCCGACAAAAAGTCGGCCACCGATTATGTGACGATTGAGAGCATGCATAATATATATTTTATGACAGTCATGTATGCTATTGAATTTATTTTGTCTTTATTGTTGGACGAATACCATCGGTTCAGCACCATCTCTCAGGACTCAATTTTGCATTCACTAAATTATTACAGTCCAAAGTCGGACAGCAAAGAGAGGACAATGACCCCCAACATTTAGATGATCTAGATCGACGCCTAGATCTTCAAGAGAAAGAGATAATAATTACGAAACTAAAATTGAATGTTCACATTATGCAAACTTATACGATCGTAATAACTATAATAAAACGAACGGATCTACAATAACACTAAAAAATAATCGTGATACGGTGAGAGTATCGCACCGTGAACCGGTAATTTTATCATTTTGTTATCTAATGTAGATTGTGCCTGCGGGCATTCCGGTTGCGTGACATGGAGGCGGAAGTACGACGGGCTTTATGTCGGATTGCTCGGTTCCCGTTGTACTGTGGTCTTTATTCGTAGCTTATAGAATTACTAACAGTGCCCTGCGGTTTCACCCCTGTTGCTCGGTTCTAAAGAGTCACAAAGTGATGTTAAATAGCCTATACTATTCCTCATGAATCTGGCTATCATATACAAAAAGAATTTTTCAAATCCGCTTGGTAGTTCCAGAGATTGGCGCGTTCAAACAAACAAACTCTTCAGCTTGATAATATTAGTATAGATGTTTCATAATAAATACGTGGATTTACATCTTTGATACATTCTATGTGTTGCTATTCTCCCTGATCAACCTGTTTCACGACTACCTAACTATTAAATACGTCTGCCCCAGGTGTTACGATATAATAATATTACCTACAATTAGGGTTGCCTACCCTACCACTAGGTGTAATTTTAGTCTTGATACGAAAAGGGGTCAATGTAGGTACATTTCAAACAATGTTTACTACGGGCCCAACCCTGAAATCTCGAAAAAAATATCAGCTGAATTTTGTTGAGATAAGTGAACATAAATATATGCAACAGTTGATATTTTTAATATCAATTAGGCGAAACAACTTATACTACTATAAACTACAATATTTTCAAAATATTTAAGCGTAAAACGAAGCTAACAAAAATAAAGGCTCAAAGCAATAATAAAAATCCTTCAAAAATAAATATTAATTTTGTCATTTATCATTTTTCTGGTAAGTATTATCCTCAGAAATACTATATTTGTTTAAAAAAAGTTAGCAGCCCTACCTACATGAGTCGTTTGCTAGTTATCAGTGAACGAAGACCCAGGTAGACACCAGTTTTCCTTGATTATTTTTTTTTATCAAAAAGATCATTATCTTACCGAACCTGTTTCCTTGTTTTACAAATGTTTTTAATCCAAACCTGTCTACCATTTCTATTTGCGTAACTCGCCAATAGTCAGGAGACACGTTTCCTCGCTTTCATTATTTTAACCGACAAACAAAAATAAAAATTGTTTTTATATGTAAGAGATTTAAAAACAACTGACACGGGCGGGATCTAAAACCGTGACCTCTGCCGTACCGTGGCGTCGCTCAAAACACTGAACTACCGTGTCCTCCCCGCATCAGTTGAAATTTTAAATCTCTTTGAATACGCCTCATAAGAGCGTTGATGATATCTATCGGAGACGAATATAAACTCCAAGTCACGGTAGTTCAGTGGTTAGAGAAATGCTACAGTACGACAAAGGTCGTGGGTTTAAATATCCGTGTCAGTTATTTTTAAATTTCTTAAATATAACAATAAAATAAGCATAACATGGCTTTAACATGTTTAAAATTCACATTAGGTAAGAAGGTTACTTAGAAACGATAGTTAAATTAATTAGCTTTTAAGTCAATTACCATCTCTATTCCTTGGCTTATAAATTATAAAGTAAGTTGTATATTTAATCAATGGTTAAATTAAGAGGCGTTAAATAAGTAAGGGGGTAAATATACATCAAAATATTATTATTTTATGCTTTTTACTAGAAATAGGACACGTTTGAAGACAGACGCGTACATAACATGAAACTTAATACTGTTTTATAGTGCGCTAGTATATTTATTGCAATTTATGGCGCATGGCGGCGCCGGCGCAGCTTGCGAATTTATGCTTATTGCATTGCAACGGAATGACAAATACTGTTAATTTAAATACAGTTCCTTATTATGTTATGGTCTAATGCTGGGCGTAACTGTAGTTAAACTGTGGGTGTACATTTAAAACCATTAAAACCCAAGTATCGTAATTAATTTAGCACAATGACTCACACTGACAGTTACTGTTGACTGAACTGAGATAAAATTTTGAATTGACTAAAACTCGTATTCTTCTAATCAGTTTTGTCGTATATTTAAGCACAAGAATAATTATATTTTTTAGCAGAATATCTACTTGGGTTTTGATCAACTTTTGCTCAATTTTCGATTTCATTGCTATAGTTCACGTTGTTAGAAGAATGACATTATATTATGACATTTGATGACACTGATGCTACATCGGAACTATATTTTGAACGTTTTAATTAACTCTTCCACTGTCACTAATGAGACACAATTGATTTTTCTATTGTTCCACACCTGAATCAGGTGTTTCGACAGATAAACTATTAAGAGAATAACGCCTCTGATCCTTCAAGTATTACGACGTGTGCCTGTCATTGTAGATAAGTACATAAATTACATTGTAGTAACTGCATCCACGCAATCACAACCTATAACCAACCCTTTGAATATCGAATAATGAAGTCCAAATAACCCTGCAATAATATTGCGCTACAAAAGAGACGAATCCATCAAATCTCTTACATAAGTTAGTCTTAACACTTCATCAGACTCTATTCAGAGTCTGAGATAACAATCGTGCGTATAAATCACTATCTAAAAGTAAAAGGATTCTATAAAATGGTGGAATGTGACGTCATTTAGTGGGTCGTGGTATGCCCACGCGCAGGGCACAATGAGATGAGGTTTTGAGTAATGAGGTGAATAGTTTAAATTGAATATATACCTACCTAATTGTTTTGTTCTAAGACAGATTTCAATGATTTTAACTTAGGTACAGTGAGTTAGGAAAATGAATTTCAAAGTGAGATAATATTACAAATTAGCCAGTTTTTCTTATAAATCTGTCGATTATCCTGAATAAGTAATTAAAATCATTCTTGATTCCATTGTAAATAAATGAAATATATATATATATATATATATAACTCAACTTTTATAGCTTACATCTACAGCTATATATTATTCCACGGTTAATAAAACATTTTATTCTGTAATAATTCAAATTAATAATCTTCTCAAAGTATAATATAAGCGTTAATATTAAAATAATAATGCACAGAGAAGTAATTAAATAAATATTTATCAATTCATAATACGCACTAGAATGCACGCGACGACATAATAATAATAAAATAAAATATATTTATCTGTTTATTCATAAGCCATTAAAAAGTAATAAACAAAATGCAAAACAGAAGAGCATTGCATAATTTTGAAATTTACATAAGAGCAGGAACGCACTTGCAATTATTATAGTTCGTAAAATATAGCTTGATCTCTGTGACAGATGTCAAATCCATACATTTTTAATGCATTTTGACGTTATTTGTTCGTATTTGACATCTGTTACAGAGATCAAGCTATATTACGAACTGTAATAATCATTGTGCTACAGTTGCACTGACCAACCAAGCTAGCTGAGAAGTCCCATGCTTTCAACATAATTATGGTAGTTTCCCTCATGGCACCCACAGCTATAAAGTGGCTACTAATGATTTAATAAAAAAACGAATGCGGTCAGGGGACTCCCATCAGGAACAAAATTCCTTTGGCCTTGTATACCTAGCTATAATAGAAAGAGACAGAGAGAGAAAGTAAGGCGCGTGGGGAGGGCATAACACTTTTTACTTGCGTGACAATTTCTGCCAGTCTACCTAACCTAGTCTATCTAGTACTACTTAGTCCTACCCTCAGATCATAGAAACAAGGAGATGTGCCAAGGCGCTATGGAGCTTGATACCTGATCTTGAGCAAATTGCTCATATTAAAAACGTACGCGCTGGCGACGAACCGAACATGATCGATGGTATAAATACAGTGATATAGTTTAGTGCTAGTGTTGAGTGACGATTAACAGTGTTAGATTGAGGGTGTGCGGAATGTTCAATGCGTGAGAGATCTTTTTATTCACAAGGAGCGCTTAATTATGCGCGTAATTGTGTCGAAAAATGTACTAAAAGTGGCATCAGTTGTTCCCGTACTAATTTGCTATGATGGCATATCTCCTTGTTTCTATGATCTGAGGTCCTACCGCAAGCCGCGTTAAGGATCTTCTTTCCAAAAATAACTAATAAACAAAACCATATTATTATAACAGAAGTGTTAATAAGGTCACAGATACCCACGTTATCTATGTAGGACGCGGTCAATATTCTGAGTGTAATGTCAAATGTCAAGTCGTTGTGATATAAGGAATGTCTGAGTAATACTTGTATAACTTCTTTATGCTCGTCATATTTGTTATTGTTGCGTTTTTTTACAAATAGTTCACTAATAATTGGATTATTTTTAAAGATTTCTTCGCAACTAATCAGCGATTAGCGTTCGACTAATATCAAAGACATACCTACCATAAATAAAGATCAAACTAATTATTATTGTTCGTTTATTAATAGCCATCCACTGATTATGACAAAAGAAGTATAGACTACAAAATAAGTGGACGTTACAGATTGTAATGTGGTGAGTAAGGTCGCCAGAGGTCCTGAAGATGCGTTATTTTAACAGCGGGGGTCCCCTAAGTTGTCAGCACAGCGAATCCTTATTTTAAAGGGTCAGCAATGCGCACGTGATACTCGGTGTTTTTACAAAAATTGGTCATAACTTTTTAACTGTAAAAAATTGCACCGACATTCTCAGGATTAAAAGTTTGGAAATGACCTTGTCCACGCACCTATTTGATTTGATCTTTACTTTCAGGGACACCATGTATTGTAAAAAGTCATAGTTACTTTTCATAATATGCATACGGTCGCGGTCTAAATCTCTTCATTCTTCATCTTTATAATCCAATCTTTTCTCACACCGCAATTAGGTCGAAGTTGACATAATAATTACTTTTTAAAATTGTAAAGCATCGATTGAAGCAAAAAAAAGCTGTTATACAAAGCGAATTTATCATTGCTTTTACTTCTGAAATGAAAAGATTCCTTTAGTTATTCTTTGTATAAACTTTTTCATTTTATAAAGAAAAGATTATAATGTCAAGCAAATACAATTGTCAATTGTCAGACGCCTATTTTGTTTTGCAACCGACTTTATGAAATAGAAATGTACAAGCAATTATGAACCTTAGGTTGACAATTGAACAAACAAACACTAGTACATATTGTTAATTTGGTGATTAGATTAATGGAAATTTTGACAATATGACATTATAACTCAGAATACGTCTGCTTGGCTTGGACAATAAGTATGAGAATTGGACATTTTAGCAATCGGACCAAAGTTAACCTAAGCAAATTTTTTTAGCCTGCAACTGACTATTTAGATGTGCCTACATCTAAATATCCTCAGATCATAGAAACAAGGAGATGTGCCAAGGCGCTATCGAGTTTGATGCCGGATCTTGAGCAAATTGCTCATATTAAAAACGTACGCGCTGGTGACGAACCGAACACGATCGATGGTATAAATACTGTGTTTTAGTTTAGTGCTAGTGTTGAGTGATGATTAACAGTGTTAGATTGAGGGTGTGCGGAATGTTCAATGCGTGGGAGATCTTTTTATTCACAAGGAGCGCTTAATTATGCGCGTAATTGCGTCGAAAAATGTACTAAAAGTGGCATCAGTTGTTCCCGTACTAATTTGCTATGATGGCATATCTCCTTGTTTCTATGATCTGAGTAAATATCATACCAAAATAGCCTTCAATACGAGTAATAAATAAAAGACAACGAGACAATTTTTTGGCCCGATATTTTCTTTCATGGCCCGGGTCGAGAGCCAACAATATAATAACTAAAACCTCTGATTAACGTATAAATAATACATATTCATAACACCGGTAAGCGGAGGTGTCGTTAACCTTAGGTTAGCAAGTCATAATAGTAGCTACTGCACCGCAAGTTACTTTGTAGGCCATCGAGTGTGACGCGTTGAAGTCTTTTATACGAGTATAATGAATGTAGATCGAGTTAGTGAAATTAATTTATTTTTCGGAATTAAATTTTATTACCACGTTTTTATTAACTCGCTTTCTTGCCTGTCTGTATGTCTGTCCGTTCGGTACAAATTTTGCAATTCATTTTTCGAGTACTTACTGGCATCGGAGTAAGCTGAAATTTCGTATATCTATGTAATTTGGATGACACTGCAATAATAATTATGGACTAAAAACTAAAAAATTATTATTTGTAAATACGATTTAAATCCCGCCTGTATCAGTTGTTTTTAAATCCCTTACATTTAATAACATTAAGGCAAATCACACACCGCCCCGCGCTACGCTGCAGGGTGCGTGGCGACGGAACAAAAATCCTGCGCGTGAATGCGTTTTCAGTGTGTTGCATGCGTGATTTCTATACTAATACAGGGTACTTGCAAACAACGGAACATCACGCTCCCCCGCGCTACGCTGCGTGATGCGGGGGAGTGTGCGAATCGCCTAAGATAAGCATAACGTAGCTTTGACATGTTTAAAATTCACAAAAATATACCTACATTTATAATGTTCATACTTCACAAAAGTAATGTTCATTGTGTGACGACTGATGATAGTGTGTTGAACAAAATACGTATATCTGTAAGCTTTGAACACATTTGAACACAACAGCGTGTTCATTCATCATTATGCTGTGTAGTGGGCGTGCATTAATTACGTTAACGACAATATTTAAATTAACAGAAGAACTTGAACTTACACCCACAAATACAGATCGAAGGCAACGCATTAACTTATCTGCCAGATATGTTACATTTGTAATTTTGTAATAAAAACTGATTTATTAATAACTCATAGAGAAAATGGTAGATATTATTATATTAATTAGGTACTAGTATTTCCCTCGCGCCATCTCTTCGCCCTTGTAGGGATGGAATTTTCAAAAATCCTTTCTTATCGAAAGCCTATATCATGTAAGGGGGTGGTGCTATTTTCCTAGAAAGAGTTCAGTGAGATACACACGTATATATAAAGATTAATAACGAATATTAATACTTCATCTAATATCTATCTATACATTTATAAAATTTTAAAAAAGCTGTGTCTGTACATTGAAGATATTCCAGAAAAAACAGATAGTAAAAAGTAAACAGTCGGGATAGGGTATTGGGACGTAACCATACCCAATTTTTTTTTTTTTTTTTGTCTTTTTATCTGTTTATCTGTTTATCTGTTTGTCTGTTTGTCTATTTGTCTGTCTGTGCGCGCATCACGCAAAAAGTACTGAGAGGATTTTGATATGGTTTTGACAGTTCGATAGTTTGGGGTCCAACTTAAAATCTAAGCCATGTTTTATCTAATTCTGGTGGGATAAACCTGGTCATTTCATTGTAGTCCACGCGGACGGAGTCGCGGGCAAAGGCTACTCTAGTAATTAATATAATCATGTCTTTAATTTTTTTTTTATTCGAATGAAGATACTTATCTTTACATATGCATATATGTATTTGTACAATTTATTTATAAATCTGGAAGTGAAGCCAAATTATAATGATATGTACATATTTTAACTTGAGTTTAATTGTTAACAATAGCAGTTAAAATGTATGTGTTGTGAAGTTAATTAACGTACTGTTTTAATAATAAACAATAACTAAGAAGCAAGGTTGAATGTCGAGAATTTATTAAAATATCCTCATAGGTACGTTGAATAGGAAGAGATTTGAGTTAGAATAATATATAAAAAAAAATATTTTATAACTAACCTACATAGCTTTGTTTTTGTTACAACTTTAATAACAATAATAACTTAAATCAAGCACTTTAATTTAATTAATATAATATGCTTGACGGACCTATTTGAATGAGCTATGTGTAAGGCACTTAATAGGCACTAAACATACGTCTACGTTTTTGTACAGTTTTCGCTGATTTTAGGAGCTTTTCTTGTGAAAGCCCTTTACGCATTGATTTTATGGAATTCATACAACTTGGCATTGTTTTAAAATATTATTCAGAAAATCTTTTAAATTTGAATTTAAAAACACACCATAAGTGATACAATATTATTATTTTGTCTTATAATTAGAAATTCATGTCGCATCTAATCAGTATTCATGCATAACCCTGAAAATTACAAAATTGCCTCTTACCTGTGTGTTGACATCGGCAAACAGCAAACAGAGCAATGTGGCACACACTAACAAAATATTTATGTAACCCATGATGCACATACACTGTACCTCAAACTAACATTACTCACTTATCGAGAAACAATCGATAAAGACTAATTACGACAGGAAATTGTCAAATGAACAATTGCATCGAAAAAACAATTCCCACTATTTAATTATCGATACAATGCCGATGGAACCACATTCACTCGGCTTCACCTTTCCTAGTAATTATCTCAAAACATACAAATGTCAACTGCACTGTAAACAATCGATAAAATTCCAAATCGATTAATTAATCAGTTTGTGGATGCTGCAGCACTATTCACAGGGTGGTTTTTAGAATGTTTAATAAAAGAATTATGTTTCGTTTATTTCGTGTTCGATTATTTCGAATCGTATTCGTATCTCGATTGTTTTACGCGCGCGTTCTCAGCGCAGTTTCAAGAGAGACTATTTGACATTTGGCCGTGCCGGTCACGAGTTAGTGATGCCCCCCTACCCGACCTGTCTTGCGTCCTTGAACGTACTATACTGTTCTCGATTTATGATATCGACGTGGTCTCATTACCACCGATGTCTGAATCGGCGGATATTGTTAATTATGCAAATGCATTTGTTCTGACTTCCTGACACGGATAACTTAATTATCAAAGGGTGTAAAGACCCTATCCTATCTTACTAATTTTATAAACGCGAAAGTTTGTGAGGGTGAATGGATGGATGATTGTTACTCTTTCACGCAAAAACTACTGAACGGATTTATATGAAACTTTAAATAGTAACATAACTCTGAATAACACTAGGCTATAATTTATAAAGATATTGCGTAAAAACATTAATGCGGGCGAAGCCGCGGGCCGAAGCTACTATCTTTATAAAGCAATGGAGAAGCCAAATAAAGAGAGAGAATTTTAGGCACAAGTTCTCCTACAGGACCCCTACATATTCCCAGGGTGCACTGATCGTAGGGGTAGTTGATGATCATGGTTCCAAATTCTGGAACCAGACAAAAAGTGGAATGGAGATCTCACATGACATAATTAACTGACGAGACCCAAAGGACAGGAAACCAAGCCGAGGATCTGCAACACTCAGCATGCGTGACCAATGCTTATATTGGAACAAGGCAGGTAATGAAAAAGAAAGGACGATCGAAAACAGACCTTCCTTATCACAGAATTGCAACGCTGAAGAGAAAGACTATTGGAAAAACAGATGAGAAAAGCCACAAGGAGGAAACAAAGAGCAATGGGTAAAAAAAAGGAAGAAAATATTATTTACTAGCTGTTCCCCGCGGTTTCACCCCCGTTGCTCGGCTCCTAAAGGTTGTAGCGTGATGTTAAACAATTATACTATTTCTCATTAATCTGGCTATTACATACAGTTTTTTTCGAATCCGACTGATAGTTTTAGAGATTAGCGCGATCAAACATATAAACAAACTTTTCAGCTTTATTATATAGATTTATGACCCGCCTCTAATACTCCGCACTCCGTGCTATCACTGTTATAGCGACATGTCAAAACATTGAGATTTCTGTGTTGTATCTAAGTTAAATATTAACCTTCCGCAATAAATTCTCTAAATGGTAATGGAAACCGCATCAAAATCCATTGTAATGTTTAAAAGGACTAAGGGGACAAAGAGACGCGAAAAGCGACTTTGTTTTTCAAAGACGTGTTAAACCTATAAAAGTTATGATTATAACACTTGTAAACGAATAAAAATTAATGATGTGTTCTAAAATACTGGCAAATCGGACGAATAACCAAACAAAAGGCTAAATTAATAAACAAACTTTAATTTATAAAGAGATTAGCTTCCGCCCGCGGCTTCGTCCGCGTTTTTCAGGATAAAAGGTAGCCTATGTGTTATTCCACACTATTATCTATCTGTGTGCAAAATTTCATTCAAATCCATCCAGCTGTTTTAGCGTGAAGAAGTAACAAACATACACACACACCCACACCCACACACACACACACACACACACACACACACACACGCGCACAAACTTTCGCATTTATAATATTAGTATGATAGGTAGCTCTTTTTATGCAAATCAATATTTTTAGATGACTTTTGGTCACCTTTGGATGTAAGTGATAATAAGGAAAGTCATATCAATCTGATATGCTTATACTTCGATGTGTTAAGCACAGGGTTCTTAAACTCTGGTTAAATAAATAATTGAATATAACATAGCATTGCCCTCAGATCATTGAAACAAAGAGATATTATGACACTTTTAAAGGCAGTGTGCGTCACAAATACAAACGCTCCTTTGTAAATATAAAGATTTCCCACGCATTAAATATCTACCACTGTTATTCGTCACTCGTTATTCACACTAAACTAAAACACTGTATATAAATCATCGATGGCATTCATGAGGTGATCATGTCAAAGCGTCAAGTACCTTGGCACATCTTCCTTGTTTCTATGATCAGAAATCACGGATATATTTCTAAAGGGGTAGGCAGTTGACTAGATACATACATACAAGTTATTGACTAGTTACAAGTTGTTGACTATAGGTATAATCTCATATAAGGCGCATTTAAAGGGATTTTAAATTTCGAGTGAAGCGAGCGGGACCCGATAGCTCAGGGGGGCGATTCTCGCGGGTGATATATTGATATCGAATTCAATATATATTGCAACAAATGTCAAAATGGTAGGGATTTTGACAGTTGTTGCAATATATATCGAATTTGATATCAATATCGAACCCGCGAGGATCACCCCCAGTTGGTTTCAGAGCACTAGCCACAATTCGGTATTAGACTTCGCGGGTTCAAATTCCGCTCGAGTCATTCGATTTTTGAAAATCTCTTAGATATTTAATAACATAAGTTATTTATTTGGCATCTAACCAACAGGCTCTCTTACTTTGATTCAGAATTAACCATTAACTATACTAATAATATAATAAAGTTTAAGAATTTTTTATTTGATTGTTTGTTTGTTTGACCGCGCTATTCTCTGGAACTACCAGTCAGATTTGAAATTTTTTTTTTTGCATTTGATAGCCCAATTTTCCAGGAAGGTTATAAACTATGTAACATTACGCTACGACTCTTAGGAGCCGAGCAACGATGGGTGAAACCGTGCAAGCGTGCTCTATCGTAGACCGTATCATCGCTTAACATCAGGCGAGATGGCGGTCAAGCGCAAGCCTATCATAGTACATATTTTTATGATTCTTTATACATTTTTCTACAAATGGTATAAGTGAGCATTCTTCAGTCGTCGTTGACATTGTGACAATTGTTATGTTTTCCGGATGCGCGGGCGCAGCTGGTCAGTGTCATTATGATTATAATTATTAGTAATGTCATTTGTTCACGTAGGTGTTATTAAAGTGTAATTATCTTAATGGTTTTTTTTTTGCTTATTTCCATGTTTAGTATTGCACAATTGTGTCAAGTACCAGGTTACCTACATAATAATATACCCTGGGGATATTTTGCACATTAGTCTGACTTATCGATACTGGGAAAAATTATTCTAGGAAATACATTCTCCGCCTATAATGTGTGTTGAAAACATCTTTTGATCGTCCCGAAATGAGTTTTACAAAAAACCAGGAAGCATCTAGTCATATGAGTTGAATTCGATTCATGTTTAATTAAAATCTTGTAAAATCATTTAGCCTCATTAAAGATCATCTTCAACAATTACTCATTCAACTTAAAAGTATACATAATGATCTATTGAATGTTATTATCTTTAACAAGATGAACATTTTTGATAAAAGCATGACTAACGACTCCTCATTATGTGGAAATCCATCAAACTATTCAGACTATACAGGGTTATTGGTAAAACCTCAGATCATAGAAACAAGGAGATGTGCCAAGGCGCTATCGAGCTTGATGCCTGATCTTGAGCAAATTGCTCATATTAAAAACGTACGCGCTGGCGACGAACCGAACACGATCGATGGTATAAATGCAGTGTTTTAGTTTAGTGCTAGTGTTGAGTGACGATTAACAGTGTTAGATTGAGGGTGTGCGGAATGTTCAATGCGTGGGAGATCTTTTTATGCACAAGGAGCGCTTAATTATGCGCGTGACAGAAGGGGTCTATGATAACAAATAAAACAGTACGACTTTACTCCATGAGCTGTATAATAAGACTGGCTTACACTCCTGTACCACAGTTCTTATATGAAAGTTTGTTTACAATATGCTTATTCTATACATAGCTATATCTAGTTGTGGCTTGTGGCTGTCACGGCCTTCCTGCCCAGGCTTCGTTCTCGAAGCCCAACTCCTGAAACTTCCATCCATTATTGAATTACCTGTAATAAGAAATATTTTAATAACTTAGCAAATTTAATGCCTACATTGGCATTTTTGATTTTTGTGCCCACATTGGCAATTTTTGATTTAGTGCCCTCACTGGCAAATATTGATTTAGTGCCCTCACTGGCAAATTTTTATTTACTGCCCTCACTGGCAAATTTTTATTTACTGCCCTCACTGGTAAATTTTGATTTACTGGTATGAAGTTATTGGCTAATTTGAACATAGTCAGGCCCTAATAACTCCAAACTCAGCGGTTTTTATTTACTAGTATGAAGTTATTGGCTAATTTGAACACTGTCATGCCCTAATAACTCCAAACTCAGCGGTCCTCGCTCACTTATCGTATAGGTAAGTAGCTCGCGCCATAACTCAGCGGTCCACGCTCACTCATCGTATGAGTAGCTCGCGCCACAATAATATTTTGTTGCGGTCCTAGCACTCTTATTATTAGATAAGATGCTAGCGCACTCAGCGATCCCAGCACACTTTTTATAAAAGCTGCTTACGCCTTTCAATTTTTTTATACTCACACATTGTTGATTTTAATTTTAGTGATGATCCACCATTATTAATGGCTGTCACGGATCCATCATTATTGTCTGTCGGCTATCACCGTATTTTCTGCAGCCTCTCGATTCCACAATCGATTCCACTATCTTAGTCTATCTTTCTCACTCAAATAATACCTCTATTTGAAATGTTTAATTTTCAATGTTTTTAACTTTATATCTTTCTTATGGTAAACATTTTTCAATAGTGTACGGTCCATTGTATCCCGGATCCAATTTTTCCAATCGTGTTCGTTGTTGCTGAACGTAACAGAATCAGCCGTATTTTTGTAGAATATGCTCGACCATTCTGACCCGCAACTCTCTTCACAGCTAAATATTTGATACTGTGGCTAAATATCTTTCAGCTTGCCCATTAGCTCTACAAGCTCCAGTGGCGATAAAATGTATTACAATAGCCATATGTTTCAATAGTTCTTTGGTTTGTCTGCTCGAAAAGTTCATTCCCTTATCAGTTATGATTCGCTTTGCAGTATCGTTGGTAATTTTTCTATAGGATGTAACAGTCCTTGTTTTGGTTCACCTGATTGCTTTGATGATAGATATAATTATGATGCAGTAGCTGACGTTTTTTTTTTGTACAAAAGGTGTCATTCCAGGAAACCAGTACCTATTTTGTTTTCATTGACTACACAGTTTTATCTACTTCAATGTGACATTGTTCCTCATGAAATAATTTAGCTAAGTTGATCTTAATTTTCTCTCATTATTTTCTTGAAATATTCTTATCAGGATACTATCTTGCACCGTATATTCTTTCAAACTATTAGAATTTTCATGTATTCTCCTCATTATATCAACCGCTTCCCAATTCTGTTTTTGAGTAGCCTCTAATCTGATTATCAGTCTTTAATGGTTATTTTGTGAAAGCTCGGTAATCCACACATAATCTGTCACATGAGTCCTTTTTTTCTTACTAAATAAACTGGTGACTCATAAGGCGGTGATGACTCTCGAATTATGTTATTGTTTAAGAGTTCCAACACAATAGAGCGCACTTTTTCCCTTTCAGAGAACGACATTCTGTACAGTTGATAAACAACGGGTTCATTTGTCGTAGTTCAAATAGTCATGAGTTGATGGTCTTGATTTCACTTATGTTAATATTTAGAGCGATAAGACTTGAATGTTTGTTTAACAGTTCTCGCAGTTCATAATGAATTTGACTTGGCACTTTTATCAAAGCTTTGGTTATGAAGTCCTCTATGTTGTAAACAATCTCAAGAGCTTGAATTTTATCTTGCCTTTTTATGATTGTGCCGCCCGTGGTGGTTATAAACATATTATCGTTTTTATTTATTGCTTCTCTAGCAATACGGTATTTCTTTGTCTTGAACTATGTGAAAAGTTGATTCCTTAAAAAAATATTTTCTAATTAAATTATTACAATCATCTATGTTCTCATTACAAATCTTCTCGGCTAACTCTTTGTTTTGTCCAACAATTCTCGGCCAAATGTCCGTTCTTTAAACAAAATGAGCACTTGTCATTTCTCTTGTTCATAGTCTTATTCTCGCCCTTGGTGATAGCAATCTTCTGCGGTAGGTTATGTAAACTAGTACGACAATCACGTTGTAGGTGTCCAATACGATTACAGCGATAGCAACGCTCCTCCTCTGATAAAATATTTGATTTCTTTGATGTAGACGGCAACTCGGTTTTAGTTTCAGTGTTTTTCTTCTGCGGCATTGGGATGTAACGGGCTAATTTCTCAAATAACCCGCTAATAGTTTCAGCGCTACTTGCAATCGATTTTGCATGGGGATCAGTGATACCTCCGGTTATCAGTTCCAATACTTCACATTCACGAAATTGCAGTCTCAATTGCTTTAGAATTCTATGTTTCTTTGCTGCATACATAGAAACTGTTGCGAATTTATCACTTGTCATATTTGCTGCCGTTTGAAAATCCCGGTACAAATCGCGACATTTAGGAAAAGTAATCTGAAGATCTTCTTTCAACACTGGCCATGTTCTTTTTTCTGGTGTCCATTCTTTGTATAACTCTCGTGCTGGACCAGCTAAGAAAGGAACACATCTGGCGATGGTCTCGATGTCATCCCATTTATGTTTCAAGGCCAGGGCATCTACCTGTGCACTCCATTCACTTGCTTCAATAGCACCGACACTAGGGTCAAATGTAGGCAAAGCTATAGCTTTACTAGTACTTGTCTCTGAACTAATAAAGTATTTCTCGTTATTAACACTTATCACTGAATGTTTACTTATATCACTTCTTTTACGTTTATTGTTCATCTTTTTATTGTTCATTGTGGGTTTGGGTATTTAAACTATTTATAATTAGTTTAGTATTGATCCCACTTCTGATGACAGAAGGGGTCTATGATAACAAATAAAACAGTACGACTTTACTCCATGAGCTGTATAATAAGACTGGCTTACACTCCTGTACCACAGTTCTTATATGAAAGTTTGTTTACAATATGCTTATTCTATACATAGCTATATCTAGTTGTGGCTTGTGGCTGTCACGCGTAATTGTGTCGAAAAATGTACTAAAAGTGGCATCAGTTTTTCCCGTACTAATTTGTTATGATGGCATATCTCCTTGTTTCTATGAACTGAGGGTAAAACACTAACAACTTTTCAGGACAGTATTAAAAACATCATAACCAACAACTTTAGTTCTATGAGTTTTTACAAAACAAAATACATTAATTTACCAAAAATAGAATTGCAAGTTTTTGTTGTACTACCTATCGGACACGTTTTAGATAGGTATGTATTTATATAGTAAATAAATACGTAATGTGTCCTGTGCGCTGTCATTCATAATAATAATTCGAAGTAAGAATCTACACTAGCTTTATACGCAAAAGCCGTTAATATTTTTTATTTTGTATGAAAGTAATATTTGATGAATTAATAAAAGTCATATAAAAAAAGATGTTGTTTATGGTGTTATTAATATGGTCCTGAGAGGTTATTAGAGTTTTTCCAATAACAGGGTTGTAACTAAATAGACATACATACACTGTAAAAACATCACTATCTTTTTGGGACAGTCGGGAAAAAAACAAACAATAATTATTGTATTCTAAAAATTATTGTAAGATTGACATAGCAATGAAGGCAAGCAATCATAAACAAAACCACGTCAAATCAATTATATGCAAAGTAGTGTCAAGGGCAGGTTTGAATGCAATAATTACACTGGCACTGCGGGTCAGGTTAATTACCTACCTTTTATTAGAGGAAAACTACGGATCAGGGGCCATTGTATGAATTTAATAAGTTTGTTTACTATTATAAAATTGTAAAAAGCCGTGTACATTGAAGATATTCCAGAAAAAACAATTGGAATAGGTTACTGGGATGTAACTATAACAAAAAAGTTCTATTTTTTATTTTTGTCTGTTTCTCTGTTTGTGCGCGCATCACGCAAACAGTACTGTACGGATTTTGATGTGGTTTTCACAGTTCGATACCTTGGCGTCCAACTTAAAATCTAAGCCACGTTTCATCTTATTCCGGTGGGATAAACCAGAGATAGAGCATTAACGAGTAAATAAAGTGTTACTTCTTTCGAATTAGCACCAATTATACAGAGTGACTGGAAATTCGACCTATTCCTTAAATGCGTTCCATTCCTATGTTCCTTCTTTCGTCATAAAGGTCATCAGTATTATACTATTTCAGAAAGCTTATGAAACAAGACAGTTTTGTCTGTAAATTGTATTACAATTACAAAAAATGTTATTAATGTAACTCAATCATCTTACACTAACCAAACTAAATTCCAAATACTTATAATCTTGAACAAGCTATGTAGAACTTGCGCCTGCGCATCGGTTGCGTAAGAGAACGTAAACCATCCTTGACTTACCTATCACCAATAGGGCGTTTACTGAACTAAATTCTATCGGAACATATTAACTAGTAATTAATATTATAGTTAATAGGTTATTTGATTTTTTTGTATGGGTATGGGAAAAAACTTCTTAAAAGATAGATAAATTACCGTAACCTACTTTGTAAAGGTTAATTAAGACAAATGAGTTCTTATTTATTATAAAAACTGTTGTCTTAAATATTGAATTTGTTGTTTTAAATGGTGTTAATCGTATTGTTTAATGACAAGTATATAATTAATGAGAATGATTGATATAATTCTTATTTAATTCGGAGTCGATAAATTGTAAGGAAACTTAATTTTTCGATACCGATAGAGTGGGTATTTTCCGGCAGTTTCAATCTGGGCGTCTTCAAGTCGCGAGTGAGTCGGTTTCTTCTAGGCAAGCGTGCTCCATCGTAGACCGCATCATCGCTTAGCATCAGGCGAGATATCAGTCAAACGCAAGCCTATTATTAAATAAAATAAAAAGTAACTTATCCAATGATGGTGCAATCGTTAATGAACTACTATATTGAATCAAGAGTTACTGAAGTAGATACTGATATGTTAAGAAATAAAGCAATTCAACTTGCTAACGTCGAGCAATCGCTCAAATCCAGAGCAACGCATTCCTTTTCATACAATTCGAATTAACAATAAAATACCACCTTACAAAGCGATTATCTTGATTTAGATCGTACTGAGATAAATATTGCACTAGATAAAACAGGGGTTCCCAAACTTTTTCAGTTGACGGCGGCGGCGCACTTACAGGGTATAGTATTTTATCACGGCGCCCTTGTCAAAATATAAGTACTATGCGATCGCGATAAGAATAGGAACGTCAATGACCTCAAACTGTCAACTATCACTTGAAAAGTCAGTCACAAAGAAAATTTATTTGCGAGTTAATACCTTTTTTTTCTCTATATTAAACTATCTTTGATTATCAAATCTATTGTAATCGATTTTTTTATACAAAACAGCTCAATTTTCAATACAAAACGGCACAATATGGCGGAAGGTCAGTTCTATTCTTATTTTGATCGCATAGAACCTATATAAAACGACACTAATAAGGTTCGCGATTAGATTTTCTTAGTTTGTTTGGGGAGGAAACAGAATGGTCTCGTGGCGGCCCTGCTTACTACCCACGGCGCCCTAGGGCGTCGCGGCGCACACTTTGGGAACCCCTGATCTAAAATGATTTCATTCTAAGAATCCAGTTAATTTTGTATGAGAACGTGTGTTAATGTATCATGTATGTAAATAATATAGGGTGATTCGATTAATAATAGTGTTACAACAATTTGCTCTTTATGGTACAGAACGTATACTACATACAATTAATGGAAATAGAATGGATACGAGTCTTGAAAACCATGAAAAGTGTTTTAGTTTAGTGCTAGTGATGAGTGACGAATAACAGTGTTAGATTGAGGGTGTACGGAATTTTAAAGTGAGGGAGATTTTTATATTCACATGAAGCGCTTGTGATTGTATGCAA
The DNA here is from genome assembly GCA_948465475.1 of Thalpophila matura. NCBI lineage: Eukaryota > Metazoa > Arthropoda > Insecta > Lepidoptera > Noctuidae > Thalpophila > Thalpophila matura. The sequence goes on from OX419187.1 coordinate 17,605,517, forward strand.
ACTGTTCTAAGAACGGTGACAGTGGTTCCCGTACTAATGTGCTTTGATGGCATATCTCCTTTTTTCTATGATCTGATGTGACAAACGTCGGCCTCCCTCATGGTAAGCGGTTACCATAGCCAATGAAACGTTTCCAACACAACTAGCTTCAACTAACGGACAAACCGACTGACAACTATTGTAATATTGTTTGACATTTCAAAAGTGCCTGTAAATGGTCTAATTGAAATAAAATAATGTTTTTGACTTTTGACTTTTGAGTCTTTTTTTTTTTTTTTTGAGGATGGGAAATCATCAAATGACCCCTCCCGCTCTGGGCGGAGCGGAAGGGAGTGTCAGACTCTTACTGACTAAAACCCACCCGTGTCCTTAGCCCTTTTGTCCGGGTCAGCGGTATCCCTTCCGGAGAATCCAGCTTTCCCGGCAGGCTTGGGCCCTAATGGGCCCCCTCTCTGATGCTGACATCTCTTTGAGGCGCGCGTGGAACACGTACGCGCCATCCAACACAGAGTCTTACATGGGCATTGCCGACCCTCGGTTCGCTATGCCAACAGCTCAGTTGGCCGGCACAAGCAGGTCCCCCGCTGTCAACACAGCGTAGCCTCAGGAGCTCTGGCGACCTTACTCACCACAGGAACACAACACTACCGAAGAGTAACGTCACGTCATTTGGCTGAGGTATTCTGTAAAACTACCCCTGTCGGATTGCTCTGGATTTGAGGGAGATACCAGACTCTGCCCTACCACTCTTATAAGACACCCTTTCTTAAGTGCCTTATCAAAGGCATATAGATTTTTTGTTATCAAACATCGCTGCAGTCATTAATCTTTATCTTATGAACAACCGATATCAATCTCTATGCGCTTTGAAATAGTGTTGACAGCTCTCAAGCAAGGCACAAAATTATTGCTCTAGAATCACAACGGAATGTAGAACTAAGTAATGCAGAGCTTAATAATTAATTATGCACAACCAATCCACAACATTCATCTAACTTATCTATACTAAAATAAAGCTAAAGAGTTTTTTGTTTGTTTGTTTAAACGCGCTATTCTCTGGAACTAAGGGCCTTTTTACCAACGAAATTGATCGCGATCAATTCTAGCTAAACTCGGTTTTCCAGTTCAGAACTCTCATTTGGATTTTACCAACATAAAGTGAACGCGTTCAAGCTTGAACCGGTTTAAACTTCTATTTTCGACGTTTAGCGCGGCTAAACGCGTTCAAGAGAGAGCTGTCATTGGTTTTTATGTGTTGGGAAGCATTGCTTTAAGTAGTTAAAATTAGGTTTTTATTTAGAATCCAAGCTTGAGAAGGGCATAAGCACTTGCATTTGATGAAACCTATGATGATAAGTAGAAGATAGCAGAAAAGTTTTGGCGTAAACTTGGATTTCGTAAACGCGATCAAAATGTAGCCGGTGAAATCGAATCGACGTGAACTGAGATCAAAACCAATGTATGAACGCGATCTATTTTAACTTCGGTTTATTGAACTACAATCGGTAAAAAAGTATCTCTAAAAAAACACGTCACCAACAACTAGGCGACAACTATATAGACTATGGTGACATGTAGTTTGCGCTAGATCACTACTTTTAATATATAGGTATGCATTACATCATTTGGTGTCTCCTGGTGTTAGTGAAAACGGGCAATAGTGTCCCAAGTAAGTGACCCTTAAGGGATTATAATGGAGTTGTCATTGGTGAAATATCCCTCATTAATGTCTAGATAATAATTGGGGGATTGGGTAATAACCCGTCTGTTCTCGATTAGTGTTTATTGAACAAAAAAGATCGCTAAAGATAGGTACAGACAATATAGAGGTACTATTTTTTAAACAATCACTGCATTATGTAATCGTAATAACACGCTAGTAATCGATGTTACTGATTCGGTACAATAATCGATGATCATCTCGATCCCCATATGGTTTAGATGGACTAGAGATAACGCTAGAGGTGATGCTATCTGTAATGTTGTTCTCGTTACATAATATTTGGATCAGTTGTGTAATTGTTGTAAACATTTAATTCTAGTTACAGAACAATGGGCAACTGGAATGGAAAGCTTTTGTTGTCTGGGCTGCAATTAATTGTTAAATGAAATCGGGTTATTGGCGGATATCCTATTCAGCAACAATCATAACAATGCAATGGTCAAATGACATTTCGCCAGACTTTACAAATTCAGCAACATTAGGTGAAACAAGATTACAAACTGAAGATTGATTTTGAAACGAAATATAAACTAATATACCTAATAAAGTTGAAGAGTTTGTTTGAACGCGCTAATCGCTGGAACTATCAGTCAGATTTGAAAAATATTTTTGTATTGTATTCTTTATTCTTTATTGTACACATAATAATATTTAAACATAGTTTTAAATTGATATGGTATGTACAAAGGCGAGCTTAACTCAAAAGGGCACTGGCAGACGCCCATAGAACGCTGGGCTTCAGATTGTGTAAGTCGGTACAGATATGAAATTAGTTTGGTGTGATCGAGTATTTCGAGAGTATTTAAATTCATTTTTTATTTGTTTTTGTACGTAATTGGGTTAAAGAGAAATCTTCGTATTTGTGACAGTGAGGTTAAGTATGGTGTGAATGATCAATTAAATACAGCCCGACTAATGAGTTCTCAATTCAAAGGTTTTAGTTGCTGTCGACATGATATTCTGTGGAGGCACGCGCCAGCCAGCATGCACCCGTTTTTGTTTTGTTGGTTTTTTCAAAATGTCAACGGCATAATCATTTTATTTCTTATTTATTTCGATTTTTGATTCCAATTCTCAATCTCTAAGATAAATTAGGCAAAGAACAATTAAAATATATTGTTATTTTTGGTTAAGATTTTATTACTGTACCATATCAAGCCCAAAACTGCCGACGTCCTTTTGCACATACATTTTCAGGGGTATGAAAAAGGACATAAGGTACCTTTCATCCAGAAAAAAAGTACTTTTTCCTAGGGAAAGAACAATAAATTTTTACAGTCACAATTGCTTTAGGACGCTAAATGGCGCGGCTAAAGTGCTAGTAGGTTAATATTTCAATTCTCTGTTGAATTCCAGATGATGACAAATTTCATAATAGTCATAGCCATATGACTAATGATAATACGAATACGTTCAAGTACCTAATCTTGTTATAAAGAACTTCAGCGTGGGAAGAAGAAGACCAGCTTTTGTTTTAACTCTTTTCATCGGAGTGAACAAAGCCGCCAAGTGGTGAGGTGTCGAAAACATGATTAGCAGTAATTAGTTAAGCTGAAATATCACGATCGTGCGTTGGTGAGTGACGAGCTATCACTTGGCGCCTCTTTGAAACAATACCATTCATCAACTGGTATAATACTAGGTCACAATCGTGATTGATGGAAGACAGTTGAAACACTTCGAGCTTGTCCAGATGACGCGTTTTATGCGCGAGTTTTCTTGGACGGATTTAGTCTAAATACGTCCACTTGTTGCAACTATCGCATGTGTACTGGACAAAGCAATGGCGTTCCTAGTACTTCGACTCGCGACCACTTTTGCGAATCTAGGTTCTGGCGATCTGCATGATTCACGCGGGCAGCAAAACGCGCGCCTGCATGTGGACAGCAAGTTTGTATGAACCACGATTAGACTCGCGCTAAAATCGCTTCGATCAAATATCGAAAAAAAACTGGCAAAGTGCGAATCGTACTCGCGTACCGAGGGTTAAGTATCATTTTTGAACGTATAAAGTGAAAAAATCCGGACCGCATAACTAAGTTTGTTTGTGAAGGAATTTTGATGATTTTGAAAAAACTGTACTAGGTTAGGAAAATCGTTTTATTTTTGGTGCCATATTTGGGTCAATTCCTATCAACTCTAATTATTTCAGATTTTTTGCCCCGCAAACTTCGAAGATAAGGGGGGGAATGGTACTTTTTTGGTCATTTTTCATCATATGTCGAAAACTGTGAGACATAAAATAAAATAAAAATATATTTTGTAATGTGCAGATCAAGCGCTTTCATATGATATATCACTTGACCTAGTAACCCCACTTTAAAATGTCGGACCCCCACTCCGACCCCTTTTGCAATGAAAATAAAAATATTTTTGGACTTTTTTCATTTGTAGTAAAGTTGAACAAGCATTTTTTATAACTGTTCCAAATTTCAAGTCGATAACATAAGTAGTTGCTGAAATAAGCTGGTGTGACAGATAGACAGACAGACGAAGTCGCACCATAAGGGTTCCTTTTTTACCATTTTGGTACGGAACCCTAAAAACACTGATTACGCACAATGTCTGCAAGATCTATGAATCTCTCCGACGGTGATAATGACAGAATTTGTTATAAACTCACTTGGTCAACGTTTGGTTCCCGACTATAAATAGACCCGTGGATGACGTTAAAAAGACTGATGTATTTGTAGGCGACACCCGCGACACTATATACGTCATTAAATTAAATATCAAATAACTAGAACCTATTTGATGTAACTGTAACGAGGGGGTCCTTACTAGGGTGATAAATAAAAAAATGTTACGAATTAATAAACGTGTATTGTTTAGCAACCCTAGCAAGTAAGCCGCCGGTGAAGCCGGGCGGGGTTCGAAGAACTAGGACGTTAGTTTCCTTCTTGTGCAGACGGTACTCTCCTGGTAGTCCACAGGAGGTAGGCGGCCGGCCGACGTGAAGCGTAGTCGACGCAGCGCGCGCAGCTCGCGGCAGCTTCGCGAGGTAGGTAGATGCAACAGCAGCTCAGGTGTCCAGCCACACCCGGCAGCAGCGCAGGATGAGTACGCGTCGTACTATATAGAGGCGTAGAAGTGGAACTGGAACTGGAACTGGAACCGGAACTGGAACTGGAACTGGAACCCTGGAATCCACATTCACAGGCGTCTTAGGTAGTGCTCCAGACCGTCGACTGCATCAACCGGACCGCAACCAATGCGGAACTACCAAGGAGATAGCCCCAACATTAATTTAGTTAATTTGGTGATGCAGTCTCACGGTGTGGTTAAAAGAAGACAATAATAGGGCACAGCTAATGTGCAGACAAGCATTAGCTAGCTATAAGAAAAATAAATAAATTAATTGAGGTAGGTAGCAGAAAAAATATTTAAAATAAATTATTTTTGTATCATTTGAAAAACTAATGCCACCTCCTTTTGCAAAAGCTAGAAAAATTTACATATTAGAACAAAATAATTAAATTACATGACTAGGCAATACATTTAGAATGATTGCTAGCATCTATCTACCTATAATTGTGTGCATATAAAAAAATTACAAGCTACTACTATTTAAATTTAATAAAAAAACAAAAAGGTTAACTGAAGTTAATTGATACATGACCCACCATCATGACGCACACATAAATTAACAATATTTTATTATTAATTTTGAATTGGTGAGATTCTAGAATAATAACGTTTAATATTTCTAGTACAATATTACACAGCTCAAAGTATGCTGGTTTAGGCACACCAACATTAAAACAAGACCTAGGTTTTGACACTAAAACAATATGCACGTTATTATTGAAAAAAACAAGATTAGCAAGGCGAATTTATACACAGTGTTACACAGCTAAATTACACAAAGATTACAATTGTTAGGCACATCTAAACAGCTTTTCAAGACTTACCGATTTTCGGGTTCACACAATAGAATTTACTTTGTTTTTAAAGTTAAACAATTACTTTCACAACACGGTAATTTACTTAGTGTTTAGACTTGGTGACTAGGTAGGTCAAAGTACGTAGTCGCAGGCGCAGAGTACAGGTTGGAATGCACCTGGCAACTCCCAGAGGTTTTTATAACCTCCTGGGACGTTCACCTATTTTGAAGATTACCATATTAGGTGATCTTCGCGAAAGAACGGCGATTCGTTCCAGAAAAATCGAAAGACTAGCCGTCGTCATTGGCTGACACAATAACACTAAGTATTGAGGCGGAGCTTATGCACCTCGACCGGTCTGTTCCGGCGCAATTTGTTACTCGCGCGCGGGTAGGTTTATATTTGCGGCCGAAATATTATAGCATCACCTACATACATAGAAAAAATATTTCTTTGTTCCTACAGCTGATTAGTATGGAGATGTTTTTTTTATGTTTGTTGTTTTATTGGTAAGTATTTAATATTAATAAGTATACAACGTTACAGGACCCCCCTTTTTAGCGTAGGATTTTTCCTAAGGAAAATCCGCTGCTTTCACTCAAGCTTACACCTGACCAAGGCACTCACTCATTCATCATCAATCATAATATAGTCATCCATCACATTCATTCTTCTTTCATCAACAAGCTGACAACACAATATAGTCTTGTGTGTCTGCCACCTTACAACCAGAGTATTTTATTTGTAGTACATAAAACACTCACTTAGATCAGATGTGACTGGTAAAATCATTGGCTGATATTAGAGTGAATACTAGCTACATATAACCATTTTAATTAGATAGAAATAGTTTAGAAAAGTTATGTTTTAATTGGTATTTTTGGCTTATTTTAGGAGTAACCGACCGCTCCTGCAAAGGCTTACTTTAAGAGTTGCAACCCGCTCTATAGTATACCAATGGTGTAGGGCCATTGGTACAACATAACCGAAGGGATCAATGGTTTAGTCCCATGATCAATTATACAACCACCGGTGTAGGGCCGGTAGTTATATTTTACTGTTGGGGTAGACCAATCAGCAAAAATAGAAGTTAATAACCAACGGTGTAGGCCGTTAGCTATAGATAGTACTGTTGGGGTAGACCAGCAGTAGGAAGTAAAGAAGGAATGGTTGTATGTAGTAGTAGCAAGTAGGTACTTGTTTTAGTTAATAGTTTTTAGTTTATAGTTTTAGAAATACTAGGTAGATTATATTTAAAAAAATGAATTTAATTTATTTTTAGTATTGTTTTTATTTAGTTTAGTTGTAGAATAGTTAATTACATTATTAAAAAAATTTTAGTTTAGCTGTTTAGTTTAGGTGCCATTAGATTATACAATTTTTGTTTCAAGTTTTAATTTAGTTTGATTTAGTTTAGCTGCAATTTGATTGTAAAAACTTTTTAGTTATTTAAACAATTTAGTTAAAATTCTTAGTTTAGTTTAGAAATATTTAATTTAGATTAGCTTTAGTATAGGTAGTTTAAATATTAAAATAATAGTTTTAATTCCAAAAAAAATATTTAGTTTAGTTTAGTTTCGACGTAGTTAGGTTGTAAAAGCTTTATTTAGCTAGGCAAGGATTTCTAAAATATTAAGATTACGATTTAGTCAAAATTTATTTTAAAATTATTTATTTAGTCAATTTTTAAGTTACTGTATTTAATTATTTAGTGTAAGATTTTTAAAAACAAATGCAATTTACTCGTATAAGCAGATTTAAATAATAATCCCGCTATTTGTAAAGATTTTAATTTAGTAGTCATTTTAGTTTAAAAAAAAATTAAAAAAATATATTTAGATCCTGACAAAAAAATGTGTTATACTATTCTCCTTGCCATTTAGTTGGTTGTAGCCTAGACTAGATGATACATTTTCGTTTGTGCTAAACCGATATTAATGCAACCTAAGAGACGACAAAGTTTAAAAAAACCGTCTGTGTGCCAGTAATTTAGGCCGGCACCCACACCCTTCAGCCGTACACAGGTAGCTGCATACAGTAGAAATAGGTATGGTGGTAGTACTTCCCCGGGCGAGTCCTTTCACCTAAAACTCTACTACTGCTTTTAAAAGTAGAAGATGAACAAGAAAATTTTTGCTGCCCGAGAGTATGTCTTGAAAAGCTACACAATTTAAGATAATATGACAGGAGAATGTAAAATCTGCACAATGTTCAGTCTACCAACCGTGAAGTAAGAAAAAAAATTAAGTTAAAAAAAAAATGTGAGGGTACAAGTAAAATTCACGGTTGATGGCCTGTGATTTCAAACGCACAACCGTTAAATCACCATCACCAAAAAAACCAAAGAAATGCGCAACAAGAAAGAAACCAATACGTCCTAGTTTACCTCTAGTATGGGCGCCACTGTAACGAGGGGGTCCTTACTAGGGTGATAAATAAAAAAATGTTACGAATTAATAAACGTGTATTGTTTAGCAACCCTAGCAAGTAAGCCGCCGGTGAAGCCGGGCGGGGTTCGAAGAACTAGGACGTTAGTTTCCTTCTTGTGCAGACGGTACTCTCCTGGTAGTCCACAGGAGGTAGGCGGCCGGCCGACGTGAAGCGTAGTCGACGCAGCGCGCGCAGCTCGCGGCAGCTTCGCGAGGTAGGTAGATGCAACAGCAGCTCAGGTGTCCAGCCACACCCGGCAGCAGCGCAGGATGAGTACGCGTCGTACTATATAGAGGCGTAGAAGTGGAACTGGAACTGGAACTGGAACCGGAACTGGAACTGGAACTGGAACCCTGGAATCCACATTCACAGGCGTCTTAGGTAGTGCTCCAGACCGTCGACTGCATCAACCGGACCGCAACCAATGCGGAACTACCAAGGAGATAGCCCCAACATTAATTTAGTTAATTTGGTGATGCAGTCTCACGGTGTGGTTAAAAGAAGACAATAATAGGGCACAGCTAATGTGCAGACAAGCATTAGCTAGCTATAAGAAAAATAAATAAATTAATTGAGGTAGGTAGCAGAAAAAATATTTAAAATAAATTATTTTTGTATCATTTGAAAAACTAATGCCACCTCCTTTTGCAAAAGCTAGAAAAATTTACATATTAGAACAAAATAATTAAATTACATGACTAGGCAATACATTTAGAATGATTGCTAGCATCTATCTACCTATAATTGTGTGCATATAAAAAAATTACAAGCTACTACTATTTAATAAAAAAACAAAAAGGTTAACTGAAGTTAATTGATACATGACCCACCATCATGACGCACACATAAATTAACAATATTTTATTATTAATTTTGAATTGGTGAGATTCTAGAATAATAACGTTTAATATTTCTAGTACAATATTACACAGCTCAAAGTATGCTGGTTTAGGCACACCAACATTAAAACAAGACCTAGGTTTTGACACTAAAACAATATGCACGTTATTATTGAAAAAAACAAGATTAGCAAGGCGAATTTATACACAGTGTTACACAGCTAAATTACACAAAGATTACAATTGTTAGGCACATCTAAACAGCTTTTCAAGACTTACCGATTTTCGGGTTCACACAATAGAATTTACTTTGTTTTTAAAGTTAAACAATTACTTTCACAACACGGTAATTTACTTAGTGTTTAGACTTGGTGACTAGGTAGGTCAAAGTACGTAGTCGCAGGCGCAGAGTACAGGTTGGAATGCACCTGGCAACTCCCAGAGGTTTTTATAACCTCCTGGGACGTTCACCTATTTTGAAGATTACCATATTAGGTGATCTTCGCGAAAGAACGGCGATTCGTTCCAGAAAAATCGAAAGACTAGCCGTCGTCATTGGCTGACACAATAACACTAAGTATTGAGGCGGAGCTTATGCACCTCGACCGGTCTGTTCCGGCGCAATTTGTTACTCGCGCGCGGGTAGGTTTATATTTGCGGCCGAAATATTATAGCATCACCTACATACATAGAAAAAATATTTCTTTGTTCCTACAGCTGATTAGTATGGAGATGTTTTTTTTATGTTTGTTGTTTTATTGGTAAGTATTTAATATTAATAAGTATACAACGTTACATAACCACTCTGCAAGTCTTCACTCTGCACTCTACTCTTCACTTTTCAAATATTGCACAGTGTGGAGCGAAAGTGTTCAAAATTTCAATTTTTAGTCTGCAAAATGTGTGTAGGTACATAAAACATGATTCAGTTGAAGAGTTCGGAATTTGGAATGCAGACTTGCAGAGTTGTTACATAAAATAGGCCCCAGATATTACCAAACATGGTTTTCGTACAAGTAAAAAGGCCTACCGCATATTTCTTATGGAGACGCGTAGGAGTTCGAGGAAATCAATTTTATAGCTAGTTTGATTAATTAAGTGATTATTGCTACGTTAAAAGGAGACCGTAATTATACGGTTTATGGTTAGTGAATGAGATACCCGTATAGGTACTTATAGTTAAGTCATCTTGCCTTATTTGGTTGATGTTTTAATCTTTTAATCAGGAACCGGAGTTTTTGCTACTGTATGCGCTACCTTTTATTATCTGTGATAATTGAGATAAAATAAAAACAGTGATAATAGACTAGTAATTTTACACTAATCATAATTCGTAAAAACTAAGGAACTCACTGGTATTATAACAACAACAATAGAGTCTGTTTCATACAAAAGTATTTTGGTAACATTGCTGTATCATCGTAATTATAATTATAATACTAGCTGTTCGCCGCGGTTTCACCCCTGTTACTTGGATTCTAAGGGTCGTAGCGTGATCTTAAATAGCCTATACTGTTTCTCATGAATCTGGCTAGGTTGTCATAATAGGTCTTTACCTATGAAATTGCCGTTTTGTATGAAAAAATTTAAACTAATTTTTTTCATGTATTTTTTATTTGTATTAATCGAAGTAATCACCCATGCAATCAATGCATCTTTGCCAATGCAGTGGCAGTTTATTGATGCCCTTCTTAAGGAAATCAGCTGGACGGGAGGCAACAAAAGCTTCAAAGGCATTTTGTACTGCCTCTCGGGTATTGAATTTTTTTCCCGCCAAGAAGTTATCCAAATTCTGGAAAAAGTAGTAGTCTGTAGGCGCAAGGTCTGGTGAGTAGGGCGGATGACGGAGAGCTTCCAACCCCAGTTCTTGCAACTTGGAGACCGTCTGCTGTGCAGTATCAGGTCGCGCGTTGTCGTGCAGGAGCAGTGGAGACGAGCGATTGACCAATGCTGGTTGGAGATGTGCCAGCTTCTTCATCATTGTGTTCAGTTCTTCACAGTACACATCTGCAGTAATGCTCACCCCGTTTGGTAAGAAGCTGTGATGAATCACACCGGCGCTAGACCACCAAACAGTGACCATCACTTTTCTAGGGGTAAGTTTTCGTTTAGGGCATTGTTTAGGTGCTGAAGCAGGATCCAACCAACTTGCTGAGCGCTTGCGGTTATCAAACAGAATCCATTTCTCTTCGCAGGTAACAATGTGGTTCAAAATTCCTTCATTTGTGTGTCTGTTGAGCAGTGCAAGGCACGTCTCGACGCGTACTTCGCGCTGGCGATCATTGAGTTCGTGGGGCACCCATTTGTCAAGCTTTTTTACCTTGCCAATTTGACGCAAATGGACCAATATTGTTTTGACGCTAACGTCGAAAGCTGCTGCTAATTCAGCCGTAGATTGTGTATCATCAGCTTCCACAATCACCTTTAATTCGTCATTGTCAACTAAAGTCTTCGGACGACCGCGAGGTTCATTTTTCAGGTCGAAATTTCCAGAACGGAAGCGAGCAAACCAATAACAGGTGGTGCGTTGGTTTGTAGTGTTAGCTCCGTAAACGTCGTTGATGTTGCGTGCCGCTTGTGCGCGTTGCTGCCACGACGGTACTCGTATTCCATAATTACTCGAATTTTTAACGTATCCATGATGACGAAAAAGATTGAAATGCGATGAAAATGTAACACTAATCAATAAACAAATGACTACTTTTGGAAAAAAAAAACCATGTTTTTAAAATAAAATTAATTTGAAATTAGAATTCTTAGCCAAACAAAAATTATTTTGATTTGAAATGGCCAGTACTGCAGAACGGCAATTTCGTAGGTAAAGACCTAATATTATACAAAAATATTTTTTCAAATTCAACTGGTTGTTCCAGAGGTTGTTACACAAACAAACAAACTTTTCAGCATTATAATAAATATTAGTACCTATCTCAGATCATAGAAACAAGGAGATGTGCCAAGGCGCTATCGAGCTTGATGCCTGATCTTGAGCAAATTGCTCATATTAAAAACTTACACGCTGGCGACGAACCGAACACGATCGATGGTATAAATACAGTGTTTTAGTTTAGTGCTAGTGGAGTGACGGTTAACAGTGTTAGATTGAGGGTTTGCGGAATGTTCAATGCGTGGGAGATCATTTTATTCACAAGGAGCGCTTAATTATGCGCGTAATTGTGTCGAAAAATGTACTAAAAGTGGCATCAGTTCTTCCCGTACTAATTTGCTATGATGGCATATCTCCTTGTTTCTATGATCTGAGGTACCTATAGATAGGTGAACGTTACAGCTTAGAAAACCATAAGTTCCTAACAATGTAGTCACTTTTGATCGAAATATTTTTTGCATAGGTATCGTCTACTTATTTCTGAATCATGTAATAGGTTATATCAATAACAATTTATGGAAACCCCAGGAATTTCCATCTAGGCAACTATAGTAGGTATAGTCCGCTAAAAAATATGCGGTGAGATTAATCAGAATGAATTCGTTGAAAACCAGTAGCCATTATGTGAATCATCAAGAGAACCATATTCTGTTTGTTTATTCATTTGTGTGTACAAACAGTATGTGTGACTAAGGGCCCATTTTTCAACCGCCTGATATTTACTTCTATAACTTTATCCAAAAATTTATTATAATTTTTTACAGATTTCCTATGCAAAACCTGTCAAATCTCAGGTTTATTTGTTGGATAAATATTATCTGACGATGGTGAAATCGGTCCTGAATATAATTTCACTTTAACATCTTTTGTTTCATGAGATTGATATTATACTTACTTTATTCCTAGAAATTAATTTTATCTAGCGATTGAAAAATCAGCTCTAAAACTTGACCTAGTAAAAAGATCCCTTTTATGGATAATTATTTGACTGAATGGGGTCAAGTCCCTCATTTTGTATCTTCCATGGCCTTGCATCAGAAATGCAATTTTGCAATCCTCAAATGCTCTTGTCAATACATTTGATATTTCTGACATTATATAACGCCCACGTACCAATTTGTCGCAGAAATTAAAATAAAAATGACTGCTTTATGATCTTCGTGGGAATATCAGTGCACCTTGTTAAATCTAGGTGTTAATGTCAAGAGTATCACTGTCAATGACTGTACTTACCTACTTTAAAACTTGAGGCCACTTGTGAGGAAGTGTTTCACAAGCATGCTAGAAAATATTATTACCTGTTGGATGGAGTTTCTTGCTCGTTCTTCTCCATAGGAATCTACGCTTTGGAACGAACATCTAGCTTCATCTTTTTACTAACTGACTGACTCCTTGACAATTAAAAAGTAGGTACTGTACCTGCAAGTGGTTTAACTGAAATAAATGCTTTTATTTTGGATTTAAGTCTCGCCCGTGTCAGTTGTATTTAAATCTCATAAATAAGATTAAGATAAGACTAACATGGATGGTTTTGACATGTTTAAAATTCACAAAAATATACATATTATTATCACGTTATTTTCTCGTGTCAATTTTGAAAATGAAACATCTAAACAAATTGAAGTCGCGGTGACAATATTAAATGTTTATTTTTAATCTCACACAGGTGTAAATACTGCCCACAATATTTAATTTGTAAATATGTTTAATTAAACATTTTATATGTATTTAATTGGTCTCTTTGTAAATACAAAATAAATCTTTGCACCCATAAATAGACAATTCAATCCCCTACTAACGCATTTAAGCGCACATTATAACATTAAATTGATTATACGAGGGGCTCGTAGCTAAGTGACAGCCGATCGATCTTTGAGGTTAAGCTGCGCTTGCCGCGGTCAGTCCTTGGATGGGTTACCGTTCTTTACACATCGAGACCCCTCCGTGCCTCGGAGAGCACGTTAAACAGTCGGTCCCGGTTGTCATAGGAATATCTTTGACAGTCGTTACGGGTAATCAGGAGCCCAAAAGTCTGACAACTGGTCTAACATTCGAATACCGGTATTTCCCAATAATTGGGTTGTGGAGGTCAGATGGCAGTCGCTTCATGTAAAATATTGATATTCAGCCGCAATCAGTTAGACTGGAAGCCGACCCCAATCATGTTTGGGAAAAGGCTAGGCGGATGATGATGATATAACATTAAATTGATTATACTATTAAGACATAATGCTAACGCTATCAATCAACTGGTCCGATGCGTATCTTTATCTTGTAAGTGCTAAAGTGGCTTAACTAAATCGATTAGTATTTCATCAATATGTGTAACACTTTTGTTATTGATTATATCTCTGTGTGACCATCGAATTTATGGGGGCGTGTATTTTTTTAGGAAATTAAGTGTTAGTAAAGTTAGTTTGCATTACAGCAATAATTTATTAGATAATATATAATATTATGAGTATGGTCGATGGAGAAAACGAGATTAATCATGTTTTTACAGAGTTTTTACATGTGGATGATATTTACAGGGTGGCAGGTTAGACAGTGGAAATATTTTAAGGGATCATTGTACTTATCATTATGAACAACTTTTACTATGGGACCAACCCTGAAATCGTGAAAAAAAATCAGCTGTTCCATACATTTTGTTGGGTTATGTGAACATAAATGTATGGAACAGCTGATTTTTTTTTCGCGATTTCAGGGTTGGTCCCATAGTAAAAGTTGTTCATAATGATGAGTACAATGACCCCTTAAAGTATTTCCACTGTCTAACCTGCCACCTTGTATATGTAGGTACTATACTACAATAATGGATATCACCCCTTATATTAGTGATTGTTCTTTCAGTATCTGCCTGTCTATCCTGTACCGAACTACCGACACGCCACGTGATATTACCGCGAGAACTGCTAATTTGTTTGCGAACGTTCGAGGGAGAATGTCACGGTAAGATTCTCCCTCGAACTTTTTCACGACAGGCTGTAATCCCACTATCCCACTAATATTATAAATGCGAAAGTTTGTGTGTTTGTTACTTCTTCACGCTAAAACGGCTGGACGGATTTGGATGAAATTTGGCAAAGAGGTAGCCTGGGACCTGGAATAACACATAGGCTACTTTGTATCCCGGAAAACGCGGGCGAAGCTGCGGGCAGAAGCTAGTAATATTATAAAGAGTGCGAATTTTGTGAGTTTGTGTATAGATATGTGAGTCAAACTTAAAATTTAAGCCACATTTCATTTAATTCCGGTAAGATGAACCAGAATGCAGCTTGACCTCTTTGTAGTACTAGCCACCCTACACTAAGGAGTTCAACTGTCAATTTACTATAGTCCACGTGGACAGAGTCACGAGCAACAGCTAGTACCTACCTATATCCATAAAACGCATGTAACTACTTAACAGACACATAAAATTCTCATCACCTTTAACCCAGAATGCATGGCATGTAACTGATTTAGCCATCTCCCTTTATGGCATGTCCTCAGATCATAGAAGCAAGGTATTGTGCCAAGGCACTATTGAGCTAGACGCTTTGATATGGGCACATTGACCGTAATTAAAACGTACACGCTGGCGACGAACTGAACACGATAGATGATATAAATACAGTGTTTTAGCTTAGTGCTAGTGTTGAGTGACGATAAAGTCAGTGTTAGATTGAGGGTGTGCAATTTTTTTAATGTGTGGGAGATTTTTTTATTCACAAGGAGCGCTTGTACAATTACAAGCGCTCCTTGTGAATAAAAAGATCTCGTCGATATCGAAAAATGTTCTTCGACAGTTTTTCCGTACTAATTTGCTATGATGGCATATCTCCTTGTTTCTATGATCTGAGGGCATGTCCATGTTGATCAGATTGTAATAGTTCAAGTAGTGACTACCCACGCGGCTTATACGTCTCTTCGAATGTTTGATTTGTCAATTATATTTACGACATTACAAAGAGCAAGCATTATGATATCTTATAGTAAAGTATTTTTGTAATTGAATGTTGTCTTTGGTATGAAGATTATGATTCTGTTGTATGGCGAAATTGTTGTCGAAATCAAGATACACACTTACATTGATATCTTTGGAGCTTTTGTTAATAGATGAATACTAGCAGTGATATAAAATCACACCATTTCATACCTTTTTCCTACTCAAAATTCATCGAGGCCCACCTTAAAATTTACGGAGAAATACAGGGTGGCAGGTTAGACAGTGGAAATATTTTAAGGGGTCATTGTACTCATCATTATGAACAACTTTTACTATGGGACCAACCCTGAAATCGCGAAAAATTTAATCAGCTGTCTACATAACTCAACAAAATGTATGGAACAGCTGATATTTTTTTCGCGATTTCAGGGTTGGTCCGATAGTAAAAGTTGTTCATAATGATGAGTACAATGACCCCTTAAAATATTTCCACTGTTTAACCTGCCACCCTGTATATTTTCCTTAAATTTGTCACACTTGCGTGATAAGGCGCTGACTCTTTGCATGGAATTACTTAAAGGTATACCTATTATACCAATGACTAATGAAAAACTCACCACAAGCTTCACGTAGAAGCCACGTAATACTATTAACCATATCATAGCCACGAAGATAATACATCTTATATAAGTATTTAATAATAATCAAATAGATCAGAAGCCACAAACTCGTCGATCCAGCTATTTCGATATTCGATCACTAAAATTATCCAATTTCACAATTTATTCTCACAGAAAGACTAAAAACTGAGCATTCAATCACAATAACTTCAGCAGAACAAATGAAAACTTACAATAATAGCAACTGTAACAGTAATGAGCTTCCGACCTTGCATCTCAAACAGTTCGTGCGTAAGAAATTGCGCGTACGCACGAACTGTGCGAAATGCATCAAAACATCATCAAAATACAATAGATCAACCAATTTCAATACATGATTGCGAAAATAGGCCAACTCTAAGTAAACCTATCAAGTGTTTGATCAAATACTGAGGTTGTACAATCACCCACACAATGTTGTTTGATTATTAAATTTATTTCTGTTTTGTTTGTTTATTAATTTTTTTTTGTTTATTTTGTTGCGCAAACATTTGTGGTGTGCATCGGTGCATCTAATTTGATTTTTTATTTAATTAATGAACATAGACTTTTGTTTAATAAGTATTCTAACGCAATAATTTACATATTCACAAGGTGCAAATGAGAATTTTCTTGATATTTTTTTCCTACGATATTTATAATCTTTGTTATGATCTAATGACGCTGAGAACTTTTCGAGGATATTAAAAAACGTGGTGGAACTGAAGAGAAGTCGAAAATAAGAAACGGCTGATATCGCAAAACTTAGCCAGAACATGTAGCAAATAATCAACAACAGGGATGGCACTTAAAAAAATATTTTGAGGTCAAAATAAGCATAAAAAACATAAAAAAAACACAACCGGCTTCAATAAACCACTACAAAGCAAAATCCTAATTTCAATTTTGGAAGTCGGTGGCTTTGGTTATTGTTTACATTTATTTGCCATTGCCACCGACTTCCAAAAGTAAAATAATTCTTTATTTGTAGTGTACAGGAATAGTATAGGCTATTTAACATTACGCTGTGACCCTTAGGAGCTGAGCGACGGAGGTGAAGACGCGGAACAACTAGTCCCAGATACAATGCCAGTATCGATGTCAGACTGAACGCACCACTAAGGGGACGTCCATTATTCACGTGATGTTTTTTTTAGCAACTTATTGCCCCCCCCCCCCTCCCTCCGGGTGATACGTGGTGAGGTTTTTAAATAACCCCTCCCCCCTACCCATTTTCAGAATATCTTTAAATACAGCAAAAAAAAAAATACGGTTTATAAACCGCGCGTCCAACGAAAAAATAATAAAAACAAAACAAAAAAAAACACGTGATATCTCACTACAGTACCTTGTGATATTTCGTGACTTTTTCCGAACGCCCTCCCCCCTCTTTCGAGCCTCACGTGATTAATGGACGGCCCCTAATGATACGGTATCCATAGTTCATCAGTGTACTTCAACTGTCCATTGGGTACTAACATAATAATCAATTTACCATATCGGTTCTAGAAATCAATTTGACCCATTCATACATTGACAGCGGTTATCATCAAGCTGTATCGCCAGCACCTCGGGGCACAAGTAGAGGTTATTAGGAAATCTTGGCGAATGAGATGTGTGTGATCGAGAGCGATGATTTCAAGTAATCCAATGACAAATGATATTTATTTTGTATAAAAAGGTTAAAAATAACATTTATACACGTCAAAAACATTTTTTAAGCTAAATGAGGTCGGTGTTTCCTATGAACTACCTTTGAGAAGAAACACCGAAACAAATTCAAAGGTTAATGTCTCCTTTAATGTCTAGACTAGACAATTATGATAAAATGTGTAAAAACCATGAAGGTTAGTCTGAAATGGCCTTTAGAGCAGTGGTTCTTAAACTTTTTGAAGCCACGGACCACTTTCAGTTTCAAAAATTCTACGGAACCCTATCGAAGAAAATTTATGTCGAACGAAAAACAAATCATATTACAAAAAACACTTTTATTGGTCAGTTTACATTGATTTTTAATACGAGCCAGCGATGAAACAAACGATTTGTAAATTACTGCACAATTTTCCTATGAAATAATTATGTTAGGAATGAACTGCGGACCTCTGGCACTCATATCACCTCAGATCATAGAAACAAGCTTGATGCCTGATCTTGAGCAAATTGCTCATATTAAAAACGTACGCGCTGGCGACGAACCGAACACGATCGATGGTATAAATACAGTGTTTTAGTTTAGTGCTAGTGTTGAGTGACGATTAACAGTGTTAGATTGAGGGTGTGCGGAATGTTCAATGCGTGGGAGATCTTTTTAACCGACTTCCAAAAAGGAGGAGGTTCTGCATTCGGTAGTTTTTTTTTTTTTTTTCATGTATGTACACCGATTACTCCGTGATGTCTGAGCCGATTTACGTGATTCTTTTTTCATACGGTAGAAGAACCTCGCGCGGTGGTCCCATTACAATTATATTACGATTTATAATAGTATATTATGCAATTAGTGAATAAAAGACGGATTTAAAGCGAGGGCCATAGATGAATCACGAGCTAGTGAAGGATTCTAACGATTGAATCACGACCGTAGGGAGTGATTCATGATGATTGAATCACGAGCGTAGCGAGTGATTCAAGTGTTAGAATCCTGAGCGACGCGAGCGATTCATGGCCCTCGATATAAATCCGTTTTATTCAAGAGTTGCATACTATACTTTATACCATGACTACGAGAAAAAGAAAGATTTAAGTGAAAATATACATATAATGAAGAAAAAGTAAAGTTAAATTGGCTTTGATGTAAACCAGCCGTGATTTTTTGGGTAGCAAGCTTTCCACCTTTCCACTATATCGGCCGCCCTCTCTTTCACAAACTCAGGTGTTAACACATCTTCATCACTAAAATGCATTTTTAATCGATTAGAACAACACTAAACAAACACAAAATTAAAGATTAAAGTAACACTAAACTTTGTGTTCGTACAACTTACAGTATTCAAAATAGCGCCAATTTACTAAGGACAGCAAAGAACACAAAACAGTTTTTATTCTAATGCTAAACTCCTTGTCGAAAATGTCGACCAATCAAATTGAATTTAGAACACATCAATATAGGTCGAATACACAGATTACACTTACACTAGATACGGCAAGCCACGACCAAGCGTGCCCTGCATGTTCGACTGTTCGTACTAAAAAAAGTCTGTTAGCTCAGTGACGCTTAGTGATTGAAACAATTCTGTTTACTCTGAGCACCATCACTAAATGGCTGGGGTGAAGTTATCGTAGGTATAAAAAAGATGACACGTTCGGTTTTCATACAATCTAATAACGTGCCGCATCTAGCATAGGTTCTTTAAATCTGTGGTCGAATACATTGGTGTGTTCCATTTTCAAACATCAAAACAGTGAGTAAAAGTGCTTTTTATTCACTGTTTTCAGTGAAAAAAATAAGCTTTTTAGAGGGGGAATGGTATAAACGATATTTTTGGTGTATCTCGATGACATCATGACAATGATGAAAAAGTGATATTGTGTAAGTACATGAATTCCTGAACGCAATCGATCTCGATATTATACATACATAACATCACGCCGGTATTTCCCGCAAGGTTAGACAGAGGTGTATAGTACACACAATTTTTTTATGCTTAAGTCGCATTTGATAGAAGGCTAAGGAGCGAGCCTATTGCTTTTATAAACTGAAACAAACACTGTTTTTAGGGTTCTGTACCAAAATGGTAAAAAAGGAACCCTTATGGTGCGACTGTCTGTCTGTCTGTCTGTCTGTCTGTCACACCTGCTTATATCAGCAACTACTAATGCTATCGACTCGAAATTTGGAACATTTATACAAAATGCTTGCCAAACTTTATTGAAAATAAAAAACGTCATAAAATGTTTTTATTTTCATTGCAAAAGGGGCCGAAGTGGGGGTCCGAAATTTCAAAGTGGGGTCTGGGTCAACTGACATATCATATGAAAGGGCTTGATCTGCACATTTCAAAATATATTTTCATTTTATTTTATGTCTCACTGTTTTTGACATAATTATGATGAAAAATATCTGAAAAAATACCATTCCTCCCTTATCTCCGAAGTTTGCAGAGCGAAAAATCTGAAATAATTAGAGTTGATAGGAATTGACCCAAATATTGCACCAAAAATAATACGATGTTCCTAACTAGTGCAGTTTTTTTTAAATCATCATAATTCCTTCACAAACAAACTTAGTTATGCGGTCCGGTTTTTTTTCACTTTATACGTCCAAAACCGATACGGAACCCTCGGTGCGCAAGTACGACTCGCACTTGGCCGGTTTTTTTGTTTACTTAAACGCTCTTATCCACCAACATCTATGAATATAAGTACATATTTATATTCGTGGATGTAATCGGTCTCGGTAAAAGTAGGTACATACAAAATGTGTAGCAAAGGCAGTAAATAAATGATTTTATGATACTTTATTGTAATTATTAACAACAATAAAATGGTTACACTACACTAAAAAGATAAAAATAAAAACAGGTTTAAAAAAAACCGACTTCCAAAAACGACACTAAAAACTATGAAATAAAAATGTTAAACTTCCATAAATAAAAATCTAAATGTATATTGAAGTCGGCGGGGCCTAGCATAAAAATAAGCAACATTGTAGATTATGGAGGAATGGAAGGAAATGTTAATTTGTCGAGGCGCAAAGCAAGCTTGCACACACTGCGCACATTCTTCCTGTTCAAAGGCTGAGAGTTAAAAACCTGAAGAGGCCCCGACGACTCTGTGGTTTTCTCTTCCCGCGCTACTCTGTGAACATCGTATACTTCTGAATAATATTAAATCTCATTTTATCGTAAACCGCTATTTCATTCCATTATTGTAACAATTTAACTTTTAACATTCATATTTAACATTTACGTTTAACATTAACATTAACATTAACATGTAACATTTAACATTTATGATTAACATTTAACATTAACATTTAACCGTAACATTTAACATTAACGTTTAACATTAACGTTTAACATTTAACATAAACATTAACAATTGACATTAACATTTAACATTTAACATTAACATTAACGTTAACATTTTAACATTAACATGTAACATTTAACATAAACATTAACATTAGAAATAGAAATAGAAATAATATTTATTTGCGTAAAACATGGTATATAAAGTTGTTTAATACATTATTGAGCGTACATGTTTTGCTATTATGATAGCATGCAAATATTTTATGTTACATTACAAACTATTTTAATATAACCTATATATAAACCTATATATAAATATAAACTATATTAACAAGAACAGTAACATTAACATTTAACATTTTAACATTAACATTAACATTTAACATTTTAACATTAACATGTTAACATTAACATTAACATGTAACATTAACATGTAACATTTAACATTAACAATTAACACTTCAGCTTGAAGAAGTAACAAAAATACACACAAACACGCACAAACTTTCGCATTTATAATATTATTAGTAGGATTAACATTTAACATTTAACATTTAACATAAACATAAACATATCATTAACATTTACATAAACATTAACATTTAACACTACACGCCTGCGGCTTACACAAACACACGCACAAACTTTCGCATTTATATTATTAGTAGTTTTAACATTTAACATTAACATTAACATTTAACATTAATATTTAACATTTAACATTAACATTTAACATTAACATTTAACATTTAACATTAACATTAACATTAAACATTAACATTTAACATAAAAATTAAACATAAACATAAACAAACATCATTAACATTTACATTAACATTTAAAACTACTCGCCTGCGGCTCACATACACACAAACACGCACAAACTTTAACATTAACATTTAACATTAACATTTAACATTAACATTTAACATTAACATTTAACATTAACATTATCAATAACATTTAACATTAATATTTAACATTAACATTTAACATTAACATTTAACATTAACATTTAACATTATCATTTAACATTAACATTTAACATTTAACATTAACATTTAACATTTAACATTAACATTTAACATTAACATTTAACATTAACATTTAACATTAACATTTAACATTAACATTTAACATTTAACATTAACATTTAACATTAACATTTAACATTAACATTTAACATTAACATTTAACATTAACATTTAACATTAACATTTAACATTAACATTTAACATTAACATAAACAATTTAACATTAAGGTGTTAACATTAACATTTTAACATTAACATGTAATATTTAACATTTAACATTAACAATTAACACTAGCATCCGCCCGCGGCTTCGCCCGTGTTTGCCGGGATAAAGCGTAGCCTGTTTTTATTCCAGACTAATCTGTGTGCCACATTTCATCCAAATCCGTCCAGTCCTTTCAGCTTAAAGAAGTAACAAAAATACACACAAACACGCACAATCTTTCGCATTTATAATATTATTAGTAGGATTAACATTTAACATTTAACATTTAACGTTTAACATAAACATAAACATATCATTAACATTTACATAAACATTAACATTTAACACTACACGCCTGCGGCTTACACACAAACACACGCACAAACTTTCGCATTTATATTATTAGTAGGATTAACATTTAATATTAACATCAACGTTTAACATTTAATATTAACATTAACATTAACATTAACATTAACATTAACATTAACATTAACATTAACATTAACAATTAACATTTAACATTAACATTTAACATTAACATTTAACATTAACATTTAACATTTAACATTAACATTTAACATTAACATTTAACATTAACATTTAACATTAACATTTAACATTAACATTTAACATTAACATTTAACATTCACATTTAACATTAACATTTAACATTAACATTTAACATTAACATTTAACATTAACATTTAACATTAACATTTAACATTAACATTTAACATTAACATTTAACATTAACATTTAACATTAACATTTAACATTAACATTTAACATTAACATTTAACATTAACATTTAACATTAACATTTAACATTAACATTTAACATTAACATTTAACATTAACATTTAACATTAACATTTAACATTAACAATTAACACTAGCATCCGCCCGCGGCTTCGCCCGTGTTTGCCTGGATAAAGCGTAGCCTATTTTTATTCCAGACTAATCTGTGTGCCACATTTCATCCAAATCCGTCCAGTCGTTTCAGCTTGAAGAAGTAACAAAAATACACACAAACACGCACAAACTTTCGCATTTATAATATTATATTAGTAGGATTAACATTTAACATTTAACATTAACATTAACTTTTAACATAAACATAAACATAAACATAAACATAAACATAAACATAAACATAAACATAAACATAAACATAAACATAAACATAAACATAAACATAAACATAAACATAAACATAAACATAAACATAAACATAAACATAAACATAAACATAAACATAAACATAAACATAAACATAAACATAAACATAAACATAAACATAAACATAAACATAAACATAAACATAAACATAAACATAAACATAAACATAAACATAAACATAAACATAAACATAAACATAAACATAAACATAAACATAAACATAAACATAAACATAAACATATCATTAACATTTACATAGAACATAACCATATCATTAACATTTACATTAACATTTAACACTACACGCCTGCGGCTCACATACACAAACACGCACAAACTTTAGCATTAACATTTAACATTAACATTTAACATTAACATTTAACATTAACATTTAACATTAACATTTAACATTAACATTTAACATTAACATTTAACATTAACATTTAACATTAACATTTAACATTAACATTTAACATTAACATTTAACATTAACATTAACATTTAACATTAACATTTAACATTAGCATCCGCCCGCGGCTTCTCCCGTGTTTGCCGGGATAAAGCGTAGCCTGTTTTTATTCCAGACTAATCTGTGTCTGTGTGCCACATTTCATCCAAATCCGTCCAGTCGTTTCAGCTTGAAGAAGTAACAAAAATACACAAACACGCACAAACTTTCGCGTTTATAATATTATTAGTAGGATTAACATTTAACATTTAACATTTAACATTTAACATTTAACATTTAACATTTAACATTTAACATAAACATAAACATATCATTAACATTTACATAAACATTAACATTAAATTTAACACTACACGCCTGCGGCTTACAAACACACGCACAAACTTTCGCATTTATATTATTAGTAGGATTAACATTTAACATTAACATTTAACATTTAACATTTAACATTTAACATTTAACATTAACATTAAAATTAAACATTAACTTTTAACATTAACATTTAACATAAAAATTAAACAAACATAAACATAAACATAAACATAAACATAAACATAAACATAAACATAAACATAAACATAAACAAAAACATAAACATAAACATAAACATAAACATAAACATAAACATAAACATAAACATAAACATAAACATAAACATAAACATAAACATAAACATAAACATAAACATAAACATAAACATAAACATAAACATATCATTAACATTTACATTAACATTAACATTTAACACTACACGCCTGCGGCTCACATACACAAACACGCACAAACTTTCGCATTTATATTATTAGTAGGATTAACATAAACATTAACATTTAACATTAACATTAACATTTAACATTAACATATTAACATTTAACATTAACATTTAACATTAACATTTAACATTAACTTTTAACATTAATATTTAACATTAACATTAATTTAACATTAACATTATGTTAATTTAACATTAACATTATGGGGACTAAGGGGACCATGGGGACTATAGGGACTAAATGTTAAGGTTAAATGTTAAATGTTAATGTTTATGTTAATCCTACGCGAATTTGTGCGAAATTTGTGCGTGTTTGTGTATGTGAGCCGCAGGCGTGTAGTGTTAAATGTTAATGTTTATGTAAATGTTAATAATATGTTTATGTTTATGTTTATGTTTATGTTTATGTTTATGTTTATGTTTATGTTTATGTTTATGTTTATGTTTATGTTTATGTTTATGTGTATGTGTATGTGTATGTTTATGTTTATGTTTATGTTTATGTTTGTGTTTATGTTTATGTTTATGTTTATGTTTATGTTAATCCTACCAATAATATTATAAATGCGAAAGTTTGTGGGTGTATTTTTGTTACTTCTTCAAGCTGAAACGGCTGGACGGATTTGGATGAAATGTGGCACACAGATTAGTCTGGAACAGGCTACGCTTTATCCCGGAAAACACGGGCGAAGCCGCGGGTGGATGCTAATGTTAATTGTTAATGTTAAATGTTACATGTTAATGTTAAAATGTTGAAGTTAACATCTTAATGTTAGAATGTTTAATGTTAATGTTAATTGCTAATGTTAATGTTACTGTTAAATGTAATGTTACTGTTAAATGTTAATGTTAAATGTTAATGTTAAATGTTAATATATAAACAACAATGAGGTTTTAGTTTTTATAATAAAAATAATGAATAAAATATTTTTGTTTTTAAAAACGTTATTACATGACCTTATAATGTACCCTTATTTATTTTACTAACCGACTTCCAAAAAGGAGGAGGTTCTGCATTCGGTTGGTTTTTTTTTTTTTTTTTTTTTTAATATAAATATGTACACCGATTACTCCGTGGCGTATGAGCCGATTTACGTGATTCTTTTTTCATATGGTAGAAGAAGCTCGCGTGGTGGTCCCATATAAATTTTATTAACTTTGGTTGAGTAGATTTTTAACCAGGTGTAATAAACGGTATTTTTGGTGTATCTCGATGACATCATGACGATGATGAACAAGTGATATTGTGTAGGTACATGAATTCCTGAACGCAATCGCCCTCGATATTATACATACATAACATCACGCCGATATTTACCGCAAGGTTAGACAGAGGTGTATAGGGAATGCAATCTCGTCTCGCCGAGATCCCGATCTCGCGAGATCCCGGCCATATTTTACGAGATTGTATCTCGTCAAATTTCGTACGAGATCTCGCGAGATTGCGAGATTGAGCGGGGTAGCATAATCCGTGTGTGTAACTGCCTATCGTCTGTGATTCCTACGAGTGTTGAGGCAGAACGAGAATTTTCGGCCCCAGGGTAGGTACCTACTTGGCCTGCAAAGTCAGGAGTCACCGTCTACCAGATGAAAACCTTATGTGCTGTTTTTGAGAAGTAATTTCAAAAATAACTTTAAGTCCCATTTAAAACACAGAATGACAAGTTTCATCTGACTAACTTTAAACTTACTACCTATTTATTTGATTTCTAAAGCAATTCTTATTACTTGTGATTACTTCATTTAAATGCTTTATTTATTTATTTTGAAAACTTGAGAAGTTCAATTTCATTTAATAAATAAAATAAATAGGTAATAAGACAGAAAATTATAATCTCATGGTAAAATATTTAACAAATTTTTACTAATAGACGCCTCTTAACTTTAACCACTGATTAAATATACAACTATTTTTCTCATTGAATAGCGAATAAAATCTTAACTTTAACCACTGATTAAATATTTATTATACAACTATTTTTCTCAATGAATTATAGAGATGACAATTGACTTAAAAGCTGTTTAATTTAACCATCGTCTATTAGTAAGGGAGGTAGTGTCTTATTTTGAAATAAAACGGATATAAATATGTCAGATTACATGCATTTTCTATTTTCATCTTACATGTCGATAATCAGTAAATGGAATGAATATCATTTGCATACGTTTTCAATAAAAAATACCCAATCTCGCGAGATCTCGTAAACGACGAGATCTCGCGAGACTGGGTTTTGAGTCTCGCGAGATCTCGCTAGGCGGAAATCTCGTACGAGATTGCATTCCCTAGAGGTGTATAGTACACACAATTTTTTTATGCTTAAGTCGCATTTGATAGAACGCTGGGGAGCGAGCCTATTGCCATTAAAAACTGAAAAATCACTATTTTTGTTTACTGAAACGCTCTTATCCACCAACATCTATGAATATATGTACCTATTTAAATTAGTGGAAGTAATTGATCTCGGTAAAAGTACATACCAAATGTACCTATGTCAAAGGCAGTATTAATATACTGCCTTTGACACACATTTGGTATGTACTTTGTCTATATACTTTGTCGCTCTATGCATGATTTTATGGTACTTTTATATACGTAAGGTATGATTATCAAAAAAACATGACATGTTACACTACCTACACTAAAAAGTTAAAAATAAAAAACAGGTTTTAAAAAAACCGACTTCCAAAAACTACACTAAAAACTATGAAATAAAAAGTTTAAACTTCCATAATTAAAAATCTAAATGTATATTGAAGTCGGCGCATCCCATCTATTCGAAAAGGACGACTTGGTCGCACCCAAGTCGTCCTTTTCGAATAGATGGGATGAAACGCTAAAACGTGAACAAGTTGTTCAGTTAAAAGTATTTTTACCAAAAAATATAATTAATGCTGAAAACAATATTTTTCCAACCCTCGTTGCAGGAAATTCTATGTAAAAATTATCTAAATAATACATAACATAACATAACATTTATTTTCTCTTCACAATTAGGTTACATACATTTGATTTAAGCTTACTAGTTACAATGCGAGGGCAACCTGTTTTGTGAGAGACTGGTGCCTGAGATAGGTTTGGTAAAACCTGTATTACAGGTCACCAGTACCCCACTCCACGGACTGTAGGCTGAGCTTATAGGTGGTAGTTTATATTATTATGTACCAGCGTTTGGAGAAATGAGACAATAAAATAAAATAAATAAAAGGTAGAACCAAACCACACCCAATAAAAATAAAATTAATAAACAACAAAAATTAAAATGAAAAAGGTTCAACAATATACCAGTTACAGACAAATTCCATCATATTACAGTGAGTGTGTATGTGTGACTGGGAGTTCTTAAGTAAATATTGTGTTACGAGTGCGTGTGTATGTGAATATGTGCGTGGGCAAGCATTATGTGCGTATGGATGTAAGTGATTATGGCTCAAGCACAGCCGGTCAGGGTATAGGATGATCAAGAAGCAGGGCGCATTAGGTTTTCAGTCTCATCGTAATTTAGTGATTTTAACCATCTACTGACTACGGTTTTGCATTTAGACCTACATAAGGGGTAGATGGATAAAATTGTATTCATTTTATTGTATACGTAGGGACCAAGGAAGCAAAAGAAATTGTGTGATAGGCTTGTACGAAAACCCACAGTCTGACAGACAGTGCCTTTACGTCGTTTGTTCTTAGTCAAATCTGGGTCGTATGGTAAGATGGAGTGCTTTTTGAGTACGATTTGAAGTAAGAAGGTCTGCCTGACCGTAAGGACGTCCCATTTTTTATACAGTTCTGATGTAGGGAAACGATAGGGGAGTCCAGCACTGACTTTCAGCACTGCTCGCTGCGCCCTTTCCAGTTCTATAATATGGGATTTTGCTGCACCTCCCCATGATGCTATGCAGTAATCTATAATAGATTGACAGAGAGCAAAGTACACCATTCTGATAGTCTTATCGTCCGCTACATGTTTTAAATTCTTGAAGATGTAAATTAGTTTGCGAAGCCTTGTAACGAGTAAGTCGATGTGGTATTTGAAGCTAAGTGTCTGGTCAATAGTCACTCCAAGATACCGAATAGTAGCAGTTCTTTCAAGAGCATGACAAGAACATGTAGGGTCTATAACGGAACATTTATGGGCTTTTATTATAAACGATGGCGATGGGACAAGATTAGATTTGAGAGTAAAGGTCATGTACTTAGTTTTACTAACGTTAAGGGAGAGCAAATTATTCCTCAGCCATCCACAGACCTTAGTAAGTCCATTTTGTGCACTATCAAAAACTTCATTCCACGTGATGCCGTTAAATAAGAGTGCCGTGTCATCGGCGAAGGTGATAATCTTGCCGTGGCTTAGTTGTAGGTTACAGAGGTTGTTTATATAAACAAGGAACAATGTAGGACCGAGAATACTCCCTTGTGGGACTCCAAAATCGACTGTTTGTTCAATGCTAATCCAGTTTTCTATTTTGACTTGTTGTTTTCTGTTGCTTAAGTAGTCGCTGAATAATTTCAAGGGCAGTCCTCGAACTCCGATTGCCTCTAACTTAACTAGCAAGTGTGGAATGGAAACTGTGTCAAAAGCCTTCGCTAGATCAAGGAATATCGTGAGACACTTCTTTCCCTCATCAAGATTGGTAATAGCTGCAATTACAAGATCCTGCACAGCATCACCAGTCGATCTACCAGAACGGAAACCATATTGAGCAGTCGAAATGAGGTTATTACTCTCTAAAAAATTTACCAGACGCTTGTTTATTAGCCGTTCCAGGATCTTGGATAATGTAGGCAGTATAGAGATTGGTCGGAAGTTATCGACACAGCCTCCATCCCCACCCTTATGGATCGGTTTTATAAGTGCCATCTTGTAAGCTTGAGGGAACACACCTGAGGTGAAGGAGAGGTTACAAATATGAGTGATAGGCTTGACAAGTACCTCAATGTATCTCTTGATGATTCTGCCAGAGATAAGGTCTAATCCGGCTGTGGAGTTCCCTTTCAAGCCCACTATAAGATGGAACACCTCATGCTCATCAGTAGGAAGCAAAGTAAGTGACTTAATAGATGTTGTGGATGAGCAGATTTCGATGGCGGGATTGTGTGGATAGTTATTGGTGATGATTTGTTCGGCTAATTTCCTACCAATATTTGCAAAGTAGGTGTTCACGTCATTAACGCTTTGCTCAGGATTATCTGATGATAACAGGCAAGAACAAAGGTCAGGCACGGGTTTCTTATAATTACTAATTTTGTTAATTGCATCCCAAAGTGATTTCTTGTTATTTGAAGCCTTCTCAATTTCCTGCTTATCGTAGTTCTTTTTTGCCTTCTTTGTCAGTGCATTACAGAAGTTCCTGTATCTTTTATAAGTTACCTTTAGTACCTCGTTTTCAGGATCCTTTTTTAACTTTTTATGAAGGCTATCCCTATTCCTCATGCATCGTAATAATGATTTTGTAACCCACGGTTTATTTGCTCGACGTCTTTTGGGAATTTTGACTATTTTAGTGCTTTCCTTAATAGCGTTTGAAAGACTGTGTAAAAGAGTATCAGTCGCTACATTGACATCGGTACAGGTAAGAATATTGAGAAAGTTTATATTTAGAATAGAGCTGTCAAGTCTTTCATAGTCTATATATGTTGATGTGTTCTTAGAATACTGAAATGGTGAATTTTGCTGAATACTTAGTGCAATACATTCATGGTCAGTTATTGAAGATTCTATAATAAAACAGGTAGCGTCCAGTTTTGTTTTTAAGATCATATGATCGAGACAAGTTTTTCCATGAGTTGGTAAAAAATGCGCAGAAAGTAGACAATGTCCGGCCAAGATATTGAGGTATTCATACGAGCGTCTATCTTCCGTTGTAGTTACAATATCAATATTAATGTCACCACACAAAATTATATTTTTATAGGCCCTAAGTTTTCCCAGTAAGGAATCAATAGAGTTTACAAAGTTGGTGGTATTGTGTTGGCTAGGAGGGCGGTATATTCCAATAATACAAGTTTCAGTATTTAGTTTCAATAAAATACAATTTGCATCACTGACGCAGGGTTCCTCAGATGAGATATTGAGTTGATCATTGTAATATACCACCACTCCTTCGTTTTGGGTTTTATGTAATGTAGTCGCTGCGTACTTATATCCGTCGAGGCTGGGGATATACTTAGCTGTAGGAAGCCAGCACTCGGTGAGTACAATTATGTCCCAATTCATATTGGATCTTTGGATGAGAGTGCTGAAATTATGAATATTACAGGTTACGCTTCTAATATTTTGACAGATGACATTCATTATACATTTAGTGTCGGTTTTTACATGATATTTTATATCCTCAATATCACAAGAAATCGTTTTAGCTACCGAAATAGAGTCCAAACCTAAGTTTATAGATTCTATGTTATTAAGTGCCATTTGTTTTATGTTTTAGTGCAGGATAATAAAAGTGATAGCAGGTTTGGAGTTCGGCAGCCAAAAAAATGTAATGTATAAGCATTGCAATAACGACGCATGTAATAAAACTAGTTAGAGGATAATGTAAAATATGTATAAAAGCTTGCTTAGCCATCTTAATGTATAGTATTGTGTATTTGAAGTGTGATTGGATTTGTCTGCAAACATAAAACTTAATGTATATAAAAGTAAGGGGTTGAGCATGATAGAACACTAAAAACATTGTACATGGTTCATTTTTAACCACTACATGCACTGATAGGCAAAATAGGTGTAAACAGAGTACGGTTAGTGAAAACAGTGCAGCCACTAGTCACTTTAGCATCTTGTGTAAATCCTCTTCATCAGCGATGCGCACTGGTGTACACCCATCCTCCTTTTTTGCATACACTTTGCCATAGGAGGTCCAGGCTGCGGCTAATTGCTTACGCTTCACGTATTCTCGAGCAATATAAAAAAGGTGTCCGGTTTTCTTAGTAAGAGACTCATTAATGTAGATAGTCTGAGGGGGGCCCGATAAATTAATATGTGTTGTATTTAGATATTGCTCGTTTCTTTCCCGTTTTGATTTATTCATTTTTTTGTAGCCCGAGACAAAAGTTTCTTTAATGGCAGAATTAGTGAATTCTACGATGACTGTCCCAGATTTGGAGCGGTATATGTTCTTGACATCCGCGTCCTGGGTAGAAGTCGCAAGCTCTAATGACTGCCCAATGTCCTTGACCATTTTTGTCAGTATTTCTCTAGTTTCATTGATTTGTTTGGGTAATTTTCGGATTTCAACAGTTGAACTGCGAGCATATCTATCATAGAATTCCAGCCGGTCTTCTAGGCATGCAATACGCTGTTTATAATCGCTATTTTCCTGTTCCAAACAGTTCAATTTTAGTAGCAGGTCATCATATCGGCTGTTCATGATATCTACAGATGTTTGGAGCCCTTGATTTTGCTGAATAATAACATTTATATTTTTATTTAGCATCTCAAACTTATGATCCTGTTGGTCTTTAAACGCGTCAAACATGGCCTTGATATCATTCGTATCTGATAATGCCTGTGACGAAAAATCATTATAGGTGCGTTTTTGGCGTTTCATTATATTTAGATGACTATTGGTTTGATCAGCATTTAAAGAGGTGTTTAGTGCTGGATCAGATGCAAAATGTGTCATGGGAGGCGTCCTTAATAGCTGCTCAGAGTCTGGCGGTGAGCGTATAACCGACATAGTTTGCGTTGCAATACAGGGTCTGTTTATTCTATCCAATATAATTAGTCGTAATAATGGATCCTACTAACTTTGTTGCGGTGCGCAGGAGTGAGCGAAGTTGTTGTTGGTATCGTCGCGCGTCATGCGCAATCCGATTGACAGCGAGTATAGCCGAGCGATGTCCTTGGTGCTCCGATGAGTGACGAAGGCCGGTCGTTGACCTCGCCGCACCGCTCAAGTTCACGCCGCGCGATGATTCATGCGCTTCACAGGTGTTAATTAGCAATTTTTGCAACGGTTATTGATATTTATCGTGTTTGCCTCTTAATCACTGGTTTGATTTATAATCTGGTTAGTGCACTATGTAGTTTATACCCTGGGCCACACAACAGTAAAGGTTTTTTAGGTAAAAATACAGTTTCACCAACTATTAGCAAATTAAATATGCGAGCACAAAGAAATACGTGTTGTCGCGCGGACAGTCCGAGGGGGGGGGGATAATAAATATTTTAACCGCTTACATCCCACAAAGCGGCGCCATTTTTGGGTTACAGACCGTGTTATTTATGATTCATAATCACTAATGAGGTTTTAGTCTATAGTACCTAATTATAATTAAATAATCAATATGTTAGTGTACAAAAGTTTTATTGGTTTTAAATCCAAAAAACCGACTTCCAAAAACTACACTAAAAACTATGAAATAAAAAGTTTAAACTTCCATAATTAAAAATCTAAATGTATATTGAAGCCGGCGGGGCCTCTTCAGGTTTTTGCCTCTCAGTCTTTAAACAGGAAGGGTGTACGCAGTGTGTGCACGTGGAAATTAAGATTTCCTTTTATTCCTTGTTAATCTGCAATTTTGCTTATTTTCATGCTAGGCCCCGCCGACTTCAATATACATTTAGATTTTTAATTATGGAAGTTTAAACTTTTTATTTTATAGTTTTTAGTGTAGTTTTTGGTTATTCACAAGGAGCGCTTAATTATGCGCGTAATTGTGTCGAAAAATGTACTAAAAGTGGCATCAGTTGTTCCCGTACTAATTTGCTATGATGGCATATCTCCTTGTTTCTATGATCTGAGCATATCACGGACCCCCAAGGGGTCCATAGACCCTACTTTAAAAAACCCTGCTTTAGAGGAAAGAGCCATACAGATTTGAGGTGAACTTTATTGATGTAATAGGTGAGTTCACTTTTGAAGCATTGAATTTTATTGAAGCAGCCTGTCTATGCTGTATCGACACGCGGCGTGATATCACCGCAAGAACTGCCAATTTGTTTGCGAACGTTCGAGGGAGAATCTCACCGTGACATTCTCTCTCGAACGTTCGCAAACAAAGTAGTCCCGATAATAATCTATACTTTTTTCTAAGTCAAACTCTTTCATTTAATAATTTCATCAAACTTTAAATTTAAATAAAGTTTTTTTGCCCTAAATGCTTATCTTCATCGGGCCATATAAGTGCAGAAACCAAAATAAATATTTTGTAATAGTTACGAATTAAAATGCTCGACAGCAGGATATGTAAAAACATTATAAATAATGGTGTCTATTTTCGTTCAAAATGGGGTTTTTCAAATTTTTTGCTGGCGTGAGAATTTGAGAATCATTCTAATTGTATGTGAATACTGCTATTTTAATTGTAGACATGCCTAACAATGTGAGACTTAGTTTCTTAAGGGGATTAAACTATTACCTACGAGATATAAGTATATGATATCTATAGATCTATGGGTAATAGACAATGTGACAATGTAATATAGACATAATGTTATGAATCATTTCGTCTTCAAAGACTTTTAAAACCCTTTCTACTAAATAGCAGATCCAGCCGGCCTAGCATGACCACGATAGAAACGGGTTTTGTCTACATAGAAACAGACAAAGTGACAGATTGTAGAAACATTTCTACTGTTTCATTCATAAAACGTAGAAATGTTTCTACAATCTGTCACTTTGTCTATTTCTATGTAGACAAAACCCGTTTCTATCGTGGTCACGCTAGGCCGGCAGGGGGGAAACTTGAGCAGCATACAAACATTTTTTTTTGAATCCGACTGCTAGTTCCAACAAACAAACTCTTCGGCTTTATAATATTAGTATAGATTTGATTTGATTTAACCCCGCATACTAAGCACAGAGGTCGGTGACCGCGGAGCGAAATGTTCTTAATAGACGTCTAGAGTCATTTTAATTAACCTTCACTTCAATCGATTCCAAACACATAAAATTATACCAAATAAATATTGCACAAAGAAACTAAAAAAATCAATAAGAAAAATGCGCATCACTAATCAAATTTCACGTTCACAAAACAAAGGGCGGTGGCGTAAATAGGGTGTCCAAGCTATCGGGACACGGATCTTCTGCGAAACAAACGGTTCGTTTCTTAACATCCGCACAAAATTTGAGGCCACCCGAATCCGCGGATAATGGAACAATTAAACTCTTGCACAAGACATTGACAATAACGCTAGGCACTCCACGAGTTTGACCTTTGAGGGAAAAAATTCTGACTATGTGTAGTACGACCTAGTTTAAAGTTAAGTTCATGAGTAGTTTTGCTGTTAGTAAACGGAAGAAAAAAATGTATGTATTTTTAAATTTACCGGTGTAGATTGTGTTTGTTTTATTAATTTGTTGGGAAGTGGTAGAGAAGAGATAATTGTTATTAAATATATAAGACATTCCCAAAACCAACTGACACAGGCAGGAATCGAACCTGCGACCTCTGCCTAAACCGGGGCAACGCTCTTAACCACTGAGCTACAGTGTCGTGTCTGAATCAGTTGTTATTGGAAACCTCTTTTTACGCCTCTTAGGAGCTTTGGTGACGTCTATCGGAGACTAATTACAGACTCCGACTCAATGTTTCTACCTTTGCAGGTAGAAGGACATTATATAAGCATAACATGGCTTTAACATGTTTAAAATTCGCAAAAATATACATTTATAAGAGATAATTGTTTACTATGTAAGCATATAGTTTCAGTTTCCGATTGATGTTAAAAAGAACGATAATTACGTACTAAGTATACAGGTTGTTGATTTAGTCACCTGCAACTTTTGAAGCGGTGATTCTACCCATCATACTGAACAACTTTCCCTATGAGACCCATATCCGCTTAAATTTCAGCAGTAAACATGATTTTCAACCGTAAAGTCATCTCAAACTGATATGAATGCGTCTTTTGTTTAACAATAAACAGTACTTATACTTATACACATTCAGAAATCCGAAAAATCTTTTATTTTTTCCTTAAACAACATATCTACCAGATAAAACTCAAGTCTCAATGTGAACAATGTAATGTGATACAAAATAAATAATCGCGTCTTTCACACTCACACCTTTAACCTTACAACAATGAGGTCGAAGTAACGATTACAAAAAATAATGTTTTTTTGTATAATTTTATAGATCTTGTTGTTTAAAATTCACACAATAATCGTTATCATTTTCTGTTTACGCTTTTATTAACAAAGCTGTAAAGAATTCAAGGTTCTGTGACTCCAATGTGTGGCTAATAATAGTCCACTGGCTTACCTTATAACAGAAAACCAGCCGGAAAATAATAGTCGTTGTGGTTGATTTCCGATTTTGTGATTTCTATATATAAAATCAAATCAGACCAAACGCGTGTCCGACCACGCACAGTGTAGGATTTTGCAAGGTATTACAGTTTTTCGACCACCAACATAAGTTTGCATTTAACAATATTATTATGAAATACAAAAGATTTGCGGTTGCTAAACTTAAAACTGAAAATAAATCTATATTTCGAAATACAAAAACTTATAAACATGTCTTCTTTATCTCCACAATAACTAATAACACTCCATGACACTCGACCTGACACAATATAATTTTTATTGTAATTACGTCTATTAGGCGTTCAGCGTCACGGAACGTGTTAAAAAGAGTATTTTTCAAAGTTCAAATATAAAAAATGTATAAACTGTTCAAGCACACAAGATTTAAGAAGTATAGTACTTAATTGACAGATCAAAAAACTGTAATATCTAGGTAAATATGGCCACCCTACATTATTGGTTCGTCTGTTGACCCTGACTGGCACCTAAAGCGATGTCCTAAGCCGCATCCGACTTTTGTTCTATTACTGAATTAATTAACTAGATCTACAGTAAGGGCTCATTCACACGAGGACGATTCGTTTTTTTTTTTTACGAATCGTCTTTTTTCACGCTTCGTTTTTTTTTTTGACGGCGCAATGCTTTTTATATAATTAAAGTACATTATAAGTACCTACTTAAAAAATATTTCTGTCTGAATTTGGCGAATTCTCAACAATAAAACTTTGACATTTATTATCTAAAGTTTTCAGATATAAATCACGGGCGCGATTTTTTACAAAGAATATCTGTGAATCTGTTCACACGAGAATTTGATGGTTCGCGTTCAAAGTTGCCTCAAATTCAGCTCTTTATTTCTAGAAGTCGCCATAATCATAGCTCGTGCTGCAAAGTAGGTAGGGAACTAGGTACTTTAGAAGTAAGCATTGTTTTATTTTAAAGGAACACTGCAGCATACATGATAATTATGATGGTTTGGGCATAAATATTTAATTAACCGTTGGTACAATAACGGCCATGTGGACAGTCTGAAGTAGTGATTATTTTAATAATTATTTAATTTTTATATTTTGCCGGTTCTAGCAGTGGCTGCGCGACGGGTTCGATTCCCGCTCGGAGCAAATATTTGTTTCGGGTCTTTGGCGGAGTTATCCTTCTGCAGTTTTTTTTTTTTTTTTGAATACGTTGCCCCGCACTAGGATTTCTCCTGTGTCGTGGGTGCGTTTACAAACACAAAATTCACATACACAAACAGCCAGACCTATGTGCAATGCGGGAATCGAACCCGCGACACGTCGCGCAGCAGCCACTGCGACAACCGTGCGGTCAACTATCTGTGTCAGTTATCTGAAATTATAATAGATATAGTACCGAGGCAAAGAACGTTTGAACTTCTAAATAAATTTTTATTCTGATTACACGCCTCAATTTCACCTTGTACCTTATTTGCCTCGTCAGGAGATAAAACAAACAAATCTAGCTCGCGTCCTGTTCAAACAATGGCACTAGTGCGGTTCGATACCCGGTCAAGGTAAAACGTCACTCAACTGAGAAGAAAAATGGATGATTCCGATTTGAAATATGGATACAGTTTGTTTCTGTTTATATTAAGCTTAAGACAATGCTACAAGGATTTATGGTAAGCATTGTTTCTGACAACAAACGTATTAATAAGCGCAAGCCTTATTAGGCTAGGAATAACGAACTTGACTGCATTATTCTGCAATTCCCATAGAACCGCTGAAGAACCTTCACGTATTGAGGGCCACTAAAAAGAGCAAGTCAGTTTACTAAAAGTTTTATGTAGAAAAAAAACCGGCCAAGTGCGAGTCGTACTCCCGCACCGAGGGTTCCGTATCATTTTTGGACGAATAAAGTGAAAAAAACCGCATAACTAAGTTAGTTTGTGAAGGAATTTTGATGATTTTGAAAAAACTGTACTAGTTAGGAACATCGTTTTATTTTTGGTGCAATATTTGGGTCAATTCCTGTCAACTCTAATTATTTCAGATTTTTCGCCCCGCAAACTTCGGAGATAAGGGGGGGGGAATGGTATTTTTTTGGAAATTTTTCATCATATATGTCGAAAACTGTGAGACATAAAATAAAATAAAAATATATTTTGAAATGTGCAATTCAAGCCCTTTCATATGATATGTCACTTGACCTAGTAACCCCACTTTAAAATTTCGGACCCCCACTCCGGCCCCTTTTGCAATGAAACCAAAAACATTTTTTAACTTCAATCACTTGCAATAAAGCTGGGTAAGCACTCTTTATAATTGTTCCAAATTTCAAGTCGATAGCATTAGTAGTTACTGAAATAACCAGGTGTGACAGACAGACAGACAGACAGACGAAGTCGCACCATAAGGGTTCCTTTTTTACCATTTTGGTACGGAACCCTAAAAAATATCAAAACAAGCTTTTATAATGACCACTTCCCAACTCCATCATGAGACCCTGGACATCATATAGATGTGTAGTACTTGTCAAGACAAATCCGACGAGCCCAAACACGACGAAATTATGTTAAGTAGTTGAGAAGTTCCTATAGTCACCCCCCAGCTCCATCATGAGACCACCTCCATGGTACCATATTAGGTATTGCATTGTCATTGAAGCGATGTATTACATAATATTATGCGTTCTAAATTTCAGCTCAATCGGTTGAGAGGAACTGGTCTTCAGTTTCAGTCATTCAGTTGCAAGATTTCGCCCGGTACAGACACGGCAAGTTGAATTATTGCTTGTAAAAAGAAGTTTATTAAGGTTATTATACCAGTAGCTAAGACTGAAGGGAAGCCTGTACAATAAAATAGTACTAAAATTATATACAATTTCGTTTTATCGATGTACTTTGGTTAATACTTATTATTTATCTTATTAATAATCTTGCGTTTGACCGCCTACTATGGAGCACACTAGCCTAGAAGAAACCGATTCACTCGTGACTTGAAGACACCCAGATTGTAACTATCGGGGAACACCCACTCGGGCAACGCATTCCGCTATTTGGCGGTTATCACAATGAAAGTGGAATCAAAGCACTTCGTTAGAATTTTTGGTATATTAACCATGAAACGATGGTGCTTTTCCGTGGTTCTATCCGTCCGATAGATAGAAACTATGTACTTAATAAAATCTAATACACTAGCTATAGTAGCTATCTAACACAATATTAAACGTGATGAAATCAATAAGCACATCATTATTTCTCCACAAAAACGATCAATTTGTACAAATTCAGAAGCAAATGCTACTTGAACAATTACTTTCAATATAATTGAAGTAATACGGTACTGTGGCACAACTGTGGCCATTTATGGACCATTTTTTGTTTCATTTCGACACGCTATGGGAACATCCTTCAGATGGACCATTAGATTAGCTATTCGTGTAACCGCTTTGGGTTCTGCTTACCTCATTGATGCAATAGCGTGATACTTTGGCAAGAGCCCTGCTAAATTATATTAAGACAATAGTTATTAAGATCACAGCATATTAATATTATAATAATTAATTAAGTTCTCAAAGTATTTATGAGCCTCAAGGGCTATTATGCAAATTTTTGTCATGTTACACTTAATTTGGAGCATACAATAATAATGCCTATCGCAGTCAACTAGTGGTCATAATTCAGTTCCTTTCAGGAGATGACTCTTAAGGACTGAACTGATAGGGACTCTGGTACTTCAAAGATCACCCAACAAATAACAATAAAATTATGATTAGTAAAGTACAGTTAACTAAGCATAAGCAGGACCTTAGATCGTAAAAACAGGGAGATTTATGTTATCATAGTAGGTAAATTAGTACGGGAACCGCTGTCGCCACTTTTAAAGCACGGACC
Source organism: Thalpophila matura (assembly GCA_948465475.1). Lineage (NCBI taxonomy): Eukaryota > Metazoa > Arthropoda > Insecta > Lepidoptera > Noctuidae > Thalpophila > Thalpophila matura. The sequence goes on from OX419187.1 coordinate 17,645,587, forward strand.
GCACGGTTGTTGCAGTGGCTGAGAGATTGGCTGCTGCGCAACGTGTCGCGGGTTCGATTCCCGCATTGCACACTGGTCTGGCTGTTTGTGTATGTGAAATTTGTGTTTGTAAACGCACCCACGATACAGGAGAAATCCTAGTGTAGGGCAACGTCTTTATTCGTCACCCATCACTTACACTCAACTAAAACGTAGTACATCGATCGCGTTCGGTCCATTGGCAACATGGCTCTTGCATATGAGAACCATACATGGCGTCAATCTCAGCGCCTTAGCACATCTCTCTTATTCCTATGATCTGAAGGTAGTTTTGATATCCTTATCCATACGCCATACTTAACACATAACACCATCACCATGTATGGTTCTCATATGCAAGAGCCATATAATGCATCGTTTAGCTATGTAAACAGGGATTATCGCAATACCTGTTTTAAAATTATGACTGTGTCCACTAAAAGTAGCTACTATAGTCTGGTTCAATGCAACTGCAAACAAATGTAAACAAAGCAAATATGATTAGTAGGGGTAATAACACTTAAGGAAACTTTTGACATCTGGGTGTAGGAAAATAGTGTTTACCTACCTATTTATCTAAAAAAAGAATGGCTAAACTAGCTGGTAGGATAACTTTTTGCCTTGTCACCTACCTACCTACAGTATTTCGGATGGGCTCAGCACTTCAATAGATGGATCAAAAACAAAATTAATATTTTTGAGCAATATTCATTAAATTAAAAGGTCAGTAAGTAAGCAATTCTTCAAAATTTCTTAGTAGATCCTGTTTGTTACGGAATATCAAAAAGTTACTCGACAATTTCTCCACAAATCCCATGTTTACAATATTGGACACTTACATGTAAACCGACTCTACCGACATACTACGTACCGTCACAGATAATATAATACTAACGCCGTACTTCTCACGCTAACAAAAGGGTTTAGCAATAACACGTAGAACTCACGTTAGTAATTAATGTTTTGATACCGTTTTACAACATGTATGGGAAATACCAGTGAAAGTGTACCAGATCCTTATCTTCCGTTGTGTGTTGTTAAAGAACTTGGTGGTGGAGATTTATGGTATTTCTGCTAACTAGATTACAACAGCGAGTAAGAACGCGATAGCTTAGTTGGCAGAGCACTTGTCACGGTACGGCAGGGGTCGCGGGTTCAAATCCAGGTCGCGTCAGTTGATTTTTGAAAATCTATATTAAACCTGCACTATTCCTCATATACAAAAAAATTATTCGAATCTGACTGACAGTTGCAGATATTAGCGCGTTCAAACAAAGAAAAAACTTTAATAAAGCTTTAAAATATTAGTATAGATGGGTTCATATAAATTATATGTACAATTACTAATACTATACCCAACAAATGCTATAATTTCTTCTCTTTCTCAGGTCATCATAGCAATCATTATATCCTAACCAATTTAAACATTACAAATGAGAATTACAGTTAAAATACACACAAAATTACAATAAATTGTTCTAAAAACCCATATAATTGATAGTATTCGAAGCTAACAATCACTTTGAGGATAATGCCGGTAGTATCTAGTAACATTAAAGGTATTACAAAATGAGCTTTGGGCTGCTAAAAATAATGATAGTTTTAGCTTGAGTTAAACTTTAATGTTGTAGTACTTATGCGTGCAATTGCTAACTCATTTGTTTTTCAACAAAAGCGATAAACTGCACTTATGTTATGTGGTATCCATGAACAAAGCACACCCATAGGTGTTGAGTCCATAGGCTAAGAGATGTAGAGATTAAAAAGTAAATTATTATTAGAATCCATTTAATGTTTTTGGTAACTGCGAGAACTGCCAATTTGTTTGCGAACGCTTGAGGGAGAATCTCACCGTGACATTTTCACTTTGGTTGTCGGCAACGCGCGCTCGTGTCACGGCTTCCTCCAATTTGTGGATTCGGACGTTATCACTGAAGGAGTATTATCATCCATGATATTTAAAGATTGCACCTTTGTCAATCCCTAAACTACAAACGCGATGGCATATCAGCAGCTCTCGCAATTAATTTTCGCGGCGTGTCGTTACAGAATAGACTAGCTAAGTTTTCATGTTGTGACTAATCGAAATGATCTGTGCAAATCGCATACAAGTTCATCTTTGCAACGCACTAATCTACATAAATCTCATGACATTGCATGTCGGCCATTTTGGAAAATTTTGCAACATCAACTTACGTCTAAGAGTAGAAACGTTGTATAGAGTGGCTAATGTATTGTAAACGGCTATTGTGCATAATTATTTAATATTTTGTAATAATTAAGTATTTTTTTATTAAGAATTAATAATGCATTTACTGAATTAGAATTGTCCTTCGTTTTGCTGTCAATGACAGTCGCTAACAAAGTATAGATATAAGTGTCAATGTCGCATAATTATTAAATTAATTTTATTATAGACATAGCATTTTGTGTGTATTTCTCATATTAATAAAATGGAAGTGACTCCGCGACCGCCGCCGTGACCAGAATTTGCAGCCGCCGCCGGTTGCTAAATTGGCAGCCGGCGCTGACATTGGAAAAAAGCGGGATATGGGGTTGGCAATTTGGCATAATTAAAAAAACATTTCATGTTTCATTTGAGTAACATACCTAACTAGGGTCCAAGAGCGAGCGAAGCAAGCTCGGGAACTTGGACACCCCGACACGGACAATTTAGGTACGAAGGGGTCAACCCCGTGTTAGGTTACTTTTAACCTTACAGACAGAAATATGAGCCCCGCATAGCGGGGCTCCGTCAACCACCTCCCTTCTGACTATCTATGGAGCTAAGTCAAGATTCGATCTCTAGTAAGGGAAAGAGGCGATATATCGGTTATTGAGAACGGTCACTAAGAAGTTAGACATTATGTAACGTAACAGCAGATAAGCAATTTATTGAAATCTTGTTGCAGATAAACGGTCTCATCAGTCTATGTCTATGAAGTAAACAAGTGCACATCAAAGCTTTATGCTATCAAAGAACTTTAAACCTTATCATTAAGGTACGAAAGAGTATTTATGGAACACCTTTTTTCCTTATAAATATGCAATACAGTAGGTTTACTTTACTTTTCCTCCTTTTACTTTTACTTTTATTTTACTCCTGACAAGTTGGTTGTAAGCGGATGTTAATTTAAAGTTTATTTCCATGTCAATATGTAAAGTGAAGATAAATAAAAGATTATGTATCTTATGTAATAATTAGATATATCTACCGTAGGTCAGTGGACATCATCTGCCTAGACTTTTCCTAGTCGGCTTACCGGAAAATTATGTTTTTAGCAAGGACGATCAGCATCAGATTCTGCATATCTCTGTTCTACCAAAGAATAGACAAAACCCATTTCTATCGTGGTCATGCTAGGCCGGCAAAAAACCTAAGATGAATTCAGTATCAAAAAATCTATCAACATAGCAATAATAAGGGGCATTTTTACCAACCTATCAATATCTGTTCAATAAGCTAAAGATAAGATTTTTGACAGATTTTCTGTACAAAATCTGTCAAAAATGTTAACTTAATTGACAGATTCCTTTATTGATAAGTCAGCCTGCCCCAGTCTACTGCAGATCAGATCTGTAGCTAGCAGTTGGCGAAGGGCGGGGGAAGCCGGTACAATAAAATAAAACAAAATCCTAACTAATAGGTATTATAAATGCAAAAGTAAGTTTGTTTGTTTGTTTGTTTGTTTGTTTGTTACCTCTTCACGCATAAACCACTGAACCGATTATCATGCGGTACAGGAAAGGACAAAGGGTACTTTTCATCCACAAAAAAGTACATCAGCTTTTACGGAATTACGTGAATCGATAAAATTGGGTCTTGTCAAAGGCGATCTCACTTGTACTCAGATCATAAAATTACAATAATAGTCAAAGTCAAAGTCAAAGCATTTATTTCAATTAGACCACTTTTGAAATGTCAAGGAGTCAGTCAGTTAGTAAACAAGATGAAGCTAGATGCTCGTTACAAAACGTAGATTCCTATGGAGAAGAACGAGCAAGAAACTCCATGGTTACTCTTTTAAATCAAAATGTTACAATTCCATGATTACATTGTTTTCAAGGCGTAGTTATCACAAAAATATGTGAGCACAATGTAAAAGATGTGCATAAAAATAAAAGATAAATCTAGAAGTAATGAATAAAAGATACAACTCCAGATATTTGTCTTGGCAGTCTAGAGATGACCAGTCCCAACTGACAGCGCCCGTTCACGGAACTGACGCATGAATCAGCGCCATCATTTTGAAGGGAACCGAATGACCCAACACATGCGCCACCATCAGCGAGACATTTGAATGAGCATGAGTAGCATGGTAAGCGCGGTGTAGACAGTAATTACAAGTAATAATTAGCGACATGTATCGACAATCATTCATCAACGTTGTGTCACGATGTAATTACAAGCACCAAGGGGATTCATTAGCTTTTTGCTAGGGAGGCCGTATTATAGAAAATATTGTAAGGTGGTTTGGGTATTAATGTTCTGTTATTGTAATTTAGTAGGTAATTGTTAGCTTTTGTTTGAGATTTATCAAAGATTTAAGTCTTGGTGTTCTCTTCGTGTTTAGAAGTTTATGAAAAAAAAAGGTCGGCAAATTTTTATTCGTCAATAGCAGAATAAGTCTTGGCCATGTTTTTACTATGGGACTAACCCTGAAATCGCGAAAAAAATATCAGCTGTTCCATACATTTATGTTCACATAACTCAACAAAATGTATGGAACAGCTGATTTTTTTTTCGCGATTTCCGGGTTGGTCCCATAGTAAAAGTTGTTCATAATGATTAGTACAATGACCCCTTTAAATATTTCCACTGTCTAACCTGCCACCCTGTATAATAATTAACAGTGTTAATGTTATCTATCAACATCTATTTATTGTTTAGTTTTTGTTGTAGTTGTTGTTTATTGTTTATTTGTTAGTTCATCAAATTGCTTTGTTTAATAACATTGCGGACACTGCAACTATGAACTTGGATACCCGTGCTGTACAGGTAATTTGACTATAATTTTGCCATAAAATCCTAACTTTATTAAATAAATACTTGAAAAAGAAATTGATATAACTAAATTAACGGCAAGATTTCTCCTTCCTCCATAATAGTTTTATTTTACTAGTTAGGACAACTAGTTATGACAATTATTAGTAAGTACCTAGGTACCTAAAAATAGTACCTACCTAATCCGAATGAGTTTCAAATCTAGAGTACCTAAATACCTAAATACTTATAACTTAGTTATATTTTCACAATGGTTACCCGGGTAATGTCCGTCTAACTACACCCACGCGGCCACGCCTATAAAATGTTCTCCAAGTCCCGACACTGACTGCTCACACTATACATTAATTTACCAATATTGACATGTAACCCGCGCCGATGACGTTACTAATCACCGATTTTGCTGGCAATACAATATGTTGACGATACATCCGACCTCATCAGCATGTCACAGGTTAATAGGGTTGTCGATTGACCCTAATCGATGATACTCACATCCATTTGAGGTGATGACAAAATTGATGTACAGTACGTGGCAGTAAATAATTCACATCGAGCTTCAGAAAGAGATATTTGCTAGCTTCGACTTTATAGAGCGTCATCTCTGTCACTCTGTCGCACGAAGCACTAACAGTCTGCTATCTAATAAACAAGTCGGCGACAAACAAAACGTCACATAGGTATGAGTGACGGATACGACGCTCTACAAAGCCGAAGCTAGCCGATTATCTCTTTCTCAAACTCGATGTGCAATATTTATTGCCGGGTACTGTATCCTGTTTGTAAGGATGGTAATCCTTTAAATCCCTATAACTATTTATGCCACATGCTTTGAAAATATAAACTAACAAAATTGTGATCTATTTAGAGCTTTATAGATTATGGAAAATTTTAATAATACTGTATAACCCGCGCCAATAAAGAAGCGAATCTAAAATGGCGGCACTAATCATTCCCTGTCACTCGCGCGTTATTGCTGTCTTTACTCACACATGTCGAGTGTTAATATTTTGTGGTGGTGCTGGTGCTGCTAATATTTTGACAAGTAACAGATGCACAATTAGAAAAATCGGGTTTATTACGTTTCGTTAAGTAAGTTATCCTGAGAACGAAGTATGTCAAGTAAATAGATTAAAAAACACCGAAACCGTCGTCGCGTCGTACTAAACCCTATGCCCGTTGGTCTTGGGTCATTATTGCCTAGGAAGAAAGCAGAAATATCTGTTTCAAGAAACACTTGATTGTTTCTGTTCTTAATAAATTGGCGTAACGGAACTGTAATTTTGGCCTACTTTGTATCGGGGGCGTAGCTCAGATGGTAGAGCGCTCGCTTAGCATGCGAGAGGTACCGGGATCGATACCCGGCGCCTCCAATATGTTCTTTTTGCTATAAATAATATTTGTACTCGTTTTGTATTTTTATGCATGACAACTTATCTATAAATAACTATTACACATAGGATGTAATGAAAATGACTCTTTCCTCCGCAGTTTCCTTGAAGACGGTCATTATAATCGCATTATAGTTACAAAACTTTTTTTAGGTAATATTGTAGCTGGCTGAGCTGTTTTTGATTCAGTCTTCACCAACCTTGCAATGACCCTGTGCCTTGAAAATTATCGACCGTAAATGCACAAATCGGCATTTAAATTAATAATATGTATTTAGGAATATTTTGCACAACAATTGAGCCAAATACTGCACTCAAGATCCACTTTTTATCAGAATTGGATAATATTCAGATTGAATTGTTTTATTACGACTTCCCTTACAGTGAAATATCTATTAGTACAGTTAATAAATAACTTTAATAGTACAGAAATTAGGTTATTTACCGTTCAGTAACCGATCAGTAGATACTTATTTATTTATTTATTTAGGATTTTCAACAAAAGATGTAACACAGATCATGCGAAATAAATTATGGACGACAAAAGTATCACGTAGGTGTACTCCTTCACTTACAGGAGACCACAGCATGGCACACCACCAATAACCACAAACCCTCTTATTAGACGCCTCTTAACTTTAACCACTGATTAAATATACCTACAACTATCCTTGTCATTTGTATGACAATGAATAGAGATGACAATTGACATAAGAGCTGCTTAATTTAATCATCGTCTATAAGTAAGGGGAAAATGTATAAAACCAGGAGCTTGTTACGATATTTGTTACTTCGTGCTTTCGGCATTACATTGTTCGATATTGGTGCCGATTCTGTTGTTTACCAACTAAACTAATTTAGTCTCATTACGTCTCTTTCTAATAAAACACATGAGAAAAGGATAGAAGATATTTAATCCTGTCAAATTAGTCCACTTGAATACTTTTGTTGTCAATTTAGTCGTAATCGCAAAAGGTCATGACTATTTCCCCGTAAATGACAAGGGTGTAGACTAATTTGACAGTTCTAAATATTATCTGTCCGTTTTCAATGTTATTTGTAAGAACGAGATGTAGTGTGATTAAAATTAGTTTAGTGCGACGTTCAACAGAATCAGCACCAGTGCAAACTTTCGGAGTTGAGTTATTCGGCGTACCTATCTCTTCTCGAAATCTCGCAACAGCCCCATTTTTATGTAACAAACAAATACAAAATATACCTACAACAATATATTATTTACATAAAAATATTTTTAGGATTCTTGAAATTCTAGACGTTACATTATGAGCGTAGGTGGCTTTATGACACTAAGACTGTGTAATATTTTGTCATAAATAATGCTAATTTCCAAAATATGGATCATCTCAGGCGGATCTGAAATCGAATCTATTGCCAACAAAATAGATAGATAATATTCGAAGCTAAGTATAATCTCAATCGTCATTTTCATCTTCCCATGGGCGCCACATTTGGTAGACATTGCAACAGCCATTGGCTATTGCAACAGCTGTGCTCAACACGGCTAGATTCCAGACACAAACGGAAAAAAAACAATGTAACCATGACATTGTGACTTGTAAAAGAGTAACCAATAACCATGGAGTTTCTTGCCCGTTCTTCTCCATAGGAATCTACACTTTACACTTTGGAACGGGCATCAGACTTCATCATTCTAACTGACCGTTTTTTTTTAAAACGAAGCAACATAGGTAGGTACCTACCCTTGATCACCCTTGACCATCAAAAGTCAGTCGATCAGAATTTCAGAAATTTTTTGGGCGTCGTGTTTGATAATTATGTCTGTTATATGCACTAGGACCTCCATCTGTCAAATTCTGCACCCACACTGGTTCTCCATGGTACAATGATGTCCACCTTCATACCAACGACCCTTGTTACCTGTCACGTAAACAATGATACATGGATAACCATTAGTAACATGTTATGACAGGCATGTTCTAATGTCTTTGGATTGTTCAGTTCTCACGTTATTCAACGCTTTGGAATTCAAAACTAAATAGTGATGTATTGTCGAACAAAATATGAAGACACTATGATAGCTGTTTCCGACGACTTTGTCCCCGTGAAAATGGATGAAAAGTAGCCTATGGGCTTTTCCACGTCCCAGGCTACCTCTTTGTCATATTGCATCCATTATTATTAACCTACATAAATATTACATTAGCTAGATCCTAGATACCATATAACATAGTACCTATATATCATAAAATTATAAAATTTCCAATGCTTGTAAAAGGCCGCTAAGTCGAAAGTACCTAAATAAAATTAAGATCTTGATGTATAAACACTTGGTTAGCAAATAAATGTATTGATTTTGATTTTTGATTTTGATCCAAATCCGTTCAGCCGTTTCAGCGTGAAGAAGTTATAAACACACACAAACTTTCGCATTTATAATTTTACTAGCTTCCGCCCGCTGCTTCGCCCGCGTTTTCCGGTATAAAAGGTAGCCTATGTGTTATTCCAGACTATAATCTATCTGTGTGCCAAATTTCATCCAAATCCGTCCAGCCATTTCAGCGTGAAAAAGTAACAAACATACACACACACCCACACACACACACACGCACAAACTTTCACATTTATAATATTAGTGTGATTAAAGGATTGAAAATGTAATAATAAATTACCACTTATTACTAGGATATCCTCTGAGACATAAGAGCTGCTCAAACCATGTCGAAGAGGCAGTTTTCTCCTAAACTGCCTCTGATGATGATGATGATCTCAATTGATGACGATAAAATATAATAAACAGTTTCGTTACCTAACGACACCAATACAAAAGCACATAATAAACAAATTACAACAACTACTTATCGGTTAAGCAATCTATCAAAAGGATGGCACTTCCCTAGAGCTATGTGAGGCAAACATTTTGAATACAGTAATTATAAGGTATGAAGAAGAAGTGACGAGTGTGGAACAACCTCTGACCGCTATAAACATTACTTTTAAGCACGTTATGTTAGCTTATAAGCTGCAGGCCATGTTAAGTACATAATTTATAAGCTCTTTAGTTGCTTAACGTTCAAAAACACACTCAAGAAGTGATTGAGTAATGAATAACAAACTAAATGAAAACTGTCGTAATTTTTAGGCCATCAACAAGTAGGTAAAAAATCTTACATTTTCACATCTAGCCAACTGTAAGAAAAAAAACAACCGTCCGTGCGCAGTACGACACCCGCACCGCTGCGGCACCGCAGCAATCTGACAGCACACGTCTAAAGAAAGAGCCCTGATAATCTATCTCCGCTTCTACGCTTTGGAACGGGCATTTAGCTCCATCATTCTGACTAACTAACAGACTCCTTTCAAAAGTACACCTGTAAGTGGCCTAATTGAAATAAATTTGACTTTGACTTCGACAATCGCAATTGATCGTTTCATGGGACCCTTTCAGTGATAATTATGTCTTTCATTACATTGAATCAAGAAAGAAAGTAAGAAGCATTCCATCGTTGATTTAATACCGCTCTAAACTTTCGCCACACCATGACACCACCCTGTACTACGCCCTCCACATCAAATCCGTCAATCTTATCAAGGACAAAATCTACACTTCAATAATCTTCCAATCACATTGCATCATGTTCTTAACCATCTGATCTGATTGTTCTGGTCGCAAGGCCTGCACCTCAGATCATAGAAACAAGGGAGATGTGCCAAGGCGCTATTGAGCTTAACGCTTTGATATGGTCACATTCAAACGTACACGCTGGCGACGGACCGAACGCGATCGATGATATAGGTACATACAGTGTTTTAGTTTAGTACTAGTGATGAGTGACGAATAACAGTGTTAGACTGAGGGTGTGCAGATTTTTTTTATGTGGGAGATGTTTATATTCACAAGCAGCGCTTGTAATTGTGTCGCAAACTGTTCTAAAAGTGGCGACTATTGCTTCCCGTACTAATTTGCTATGATGGCATATCTCCTTTTTTCCATGATCTGAGGCCTGCACAAAGGTCATGCTACTGACACCCAGATGGACAGCTGCCGTGATCAGCGCATATTTGTGGAGTGCTCTCGATTCGGGGTCAGGTGTGATTGACAGGGCTTTGTAGTTCAGCTTTTGTTATGTTTAAGAGGAGCACGGAGGAGTTTAAAGTGAACTAGCTGTGCCTGCGGCTTTACCTAAGCTTAGACTATGATAACTTTGATATTGGGTGCATTCCACTCGTTTACATCCTTTTCTTTTAGTTTTGGCTTCTCTGCCTAAAGTCAGTTTGATCATTTCATCATCATCACTTATAATTCTTCCGAATTGTTTTTCTCCTGTAGTGGTAAGTCGTTTTTATCCTTTTGTTCCACTACCTATTTGACATCGGTGGCAAAAATGTTGCATGTCATTATATCTCTGTGTTATTCACCTTTATTCGCCTTCATTATTAATATCATCTTTATTCATACCTATAATGGCCTTTGTATTTACAGTATAGGCGTTGATTACAGCAATATCCCTTCGCAATCATTCATCTCTATGTGTCACTGGGGAAATTCATGCTACGTTTAGCTATGGAAGTTCTAAGTCAATTCTTATCTGTAACATTAGAATTATTCGGTGAGGAATGCAGCGTGTAAGCATCAAAGTAATCAAATGTATCATCTTCTGATTGGCAGTTCGCCTTTTCATATCATTTTCGTGTATGTCCTTTCTGAGAATCACGACAAAAGAATGACTCATCGGTTAAATATGTACATTCAGTACATAATGAGAGCTCTTTAAATGTAAATAATAGTCAATATTAAATGCCCTTGTTAAAGTTGAGAAGTTCAAGGGTAGCTTTGGGTGCAGGATCTTTTATTTGTTCATTTGCGACCAATCTACATACCAATCCACACAAACTTTGTTTCAGCTGTCCTCCAACACATCAACCTTATATTTAAAACTATAAGATCAATTTTAGTTTGGCAATAAAATTTTACCAGCAAAATTCGGTTCGTTATCATTGTTTTCAACGATATGATTGCAGTTATTATTTAAGATTTCCACGTTCTTATGCAAACGCTTTGTTATAGTAATTGATAGATCAACTTTATCGCCATTGTGTCGACAAATGCATAAATTAAAAGAAATAATTGGAATTCTTATGAATATACGACTTAATTACTCATCATCAGTGTCTATCCTTGTGTCTTTTAATTTGATTTTCGCTTTATTTATACCATTTTTTTTTTTTTTATTTAAATATTTTAACAATTTTGTAGATGTGGCCTCCATATAGATTAGAAAATTAAAGACCCGTGCAATTAGGTTTATAGAATTTTTGTCAATTTAAAGCTAGATACAATATTTTACGTTGTTTTTCTACACTGACTTTTTATTCTTTGATTAATCTTAATCTCTTGAGTGGATAATTCGCCGCTAAATCTGATTTGATGTCAGTTATGCAGTAAATAGCGTATCACTATTTATACTCCATTTATTTTAGCAGTAGGTACACAAAAACCGGCCAAGTGCGAGTCGTACTCGCGCACCGAGGGTTCCGTATCAGTTTTGGACGTAGTGAAAAAAACCGGACCGCAAAACTAAGTTTGTTTATGAAAGAATTTTGATGATTTTGAAAAAACTGTACTAGTTAGGAACATCGTTTTATTTTTGGTGCAATATTTGGGTCAATTCCTATCAACTCTAATTATTTCAGATTTTTCACTCCGCAAACTTCGGAGAGAAACTTCGGTGGGGGGAAAGGTATTTTTTCAGAAATTTTTCATCATTATGTCGAAAACTGTGAGACATAAAATTAAATAAAAATATATTTTGAAATGTGCAGATCAAGCCCTTTCATATGATATGTCACTTGACCCAGTAACCCTACTTTGAAATTTTGGACCCCCACTCCCCTTGCAATAAAAATAAAAATATTTTTTATTTTTTTTAATTTGCACTAAAGTTGGACAAGCATTCTTTATAAGTGTTCCAAACAAGTCGATAGCATTAGTAGTTGCTGAAATAAGCAGGTGTGACAGACAGACAGACGAAGTCGCACCATAAGGGTTCCTTTTTTACCATTTTGGTACGGAACCCTAAAAACGGTTATCATACCTGTTACGATATTTGGACAATGGCGTTTATTAAGCTTCGTTATTTCACGGTATTTATCATATTCATGTAAAGGACGTCGGCAGTTTTGGGCTTAACCAAAAATAAAAATATATTTTAATTGTTCTTTGCCTAATTTATCTTAGAGATGAAGAATTGAAATCAAAAATCGAAATTAATAAGAAATAAAATGATTATGCCGTTGACATTTTGAAAAAACCAATAAAACAAAAACGGGTGCATGCTGGCGTGCCTCCACAGAATACCATGTCGACAGCAACTAAAACCTTTGAATTGAGAACTCATTAGTCGGGCTGTACTTCATTGGATCATTCACACCACACTTAACCTCACTGTCACAAATACGAAGATTTCTCTTTAACCCAATTACATACAAAAACAAATAAAAAATGAATTTAAATACTCTTGAAATACTCGATCACACCAAACTAATTTCATATCTGTACCGACTTACACAATCTGAAGCCCAGCGTTCTATGGGCGTCTGCCAGTGCCCTTTAAACATAAAAATGCAGTAATTTTAACAACTTGACATACCTAATAACTATCGCTATTTCCCTGTTAATGTCTAGGTACTGTTCAAATAAATGAAGTATAACTTGCAATTAAGAGTAGACATAGTACGGACTGCAACCATAATTATTGTAGATGAGGTTATCATAATCTGTGAAAGTATTTTACCATAGAGGTATATATTTATGTCAAGCAATAAGTGTTTTCTTCACACCTGGTAGGCCCACCACCAGCAAGTTCCAACTGACACGAATAAAAAAAAATAGGTCAGCCACGGCGTTATTTTGATTTTATTACCCGGACACGCCAAAACAAGACAAATAACCATAAATCAACAGCATTCTGATGCCAATACTGATGGAATATCTGATCTGTTACAATCGTATTTATTTTATAGATAAATGGCCGAAGATTTTATGTAATAAGATTTATGGGTCCACATTTTTTGTTTAAAATGTCATTGAATAAATAATATGTTTCATGATGTGGACTTCGCTCATAGAAGGTCTTTTTACCCGACTGCGAGACGCAAAGGAGGGTAATGTGTTTATCAGTCTATGTATGTATGTATGTATGTATGTATGTATGTATGTATGTATGTATGTTTGTTTCTATGTGGCGTTCTAGAGACCAAATGCGTAGGCCGATTTTGATAATTCTTACGTCAATCGATTCGTCTTAACCTTGCGAGTGTCACTAAAGACATAACAGTAATCAAAATTCACCACATCGACAACCAGACGCCATATTGTCAAAATGAAAAAAAAAAAAGTTGATGAACTATGTCAAGTGGGGTGTCGTTGAATAGGTATTTTAAAATCATCTTTAGGTTTCTTTTATCATTTTTCATTTTAAATAATAGTTTAGGATATATAACGATTTAAAGTTGTTTAACAAAGCAATCATTGTCGCTAATTCTTACTTATTGATTTAAGTTTTTATTTCAAGTATTAACGATATACAAACAAAACACACAATACATACATACATACATACATACATAGACTGATAAACACATTACCCTCCTTTGCGTCGCGCAGTCGGGTAAAAAAGAAGATAACGAAAACATACATTAAAAACTAAAAAGTGAAAAATAAAAATAGTAAATTAAAAATTAAAAAAACCCGACTGCCAAAAAACAACTAAAAAGTTCAAAACAAGAGCACTTTTCAAGCAGTCTGATGCAGTTGGTGGCATTATAGATCAATATAAGAAATGATCTTATAGATCATTCTCCCCCCTGCCTTCTTAACTTTCCCGGTCATTTTGTAAGTAGGAGTCCACCTCATTCAGATTTTTCCATCGCATGCACGTGTTTTCCCGTTTTCTGACCCACTTTATGTTGATTTTGACCTCATTCATATGCAAAATATTAAATTCTATGCAAAATTTAACAATCGAGCTTTTAACAATACGCAATCAAACTAAAATATTTGCATTTATAGTATTAGATAATTCGTATCACCGCCCACGCGAATGATCGCCATTTTCCGCATATGTATGTTAATTTAACAACATAATACCTACTTACAATAAATAACAATGTGAAATCCTTAAATCGTAGCGGCCATTGTGAACCAAAAAAATCTTATTGAATGTGAATCCTCGGCTTATCACATTCGTGCTGAATCAAGGTTGTTTATTTCCATTGTCAACGGAATTTAGATCAATTGTTTAGAAATCACGATTTTTTGGCAGTTCAATGAAGAAGCCTGTTAGCTCAGAAGCTAGCTGCTGGGAGAGTCCATATTAAGATAATCACTTGCCTCTTGAATTTAGAATAAGCGTAGCCCGGTACCGTAACTTATGAAAGGTTTACAACACTGAATATCACATGCACGTTGCCGACCCTATAAAATGAGGATTCGCTGTGTCGACAGCCTAGGGGACAAACAGGTTACCCGCTGTCAACACAGCGCATCCTCAGCAGCTCTGGCGACCTTACTCACCACAGGGACACAACACTACGGAAGGGTAGCGTTATTTGGCTGTGGTATTCTGTAAGGTGGCAGGTACTTCCCCAGTCGGGGTGCTCCAGATATGAGCGAAATATCCCCCCTGTGCCTTTCCTCTCTTGATGAAAAATGGCTGCCCTTTGTATCACTCTAAAGGCCAAGTGCACCGACAAGATAACAGTGCGTTAAATTGAAAACGGCCGTTTATCAAGCCTTTTTGCATGGCCAAAGTCATGTTAAACGGCCGTTTTCATTTATTACTGTTAACATGTCGGTGAACTTGGCCCTAAAAGCAATATTTTTACAATTGTAGGTACCTAGGTACTTAGGAATCATATTTTAAATTTCGCATTTATAATATTAGTAGGATATAAAGTTGCGAAATAAAAAATTATGTGAAATAAAACGAGGCACTTTTATGGTATACCCTCAGATCATAGAAACAAGGAGATATGCCATCATAGCAAATTAGTACGGGAACAACTGATGCCACTTTTAGTACATTTTTCGACACAATTACGCGCATAATTAAGCGCTCCTTGTGAATAAAAAGATCTCCCACGCATTGAACATTCCGCACACCCTCAATCTAACACTGTTAATCGTCACTCCACTAGCACTAAACTAAAACACTGTATTTATACCATCGATCGTGTTCGGTTCGTCGCCAGCGCGTACGTTTTTAATATGAGCAATTTGCTCAAGATCAGGCATCAAGCTCGATAGCGCCTTGGCACATCTCTTTGTTTCTGTGATCTGAGGGTATACCTATTCCTTTAAATATGCACCTGAACGCGAAATCCCTCGATGATTTTTTAGTGAAATACACATTCTTATAGCCTGATAAAAATATAACTATTAAGAGACGCAGGTAGTCTCGATGCCTTAAATAATCCATCAGGCGCTGTGAGGGTGAGGACGGTGCACATAATATTATTGCAAATCAATATATTATTGCAAATAAATTTTAATATTTTATTAATAATTCGTCCATTTTTATATTCATGCACATTGCACATCACCAAAAAATTCAAACAGCAGACAATTAATGGCTAGTTATCATCAAACACAATCTATACCTATAATAAAGCTGAAAAGTATTAATTGTTTGATTGTTTGTTTGTTTAGACGCGCTAATCTCTGGACATACTAGTCGGATTTGAAAAATAATTTTGTATTTGATAGCCCAATTCTCGAATAAGCTATTTAACATCACACTACAATTTATTGATGCAAGCATTTTGTCAATTTATGTGAAGACAAAATGTATGTTTTTTTTTCGCGTTTCAGGGTTGGTCCCATATTAAAAGTTATTCATAATGATGAATATAATGCCCTTTTTAAGGAATATCGCATAACTGGAGACACACTGTACCTACAATCTACATGCCTCGCAAAAATTAGAAAAATCAAGATATGGGGTGAATTTAGAATTAGTATCTACAATTTATATTACCTACGATATTCAAGTACTTACTTAATATAATGATAGAACTATAAAAAAAACATAATTATTTGAACCATGAATAATACGCAATTGTTTGATAACATGATTCTAATCATAATTATCTGCTTGATCTACTTTAGATACCGCATAGTTTTGTTTCGACACCTATCTGTAAACTATAAGGAAAAGGAATCTACGCTTCGGAACGGACATCTAGCTTCATCATTATGACTAACTGACAGACTCCTTGACAATTCAAAAGTACCTGTAATTGGTCTAATTGAAATAAATGCTTTGACTTGACTTGACTTGAAAATATGTATGACGTTGAAAACTATTAGGAAACTAAAAACTAAAAGAAGTCAACTTTTTCTAGAAAGACGAACAACGAATATTGTAACAAAACTAAAGAACAATCAATTAGATATAGTAACAATTACGTTTAAAGGTACCACCCCGTAGCCATGGTTTTCAGACGTCATAGAACTAAAATATCTGATTATACGAGTATTATCTCCTTTGTGCCGCGATCTGTGACCATCAAAAACTCATCTGACACACTCAAAAACAAAAAATAGAATTTTATTAAAATGCCAAGCTTGCTCAACTCAACCAACCAATGGGTGCCGTGCTAAACTAATTCTATATTCAAAATGAAATGACAATCTCTTAATAGCAGCAATACAAACGCAACCACGTTTACATAAGCCGTCTCAAAAAGGAGATGGTCAAAACATGGATGACATTCTAAACCTGCGTGGGATTTGTTTCACAGCGTATCAATCTTTATTTTTAGGGTTCCGTACCAAAATGGTAAAAAAGGAACCCGTATGGTGCGACTTCGTCTGTCTGTCTGTCTGTCACACCTGCTTATTTCAGCAACTACTTATGCTATCGACTTGAAATTTGGAACAATTATAAAGAATGCTTGTTCAATTTTATTGCAAATGAAAAAAGTCAAATTTTTTTTTATTTTCATTGCAAAAGGGGCCGGAGTGGGGTTCCAAAATTTTTAAGTTGAGTTACTAGGTCAAGTGACATATCATATGAAAGGGCTTGATCTGCACATTTCAAAATATATTTTTATTATATTTTATGTCTCACAGTTTTCGACATATGATGAAAAATGTCCAAAAAAATACCATTCCCCCCCCCTTATCTCCGAAGTTTGCGGGGCGAAAAATCTGAAATAATTAGAGTTGATAGGAATTGACCCAAATATGGCACCAAAAATAAAACGATGTTCCTAACTAGTACAGTTTTTTCAAAATCATCAAAATTTCTTCACAAACAAACTTAGTTATGCGGTCCGAATTTTTTCACTTTATACATCCAAAAATGATACGGAACCCTCGGTGCGCGAGTACGACTCGCACTTGACCGGTTTTTTTTTCTATCACTAGATGTTTCATCAAACCGAGCCGCTGCAGTATGTTTATAATATTTCTTTAACAGAGTACGCGATAAGTCAGATGGCTAGCGTTATCAGCCATATCTTGTGATAACGGTCAGTCCGCACCCAGCCATCTACGGCAGTGCAACTCAACGATGTGTCCTCCAAAAACTTAAAACATGGTATGTACACAAATTTATTGTTGCATTTAGTATTGAGTAGCATTTCATAATCAGCTGCTATTGTAGAAAGAATTATGGGTATATTAGTTAATTGATTGCTTTTTTTTTGGTTCTTATTCTTTTTGAGGGTTCAGTGATCTAGTTGTGTACTTAAAGTGAACATAAAAAAGAATGGCTTCGTTTTATCGATCTGCTGGGCCCAAAGTCTGCTATTGCAATTGTGTAACAATGGTGTCATAATGACATCATAACTGCCAAAACCTTCGGTCATTGGCTTAGAGTAAGACCATCTCTTTGGTCATTGGTCAAATCGATGTCATTATGAGACTATTCTGACACGATTATTACAATTGGAATAGCTGACTTGGGGCCCAGGGCTTTCGTGTTGCAATTAACGTAAGTATAAATTGATGTAAGTTGTCAAATTCTATCAGATTGAGGCAGTCTTTCTTGTCTCCTATTATACAGGGTGGCAGGTTAGTCAGTGAAAATATTAAAAGGGGTCATTGTACTCATAATTATGAACAACTTTTACTAGGGGACCAACCCTTAAATCGCGAAACGAAATCTCTCAACAAAAAAAAATTGTTGAGTTATGTAAACATAAATGTATGGAACAGCTGATGTTTTTTTCACGATTTCAGATTTGGTCCCATAGTTAAAGTTGTTCGTAATGATGAGTTCAATGACCCCTTTATATATTTCCACGGTCTAACCTGCCACCTTGTAAATGAGGGATGCATATTATGCATATTATGTTCGAACGTAGCCTTCATCAGCTCCTACTTGGAATTTCCCTCCTCTTAAGTATTCCACTTATAAAGTTAATGTGTACCTCTCAGATCATAGAAACAAGGGAGATGTGCCAAGGCGCTATCGAGCTTGATGCCTGATCTTGAGCAAATTGCTCATATTAAAAACGTACGCGCTGGCGACGAACCGAACACGATCGATGGTATAAATACAGTGTTTTAGTTTAGTGCTAGTGTTGAGTGACGATTAACAGTGTTAGATTGAGGGTGTGCGGAATGTTCAATGCGTGGGAGATTTTTTATTCACAAGGAGCGCTTAATTATGCACGAAATTCTGTCGAAAAATGTACTAAAAGTGGCATCAGTTGTTCCCGTACTAATTTGCTATGATGGCATATCTCCTTGTTTCTATGATCTGAGGTGTACCTACATCAAAATGTTGACTCACTACAATGATTAGTTCAACATTAGTCATTCTATTAGGTATTTTCTTTGTTATGTCCAGCGTCGTTTGCATCAATAACTAAACAAACATACAAACCATCAATAGACTACTTTATTTATTTTTTTTAAATAACATTTCTATTGGGTACATTGTATTGTGTAGGTGATTCGATTTTTATTTACTGTGTTCATTTCTCTGTTAATCTGCTTTTATCATAATCTTTGTTCTTAATAGATAAATGCTAATTCACTTTATGTGCGTTTCCCAAAACAACGTTATCGTCATTTATTTCATCATTAACTTTAATAACTGCTATTTCTAGTAATCGATAATGTTCCATAAAATATAATTATCTTATAAAAAATACATTTCTGGTACAGATCTGATACATCGTGATAAGATATTTACATTTGCAATTATCTATGAATAAATTATTAAAACAATTTTATTGTTAAGAGTAAAAACATGTTGCGTACTTCTATCATGTATCTGTGATACAAATAATATCGGAATTTCATAAAATTGTTGAGATAAAATGATAAAATTCGTGACGATAAAAGATATCGATTTTTTATCGAGTGAAGCTTAGTGACAAAAGTTTTATCTTCGACCAAAGTATTTGTTTACTGAGTTGTAATCTGATGAAGGACGTGAGAATCGCGTAAGGGATACAGGATTTTATTCCCAAAATGTAACTAGAGATGCAAAATATTGATATAGGTATCTAATGAGACAATGTTAAGTCTCGCTAACTAACCTCCTTACTTATAAACGATGATTAAACATTATTTAACTAAAACAGGTCTAGCCAATTGCTATATAAATTCACTAGCTTTCGTCCGCGTTTTTCGGGATAAATATAGTAGCCTATGTGTTATTTCAGACTATAACAAATTGCGAATGAATAGTATTTTTAAAGTACCACCGCCGTCATCATTAGTTTATATACTTTATGTATATTAATATGTACCTCGCACGTATTTCGTAACAACAAATTGTTATTATCTACGTTTCACAAACACAAATACACAATCATTCGCCCAGTTTTCCTTATCTACCCTCGTTTTCAATTCGCCGCTGTCAGTCTGTGTTCATTAGTCGAAGTGCTTAAGTTGTGTTTTTTTTTACTGTTAAATTTTATTAAAATGCGTATCAGTTATTGATGGATTATGGTAAGATTACTTTTACATATCTTAAGATGATAGTAGCTTACAATTACGTCAAACGGCAACTTCTTCTGCCTTTGTTCAGGCAATATTAACCTCGTTAAATGCGAGTTATTCCGGTCGGATACCCCGTATTTGATACCCTGGGGAAACAGTTTTATTTTATATATTTTCTGTTCCGGTCTGATCCACCGTGCAGGGATCACAAATAAATTTAAATATGTGTTGCTGCTGCTCTCAAATAAGCTAGTTCAGTCATGAATGTAAGTGCCTTTCTGACCCCTAAGTGACGTCACCTAAGTCATCTTCCGAAGATTAAAAGCCTATGATCAATGAAAACCTCGTTATGAGGGCTGCCGCATTTTGTCACCTCGCTCGCAAAGAACCATATTTTTAAGAATATTAAATTATAAGATACATTTTTGAAAATTTATCACCACTGCTCCAGAAATGGTGACGGAAAACATCGTGAGGAAACCGGCATGCCCTAGAACGAAAAATTCGAAGACATGTGACGTCCACCAGCTGGACCACTCCTCTCACAGAGAGGAGGCCTGTATCCCAGCAGTGGGAACATTATCATAGGCTGATTATGCTACGTTTTGCTATATTCGCAAAATATATTGGTTTATTGATCGAAAAATAACGTACTGTGCCGTCGGGGGACCCCCGTCAGGAACGAAGTTCCTTACAACCAAACTTCGCATCGAGGGAGCATAATTGCTCTTGCCTTACGTGACGATTTCTAGCACTCAACTCCTACCGCAAGCCGCGTTAAGGAACTTTTCCAATAATTCTACAAATCACTTTTTCTTACACTAACAAGACTATTCTCACTCTTGCGCAGGACATTGAAACGCAGATTATCATAGTGGCGAGTGTGTTCGCAAGCGCGTGGGTCGTGGTGCTCATCATAGCCCTTGTTCTCTGCGGGCAAGTCCGCAGCCTCCGGAAGAAGGTCGAAGAGATGCAGGCCACCGGACGCATGAGAATACAGTAAGTACACCGAAAAAAAATTGTAGTATGTACACTCGATGCCATTTCCGGTCGACCACTTTTCGCCCTTACAACTAAGAACATAAGGGTGAAAAGTGGTCGACCGTAAATGGCGTCGAGTGTACGTACATTACCAACTTTTGCCAACATATACCTAACACATAAAAGTGACCTCATAACTTTATGCAATATGTAACCAAAACCAGTCGTTAAATCAGTTTAAAACTTAGGTTATGTCTTGTCAGTTTAATTAAGTCTTGTCAAACTTTGGTTGTCTTGGAAAACTTTGGTTAAGTCTTGTCAAACTTTGGTTATAACTTGTCAAACTTTGGTTGTCTTGACAAACTTTGGTTATGTCTTGTCAAACTTTGGTTAAGCTTGTCAAACTTTGGCTATGACTTGTCAAACTTTAGCTATTCCTCAAATAGCCGAAGTAGTTGGTTAAATATTTTGTTCAGTGTAAATATTCTATCAGGTTTTTCATATTATGTGTTTAAGTGTATAGTATTAAGGGTGTAGTATTTAAGTGTAGGTATTTAAGGCCGTATCAAGATATACAAGTAGCTATGAGATATTCTACCATTATTCACAAGAAATCAGTCAGAACAACAATCTACATTCAAAAACTTGTAATTTGCAGGAAGCTAAAGATGGACAGCGACAAGAACCACGCGTTCCATAACCCTGCGCTTGCGCCGGACGAGGAGCTGTCGCGGCGCGGGTACTCCATGTACACCAGCCAGGAGGACGTAGAGAGCGGGAGGCATGAGCGGTACGTGTGTACTCCACCTGTTGAGGGTTAGGGCCCGATCCCACTGGCGTATTTCGGGCGTGCGTTTCTCTAACCTTTAATTTAGAACGCGACGCGAGCGGCAATATTCCCGACGTTGCGTGCATGTAGGGCTGCCATCCGTCCGGAGTTCCCCGGATTTGTCCTAGTTTAGAGGGCGTCAATGGAGCGTCCAGTAGGCGTTTCTGTACTGCGTCAGAGGAATCCTGATTGATGATATATTTTATTCGGGGACGTCCGGGAAAAATACTCAGTTTAACCCAAATGTATGGGGTTTTTAACAACGACAAGAACCACGCGTTCCACAACCCTGCGCTAGTGCCGGACGAGGAGCTGTCGTGGCGCGGGTACTCCATGTACACGAGCCAGGAGGACGTGGAGAGCGGGAGGCCTGAGCGGTACGTGTGCACTCCACCTGTTGGGGCCTAGGCAGTGGACAGAATGTGGACAAAAGTCCCAGCAGCAGCTGCAGTCTTGATCACAAACGTCACCTGCGCATTACCTAATTTTTCGGTATCTTTGGCGGAATGAAGAAGACGGGGGGCGCCGAGGCTGCAGGCGATTGGTTCGTCAGTCGATGCTCGTCATCTAATTGGACCATTCTCTATTACGTATTGTCAACTGTCTATTGTCTTATGGGGCCGACTATGTACATGCGCGATCTGTAATCATCTTCAATGCCGGTACCTATACTTACCTATCTGACAAAAATGTTCAATGGGATCAAAACACTGATATTTTCGTTATTTATGGAATAAAAAACTGTATCAAAAGCGTTATTTGCTATTTATCCCTCCGTCTGCCGCAATTGACAGACACTGTAATTGATTTTGACCTCCAGGAGTTTGATTTTTTAAATGCGACAGATGGAGGGTTACATTTTTTTCTTTTTTATTCTATGATAGGCTTGCGCTTGACCGCCATCTCGCCTGATGTTAAGCGATGATGCGGTCTACGATGGAGCACGCTTGCCTAAAAGATTGACTTGCTGCCCATTACTACATTTGAACTATTTGCTAAATAACACATTTGCCCATTTAACGCTTCAATAAATTGTTATATCTATTTGATAATCACAAACAACACTCACCTGGTTCAAATTTTTTGTTTGCGATGACGCATCCATATCTTTTTCGTTAAATTAGTCACTTCGGTATCACGGGAAAGATTAAATACCTTAGTTGATAACACAGATATTCCAGAGATTAGTCTCAAGAGGGCCTACACAGTTTTATGCATCATACTCTTGAATATTCGTGTAGTTTGCTTTCTTGGCGCCCTTCGTTTTATTGTCATAGTTAGGTATAGTTACCGGCAGCAGTCATGAGCACAAACCACCTGCGCATTAGCTGATTTTTCGGTCTTTTTAGCGAAATGAAGAAGACGGGGGGCGCCGAGGCTGCAGGCGATTGGTTCGTCAGTCGATGCTCGTCGTCTATTTATTGGACTATTCTCTCTTACGTATTGTCAACTGTCTATTGTCTATTGGGCCGAAAATGTACATACCAGGTCTGTTCTCATAACTCACGGCGGGGCCTTTACATCAAACAGCGTCATTAAAGTCTTCTTTCACCATAGGTTCTATGCCTATGATAGCAATCGTTAGCTTAGTGTAAATGAATACGCTTGCGAAGTCAGTTTTGTCAAACCGCATAGGTATGCGGCTATGGTAGTTCTGAGTGCCTAGTGTGAGATGCAAACAATCGCCTTAATCGAGTAAGCATCTTGCGAAGTGAAGTGATTGGAACAACCAATCATGTGTGTTAGCGTCTTCACTTTCGAGAGCGAGTCGATGTTCGATTGCTCGTTGACTATGAATTTTTCGATAACATTTTTACGCGATGGAATAAGTTAGAAAAAATCACACCAGGCATTTAGAAATCAGAATCCTAGACAACTCGAAACTAAATGTACGAATATGGAGAATTTGAATCGGATGCAGTGCCCTAGCGTCTACAAGCGATAGGTGCCAACTTTTTTACAGTCACGGGAACATCGACCAGTATTGTTACAACTAAGAAAGTTTCTAAAAAAACCCTAACTGACCCTCGTATTCTTTCAGGCAGACGGGTGGGCAGTTCGTAGACCAGCAGCCCCCTCACCGTTTCGAAGATCTCCAGAGCGGTCCACACTTCGTAGAGGAGCTGACGAGGGAGCTGGACAGCAGGCAGCAGCGGCCCAGTCACCCCCCGCCATTCCTGCTGCAGAGCATCCAGGACAGCAAGCGGAAGACCAGGAGCCTGACGAACCCAGTTGCCAATGGCAGGCAAAGCGATACCAACCCAAACTTTATCTATTAACACTTTAAACGCCATTAGACACAATAGAAAATATTTTTTTGTCGGTCACCGATGACTGTCACGGCGTTCAAAGACTTATACTACAGAGTGCCTATGCCTAGTGCGAGTTTTTCTAAGGTAACGTTCACGCGATCGAATATGTCGATCGCGTGAACGTTAACGAAGGTCATAGACAAGGATCGAACATTGATCGCTCAAAAGTGACGACGCTAACGCATGATTGATTGTTGTATTCACTTTGCGAGATGTTTACTCGATTGACGCGATGGTTAGCAACTCGCACTAGGCACTGGCTACAGGTGAATTCTTCTATGATGACACTTTTGACAGAGTGAGAAAACAATACATTACCGTTGCAGTGCGCCCAGTCTATACTTTGGCAGATCATAACGGCGCTGCTATAAATTTTTCGAGGGAACAACTTCTAATATGGATGGTTTTTCCATAATCCAGGTACTAATATTATAAAGCTGAAGTTTGTTGGTTGGAACGCGCTTATCTCTGAAACTATTCGGCGGTCGGATTCAACATATTATTTCCAGATTCATGAATAGGCTATTTAACATTACACTACGACTATTAGGAGCCGAGCAACGGGGGTTAAACCGCGGGGCGCAGCTAGTTCGCTTAGAAAGATACACTGAGCGCACTGTCAGCGCTAAATGGGAACAAAATATACTTCCTCAGTCATATGTGCCATCGTTAATAATCTACCTGTGCAAAACTAACTTATCCAAAGATTTTCCTGAACAAGGAAGCAATAGAGAAATTGCAAATGTTGGAAACAATCTGCTAAATAAAGTTAATGAAGCAGGTTTTAAAATTTCAAAGTGTTGTGAATACGTAAATGAAAAGTTATGCATGATTGTAACTGGAGCATCCAATAGATATAAGATCATCCATAATAGGAAAATATCGAATTTCTGAATCCGATCTTGCTCTATAAACAAAGACGTCTTAAGATGTATTTATTTTGCCTTGTTTAAGACGTTTTTATTTTATGAGTACGTTGAATCGGGATTTCTTGTTAAACTTTCCATTTTAAAAGCTTCTGCCGCTTTACCATGAATATAATAATAAAAGTTAAAGAGCTATATATGTATACGTCATTTATAAATAATAATGATTGATTGTGCATGATTGAAAAATTATATTTTATTGTATTTTATTTTCTAAATAAAATTGTCTTCTATTTAAGCAGCAGTTGAGGACGCAAAATTGTTGTTTATTTATTAGATAATTTCATAAATGGTATTACTATTTTTCTCCTGGAATCGTCGCCTGTACAAGCAGGGGTTAAGGCAACTGGTACTTTATTTATTAAAAATACCTTTTTAAGGCGTATGAATGAAAATGCAGTAATCTTTTCTGATAATTTTCATTTGGAAATTAGAAAGAAAAGGGTTACATATCGTAATTGTAAGATGACCTGTTACTTTAATTTGTAAATAAGTATTAAAATTACGTTAAAATAAGCGTTGGTTTTTATTTTACTACCAAAATGGCTTGTCACTCAAAAGAAATAACGACATAAATAAATTATTTTATTAAAAGCTCTTACTTTCCAAAAAATGTGACAATACATTACATAATAATCAACAACGTTTTATGAAACTCAAAACTTACTTCTACAACTCCACTCTAACACGTAACTTATAAATTAACAATAAAATCAAGCATTGATTACCCTTGTAAATGTACAGGCATAACTAGAAAAACAACATTTGAAGAACATCACAATCAAGATACTGACCAACAACTGGGGAATCTTAACCTAAAACTCAAATAGAGAGATGGTAGATTATATACTGTAATGATAAGTATTCACCTAAATATAGATAGGTATGCTATGTTTGACACAATATAATAATATGGTGGGTTAAAAGAAATCCAAGGAACATTGCATATAAATACAAATTACATAAACATGTAGAGCCGTACCACAAAAAAAGATAAACACGTGTTCAACACGAATGCTACCAAAAATAATACGCACTTGTTTTAGCACTAACTTGTCTAAAACAAGTGTGTATTATTTTTGGTAGCATTCGCGTTTAAAACGTGTAAATTTATCTTTTTTGTGGTAAGGGTGTTAATGTAAGAGTATGGCGTAAGTAGTAAGTATCAATGACATTATCAATAAAACCATGTTCCCCAAATTCAGAACCATCTTAAACCTACAAACAATAGAGCAAATTAAGAAACAAATACTGTTTTCAACCGCTTTACATAAGGCCTACTCCTCGAACGATAAGACCCTGCACCCCTCTTCCGACATCTGCTAGAAGCACATCTAGGCTTAGACACATCATTGTAAACCCTTGGAGGCTTCTTCTTCTTATTCTTCCCAAAAGAATGATGCTTCATAATATCGTCTTCATTATTATGACTGCTGCCTTTATTCGCTTCGTGTGCATCTAAAATTTCTTGTATACTCTTGTAAGCATCACTTTCTTCTGGCTTAGGTCCCAAATCATTTAGATAAGGTTTAAATCCTCCTACCGTTGGGGGAAACTCATACTTTTCTTCTTTATTCAATTCTTCTAAGTGTTTTAGATAGCTGTATGTTTCTGGGTCGTTGTTCTGGCTTATTGGCTTGAAGTCCGAGTAGCTCACGAAGTTTATTAAGGACGTTGCAGGCTTTTTCTCATTTAGTTTTAAGGTTTGCTGGCTTAACATATTGTTGTAGCGGTCTCCAAAGTTGAATGTGTCTAACTCTTCAGAATCTTTGTCAAGGTTCAGAAGATATCGCTCATTCTTCTTTGATGCTTCTTTCTTACGGTCAGTGCCGAAGATTACGCTTGGTGGTAGAGTTTCCCCGTATATATCTTTGTCTGAAGTTTTACCGTAAACTTTTTCAAATATCTTGTAGTCGTCCGTCCAAAATTGTTCAATTCCTGCAAGGAAAATAAGGTTTATGAAAAAATTGTTAGACGGCACAGATTCAAATCATCATTTAAATCAGTTCCATTGTTTCATAAGAAGCTAAATAGCTATGTGATGTCAGGTCAGTTAACTACAACCAACTCGTTTGAGCCAAGGCTCGTATGATAAGCTTATATAATAATTTGAGAGAAAAGTGATTTATCATTCTAGCTTTGTCACCGAAAGCATAGATTTATTGTGCATTTACGAAAGTTGCAATAAAGTGTAACCTCATGGTGACATAAAATAACACTGACGCATCACAACCGGTACATCGCGAAAGAAAGTACACAAGTGAAATGACATCAAACTGTTCCACACCACTTTCGAATATTATATGGCATACAACACGAAAATCTATACAATGTTGCTGACTCACGGAGATTTGATTAATTACTGTAGTTTCATTGGTCTCCGGCGAAATCTAGCATTGACTTGCGATTCACGTTTACCGGGTTCAGAAAGTTCGGACAATGGATATAAATCAAAGACTATAGGTAGATTAGATATTGAAATTTCTAAAGGTGCAGCCTCTTTTTTCTGTACCGGCGGCACACTGCGTGATATCACCGCGACAACTGCCAATTTGTTTGCGAACGTTCGAGGGAGAATGTCACGGTGAGATTCTTCCTCGTCCTTCCTGTCGGTACAAAATAGACCTAAATTGTAACAGAACATTGAGCTTCCGCTATTTAAACGAAAACAACAAAACATCGATCATTCTAGCGAACGATCAAATAAATGCTCGTCATAAACCAGTGGTAGCGGCCCCGACTTACAAGTTGTAGGTAGATGGTGGGTTCGAACCCCGGCAGGCGCACACTGTTCAATTACATCACCAATGCTCTTTAAATGATGAAGGAAAACATCGTGAGGACACTGGCATGTCATAGAACCAAAAAAATCGAAGACATGTGTGGCTCAATCCACACTGGGTCCGCGTGGTGGACTACGAATACGACCAACTCCTCACAGAGAGGAGGCCTGTATCCCAGCAGGGGGAACATTACAGGCTGATTATACTCTCTCGACTCTGAACTTCTAAACGGCTGCACCGATTGTGATGATTTTATTTGGTGTGTTTAAGTAGGTAGGTGGCTGGTGGCACTGCAATCGGTTCTAGAAAATTTTCCTGAACCCGTCAATAACAGGCAAGGCAACGTTCGGACAGGATATCGTCACTGTCTAGATATCGGGTCTAAGGCCGGCCACACTTTGGATGTGTTTTCGACGTCTTCGTACGAGTCGAATTCGTACGAAAACGCATCCAAAGTGCGACTGGCCTGCCATTTATTAAATGCTGCCCTTCCCACTTGACACTTACGTCACATCACAATGA
The DNA here is from genome assembly GCA_948465475.1 of Thalpophila matura. Classification (NCBI taxonomy): domain Eukaryota; kingdom Metazoa; phylum Arthropoda; class Insecta; order Lepidoptera; family Noctuidae; genus Thalpophila; species Thalpophila matura. The sequence goes on from OX419187.1 coordinate 17,674,296, forward strand.
ATGGATCGTGACTTTTCTAATTACAGCCACTTTGTTACTTAATGTACCTAATCGAGAGAAAGGGCCTAAGTACTTAGGGTGCTCTGCCGACCAAGTAATTGTTCTTCAATTTCCGGTGCGAGCAAATTTTGCCAAGATACTCGTAATTATGAAGAATCACGATTCCAGAGTGAAGTGACAGTATATAGTGTTCAGGATGAGATTTATTTCTCATATCGTTGGATGAGTAAAATAAAACCCGAACGAAGTGCTCTGATTCCACTTTCTTGTGAGAACCGCCAAACAGTGGAATGCGCTGCCGGAGTGGATGTTCCCCGAAAGTTACAATCTGGGTGTTTGTCTGGGTATGAGTGACCATCAGAGACCGCGGTTCGAAAAGACATGTTTTTCCGTTGATGGTACAAGTAATCTTCCACTTCACACTTGGTACTGTCGCGCTTCCGTAATCCACCGAAACCGAAATATACCCACAGAGGAATTACAAATGCTCCATGAATATACCCAACCATCTTACTTAAAGAAACCTCTTTACTTTAACCCCTGATTAAATATACGACTATCCTTGTTATTTGTATGACAATGAATAGAGATGACAATTGACATAAGAGCTGTGTTTTACGTACCAGATGTCTTAGTAACTCCACCTCCACCGTATATCAACGCAGCCAGCAGGACACACGCTAACCACTGCATCTGGAGAAAAAAATAAAAATGTGCACTAAAAAAATAAAAACCGGTCAAGTGTGAGTCGTAGTCGCGCACCGAATGTTCCGTAGGTACCGTTCTTGGACGTATAAAAGTAAAAAATACCGGACCGCATAACTAAGATTTTTGGGAATTATTCTATAGGGATCCGTACCAAAATGTCTGTCTGTCTGTCACAGCCACAGCTGCTTATTTCAGCAACCACTGATGCTATCGATAAACTTGAAATTTGGAACAGTTATACTTAACTAAAGAATGCTTGCTACAGCAGCCCTTTGTGGCGGCTCCTAGTAGACATCTACCTACCTACCTGTGAAGTTTCATAGAAATTGATTATGAACTGTAGATTTGACGAGAGTGTGACAGATGGACAGACGGACGTGACGAAATAATAATCTAAGAGTTCCTAATTTTACTACGGAACCCTAAAAAATTAAAAAAATCCTTTTACACCATGGAAAAAAGAAACGTAACTTAATACGTTATCAAATAGATATTTAAGATATTTAACTGACACGGGTGGGATCTGAACCCGCCACCTCTGCCGCACCGTGGCGTCGTTCTAACCAACTGTACTACCGTGTCCCGCTCGCATCAGTTGAAATTTTAAATCTCTGATAGCGTTAGCGGTAAGATATTTTTTTCTAATTTTCGTTTACCGGTCTTATATAAATTGAAGCACATACCTTAACAAATCCGTAGATATCACACCATTTGACACTATCACTGGCTGGCTCTACACTGGCGCAATGAAAGTGAGATGAGAGCAACCGACAGCATCCTATATAAGCTCGGAACGACGGACCGGAGCTAAAGAAAGTGCGGGCTCGCTGCGACGAATGTAGTTTAATACCTTAGTTATTTTGCTGAATGCTACAGGAGGGATGATAGGTAGGTATATGAATCGGGGGCCGTAATTAGCAGAATGACTACCGAACATACTCGTTCCTTGATGGTAGATAAAATTGAATGCCAGTGCCATAACTAGGGCATGACAGCGGTGCCCAGGCACAGGATGCAGACCCTGGAGGGGCGCGGAAATCATCAAACCAGAGCGCCTAACATGCGCGCCGCGACAAAATTTTGTCGACGCTTTTATCGTGCATTTGTCTCATATTCGCACGAGTAAGAGCGAGATAAAACAGTCGACAAAATTTGTCGACTGTTTGGCCCTGGCCCTACAGGACCAGGTTCAGTAGTTAGTAACATACGTGCACGTGCCTTATTTTCATAGTATAGGTATTTACGTCTATAAATGATTGCATGAATACCTACTGCAGACTGTTAGTAGTAGGCTAGTAGGAACATAAAGGGTAAAGGAAGGAACACGGGTGGGCTTTAGTCAGTAAGAGTCTGAAACTCCCTTCCGCTCCACCCTAGAGCGGGAGGGGTCATTAAATGATGATTTCCCATACTCAAAAAAAAAAAAAAAAAAAAGGCTGTTAGTAGTAAGCAGAAGAGCTTGTGATTTTTTTTTGAGAAAAGATTTTACATATTATTTTACCGTTTTCCCACATTCGTTGTGCTGAAATTACACCTATGTGACATAAAAAAAAACCGGACAAGTGCGAGTATGCCTCGCGCCCTAAGGGTTCCGAAATATTATCATAGATGGCGCTACTGCATACTTCTAATGGCGCCATCTATGAGCAGATGGCTCCACTTATGGTCCGGTGACTGACGGCGGACAACAAAGTGAGGGTTCCGTTTTTCCTTTTGAGGTACGGAACCCTAAAAAAAGAAAAAAAAAACAGCATGCATAGCATACCTACACTTGCAACTCTATGTGACGGGTGCAAATAGTGCAATTCTGAACCATAAAAAAAAAACGTAGTAAGTACCTACTACTTTTAAGTAGTTATAAAAGTTTTGTCATTTAATTATTTAACTATGTTAAATATGTTAATGTCAATTAGCTCAAGTTCGTCATAGGTAGACCTGCGCACGCGACGGTCAGCGTCCGTTAGGGAAAGTCAAGTTCAAGCTCCTCAGAAAACGTCCTGCCACGCCCTGTGGAGACACCTGCCAGCCACTGGATGTACCCAGGCACGGAGACAGAGAGCAATGGGTGCAGTTCTCCCTCCCCCCCCCCCCCGAATCATGGATAGCTAATTGAAATTTTGTAATTTACTAATCGTATCCCGCGGTTTCACCCCCTGTTGCTCGGCTCCTAAGGGTCGTAGCGTGATATTAAATAGCGTAAACTATTTTTACATGAATCTGGTTATCATAATATACAACAATAATTTCTCGAATCCGACTGGTAATTCCAGAGATTAGCGCGTTCAAACAAACAAACAAGCTATTCAGCCTTACAATACCTACTAGCTGTTCCCCTCGGTTTCACCCCCGCTGCTCGGCTCCTAAGGGTCGTAGCGTGATGTTAAATAGGTACTGGTACTACGTTTAAGTATTAGTGTTGCCCAAATGCAAGACCGAGACGAGTCTAACCCCGTCTTTGGTCTCGGTATTGCGTCAATACCCATAGTCGTGGTCTTAGTTTTAGTATTGTAAATTCATTCTTGGTCTTGGTTTTAGTCTTGCTGTAATTAGGTGGTCTTGATCTTGCGAAAATGATTGTTGCAAGACCGATTTTGGGCAACACTATTAAGTATAGGTACTTAGATAAATAGTAATAAGCTAAAGGTAGGTAGGTACTTGGGCTTAAAATGTTATCAAGTTAATTTCAAGACATGTGAGATGGCTTTCACTAACAACGTGACTCGATTCCCTAGACTCTACTCTAGGTACTAGAGTATCATTATACTAGATTACATAGTAGGTAGATACATGGTAGATACCTACCTATGATACATACCTACCTATGAGATGAGCAGTGATAGCATAGTAGTTAAACCATGTGCCTCCCACGGCGAAGGTACGAGTTCGATCCCGAGACAGGCACCGCTGACTTTTCGAAGTCATGTGCGTATTAAAAATTAATGATCACTCGTTTTAACGGCGAAACAAAACATCGTGAGGAAATCTGCATGCCTGAGAGTTCTTCATAAAGTTCTTGAAGGTGTGTGAAGTCTGCCAACTCGCAATTGGCCAGCATGATGGAGTATGGCCTATCCCCTCTCATTCTGAGAGGAGGCCCGTGCCCAGCAGTGGGACAATTTATAAACAGGGCTGATATATTATTATAGATACCTATAATTATGCAGATAGGCACAAAATTGTATACTAAGTACCTAGGTATTATCTAGATAGACTATAAGTACATATTTATTTTCTGACAGTAAATAATTGGAACAAAAGTGTTAGAACAAGTATTTTCCACGATGGGTATGAAACTCAGATCATAGAAACAAGGAGATATTGATCATAGCAAATTAGTACGGGAACAATTGATGCCACTTTTAGTACATTTTTCGACACAATTACGCGCATAATTAAGCGCTCCTTGTGAATAAAAAGATCTCCCACGCATTGAACATTCCGCACACCCTCAATCTAACACTGTTAATCGTCACTCAACACTAGCACTAAACTAAAACACTGTATTTATACCATCGATCGTGTTCGGTTCGTCGCCAGCGCGTACGTTTTTAATATGAGCAATTTGCTCAAGATCAGGCATCCAGCTCGATAGCGCCTTGGCACATCTCCTTGTTTCTATGATCTGAGGTATGAAAACATCGTCTTTACTTAGATACTCAAGTGAAAGCGTTGGTAGCAATAAATACCAATATTACGTAGTATTATAATTATCTGTGCCAATATCTAGAGATCCCGTGAGTTCAGATCCTACTACTTCCTAGTTCAAGCTTAAGTAGGTAGGATAGACTATTACTTAGTAATTAAATCATTATCCGTTTTGCTTCTCCATGTTACGGTTTTTAAACATACTCGCCGTCTATCGAACCCATTTACCTCAAGTTTGACAGCTGCGCTTGCGACCGCTGGGCCATAAAGGTGTAAATTGAGGAAAGGACAAATAGGTAAATGTGGAACTTATGAACTTTACTGTTCAATTAGACCATAAAGCGAAGTGTCCTGCCGGGCTAACATGCGCGCCGCGACAAAATTTTGTCGACCGTTTTGTCTCGCTCTTTCTCGTGCAAATACGAGACAAATGCACGATAAAAGCGTCGAGAAAATTTTGTCGCGGCGCGCATGTTAGCCCGGCTAGTGTCCACTAGCAATAAAATTTGCGGAAGTTGACTTGCGCAAGCGACTTCCAACGTGTAAACGTTCGCGCAAGTTAACTTGTTGTTGGAGAAGTCGTTCGAGAAGTGAAGAAAATGAAACTAGATTCCGCCGGATACGAGTCACTTAAACTTAAACAACTCTGCCATATCTGGCTATAAATATTAGGTACCCGCGCAGATAAAGAATGGGATTGAAAATGGCGTCGCCTCTATTCACCTCTCTCTCGCATCCAGGCGGGCGTGTTTTTTGTTACCTGCTAGCAATGTGTGTTAAAAACGTATTGACTGTGGATGGTTATTTGTCACATAATCGTCACACGAATTTTATTATATTTCGGATTCACTGCGCGTGAAATACCGATTTTAGCTGGTCTGCCTTTTTGGTCTTACCTAGCGACTTATGGTGTGATACTGTATATCCTGATGTTGAGAAACATGCGGAAAATTATGACTAAATAACGTAAATAATCAAACTCGTGAAAAATAAACAAATTGTATTTTTGAACTCGACACATCAGAAACAAAACATACATTCATTTAAACATAAGTGCCCTTAGTCGGCATGACTCAATATGCAATACAGACTACACAATCACAATAAATATAATAGTTCATACTGTTCATAATTATTATTATAGTTTATAATGCGGTTGTCCCGTTTCGAAAGACCAAACCAACCGAATACATCTAAATACAGATTCTGATCTAGTACAATATTGATCAGAGTGCTTAGTGCGAGTTTCTCTAACATAAGACCGTAAGACGCGGTAGCTCAGTTGGCTAGAGCGACGCCACGGTACGGCAGAGGTCGCGGTTCAATCTCGCCCGCGTTGTTTTGAAATCTCGCGTAAATATTAACTAAGGTCATAGTCAACGACCAATCGAACATCTGTTCGAAAGTGAAAATGCTTACGCACATGATTGGTTGTTCATTTCGAGAGAAGTTTACTCAATTAACTCGATGGTTTGCAACATGCACTAAGCACTCAGAACTTCACTATAATTACATCCATTATGTATACATCAATAATTAATATCTGCGCTAATATTTTTTGCCGATGTTACTGCAAGATTTTGGTAAATATCTTGAAGATATCCAAGTGTAAATATGCGCATTCCGCTGTTTCATTGTGTGTGAATCATCTCTTACTTCATTCTAAGCTCAGATCAGCCAAATTGTTTAGCGCCATTCGTACTAGAAGCCTGGTAATAAATATGAAATATCTATCTACCTACATAATAAATAAATATTCATACAATCATTGCCCTACTGGCTACATAGCAAACCATTTTTTCCAAACGAATCAATTAAACATTCTCAAGTATTATAAAATACTTTGTAGATTCTTGTTCTATTTATTACTAAGTTGATTACCGATTTCTATTTTAATGGAAGACATTAAGTCTTGTCTGGCTTCAATGTCAATTTTCAATTCTCCAAGACAAATATCTTCTTTTTTCTTCAGTTTTTGCAGTTCCTGCTCTTTGACCAGCCTCATTCCCGACGATGACTGCATTGAAGATAAATTCCTGATCCATTTCTCATTCCGTATTGTATCTAATTCTTCTCCATTGTCAAACAATACTTTATTCAGCTGTTTTATTTTCTCCACATTTTCCTTAATTTTTTGTTCATTCTCCTGTTTCTTTGCCCTTTTTTCCATTCGACGTTGCGTCGATTTTTTGGTAAATATTTTCGATGACGCAAGGCTGTCGTCGGAATCGTACGCTTGGTGCAATCGGTTTATCTCAGACCATTCGGACGTTGACAATTCCGAGCCAGTGCCTTGAGTAGATGGACGCCTTGAATTTTGCCGTTTGCTCGACCGACTGGTCCGTTTGCTCTTAATACTTGAAAAATCAAGATCAGATAAAAAATATCCATCATCCTCACTTTCATAAATTGTGAAATCATCTCCAAAAGGATATTCACACTTCATATTTTCGCACATAAATATTTTCGAAGTATAATGTATGTAGAATAACCTCACTATAGAGTTGCACAGAGGACAAATCTGAAAGAAAAAATATAAATATTATTTGTTTATACTAAATAGAATTCAATAATAATTCAATATAAATAAAATACAATTCAATATCATAATAAATTATTGAATGTATCAGGCAAAGCAAAAACATGATGAAGACTGCCAATAAAATTCACTCTGACTGTGGTCATGGCATGCCATGGTGACATAACGGTTTAAATAGAGATATTTTTTTTTCATGTGCCGATATGGCAACAATCACAGTTGATTATGGAGTAATCAGTGTAATGGTTAGACAGCTTTATGCCTAGGACTTTATACAAGTAACAAATACCGTTATGCAAAAATAACAGAGTTTTGAAAGTAATTATAGAATTAAAAAGGTACAAATTCTTACCCTGGGACCCTCTTCAAGAATAGTACTGTTGGCTATTTGTGAAGCGATCTGCAAAAAAATAACAAACAAATTAGTTGTGTTTATACCATCAAAGTGAAACGAGTTCTGTCAACAAAGAATAGACAAAATTACAGATTGTAGAAATATTTCTACTGTTTTATGCATACAATGAAGAGAAGAAATGTTTCTATTCTTCAGTAGACAAAACTCTGACAAGCCAAGCATGGGGCGCCACATACTCGAGTAGAATAGAAAGAACTTTCGTCTATTCATTGGTAGAATAGAGATAGAATTGGTCATGCTAAGCATGCTGGTGATAAAATCTACAGCCTATATATGTATAGAGAGAAAATTCATGATTATAATCTTATAAACATACATAACATCAGACTTATATTCCCTGAAGGATTAGGCAGAGGTGTATTTTAGTACACACATTCTGCCAGTTTCTTATGAGGGAAAACAAAAGATTTAGGTTTTAACGTGAGAGCGTGAGCGTGCTATGCTGAGAATTATTTGTTGTGAAAATGGTGTTTTTTTATTGTAACAATGAAAAAATAAAAAAAAAGGCAGCTATGGGTACCTATATTTTTTAAATAATCCGGGAAAGCTCAACACAAAAAAGGTTGGTACCTAACAGTGGCGAAGGGTCCCTACAATACGATTCCTACCAGCTTCCCTTTGAAAAATAGTACAGGCAGTATTGCCTACTTTTATTATTTAGCTTTTCGTGGCCAGGTAAGCATTTGTAGCTGCGGCTTATCTCTTACAAAAACTGACCCTTCGCCACTGGTACCTAATTATTACAAAATTAACTACCTATCAAACAAGTTACAGAACTTAGCTCCCCTAAATGACTCTCTGAGTCTCTGGCCACCTGAGGTAGTAAAACTGGTCATCATCCTACTAATATTATAAATGTGAAAGTTTGTGAGGATGTATGGATGTTTGTTACTCTGGTCAGAGAGTCGCCTTAGGGGTCTTTCACGCAAAAACTACTGGAACGGATTTTGTTGAAACTTACAGTAATATAGCTTAAACATACATCGGATTAACACATAGGCTACTTTTTATCCCAAAAACGCGGGCGAAGCCGCGAAGCAAGTGTTTATTATTACAAACATAACGACTAGTTTCACCACGTTAAAATAATACAACGAGGAATGCGGTGCTTGTGTTATAATATTATGTACACTTACGTTCGAACATGTTGGAGCAGGGAATTGAAAATCATTATCTTCCATTCGTTCCATTGTATAAGTTTAAACAAAACACCAATCTAAATTAATAATTATTAATTTTAAAAATGTTTCAAACACTGCAAATCAAAAATGCTTGAATTTACACAAAAATCAATAATTATAATCTGTCACTTTGACAAGTTTGACAGTTTCATAGCCAATTTTATTTTTTATAACTGTCAAAGTGACGTATACACATGGAGGAAATCATAGAGAAAAAATTATAAAAGCGCCCGCCCGTTGGCAAGTGGCAGCACTACTTTGGTATTTAATTCAGTGTTGCCAACTTAGTAACTTTAATTCTAAATCTAGCAATTTTTTGATGCCTGTCAGACCACTCAGCTGGGCCTGCAGTCTCGCCATGATAACGATCGCTTTACGACCGAAATCGGTCGCTATCTATGAAAAAATCTATGGAAAAAAAATAGATAACGACCGATTTCGGTCGTAAAGCGATCGCTATCTATGTCGAGACTGCAGGCCCTGATCAGTTACAACTTACAACTACATTTTAATGAAACTTGTAGGCCTTGTAGTGTAGAGCTAAACTTTTTACCTATGTACTTTTACTGGTAATTTATATCGGTCAGGATTTTAAAGACTTTTCGTGGTAGATGTACGATTGATTTATTATATTACTAGCTGCCCCCCGCGGTTTCACCCGCGTAAGTTTCTATTCCGTGGGAACATCGGGGTAAAAAATAACAGGTAACAGCTATGTAGCTATAGCTATTACCTTAACTCCCTTACCCCGCTACGTCAATCATTGCCCTTCCCCTGCCCCCCTCACCCACTGGCCCCCCTTGCCCCCATCCCCCCTCATCCCGCCGTCCCCCTTATCCCTGCTACTCTTAAGCCTTACCCCCTTACCTCCCTTACCCCGTTACGTCAAACATTGCCCTTCCCCCTGCCCCCTTAGCCCATTACCCCTCTCCCCCCCTCTACCTCCTTACCATCCTTACCGGATTTATCAAGTTGTACGTAACATTTAATTTAATAATACACGGTGAAATTTAAGTGGTTGTTCTACCGTAGCGAAATGATTTTGTCTTGGCAGTACATTCGATTGATATATAAAAGAAAAATTAGAATCAAAAAATGGCAGAATGGTGTGATGAGAATGATGTGAAAAACAAAATCTCAAACCAATAGTAGGTACCTCACGATAGCTACGCAAGCGCGGCGACGACGCGAGCGGCCGCGGCCGAGCTGGGCGCGCCCGCGCGGTCATTGCCCTCCGTGTTTATCAATCAGCTGATAACTATTCCTGAGTTATTGATAGACAAATTACTGAACACGTGAACACGAAACTAAAAAAACAAGATTACTAGGTAGGTAGGCACCTATCTTAGAAAACGATATTATCTGAATTAGATACCTATTACAGTATTTAAGCCGTAGGTATTCAAAAAAATTGAATAAACTTATTTGCAATGATTTTAATTACTTACCTACTTTTAAATGTTCGGTATTTAATACAAAGGTACAAGTAGGTACTTACGCTTAGGCCCGGTAACGGAGTAATTTTTCAAATTGCAAGCCACTGCGTTCCATACACAATAACACAATCGAGCACGTTTTATTTGATTAAGTTTACGAAAATGATAGGTACTTAAGCAGTCTTTCATTGTTGAGCACTTTCCAAACGTAGTATTGACTTACGTTAAACCCAGCCACCACAGCCATACACATAGGTAGGTACTTCGACGAGGATCCCGTTTGAAGTACCTACTTGTGGATTTCCTCGCCGAACTCGGGCAGACGGGTACATGCACTGTAACTCCCCATGATCGAGTAGCACTGTGTCGCCGCTACGATCGTCCGGGCCTACGGGACTTGGGGGTTCAGAACACCGCGAAGATTGAGCGACTCCAAGTTGTTGCGGCTCCGCGTAAACACGGCAGCATGGGAGTCATAATTAGCCCTAGCGTACATTTGCACCATAGCGACGTACTCTAAATTGGAATAATAATGTAATGTCGATCCATTTTTGCAACGATAATTCACTAGTGCACTACGCATGTTACGAGATTCGCGTTCGCGGTACAACTGACGGCCAGTCGGCCGGTCGGCGTCGCGGCCAACGGTCAACAATCGGTCGCCGCTTTTGTCGGCACCGCCGCTTTGATTCGCGGAATCGGGGCGCGCGGCGCGTGTCGGTTTGACTAGATAACTATACCTACGTTAGATCTAGTGAGTTACTATTGTATTTCACACTTTCGAGTCTATGAATATTTTTTTTGATTATTTGAAAAAAAAAACATAATATTTTTTAAATTGAACTCTATGTTTCGATAGTACTACTGATGGCAAATCGTTCTGCTATCGGAAAACAACCACTAAAATTTCAGCGTGTATATACACATTGGATGGACGAAACAAAAATGGAAAATATAACTTTTTCTTAATTTTAGCATTGCTTTACCCGTCGTAACTTTTAAACGAAAGGTCCGAATCAAATAATTTAAAGTGTTATTTACATGTACATTATCAACTTTAATTATGAAACCATATAAATGGATAAGGATTAATATTATGATACCAATTTCATCACTATTCGATTCCACCCGTGTTTAGATGGAATAATAATAGCTAGACATATACTCTCGCGGACTTTTTTATAGGAAATAATGTGTACTTTAATCTTAAACTACATAATTTTTATGTATCATCAATAGTTTTCTCAGCGCACGCCAAATAATGAATTTTATAGGCAAAATTTTGCTACCTTGGGTTGCATTATTGCAATTATCTTAAGGATCTCTATTTAAAACAAAAATATAATATAGCCTATGTCACTCGCGGATAGTGTAGCTTCCCAACAGTGAAAGAATTTTTCAAATCGGTTCAGTAGTTTCGAAGCCTATTCAATGCAAACAAACAATCAAATCTTTCCTCTTTAAAATATTAGTTTAGATTATAAGCATTTACCCACTTCTTCTAGCAACTTTTATTGGTGCAAAAATCGGGCAATCTAGCAACTTTTTACAAATATTTAGCAACACGATAAAGGCGCCCAGTTGGCAATACTGAATTCATTCAATAAAAAAATCATTTGGAAAACTGTTGGTCGGTCTCTTTTTGGTGTCGTCGGTAAAATCTAAATCATTACCTACTGAAGAAGAAATTAAAGCGTAAAGATCTTTAAATTGAGTGATATTTGTGATTTTACGCTTTTTACAGTGTTTTAATCCTTTTCGGACCGTAATAATCAATCAGAATCCAAAATGCCGGCAAAGGCTGTGTGTGTTCTCAAGGGCGATGTTAGCGGAACCGTTTTCTTTGCCCAACAGGTAATTTTAGCATGTGTATTTTTTGTACAAATCTTTAACAGTAGTGGCTTTAGTATAAAAACTTGGAAAACCAGTCATTATACCTTTTACAAAAGTTTTTACAACATAAAAAATGTTGAGTAGCTAGGTACTTGAGTGGTCGCCTACCTACGTAATCAGTCTTAACGTTCTATAGATAGTTCTGGAAGGATAGGTAAACATTTTAATTGATAATATGAAATGTTATTCGCTGAAAAACGCGTATTCAGACTATTCAGAGATGACTATACTGGTGCAGTGCAGCATGACATGACATTATTTCTTCCAATCTTGATAACAAAAGTCAAATTTCATGAGATAAAAATGTAGATTATTAATTCGAAAAACAATTCATTAAGTATTAAAATCGATTGCATATTATTCTAAATAATTGACTGGTGACCCTCTGACTGAGTCCCAGCGTCGGTCAGAGTTTCGCTTTAGGTTCAATAATATTACCTATTTTTACGCCATATTTAGTGATTTTCAGCAATGCACATGAGATACTCGGTATTGCAAGTGTTTCATAGGCTATAGTAACTGTTTACCATGAAGCAGGCCAAATGGGTCTTCGCCACCATTGTCATAAAGAAAATGCAAATTTATAAAAATGTTATTTTTATTTATTCCAGGATGAGGGTGGTCCGGTTGTGTTGACTGGTGAAGTCACAGGTCTCTCAAAGGTATGACCCTACCACATGTAATTTGCATAAAATAAATAATTTATCAATTAGGGCAAAGGTTCCCAATCTTTTTACCTGACTATGCCAGAAGGTTGGTCATGTTTCATACCTACTGCTTTTACATGTAATTTTTTTTCAATGCCCTTGTAAAAGAAGAAGGATTATTTAATTCAAAAAATGACAATTGACTAATAATAAAACCTGTTAGCAACCTAGTTAGGAAAGGATGACTAAATTCAATCAAGTATAATAAGCTCTTTATCCCTTCAAGATAATACCTAGTCCCCTTCTACAACTTCTACAGGCTAAAGAACTTACTACTTACCATGATATCACATAAACACTACACAAGCTTTCACATTTAATGTGAAAACTTTTGTGTTTGTTACTCCTTCATGCTCAAATTGCTGGACTTGCTTCATGCTGAAATTTGACAAAGAAGTAGCCTAGTAAAAATGAACGAGAAGCTTATGTGCTTTTAAAGGTCCCTCTTTAAAAGCACATAAGCTTCTCATTCATTTTCATGCAGACGGAGTTGGGGGTAACGGGTATTACATAATACGAAAAACGAATACCTACTAGGGTAATATAGAATGACGAGGCATTTTTAATCTGTAAAGTGTCTACACATAAAATTAGCATACGCAATGATTATATCAATAGGTAGGTAGGTAGTACAGAAACAACACAACAAGGTCACGATGTCGTAATAAACGATCAACAGCACTATAATTATGTGAATATTAACAGAACAATATTTCTTTATACTTGCAGTGAAGTAATAACTGATAAGTTATCAAAGGTTAATTTCTTATTGTAAATTGAACTCGATTCTTTCTGATATTAAGCCCATTAGGTACCTAGATTCGTCATAAATATTGTACAATTGTTATTTATGTAGTTTTATGATGATAGGAAAAATAATCTCTTGGTCAAGTGTTTATGTTCATGGATTCTACTATGACTATAGCCATTGTAATAAAAAAAAAATGTATTTAGACTTTTAGACAAAATAAATAATTTCCTCCTTTCTTTTGGACTGTGCAAAAACTCATTTACACATTAAAATTTGATTAATTAATCTTATACCAGCTCTCGCCCGCGACTTCATCCGCGTGACCCTCAGGAACTTGTATTAAAAAACAATAGCCTATACTACCTATATGTATATGTATAACTCAGGGAAAATGTAGCTTCCTATTAGTGAAAGAATTTTTATAATCGGATCAGTGATTCCATAAACTTTACCTCTTTATAATATTAGTAAAGACTGTTTAGCATACTTAGTTCACCTGTTCTGCTCTGCCTATTATAATGTACTTGTACAATATAAGCATTTTCTCTTTCAGGGCAAACATGGTTTCCATGTTCACGAATTTGGTGACAACACAAACGGATGCACGTCAGCGGGACCGCACTTTAACCCAAAGAAGGTGGACCACGGCGCACCAGATAGCACCATCCGCCACGTTGGAGACCTTGGCAACATTGAGACCGCTGACGCAGGTGGCGTCACTAAGGTGAATTCCATTATATCTAGGGCTTCCATACGTCACGTCAATACTGAGGGCCTAGCCAAGTTGCTTTGCTTTTCTGTTAGCATTCACGCCAAACGATAAGCACAAAATGTATGGCAATGACATTACCTGCGGAAAAGTTACGTGACCTCACTAATGTCACTGCTATACATGTTGTCCATAGTCCATAGCGTTTGGCGTAAAAGCTAACAGAAAAGTTACTTGGCTAGGGGGCAGGGCTGTCACAATATTTGACGATCGCGTCCCGTATTGCTACATGTCTCGAATTTGTCCCGTTTTCCGACCAAAGACGGAAATGGCCCAGAGCTGAGCGGTGCGGGCGGCCGGTAGGACATACGAGGTTTTGGTGGGTTTGATTTGAATAACGTCACAAACATTATGTAAATGTATTATACTATTGTACTATGAACAAGTGCCATAATGAATGGAAATGCATTGTCAGTTTAATCCAATTCAGTAGTAATTTGAATTTTAAGCACTCATATATATCACAGGCATTTATTAAGTTAGAATGTTTGACAGGAATACTAGGTATTTATTATATTTATACTCAGACAGGGCAATCTGGATTGCTCTTAAATAAATCAAAATGTTTTCCATCCAGAGGTAAATAAACAAGCAATAATCTTAGAAAATAATAAAACTAGAATAACACATTACTTTACCACAATACATTTTAACATTGCAGGTGTGCATCCAAGACAACGTGATCTCCCTGTCAGGACCCAACAGCATCGTCGGCCGTACTCTAGTCGTGCACGCCGACCCCGATGATCTCGGCATTGGCGGCCACGAGCTCAGCAAGACAACGGGCAACGCTGGCGCCCGCATCGCCTGCGGCGTCATAGGACTTGCCCAGGTCTAGATCTAGATCGCCCTAACTTCAGTCTCACCCTTCACTGTTACTGTAGTATTAGTGATGTATCTGCTTGAAGTTTCCTGTTAAGGGTTAATGGCTGATTTTGTTACCGATTGTGTGCTGAGGGTAATTCTCTTAATTATAATGTTAAAAATATAGTTGTGATCAAATGTTTTTACTTTTAATGTCATTCTTCTAACAAACATCGACAAACGTGAACAATCGTCAACAAAAACGAAAATTGAGCAATTGAAAAGTTGATTAAAACTAAAGTAGATATTCTGCTAACATTCTGAACTGCCACATAAATTACAAAAAAATATATTCTAATGCTTAAATATACCACAAAACTACAAGATATCATTTTTATTTTTTAGTCAATTGAAAATTTAAACTTAGTTCAGTCAACTATCATTGTGCTAAATTAATTACGAGAATTATCCTTCTGGACTCTACTCATCAATACTAAAAGTACATTTGCAAGAAAAGTACAAAGTGGATATTCAAGAATCAGCCTTTAACCTGGACTGATGTATGTGCCTCTATAAGACGTGTAATAATGTGGGTATCTAATACTAGTGTTATCAATGTATCAGAGTGGTAATCGAGAAACATTGCAATATAGATTGCCACCTATGTAGAATGTAAGACTATTAGACTTTGTAATTTATTTAATAGCATTCCTGGCATATCTCAGTGATGATTGGAATCTTTTTTTATTTTTTATTTTATTATTGGTGCAGGGCAAATGATATGTAAATGTCAAATGTGCTGGTTTGTTTCAATAAAACCATCAAAATTATTTATGTTGTTTTTATTTTCTTTTTTTCATCAGATCTCCAGTACAAAATCAGCATTATAGTGCAGGGGCTTTCTGTGGGGGCTACCTACCACCATGCCCTTTATCCTATCTTTGCCAAACTTATTTGTTACACCAGTAAAAAGCTATAATTTCTATAGGTTTATCCTTGACACAAGATCAGACATTCCTTCAAAATATTGTGATTACATAATAAAATTAAGCCAAAATATTTTTTGAGATTAAAAGATAGTCTAAGTATTTTAGTTTTTCTCCTTTCGCATTCTTTATGAAATATTTAAAAAATAACCATTTAGTGCAACACACAGACAACAAGAGGCTAGTTAGAGTGAGTGTGAAGCTCTTTGTGTTGTTAACTTGTTATGTACCAGTACTCTATATTTTATTGGGCTAGAAGCCCCCAAATTGTTTATGAGCTGCCCAAACTAGCCCAAAAAGGTTTTCTAATAGAAAAAACAATTTATTTCTATGAATACTTTAATTGACCTATAGAATACAGTACATGACCATTATGAGTAAAAAATACATTGCATGAAGAATCATGTGCTTGGAACATAGTTGGGCTACTGGTATTCCATTGCCACAAACTGTTTTCATCACTCTGTATACTTATTGATGCCCAATAGTTGTCTGTCTCCCTGGCCAACACATATTCTGATAGTTTCTTACATACATTACTAATTATGGAAGGAGTAATAAAGCCTTTGACTATTAAAATGGATATTCTTCCAGTTTTTAAATCATTCTCACTATCAGGTTGGCAATAAGTGCTAATGTAGGTTTCTGTCGGGGAAATGTCTACATCATGGGCCAGTAAACCAATCCATTCCACCATTTCTTCAGCATCAACATCTTTAACTGAAGGTACTTCAGTTATTGATGGTGATATGCTACTCGTTTTTAGTGAATGAACTGAAACTGAAATATTTCTTTCACTGAAATATTTTGCTATAGATGATGGGCAGATATCTTCATTCCTTGGCTCCCATGTTATATAAAAATCGAACTGTTCTAGCTTTTTTAATCCTGACCGCACTTTGGAATAGTTTTTTATAGTTTTAAGGTCTATTTTCACTTCATAATAATTGTGTGGACGCTTTTTACCTTCAAATCCTAAAGTTTGAAAAGTATTATCAAGGATATTTAGTATTAGATGTCCATCAGGGGTTATAGCAGCACAATTTTGTATAATACAGTTCCTATCTGCAGACAAACAGTAAACTTTACCAGTTTTTACAAAACTTTCGATGAAAACTGGTTCCACAAATTCTGTGAGTAAACAATTCGATAGTTTATAATAATCTGAATCTTCTGTTATTATATCTTGGATAGAACTCGGCGTCTGTATTTCGTCTGGGCACGTTACAATCAAACTTTTGTAGAAATTGTTCATATTTACTACTTTGTTTACCGATTCTAAATCTTGATTTTCTCTGTGGGTCACCATTACTTTTGGCGGGGGAAAGTTCCATACTTCTGGGCACAACATATTGTTAACTTATTTAGTTTTCTTTGTGTAACTTTTTAAGAAATTCTTATGTTGAATCAGTTGAACAAGAAAATAGTAACCATAACTTAACCTTACTTTTTTGACATCAGTCAGTTGACATTTTGACATTGATTGACATTAACCTCGAATCGTGCAGTATTTGACATTGACACTTGACAGTCATGACAGCACGAAAATGTCATTAATTTCATGGGCTGTTTGTGCACTACAGACGTTTTCAATTCGTATTCGGTTTTTTACGGATTTTTAGCCAATAGGCGTGCAGAACGATCCCCACCACTTTTTAAAAAGTATGAAAAAACGGTCCCTGAAAAAACGTGCTGTAAACGTGTAGTGCACAAACAGCCATAAGGATGTTCTTTTTTAGGGTTCCGTAGTAAAACTAAGAACCCTTTTAGTTTCGTCCTGTCCGTCTGTCACACCCTCGTAAAATCTATAGTTCATAACCAATCTGTATGAAACTTCACAGGTAGATGTATTCTGTAAGCCGCCATAAAGGCCTGTTGTGGAATTATATAAAAAATATTAGAGGGGGGGGGGGGGCATACATGAAACTGAAGGATAAAAAAAATATTTTCGCGCACCTCTTCATGTGGGGGCATCGTTGGATAGGTTTTTGAAAATAACGGTAAAGGTTTCTAAATGACTTTTTTATTTAGATGCATAATTATTATTATTTAGTTGAAATATTCACTATTTTCAGTTTTGAGTTTGACAACCGCAAAAATAACAAACTTATATTTGCGGTCGGAAGACTGAAATACTTCTGACTACGGAACCCTAGACTATACGTGGTCCGACCGACACGCTCTTGTTTACATTTAAATCGACTATTTTGAAACCTGCATACCAATTCATACCATCCCTACACTAAAAATAAAAAATTTATCATGCAGGGCAGGAACTATGTAGGTAGGTACTAATATTTTTAAACAGGCGTTTGAGTATTAAAAACAACTTTTAGTTTAATACGAGGCAAGCTCGATCATAATAGGTATTTTTACTGATGCTGGATGATAGATTGAAGGGATAAACAAAGTGAAATCATTATTTTAAAGAGTGCCGAGTGAGAGATATTCAAGGCAAAATTAGAACCGAAATAAAACGTATAAGAAACTTAATTACTACCTAGTAACTTTATTCTCACTTTGCTTGTCTACTGAACTAATTGATTTTGTTCGGTCCTGTGCAACACTTAATCTATTCAACATAAAGTTCTTCTGCGGGCACAGCCTTGTACAATGCTTTAACAGCCTCCACGACGCGTGCTACGATGGCATGAACGATTGGGGGGGCTATCTCATGCATTACATCACGCCAGTTTGTGTTCACGAAGTCTTCCACTGGTCCAGCTAAAAAGAAAATACGGTTGATTATCTAGAGTTAAACAAAAGACGACTCAGACCCAAAGGTTTATCTAGCGGCATCATTCTTGATCACAAACGTCACTTGCGCATTAGCGGATTTTTCGGTCTCTTTGGCGGAATGAAGAAGATGGGGGGCGCCGAGGCTGCACACGATTGGTTCGTCAGTCGATGCTCGTCGTCTATTGGACTATTCTCTATTACCTATATTGTTAACTGTCTATATATTATCTATTGGGCCAAAAATGTAGGTACATGCGCGATCTGTGATCATCTTCAAGTAGTCTTTGATCATCTTTCCTGCCGGATACTATATCTACAAAATGTTAGATCCAAAAACTGCTATTGCACGGATAAATTAGTGGGACTGCACGCGGTAGTAGTGGCCAAGCCGCGATACTTGACCGGTATGCTTCAGGAATATATTAGATGGTCTGTCTTTCTATCGCGTAACTCTCTTCTGATGCGACGGAAGTGCGCCAGAGGCCTTATACAAGTGGCTTTTCTGTTAACGTTCACGCCAAACGAAAATAAGCACAAAATGTATGGCAATCGTGCCGATTCT
The DNA here is from genome assembly GCA_948465475.1 of Thalpophila matura. Lineage (NCBI taxonomy): Eukaryota > Metazoa > Arthropoda > Insecta > Lepidoptera > Noctuidae > Thalpophila > Thalpophila matura. The sequence continues at coordinate 17,693,431 of OX419187.1, forward strand.
GTTGTTTACCAACTAAACTAATTTAGTCTCACTCTCATTACGTCTCTTTCTAATAAAAAACATGAAAAAAGGATAGAAGATATTTAATCCTGTCAAATTAGTCCACTTGAATAGTTTTGTTGTCAATTTAGTCGTAATCGCAAAAGGTCATGACTATTTTCCCGTAAATGACAAGGGCGTAGACTAATTTGACAGTTCTAAATATTTTCTGTCCTTTTTCAATGTTATTTGTAAGAAAGAGATGTAGAGTGATTAAAATTAGTTTAGTGCGACGTTCAACAGAATCAGCACCAATGACATTGACTGCGGAAAAGTCACCTGACCTCACTAATGTCACTGCCATACATTTTGTCCGTCGCGTTTGGCGTAAACGCTAACAGAAAAGCAACTTGGCTAGGGGGGCAGACCTAGGTACAGGTAAAGTCTCTTACCCAAAAGCTTGTTGCCGTTGAAGAGGTTGTCGAAGTTGAACCGGGCGCCGGTCTTCACTTGGCTGGTGAAGTGCCAACTATTGATGTGCCAGTGCTTCTTGCCGTCATCGCCGTCTACCGTCGCCAGCGTGGTGCTTGCTTTGATTACTATGTCACCTGTGAATTAGAAATTAATTATCACTTGCGTTAACGGTGAAGGAAAACATCGTGAGGCAACCGGCATGTCCTAGAACCAAAAATTCGAAGACATGTGACGACCACCAACCCGCACTGGGCCCGCGTGGTGGACTACGGCCCACTCCCTCTCACAGAGGAGGCTTGTGTCCCAGCAGTGGGAACATTATAGGCCGATGCTATGCTATGCATAAGCTTATGCTGTGAATGTGAGTACTATGTGGGTTATTATGTTACATTCATAGATCTTAAGCTCAGTCTGGCAGTTTGAGTACATTATGAGGCCTACCCAAATGTCCTTTCTGATGGTAATGTTCGTCGGGTCGTTGAGCTCCCTTAGTCAAGGTTGAGCTACTACGATACTCGGCACATGCGTGCACAGTCAGGACAGGCCACTCAAATCTGTATGGCTCTTTCCTCTAAAGGCCATTCCAGACTAACCTGCATGGTTCTTACATAACTTAAAATTGTCTGGACTTTAAAAGAGACTTTGACCTTTGAGTTTGTTTCGGTGTTTCTTCTCAGAGGTAGTCAGGTAGGAAACACCGACCTCATCTAGTAAAAATATTGACGTGTAAAAGTGTTATTTATAACCTACTTACAGAATAAAGAATTTCAAATTCAATTTCAAACGTAATTATACGCAACGTAATAAACAACTATTTAAAGTACGGTCTCTATTTAGTCAGTGTCGTAGTTCAGAAACAACGGAGATGTGCCAAAGCGCTATCGAGCTTGATGCCTGATTTTGAACAAATTGCTCATATTAAAAACGTAGGTACGCGCTGGCGACGAACCGAACACGATCGATGGTATAAATACAGTGTTTTAGTTTAGTGCTAGTGTTGAGTGACGATTAACAGTGTTAGATTGAGGGTGTGCGGAATGTTTAATGCGTAGGAGATCTTTTTATTAACTAGGAGCGCTTAATTATGCGCGTAATTGTGTCGCGGTACTAATTTGCTATGATGGCATATATTATCTCCTTGTTTCTATGATCTGAAGTCGTACTCGTAATAGTTAGCGCCTGGTACGAGCTTCTATAACTGCGCCCTTGAAAAATGTTCTAATCTGATCTCTAATGAAACTTCTGCCGGGCAAACTTTTGCTGAGAAACCCTTCCTAACCGGGTGCTTTGCTAATAATGCGTTGAACTACGAAACCTTGGTTTATTGGATGAAAAATACAAAGCCACTGGGTTTCGGCAATTCGGGGCCCCATCAGGTCCGAGGTCCTGGGCTCGTGCCCAACGTGACCTTATAGTGAAGACGGATCCGTTACCAGTGGTCCGCGGACCACCGGTTAAGAACCACTGTACAAGAGTAACGCCAGCCCCGGATCTAGGGGGGGGGGGGCTAGCCGGGGCCCATGCCCCGGGCGGCAAATTCAAAGGGCGGAAAATTCAAGCTTGGTAGACGAATACAGAGTAGTGTATTCGCAAAGAGCCGTGCTAGACCGGTAGTTGTGGCGTTCTTTAGGGGAGGCCTATGTCATCATTATGGCTGAAATGATGATGATGATAAGAAAAATATTGTCGGGCGGGGGCGGCATTTTTCAGTTTTTGCCCCGCCTCGAAATAATTCAGGAGCCGGGGTTGAGTAACGCACACGGTGCTGTTGACTTACGTATATTGATGTTGTACTTCCCCTCGCCCCTGATGGGCAGCACGAGCAGCTGGCCGTCCAGCTTGTACTGCCCCACCAGCTCCACGCTGCATCTGATCACGATCGCCTGCTTGCCTTTGCTCAGGTCGTGCCTGTTAATTAACATGTCACAATTAACACGGTTTTAAGATCTTTATGTAGGTACAATGACACCAGCATAGGTATTGACAATTCACAACCATTCGACAAGCTTCCGTGTCGGAAATGACACTTATCTTGTTCGATTACCTATCTGCTTTGTATGGACTTTGATGGACTCGTAAAATACTATTTTACGATTGTGAGTACCTACCGACGAGAACCGATGGACTCGTAAAACGCTATTTAGCGTTGTACGAGTCCATCGTCTCGGAAAGCAGACAATTGGACAAGTGTCATTTCCGACACAGAAGCTTGTCGAATGATTGTGAATGCAGGTCTCGGATGAATATGGATGTTTGTTACTCTTTCACGCAAAGACAACTGAACGGATTTTGATGAAACTTACAGTATACCTACCTATAGCTTATAGACATCAGAATAACAACGTAGGCTGCCTTTTATACCTAAAAACGCGGGCGAAGCCGCGGGCAAAAGCTATAGGTATATAAGTAGGTAGTAGGTACCTAGTATTAGCGTGAATTCTGCATCCGCTCAACAATGATTCACATGCTCGACTGATACACAATTACTTAAACAACAATAAAATAAATCTTTTATGTTTATGGCTAGTTTATGGCGTTATTTACTGTGACAATGGTCGTCCTCGACACGGTGGCATGACGCCGCTTGTTCTAGGACAACCCGACTTAACCATAAGACGAGAATTGGTTCCATGGGAATTAAACTTTTGAAAGTGCTTGAGAAAAATAGAGATTGAGCTGGATCAAATATCCTTTTTCTTTTTGAATTAACCCCACACTAGGAGTTTCTTCTGTATCGTGAGGTGCGTTTACAAACACTTTCACATACAAACACTCAGACCAGAAATAATTGTTCCGTTTAGGAATCGAACCCGCGACACGTTACGCAGCACGGCGGCGCTCAGCCACTACGACAACCGTGCCGTCAAAAGAAAGAACGGTACCTACTTAATATAATTTTGTTTGCCATTCAGCAAATACACACAAAAACCCATTCCTACCATACATACTATACTTACCTACAGAAATACTAGTAGGTACAGTCAGCAGCAGAACTCGGTTAAGGGTCTCCCCACACTTATCAACGCCGTACCGGCTTAAGCCGAGTGCGTTTCACCACACTGCGATCAGCTAATAGGCAAACGGCTCGTTTCGCCGTCGGCCGGCGTCGTCGGAGCCGAGCCGATGCGAATGGTACTAGTAACACCCTTATTTCGTAGATATATAGGCTTTTTTGACCGGCGTTAGCCGATTCCGCGTCGATAAATGTGGGGAGACCGTAACTCTTCCGTTTTAAAACATAACACAATTTTTTAGGAAATTTTGATTTTGTAATTTTAGAAACAGATGTAAGTACTTAACATTAAAATAACACAAACTCTTGACTATTCCATAGAGTGCTGAAACGACCTATCGAATAATTTTGTCTCAGTAGATAGGTATAAATAAATTGTAGAGTCAGTGTTTGCCCAATATCCAAGCACCTTTAAGCACCTAGAATCGAACCCAAATCGCAACCGCTTAGCAACCAATTCAACAAAGAAGCTTTTAAACAAAAGATAAACTCATACCTATACAGGGTGGCAGGTTAAACAGTGGAAATATTGTAAGGGGTCATTGTACTCATCATTATGAACAACTTTTACTATGGGACTAACCCTAAAAAAGCGAAAAAACAGCTGTTCCATACATTTATGTTAACAAAATTCAACAAAATGTATGGAACAGCTGATTTTATTTTCGCGATTTCAGGGTTGATCGCATAGTAAAAGTTATTCATAATGATGAGTACAATGACCCTTTTGAATATTTCCACTGTTTAACCTGCCACCATGTATTCGTATCAATATTGACAATGCTATAAATAAATAACTCGAAAGGATCAGCAAATTATTTCGTGACGTCTGATGGGCTCGGTATGGGAAATTTACCGTCTTTGTGAGAATGTGCGTCATTTCCCAGTTTACTGACACTGTTGGCTCAAGGTCAGGGCTTTAAAGGTAAGGTTTGTTTTTATGGATGTTGGCTGCAATGGAAAGTTTCGATTATAATAAAGAGATGGTCAGAAATAAGTAGGTACCTACTACGTGTGGGCATACAATGACAAATCTTACAGGCAAATAGGTATTTAGTATCTTGGTATTTATTTGTAGACTATATTTTATTATGCCCGTTTTCACTCACACTAGGAACACAGAATAAATGAAATGAAATGAACGCCTAAATGTAATGCTTAAAAAAACATTTCACCAACCAATAGATGACAACCTCAGATCATAGAAAAAAGGGAGAGAATTTTTAAATATGTTAAATCCATGTTAAGCGTAACCTTCTTATTGTGAATTGTGACACGGTAGCTCAATGGTTAGAGCAACGCCACGGTACGGCAGAGGTCGCGGGTTCGAGCCTCGCCCGTGTCAGTATTGTTTTTAAATCTCTTATATGTACCTATAATTATTTAATAACAACAAAACATTTACAAAATTAATAAATATAAGGCACTTACATTAAACTTTTTAAGGTAGGTACAATAAGTATTTTACTTTGAACTTTTAACAAAGCCTGAATAAAAACAAGTGGCGACTCAAACACAACTCAAGTTGCATTTTATTTATTTCAAGTAACTCCGTATTATTCAGTACAGTGCCTACATCCTATTTGAACTGAGACTCGTAATAAGTACGTAAGTTGTATAAGATTATAATAGTACTGCACATTACAAAAAGCACGAGGATAATTCCAAAGTGCAATACATTGTTTATCCACACGATTAGGCGTTAAGCAATGATACGCTTTGCAGGAAAACAGTATGTCTAACAAATTATCGTGAACTAAGAAATTGAGACACATGTTGCCTTGAAACACATACTCTCTCGAGAGTTATGTACGGTACGAGTAATATAACGAGGAAGTTTTTAATAGTAAATACAACTCCAAATATTAGCCATCGCAATCAAGAGATGACCAGTCCCAACAGACGGCGCCCGTTCACGAACGTGACATTCAATACTGACGTGACATTCTGTTCTTACTTATTATGTACCATCAACATGGCATCCCTTTATGCCGGTCACCGTGGTATCCTTGAAGAATACAGCATGGTGTTATATCCGTACTTACTCAATACCATCAACATGGCATCCCTTCGTGCCGGTTACCATGGTATCCTTGAATATATGCGTAATGTTATATCTGTACTTACTTAATACCGTCAACGTGGCATCCCTTCATGCCGGTCACCGTGGTATCCTTGAAGGTCAGCGACAGGCCTCCCTGGTCTCCCTTGATCTCGTCGAAGCGCATAGGGTCCAGGGATTTCACCCCCAGCTCGGGGATGCCCACGGCCAGGATTGGCACGGCTACTTGTGCTGATGATAGGATGCAAGGAGTGTCTCCGGACTTGCATGGTGTTATGAAGGGAGCTGTGGAAATGTTTAACAGGTGAAGGCAAGGGCGTAGGTAGGTATAGACAAGGGGGTAAGGGGCTTGTCGGATTTATATTCTGCCTGATTAGCATGACCAATTCTATCTAAATACTACCAAAGAATAGACAAAATTATTTTCATCCAAATCGTTATCTCTTTGTTTGAGCACGCGGCGACCCGCAGCCTAATTGCGTAGGTAACTCAATTTATATCACCATGGCCTTCATTTTGACAGTTCAACAACATTCATTCCGGCGTTGAGTTAGTTACGGGAGCACGGATTATGAAACATACAGCGTAATGAACGTCAAAATCAATGCCATGGTGATAGCAATTGAGTTACGTAATTACCTACTGAAGAATAGAGACATTTCTTCTCTTCATTGTATGTATAAAACGGTAGAAATGTTTCTACAATCTGTCACTTTGTCTATTATTCTTGACAAAACCCGTTTCTATCGTGGTCATGCTAGGCCGGCTGCTGGTTCGAGACTTTAATACCTACCAAATCGCGATCTATGGAGCGTTTGGGTTCCGTGGTTTGGGTCATTAAGAAGTTATATACCTACCGCTAAAGATATTTAAAATGTCAACTAATGCAGGTGGGGACACGGACACGGTAGCTCAGTGGTTAGAGCGACGCCACGAAACGGGAGAGGTCGCGGGTTCAAATCCCGCCCGTATTAGTTGTTTCTCAATCTCTTATATATTTGATAATAATAAGATAAGCGTATCAGCTTTAACATGTTTAACATTCACAAAAATATTTATATAGAAGCAGTGTTTAGAACCTCTGTGAATATTAACAATGCAATTCTTATGCTTAGGTATAATCTTAAATAAGAATGTTACCTAATCATTAGGTATTCATAAACGTTTTATAAACGCCTTGGCACTAAAATGATGTTTACCTTTATTATAAAGTTGATTTCAAGTTTATCTTCTGAGTACCATCATTTTTATATCTGTCATGTATAGGGATTGCAATCCCGCAAGCGCGGGATCCCGCACCGGCTTGAGAATCCATACAAAATCGTAAATTTTGTCGATAAATCGTGCAAAATCCCGTCAAATTTGCCGCTTTTTCAAGTAATAAGCCTGTAAGTCTAGGTAATTTCAAAATAAATCATTTAATTAAAATTGAATTTTTATTAAAAGTAATTTTTGAAGACTTTTTAAAGATTTTAAAGATTGGTTTGATAAAAAGAAATATGAAACGTGACAAAGTCTGGATTTTGCGAGATTTGTCTACAAAACCACGACTTTACGCAGACCCACAAGCCAGTGCGGGATCCCGCGCTTGCGGGATTGCAGTCCCTAATCATGTACCTACCTACCAATATATACTAATCTATACTTATAATAAGAATGTAAATTCCACGTGTTTGTACCTACATTGCATATATTTGCATAAAAATAATATGGGGGACTAAAAATAAGTAGGTAATAAAGTAAATTTATATCATTTTTAGAATTCATATATAATAAATCCGAAGTTTTTTTGTTTGATTGTTTGTTTGTTCGAACGCGCTCATCTCTGAAACCGCTAGTTGGATTTGAAAAAATATTTTTGCTTTTAGGGTTCTTGACATAATTGAAAATATGCTACAGATTGTGGTCATCCTATCAGTTCATAGCGTAAATAAACTTATTTCACTTGATTTTTAACTAAAATATGTATATTTTTTACAAATTACACGAAAATAAAATGCAATATTTTTTGTTATTGTAGCTGTGACAAGAACGGCCTGTTGCACTCTGGTGACGTCACACGCTAGTAAGCCAGTGTTGCCAACTTATTTTTAGGGTAAAGAATTCTTTAGGGTAAATTTGAGGGTAAAATTTTAGGGAGCGCCTCCGCAGCCGGCGCCGACTAGGCTCCCAAAAATAATGCCGTTAGGAACCGGAGTAGCCTTGGAGTAGCAGTGATACCAGACGAAAATAATTGCAAACTACCGTAGCAGCAGATTAATGTTACCGTGTTTTAAGTTGAATTAAATACCTTAGATTGACTTTTAAATTAGTGTCAATGTAAAACAAAATACAACATTTTTGGACTTACAAGGGGGATGGAGGTGGTCGACGGAGCCCCGGTACGCGGAGCTCCTATTTCTATCTGCAAGGTTAAAAGTAACCTAACACGAAGGGGTTGACGGGGGCTTCGTTCGCTCGCTCACTGAAGCCCCCGTCAACCCCTTCGAACCTAACCTGTCCGTGTCGGGGTGTCCAAGTTCCCGAGCTCGCTTCGCTCGCTCTTGGACCCTAATTAGGTATGTTACTCAAATGAAACATGAAATGTTTTTTTAATTATGCCAAATTGCCAACTCCCTTTCCCGCTTTTTTTTCCAAAGTCAGCGCCGGCTGCCAATTTAGCAACCGGTACCGGCTGAAAATTCAGGACACGGCGGCGGTCGCGGAGTAACTTCCAAAATTTTAAGGTTAGATTTCGTATTGTTGTTATGATTACTAAAGTTTGGGCCTTTTGGTAAGCAATACATGTAGGTACCTAAGTATTTGAATTGAATTTGAGTTAAACAAACAAATTCAGCATATTTTTATTGTGAAACATGACCATTGATTAAGAAAGAACTTGTTTTATTGTATATCTAAAACCAAAACTTTAGCCAGGTATTTTTGTATAAATAGTAGAGTAAAATTAATCAGGCATTGGGGTAAAATGAAAATCTAGCTTGGCAACACTGGAGTAAGCACTAGGGATGGCGATTCTTTCCGAAAAAAGATCGATTTTTAAATCGATTCGAATCGTGACCTAATGAATCGATTCACAAAAAAATCGAGGTCTATAAGATCGATTTCCGAAAAATCGATCTTTTTCTCAAATTTTCGTTTATAATGTAATATAAATCTATTTTATTAAAAACAAGATACATATTATAATTTAACGATCTCTTATCAGTAAAATCAGGTAATTCGATAATACAAAATATTTTTATTACCATATCAAACTAACAGATCAAGTATAAAACAAGACATTTATTTTCTACATTTAGAAGTTTTACAAAGTTAAGAAAATGGTTAAGAATGATGGTTTACAAAGTTAATAGTCAAAGACTAAGTCAAAGACTACAATGGTAACTTTTTTTATTCAAGAGACGCGAAGGAATCTGAACATACAGCCATCTCGCGAGTTTTTGAATAATTCATTCTTTAACCGGCAGCACTTTTATAATACGAGTACATTCAATTAACTGTAAATAGATATATGGATAAAAAAAAAAGAAAAATCGAACGTCGATTTTCAAGGGTGAAAAATCGATTCACCGAATCGATTCAATACTACATATCGATTTAAAAAATCGATCTTATTTGCTCCAAAAATCGATTCTTCGATTAATCGATTTCAGATCGCCATCCCTAGTAAGCACAACTTTGACAGATTGTAGTTTGCGTTTTATGTTTTCTGGGTGCTATATTTGATCTTAGAGCTATTTCTGAAGCTGTTTTCATAGAAATCTTCTATCTAGTGGCATAAATATTCATATCGAATCTCAAAATGGAGTAAAATTTTGTGCAAGCTGATACAACCTACCAAAGATAGACGCATTTATGGTTGCACTTTTCTTTAAGAATAACGCTGATTATTATGCTGCGGAACTTAAAAATGTAAAAACAGCAGTGTAAGTACCTACCTACCACATATTTATTTACAAATCTTTTGTATAATCATTCAGAAGTTTTGTGAAATCTCATTTTAGGTTATGTTGATAAAAACTCAGAAACATTACCAATAAATTCTTTTGTGTCATGAATCATGAAGGACTGCTTAAAGACGTATTTGTACATTGTGGAACTACACACCATTTATACGCCATTATAGCTTTATAGCCAATAAAAATGAATTATTGATGAAATTAATTTCAGCTGCACCGTCTGTCTTGTTGACAAAGCTCGTTTACTAGCGTGTTACGTCACTTCCGCAGAAACAGCGTTTTTGGAGCGGTTTTGGAAATTTATACTTTATCACTGATTTTTATTGATAAATACAGTAGATCTCCCTGAAATATCAATGTAGTGTGCTTATAATATAATGAAGATTAATATAAACCATTTCCCTAAATCAGTCAAATACCCTAAGGTTATTGGCTATTTAGCATCACGCTACGACCCTTAGGAGCTGAGCAAGGGCGGGTGAAACCTTGGGACACAGCTGGTGTAATGATAAACCATCAAACGCTGAAGTTGGTTCCGGCAAGAAAAAATTTGGTGTAGATACCTAAATGATGATTTTAATTTACTTAATTACGAGGAAGAACAAATAATTATGTCAAGAGTGTTATTGAATAATTTTATTATTATTTCTGATAATTTCTATGTGTGAATCGTACCTTTAGAACAAAGTCGCTTTTGAAGTCTGTTTGTTTGTCCGCTTAATTCTTTAAAACTACACAACTAATGGAGTTGCGGTTACCACCAGTTAGGGAATTTATTCCGGAAGGTTTATATGTTTAATAAGTTAATATTTAACTTAGACACAGCACATAACGCATGCTTAGTAAAACACTGACCTAACTCAAAATTTGGCCAAAATGATTTACAGTAAAATACCGACCTAAAAGAGCATGCTCTACAACCTAGTCAAAAAAAACAACCCTATTCTTTGCACTATAAGGTAAAAAATTAAATCAGTCTATATTTTATGTTCCACGCGCACCTACAACAAAAAACTTTAAACTTCAATTTACAAAAGTTAGCAATTTTGAATTAGGTCAGTATTTGAGCATGCGATAAAATCTCGATGTTTTGACATGTCACCACATCATTAGATGCACCCGTGCGGAGCAGGGACGGGTCCATAGTTTACAATATTATACCTATTATAACTTTTCAATGAAATTAAGGTTATTAAACACAAGTTAGGTACACCTCCTTTCTCATTTAAATCCCAAATAAAAAGAAAACTAGCACTTAGTTCTGAATTTGAAAATTAAAAACTGTCACAACTTACCTAGTCCTGATTTCGCGCCTAAAATCACGGCCAAGAAGCAGAAATACGCCAATTTGTTCATCATAGTGCACTTGGTGTTTCACAGTTGAAATCTGCACGAGTATGACGATTGTCAAGACGGAGTCCACACTTATATGAGGTAGGGACACGCGTCCGACGTCATTCGTACATTGTCAATAGCACTGTGTTCTGACGACTTTTAAGAGGAAGTTCTTTTCTGAAAAATGGCAGTAAATATTACACATCCAGCTTAGAGCGTCATTATTGTGTCGCACGAAGCACTAACAGTCCGGTAGCTAATAAACAAGCCAGTGACAAAACGTCACATACGTAGTTATGAGTGACGGATACGACTCTCTCCAAAGCCGAAGCTAGCCGATTATTCTAGCGTTGCAGACAAAGTTTTTGCAGACAAATTATGCATCCCATTTTGGGGCTGTATCTACAGCTAATTTACGAGTAGCACAAACCACACGAAACCCAAATAGTCTGCCTAGATTTCCATACATTCTATCGTTGCGGTCGTTGCGGACAAACAGCAGATAAATTGTCCATCCCATTCTGGGTCTATACAACCAATTTACGAGTAGCACAAACGGGTTATCAATCACAATACTGTCTTCCCCTTAAACAACACAAGCGTACTTCGAAACAACATGGTCTCGTCACCTTGATCTTGAATTTTGAACTGCGACCGCGAACAATAACCGCTCAAACGAAACGGATTAGCTGTAGGTACTTAAATCTGGTTAGGTACTCTACTTTTCTCTTTGTTTTTTCCTGTCTTCCAGGATTTAGATAGGTACGGTGGCCAGTGTGCCAAAACATTTATTTTGTTCTTTTTTCAAATCTTCGTGCGACACAATTGCGGCCAATATAAATAAATAATTTTTTTATAGTGATTTTATGGCTTCGCAATGGCAGCTGCTACTGACCTGCGCGACCCTAGCACGAGGTAGATTTTCTTGGAATATTAATTTATAAGAATGCGCATGGATAAGTAATAAAATTAAAGGGAAAAACCTATAAGTCGTCATCTGCAAGAAATATATTTTCGTGTGGTAATTGTCACGCTACTCTCCGTCTGGGGCAAGCGGCGGCATATGACGAATTACTTCTTCTATTGCCTTAACCCATTTTCACACACTACTGCGTGTCTATTCTGTAGAGGGGCTCGTGGCTAAATGACAGCCGCGCTGATCGATCGATCTGCGAGGTTAAGCTGCGCTTGCCGCGGTCAGTCCTTGGATGGGTGACCGTTCTTAACACATCGAGACCCCTCCGTGCCTCGGAGAGCACGTTAAACAGTCGGTACCGGTTGTCATAGGAATATCTTTGACAGTCGTTACGGGTAGTCAGGAGCCCAAAAGTCTGACAACTGGTCTAACATCCGAATACCGGTATTCCCCAATAATTGGGTTGTGGAGGTCAGATGGCGGTCGCTCCATGTAACATATCGATATTCAGCCGCAACCAGTTAGACTGGAAGCCGACCCCAATCATGTTTGGGAAAAGGCTAGGCGGATGACTGCGTGTCTATTCTATCTACCGACACGCTGCAAGAACTGCCGATTTGTTTGCGAACGTTCGAGTATAATCTGTGGTTCGAGGGAGCATCTCACCGTGACATCTCCCTGGAAAGTTCGCAAACAAATTGAGTCGGTACAGAATAGACAAGCTGGCGCAGTCAAAATAAGCTACCGGCACAGCGAATTCTCGTTTTAAGGCGCTGATAACTGCCAACGGCCTTGAGTGATTTGGGTGGTATAGCTTGAGTGTTCTGCGCCGAGCTCAAGCAACGCGACATACGTCCACCGAGCAATACGACTCGCCTATCAAGAAGCGCGCTGTGCTGAATTAGACGTATTATTACTTTTTAGTATCTAAAATATAAAATAAAAAAAAAGTAACAGTCAATATTATAGGTAGTAACATAGTCTTTTCACACAAAACAAATCATGAAAATATCTTAAGCGATTTGAAAGTAATTACGTTTTTATGTTTTGGGTAGACAGTAATTCATGAATTTATTTCATTAAGTATTTTACTACAATAGTTAAATATTCACAGGTACGATTGATGTATATATGTTCTAGTTTAACATTAAAAAAATGCACAACTAACCTGTATTATTTGACGGCGAAATAAGAGATTTAAAACTTGAGATTTACGGCCGCTACCATTTACCTTCGCCACGCGCATGGGATGCTCCGTGTTGCAAGCACTTCATAGGCAATAGTAATCGATTTATCATCACGCAGGCCGTGTGCCTGTTTGCCAACATAGTCGATTCAAATAAATAAGGAAATAATCCTTCACAAATAAATAAGGTCCTTTTAAAAACAGCAACGCTTATAACAATAATCCTTGATCTTATTTAAACTACAATAAGCACCACTAATTTGCTATTGTCCTGTACACATTAATGTTTGTAACAATAACAGTTTCCGTTGTTATATACAATTATTTTAATACTCTGTGAACGCGTTTGCATAACCTTTAATGGATGGTGACTCAGATTAAGTTACAAATCATAAGTTCTTATTAGGGTTCTGTATGAAATTTGAGAACATGGAAAAATATCTGGGCAAAAACACTGACTTAATCCAAAGCTTGCCGCTTAGCTAGTTTATTTTGTGTACTTACATTATATGATTTGACACTAGGAAGCAGTAAAGGGCAGGCGTTTTTGGGGGCTGTCTTATGTATATTGACGTTCAAAAAGTGCTAATCATTTAGCCCACTTTGAATAAATGCCTTTTGATTTGATTTAGTTTAAAGATTTTTTTGTATTTATGAAATAAATTAGTAAATAAAAAAATATTATGTATCTACATACATAATAAGTTTGTACGGAACACTCAGGGCACTCCTACATGCACTTGTCCGGTTATTTGTGGAGTCGCGGCAAAAGCTTGTATTGTATACACATAGATCACATCATGAAGATAATAATTTCGTATTAGTTATATTATGCTGTCAGTATAGTCACAGGTCAAACTTTGTATCTATATTGTTATTCAGATTTGTTGGCTTTGTTTTACACCAAGTTTGTCATGGAAGGGTTAAACGCAGTTAATTTAATTGTTGCAGTTACTTTTTTAGGGTTCCGTACCTCAAAAGGAAAAACGGAACCCTTATGATCGCTTTGTTGTCCGTCTATCCGAAGACCCATAACGGGTGGAGGCATCTATCTGGTCGTAGATAGCGCCACTAGAAGAAGTAGGTATGTAATAGTAATGTATGTAATAATCTTGCTCATAGATGCTGGCGCTATTGCATATTTTTAGTGAATATTTTATTTTATAAGTAGATATAATATACAGGGTGGCAGGTTAAACAGTGGAAATATTTTAAGGGGTCATTATACTCATCATTATGAACAACTTTTACCATGGGACTAACCCTGAAATTGCGAAATAAAAATCAGCTGTTCCATACATTTATGATAACATAACTCAACAAAATGTATGGAACAGCTGATTTTTATTTCGCAATTTCAGGGTTAGTCCCATGGTAAAAGTTGTTCATAATGATGAGTACAATGACTCCTTAAAATATTTCCACTGTTTAACCTGCCACCCTGTATACACATAGGTACCTACTTTCATAATTAAAATTGTACAGAACGCTCAGGGCGCGAGTCCTACTCGCACTTTTCCGGTTTTTTTATGTATTTTGTTAAATCTTGTTTATGTATTTTTAAACCGGTAGGTACATACTTATACTTTTTTTTACATTTTTTTAAACACGTTATCATATTCTTGAGAGAAGGGTAGGATTATTATAAGCCCTGTAATAATCGCGGGGTAATTCAGGTCACAAAATATGTCATACTTACCTACATTTAATATTTTGCTTTTATTTATCTCATACAACACCATTACTTGTGCTTGTATCAAAGTTCACTGCAATAAAAATATTTTTTTTGTACCACGTCTGTAGGCATAGACGTCATAATTTAACTTCTAGATAGGTACAAACCTATGTAGGTTTCTCTGAAATCCACTTTCTTACGTCATAGTAACCACAATAGTCATTAACTTATTAAATCGTAAAATGTGTGCACGGTAGTGAGCACAGACAAGTTTTAATCACACTAATATTATAAATGCGCAAATTTTTGTGATTCCACGCTTAAACGGCTAGACATATTTGAATGAAATTTGAAAAAATGGTAGTCTGGGACCTGGGCAAGCATATAGCATAAGCATAGCATAATCGGCCTATAATGTTCCCACTGCTGGGACACTGGCCTCCTCTGTGAGAGGGAGTGGGCCGTAGTCCACCACGCGGGCCCAGTGCGGGTTGGTGGACGTCACATGTCTTCGAATTTTTGGTTCTAGGACATGCCGGTTTCCTCACGATGTTTTTCCTTCACCAGCAGCAGCAGCAGTTAAAGCACGTGATAATTAATTTCTAATACGCACATGACTTCGAGAAGTCAGCGGTGCGTGCCTCGGGATCGATCTCGAACCATTCGCCGTGGGAGGCACATAGTTAATCCACTTGGCTATCACTGCACTCTCAAGCATATAGGCTACTTTTCATCCATCAGTACACGCAGACGAAGTCACGGGCAACAGCCAGTATTGAATATACCTAGCTTCAACACAATGGAATCGCTGTCGCAAATAGGTACGGACTAGATTTGGGAAAAAATTACAGTGTTGCAATTTTAATTACTTAGATAGCATTGCAGTGCGTAAACTTAGTTTTTTAAACAAAATACCTATTGAATACAGGGCCGGATTTAAAGGTGTAAACACCCGGGACAACCAAGATGTGGAGGCACCAAGAATTTTTAAATACGCCGAAAAAAAACATTTTCACAGTTTTTTTTGTGACCATTGTTTTCTTTCTCAATCCAAAAAAAATGCTCATAATCATAACGAACAGATAGCGGCACGTACCAGATGATGATAGATGCAATGATACCCTGTGAATGTGGACTTTTTTCTCTTTGAGAGACAGTTTTTTTTTTCAAATCAAGCTGTGGAGGCCCCTTTCTTGTGGGGCATTCCTAAATTCGGCCCTGCCTAGACATGAAATTGTTGACATACATTGTGCTAGAGGTCGAATGACAGATAAAATAATATGATCTTCAAAAATCCTTAGCCCCCTTTGATGATGTTATCTCAATGTTTTAACTTTGAACTTGTCTTGGGAACTTTTGATGCAATAGTTTTGCTTATTGAGGTAAAGTCACTGCACCGTCAGTTGAACAGTCCGTGCAAGCTATCACGTTAGCAGCCGTAGTATATTTTAATACGTATTTGTGATGACCAGTGTTCGAAAAAGGGTGAGTATATTTACCTACAGTTTGTAGAACAGAGACGAAAATCGGAGACTTCCTTATAACTAAAAATTTTTTTACCAGTAAATTTACCAGAACTTTAACGAAGTGAATTTAAACGTTTTATTAATTTAATAAAATCGTCTATTGCGTAAATATTATTTACGCAATAGACGTTTTCACTAAATTAATAAAACATTTAAATTCACGTAATTATAGTTCTGGTAAATTTACTGGTAATTTGTTTTTTAGTTGTAAAGAAGTCTCCGGTTTTCGTCTCTGTTCTACAAACTGTAGGTAAATATACTCACCCTTTTCCGAACACTGGATGACATTAGCAGAGGTATGGCAATATGCATATTGCTATAAGTAGAATTTTTGCCACAGCATGATCTAAAATCGCTGGAAAACAGCACAGTGCTGTAGTTTCGCGGATTAGTTTATTATTATCGGCGTACTAATGATGTTTTTTTTATCATAAATAACGAGTTATAATTTTATTGTTATTAATATAAGTATGTAAGTATAATCCTCAATAAATGAAACTTCAGTCGCGCTGACTTATATTGTAAAAATATAAAAAAATAGTTCCTTAACGGATTGATAACATGGCTGTGTTTTTCTTTTATGTTTCCGTTATATCTGTTTTCATTAGAATTCACAACTACCTTTGCCTATGTTTGCTTGTGAATGGGCAAACAGTACCTAGGTACTCGTAATGATTCTACCAAGTTATTTATAGCGTTGTTGCGTGCAACGCTGTCAACCTTACTCTTATTTTTCCTTTCTTTTTCTCTGCTAGTGTGGAGGGACAAAAACTTTCGCATGCTGTACCCAAGTAGATTATATTTTTAAGTGCGTGCGTGCGTGCAGTTAGGTCAGGTCCACTCAAATCTGTATGGCTCTTTCCTCTAAAGGCCATTTCAGACTAACCTGCATGGTTTTTGCACATTTTATCTTAATTTGTCTGGACATTAAAAGAGACATTAACCTTTGGGTTTGTTTCGGTGTTTCTTCTCAAAGGTAGTCATATAGGAAACACCGACCTCATCTAGCTTAAAAAAATGTTTTGACTTGTAAAAGTGTTATTTTTAACCTATTTACAAAATAAATATAATTTATCATTTAAGCTGACAGCATAAAAACACGATTACTAGGTATGATACCTCTTGTCAAAGGACATCTACCAATCACTTTAACATCAGACAATAATAATTTTCTTGCAGTTGGTGAATAATTAAGTTCAAAACTTTTCTAAATAATAATACTTAATTAAATTCAAATAATTGTGCGCACGTAAGTAGTAGGGCAATAGTTCAAGGCAGTTAGATTGTTAGCCTTTTTTGCGAGTAACCCAATAAAAAAAACTTCAACAATAGCAAAGGAAACCATATAATTAACGACTAGGTACAAATACAAATACAACCTTCGTTATGGTGTAAGTGACACCACAAAATAACCATGGGTTTAGTAAGTACCTTATTCTGAATGCCTCAACGTTAAAATTTAGCGTGTTTTTTAAACATGTACGACTTGTTTGCAGTGGTGTGCCTAAAGGGCAAGCTCGACGCTTTTTTTTATTTTAGTTTAGAGAGTTTAATGTTAATTTTTCATGAATTTAAATGAGTTCGTGTCGTTATTAAAGCAATACGTACCAGTGGCGAAGGGTCCCTACAATACGATTCCTACCGGCTTCCCTTTGAAAAATAGCACAGGCGGTATTGCCTACTTTTATTAATTAGCTTTTCGTGGCCAGGTAAGCATTTGTAGCTCTGGCTTACCTCTTACAAAAACTGACCCTTCGCCACTGATACGTACGTTAAAAATCACTAACATTTATGAAAAATAAATTAAATACTCTCTAATACGAAAAAATGTGTCACGTCACTGCTTGTTTGGACATTATGCAGTAAGTCCGACGCAAAATGCAAACGCTGAAGGATTCAGAATAAGGTACTGAAACCATGGTTTCAGATTTCGTTATGCTGTCACGTACACCCTGTATATCAGCTCTATGCTATAACGAGGTTCTTGATGGGAACTGCGGCGAACAGCTTGGTGGATTCATCCACGATCTGAGAGACGATGACCTTGACGATAGGCGGCGCCACCTCCTGGAAGATGTCACGCCAGTATTGGTTCGCGAAGGTGTGGACTGCGTCAGCTGAAAAAAAAAAATCTCCTCAGTCCTAATGTCCTACATCGCCTAAGTCATCCTGCGACCACGAACGATGCAAAATGCTTGAAAAGTCAGGAAAACTAGCCCCTTTTTATGCATATCATATGGAGTTTTTTTATATACCTACGGGGTTTTTTTTTTTATTTTTGTAGAGAAGGAGTGCAGAAAGCTAAAAATTAAAAATATACATAAGTATGTTACAAAAATGTACATTAAATTAAAATTAAAAAATTGATGAATTACGATCGTATTTCAACTACTGACCGACCACTAGTTAAAATAAATGCATCACCTATGTCAAAACTCCTCAAAAATGGTAACAAAATCTTAGCCTGCATAAATCAAATAGTTGAGAAACTGAGTGTAACACTTACAAAGCTGCTTGTTCCCGCCGAACAGATTCTTGAACCTGAAGTGGACCCCCTTCTCCACCTCGGAGGTGTACTTCCAGTCCTTCAGCACCCAGTACTTGTCGTCATTCTTCGTCTTCTCGTCCACTTGGAACTGGATCTTCACTACGATGTCATCTGGAATCATACAGAGGGAGTTACAATAGGAGGTTGCCTTCACAAGTTGTTGTTGAAAACGAGTAACCATGGAGATTCTTGTCCGTTCTTCTCCATAGGAATCTACGTTTTAGAACGGGCAACTAGCTTCAACTAACGGACAAACTGACTGACAACTAGGTAGTGCTTGACAATTCAAAAGTGCCTGTAAATGGTCTAATTGAAATAAATGCGACTTTTGTGACTATCGCTTGAGTATTTTTTTTTTCTTTTGCAATTATGCTCGAATTATTCCGTTTTTAATTTTTTTTTACTTTAAAGTCTGACAGACAGAATCGTGTTGCTGCGGAGTTTGTTGCGCCGTTTCTTCTTCGCAACTAAAACACTAGGAAGCGGTGAAGTATGGGCGTTCTGAGGGTTGTCTTTATATGTTGACGTTCAGAAAGTGCCTCCCATCCGAATCTTATGGATAACTAGCAGCGCCCCGCGGTTTCACCCGCGTAAGTTTCGATTACGTGGGAACATCGGGCTAAAAAGTAACAGCTATGTACCTACAGCTGTTACCTTAGGGGGTAAGGTTGTAGGTACATAGCTGTTACCTCCCTTACTCCGCTACGTCGATCATTGCCCTTCCCCCTGCCCCCCTTACCCCCTCACCCCCGGCGCCCTTAACCCTGCCCCCTCACCCCTTTCCCCTCGGTCTCCTTAACCCCCTACCCCCCTTACGCCTTACCCCCTTACCTCCCTTACCTCAACCATTGCCCTTCCCCCTGCCCCCCTTACCCCATGCCCCTATAGCCCCTAACTCCTCTTTCCCCCCTACCTCCTTACCCTCCTTACCCCGCTATGTCAACCATTGCCCTTTTCTCCCTGCCTCCCTTACCCCTCTTACCCTCCTACCTTATTTTTGACATAAACACTACAGTTATTCTATTTTATGATTTTACCCAAGACAGGGAAAACTTATTAGTCGGGAATTAGACCGGGAAAAGTAATTAGTCATGCATTTATAATTACATTGCCCAATTGATACGGGCATTGTTAATACAGACCGGCCATTATTCATAGTGACCGGAGTTATCAAGTTGCCCGTAACATTTCATTTACTTATACCTACATACACAATGTTTCGAGTTCGATCCCGAGGCACGCACCGCAGAATTTTCGAAGTCATGCACGTATTAGAATTTAATTAAAGAAAAACATCGTGAGGAAACCTGCATGCCTGAGAGTTCTCCATAACGTTCTTGAAGGTGTGTGAAGTCTGCCAACCCGCACTTGACCAGCGTGGTGGACTGCCCATACAACCATTTCGGTTGTAGTGTAGAAACTGTTACTTATTTATATTACTACACTGGTAACAAATATAGTAGCTGTCTCTACCTAGTTTTGACACCTTGACAAAAAGTGGGGAATTTAAGAAACATAGAAGTGGTTACATTTTAGAAAAGATGTTTCGTAAAATTATAGTAACATTGTTAACAGATTGTTACAGTTTTGAATGAACGATATCGAATGATTGAACGTATAGTGCAACCTAAATCTGACATCCATTTTACTTTTATGTCAAAATTAAATGTCAATGTCGTCAGCTATTATCTACAAGAGTTATTATAATTATTTATTTTAGATTAAGTTTCAACATTATAGTTGTTTACAAAGTGCGCAAGTTCGTTTGTCGAGGGAATTTGGAAGATAATTCCAAATAATAAGGGCGCCGGCGATTTATAAATAAAACATTTACTTTTTTGTTAATTTTGTGATAAGAAACAATAATATTTCATAGGTGCCATTGTTGCTAATTAAAAAGTTTAAATTATTTAGATCTAATATTTATTATAGAATACAATAATTATTGCAAAAACGTGTATTTATATTGTTTTGATTTCAACTTAATTGATTTTGTAAGGCTATCACAATGTTCAGTTATTAAGTCAACACAAAGTGTACATATTGCTCGATTCAGTAACAAAATCTATTATGGCCGACGGAATAATCTGATGCCAGTGGTTCCAAACATGTATCAAGTATGTGCTGTCGCCATGCAGATTCGTATATTAATTAATTAGCCTCAAGTTATTTATTTTCAGTTGTTTTCAATGCCGTTTTCAATAGTGATTACGAGAGAGGGTATCTCAGATGCAGTATGTGCAGTACCAGTTGTGCATTTTGAAACTGAAAAGTATCAGTTGTGCATTTTGAAATTGAGATGACGTGGTATTGTTCTTGAGAAGTATTACAATCTAGTTGAACATTTGATGTTGTATTTCTAGTGGTTGATGAGCCAGATTGAATTGAAAGTGGACCCGCAGATGTCGAAGTTCCATGATTCTGCTCCTTTTCTTTAACTGCACGGAGTCGTCGGTAATAACTAGTTGTATGTCTAAAAGGTTTACTCATACTGTTAATTGTTGACTCACTCAGTTATCAGATGAAATGTTTGAGTAACACTGAATTTTTTTAATAGGAATAGAATTCGACTATGTTACAAAACCAAGTTAATTAAGGTGCACATTTACTTGTAACTATTTATACACAAAGTTTAGTAACATACTAGGAAAAAAAAAGTAGTCACATTGTAAGCACTTTTGGATAGTTTTGTTCTTGATATCATAACGTAGTAACAAGGTGGATATATTTACGAAACATTGTTACCAAAAGTTAGTCTGACACATTTCAGTCGCGAAGTGTATACTCTGTTACAATATTTTGAGGCTAAACCTCACGCAGGCACAAAGCGTAGTAACAATTACGACATTGCAACCAGTTGATTATTTTGTTACCGAAATTTTAGTCACCACGACCGGATTTGGTTGTATGGGTGTGGCCTACTCCCTCTCATTCTGAGAGGAGGCCCGTGCCCAGCAGTGGGACAGTTTATAAACAGGGCTGATTTATATTTATTATTATTATAGGTGATAGCGGTCAATGTTGGTACATAGTATGAAGTACTCACGAATCTTGATGGTGTATCTGCCGCTCCCTTCAATGGCCATGACGAGCAGCTTGCCCCCAAGGGTGTAGTCGCCGACCATCGTCACCGAGCACTTGAGGTCCAGGTTAGTTCGGAGACCGTGACGCCTGAAGAAGGTACGAGAATACTTATTAGTTTATAATTACCAATAAGATTTATGTTGAAAAACATTTTTCGAAACAAGCTTTTATGTAAATGACCACTTGTCAACTTTACCATGAGACCCTGGACATCATAGGTCTGTAGTACCTACTTGTCAAGACAAATCCAACGAGCCCAAACACGTCGGAGTTATGTTAAGAAGTTGAGGAGTTCCCATAGCCACCTCCCAGCACCATCATGAGAGTATGGTACCATATTATTGCATTGTCATCGAAGTGACATGCGTTCCAAATTTCAGCTCAATCGGTTGAGAGGAGCTGATCTAAAATTCAGTTGCAAGATTTCGCCCAGTAGGTACACACACGGCGAGTTAAATAAAAGCTTGTAAAAAACCGAACAAGTGCGACTAGGACCGACTGAGGGCTCTGTACAAAATGTAAGTTTGTAATCGCAATTTTTTTACGCGGTACAACTGCAACTAACATTTTTTGGAGTTTTTCCTCTGCTGTGTAACCTTGCTTTTTGTCAAAATTCATGATTCTAGGTCAACGGAGATGCTAGGTTTTAATCTCAGATCATAGAAACAAGGAGATGTGCCAAGGCGCTATCTAGCTTGATGCCTGATCTTGAGCAAATTGCTCATATTAAAAACATACGCGCTGGCGACGACCCGAACACGATCGATGGTATAAATACAGTGTTTTAGTTTAGTGGTAGTGTTGAGTGACGATTAACAGTGTTAGATTAAGGGTGTGCGGAATGTTCAATGCGTGGGAGATCTTTTTATTCACAAAGAGCGCTTAATTATGCGCGTAATTGTGTCGAAAAATGTACTAAAAGTGGCATCAGTTGTTCCCGTACTAATTTGCTATGATGGCATATCTCCTTGTTTCTATGATCTGAGGTTTTAATTTATTTGCGAGTTTGAAAATATGGGACATAAATGGCTGAATTTTGTTACTGCGTTGACTTAGAAGTATTTTTACAGCTCCAAAGGAACAACAGACCTAAGTATTTGATATTAATTTCAACTTGACACCTCCACGCGTTCCTGAGAAAAAGGGTCTTGACAGGCAGACATACAATAAAAAAAAGGAACCCTAGGATCACTTGATCCTCGGGTTCCTCTTTTCCTTTTGAGGCACGGAACCCTAAAAAATAATATTTGTTCTGCTGAGGAGTTCTATGACTCCATATGAAAGGATTTATCTATTATACCATATTTTGAATTTTGCTTCTCCATGAGATACAAAGTCCGGACTAAGAGGACCTTAATGTTGTAGTTTGTTTCGGCGATTCTTCTTAGATATAGTTCCATGGGAAAGAAAAGAAAGGAAGAAAAATGATTTATTTGGGACTCTTTCTAAAGTATCTAATACCTGCTATCATAATTTTATCTTGCCTACTATTATGTGCTATCAGCGAGCAACAAATGTATTAGGTAAATAGATAATGCGTTTTTGATTGACTTAAGTATTAGATAGATATCTATACTGATAAGGGTTCTCGAGAAATTGAATAAAAACCTTTAATTGTAGCATACGCACCACAATGGAATCCGAAGCGTCATCTCAGGCTATCATTTGACAACGATGAAATTGATAATAATTATAGTCATCTTGTCGACGTGCGTAAGAGAATAGGGCTGACATGATAGTTTACATAATTAGATCTGTTATTAACGTGCAAGTACCTCGCATTTACCTTTTTTTGTAAGCAAAAACAAAAAAGTCATACGTAATGCAAAACTTCGTATTGTCATCCTGATTTGCAATACAATAGTATTTTTTTAATGAGACTTCGAATTTGACATGACTCGAATTTTAAGCTGCGTACAGACATTGCGAGGCTTGCGCAGCGCACGGCACTCATCGCCTGCTTCGCAATGTGTAGACGTCAATAGTCGTGGTGAGACATGTGCTACGCACGCGTGAGGGTGAGCCAGCGTATGTCGGCAAACGTTCCACGATCAAAGTGTGCGTGTGGACTTAGCCAAACACTCACTAAGCGGCGTGCGCGGCGCATGCCTCGCAATGTCTGTACACAGCTAAACATTTTACTGTCACTGAATATTCTAATCATACCAGATACGCAAGTAGCTTGTATGCTAGAATTAGCACCCTTAAAGATCGCAAGCCGTTCGATTTTTTCTTGTGATTTTGACACCCATATCCCTTCCAAACAGAGTACAGCAATACTGCTGAAAGTCAGAAGGGTAGTTTGAGAAAAAACCCTTTTCATAAGAGCTCTACAGCAAAAATTGACAATAGAGGTTAAAAAAACTGATATGTGCAGGATTTGAACCTGTCACCTCTGTCATACACACCGCGTGTCCACGTGTAAACTACCGCCCGTGTCAGTTGTCTTTAAAAATCTCTTAAATAGGCATTCAATAACAATAAGATATTAACATGGGTTTGACATGTTTCAAATTCACTAAAATATACTTACCTAACTCTACAGAAAAAATATCATACATACATCGAGTTTGGGAAAAAGAATAATCGGCTAGCTTCGGCTATGTAGAGCGTTTGGCCGAGTGCGGGTTGGCAGACTTCACACACCTTCAAGAACTTTATATAGATCTTTCAGGCATGCAGATTTCTTCACGATGTTTTCTTTCACCGTTATAGGAAGTGAAAAATTGATAATTAATTTCTAATACACACTGTATGATTTCGAAAAGTCAGGGTTGCGTGCCTCGGGATCGAACTCGAACCTGTCACCGTGGGAGGCGCATGGTTAAACCACTAGGCTATCACTGCACAGAGATGACGCTCTATAAAACCGAAACCAGCTGATATCTCTTTCTAAAGCTGATAATATGCTGCAACGCCGCGCCGCGTACTGTAACTATTCTACTCACTTCAACATCAGAACCTTGCAATGCTTCAATCCCGTCACAGACGTATTTCTGAAGTCCATCTCGAGGCCAGCCTGCGTGGTCTTGACGCGGCCCACGTGCATGGGGTCCATGGTCTCGATGCCCATGCTGGGTACGCCGGCCGCCAGCACGGGCACCGCCTCCTGCGCCGAAGACTTGAGGCAGGCTAGGTCTTCTTCCCGACATGGCTTGATGAAGGATGCTGGAAGATGGTGAATGGAGTTTAAATTTGGATCAGGAACCGAGCTCAGTACCTCGGGGTAGACCACCAGACCAAAGAGATAGTTTAATGAAGCAGTTTGTGGGGAAATGATACACACATTTTTTCCATCAGTTTGTTATAAAAATAGGAAATACCACATCGTTAGCAATGATAATAATTCTATCAATTAAGGTTTTCATAATTTTATTTCTTTGGGTTATGATATCGTTCACTTTTTTATTTTAATGATTATTGTAATTAGCATCATATTTAATATGCAGTTTGATAAAAAAAAGTCTATAATATCTATATAGGTACTTTTAATTTTTAGTTATCTACGAAAATAGCCGAATTTATCATTTTAGTACGAAATAGCCGAGTTTTCAGTCCGTACGGAAATAGACGATTTCTTTATACTGGTTGAATAATTACAGGCTGTTCAGTCTGTAATTATTCAACTGTAGAGTAAACAGCTCGTCTCATATAAAGAGGTACAACTCCGGACAACACAATTATTGATCACCAAGCTTGCTCAATGCGTGTTGGTAATATCTGACACTTTTCGGATAAGTAATTAATTAACTATCTATATAGTATAGATAAATATTCCACAGTTGATAAAGCCCAAAAAATCTCTGCTTAAAAATTAAATCATGGAGAAATAATAAGTATAAGGTATCCAACAAAACAAACAACATTCAATACGTAGGTTCAATTATGCCAAGATATACCGATGACCTACTCGTAAATGCACCGTTTTCAGGACAAAATTGAAACTACGCCAGACTTAGAATTTGGTATACCTAGTTGCATTCAAAAACTTTTTGGTATAAGGCTGTGTCCCCAATAGGCAAACTGTTAGCGGCCGACTGAGTTTGCGGCGTATCGGTTTAGTACGCCCTTCCATATATGTATTTGAAATGGAGTGTCCACAGTTTGCTAGTTTTGCGCTAACAAATTGCAAATTGTTAGCGCAAACTTTACGCGTAGGGCTACCTGTAGCGAAGGGCGTACTAAGGCTGTGTCCCCAATAGGCAAACTGTGAGCGGCCGACTGAGTTTGCGCTAAAAAATTGCAGTAGCAAACTGTTAGCGCAAACTGGCAAACTGTGGACACTCCATTTCAAATATATGGAAGGGCGTACTAAACCGATACGCTGCAAACTCAGTCGGCCGCTCACAGTTTGCCTATTGGGGACACAGCCTAAACCGATACGCCGCAAACTCAGTCGGCCGCTAGCAGTTTGCCTATAGGGGACACAGCCTTAAAGTCCATAGAGTTTATAATTGCAAGAATTTTGAAAGAAATAAAAAAAACTAAAGATACCTATGCTTCTTTTGTTTAAAACCATCCCATTATAAGAGTGATTCCACAGAACAGTAAAAACAGTGATTCCACCGTTTTGTCCAAATCGGATCAATTTTATAGAATACTTTTTTACCACGCTTAGGTTTTGACAGTTCTACTTGTTACTTGAGATTCTGCTCTCAGGCGAAAGTTAAGTTTACCGCATCACTTACCTTTGTCACATTCAGCCAAGCCACAGAGCGCTACACAAACTACCACTAGATAGCCCTTCATCATGTATATTAAAAAGTCACTAATTCAAAGATGGAGGGACAATGCGCGGGCGCAGCGCTGCACTAGCAATATATACTGCAGTCAACAGGTAGTAAATAAACCTTAATGTTATTAACAATGCGGAGAACACCTAGAGGTTGGAGAAAGATCGTTAATTATGGAGTTCCGCGATGAAATTGTAAAACGATTATTTCTTTATTCGGGTTTGGAAACTGTAGAGGAAGTCTTATTTTAACGTGCATTTACTTGGGCTAGCTATCATCAGAAACTCTATGAATTATGCGAGAAATTAAAATTTCACTTGTTGATCAGTAAATTATTTCCTCAAAGCAAAGACAGGGTCAATATAATGTTGTGTGTGACACCTGTTTTGCCATAGGGTCGTTTTCAATAACCTATCCATCGGCTTTTCCCCTACTAGAGATCGAATTTTGACATAAGCTTTAAAGAAAGATGTCAGTGTGCCTGGTGCTGAGTCTATTCGATCGCGAGAAATTTAACGAAGGTCATTGTCAAAGACCAATCGGACAACGGGTCGCGCTTGAAAGTGAAGACGCTAACTAACGCACGTGATTAGTTGTTCCTTGTTCCATTCGCTTAGAGAGATGTTTACTCGATTCACGCGATGGTCTCGCATTCAGCATTCAGAATTATATCACTGATTCTACAGGGTGGCAGGTTAAACAGTGGAAATATTTAAAGGGGTCATTGTACTCATCATTATGAACAACTTTTACTAGGGCACCAACCCGGAAATCGCGAAAAAAAAATCAGCTGTCCCATACATTTTGTTGAGTTATGTGAACATAAATGTATGGAACAGCTGATTTTTCTTTCGCGATTTCAGCGTTGGTCCCATAATAAAAGTTGTTCATAATGATGAGTACAATGACCCCTTAAAATATTTCTGCTGCACTAGTGCAGTGATAGCCTAGTGGATTAACCATGTGCCTCCCACGGCGAATGGTTCGAGTTCGATCCCGAGGCACGCACCGCTGACTTTTCGAAGTCATGTGCGTATTAGAAATTAATTATCACTTGCTTTAACGGTGAAGGAAAATATCGTGAGGAAACCGACTAGTCCTAGAACCAAAAAATTCGAAGACATGTGACGTCCACCAACTCGCACTGGGCCCGCGTGGTGGACTACGGCCCACTCCCTCTCACAGAGAGGAGGCCTGTGTCCCAGCAGTGGGAACATTATAGGCCAATTATGCTATGCTTATATTATATGCTTACCTGCCACCCTGTATATTGTCCATTAGCAAAACGATGGTGACGGATAGATAGGTAAACTGCTATAAACCAGAACCCGAACTTACTAAAAAATCTATCATAATAATATTTAAATCTCATACCTATTTATTTAGCATGCTGCGGATGACTTAACATTTTAACAAGTTAACATTTATGATACTGATATAGATCTTAAGTTCAGTCTGACAGTTGAGTACTTATGCGACCTACCCAAATGTCCTTTAAGATGGTAATGTTCGTCGGGTCGTTGAGCTCCTTATGTCAAGGTTGAGCTACTACGATACCCGGCACATAGGTACGTGCACAGTCAGGTCAGGTCCACTCAAATCTGTATCCGGCTTTTTCCTCTAAAGGCCATTTCAAACTAAGGTAGGTAGGTACATGGTTCTTACATAATTAAATTATGAATTGTCTGAACTTTTAAAGAGACTTAGAAAAAAAACTAAAATAGCCGTGGCCGTAGGCCGCCGTATTGTTGACTAATTGGCCAACAAGCTGTCCCAACAAGGTGGCATGCGACCACGGCTATACCATGGACATTACAATTTCGGGCTATCAGACAGGAATATTTTCTTGTTTCATCCTTTTCAGTTACCTAAATGTTTGTCGTAGTCAGGTTTTAGTTTTTATTAACTTTATTTTTTTATTAACAATTAAGTTAATTGTTAGATACCTATTATTTTATAATATTTATGTTTTTTTTTCTCTTTTATACATAACACTGTATACACAATGTAAATAACTCATATTGGTAAAATAATATAATACGGACCCACATTAAAAACAGAAGCACAAGTACATTTGGTTGAGTTTTAAGAAATATGGTGCAGTACCCCGTAACCCTATCATGTTTTTTGACGTATAGTATCGTTAACGTAAGCATATTTTGAATTTAAAATACAGCAGTCCTGGAACATTTTGATAAAATTTTATACAATTTGCACATTTTAAAAAATACAGAAAAATTAATTAAGTATTCAATTTATATAAATATTGTGTAACAAACGTGTATTTTCAATTCAAAATATGCTTACGTTAACGATACTACACGTCAAAAAAACTCATGATCGGGGTACAGAGGGCCTAGCACGAACGATTTTGACGTTGCGTATCGTAAACGTAAACATATTTTGAATTGAAAATACATGTTTGCTACACAACTTTTATGTAAATTAAATACTTTATTTAAATCTCTATATTTATTAAAATGCGCAAATTGTTTAAAAAAATAACTAAATGTTCTATGACTGTTGTATTTTAGATTTTCGAAATTCGCTTACGTATACGATACGATACGTCAAAATTATTCGTGCTAGGCCCACAGAACCCTTTAGGCAAGCTGTCGGTTCGCGCTTAACTGGTCTTAATGATTTGGTCAGTTGCCATGACGTCACTGTGGTTATGATTAATAAGTTAATTAGTAGATATTAACTAATAAAATCAAAGCGTCGTCAAAAATGCATAAAATTGTGTAAACAAACATTTAGTTAAACGTGTTCTGACGTCTTTGGAGGAAAAACCGAGTCAGGTGCCTATGAATGTCAGACTTTTTGCATTTTGGATGGGTAAGTAGGTAGGTACTTGATTTTCCTCGTTTTATGACAAAAACTTATTAACTAGGTAAGTATAATCACTTATTTATTTTTATTTTTAATAATTATTTTATACACACACAATGTAGGAAAAATAAAAACATTTGAGTACAAAGGTACCTAATTTTTTTCTGTGTTTTAATAACTGTAGAGGCTATGATTAATCATTGTATCAGACTTACGTACTTCTTTATCTATACTTATAATAAATCTGTAGAGAGGTCAATTATGTACATGAAATATATTTTCAAAATAACTATCAGGGGGTGATTAGTGATCGATACTGATGCCAAAAATGCAATCAGTGAATTTTTTGTCTGTCTGTCTGTCTGTCTGTCTGTATGTTTCTTATAGAAACAAAAACTACTCGACGGATTTTAATTAAACTTGGTACAATTATTTTTCATACTCCTGGGCAGGTTATAGTATACTTTTCATCACGCTACAATCAATAGGAGCAGAGCAGTGAAGGGAAATGTTGAGAAAACGGGAGAAGTTACTCCATTTTTTAAGCTTCAGTCGCGTGTGCAGCCTTAATGGTTAAGGCCAGGATATCCGAAATCAACGTATTTTTGATTCAATGGTAAACAGTCAAATATTCTTTGTTTTGATCAGATAAAAATATATGTTGTAGTTTCATAAACATTCTTGATTATTCTATGGTTCAAAACACGATATGTATAACTTCACTCGATCTTAAAATATTACGAAAACAGGGATTTTTTTATCGTTTTTCAGGTCATACGTAAAGTATATCAAACTTATATTCATCAAAATTATGTCAAAAAATAGTCAATAACGTTTAGCAGATTATTCTATGGTTACTTTTTCTCAAAACAGTTTTAATTTTTTTTAATACAATATTATTTAACAAAAGGGAGGAGCGCGAGCGCGCGGCTCGCTTTAGTAGCCCGCGAGGCCTCTCCGAGGTAGGACCTGTGTTCCTTTTGCTGGCTCGCTGCGTTCGAATAATAAATCGACCGAAATATCAGTTTATCGTTATTCCGTGATCGCAATAGTTTGAAAAATCTGTCTGTAAATAATATTGTAGTTTCTAGTACCTATTAATAATTAAATTGTAAATATTAGTTTAAGTAGTAAGTAAATAGTTAATATAGTGATCTAGTATGTACCTATTTAAGAATATAAAAATAAAATATGGGGAATAAAAACAGAAAAAAGAAAAAAAATCAAAATTTGAACTACGAAAGCTTAAAAAAAACCAGCCAAGTGCGAGTCGTACTCGTGCACTAAGTTTGTTTGTAAAGGAATTTTGATGATATTGAAAAAACTGTACTAGTTAGGATACCTATACAATAAAATTGGACAAGCATTCTTTATAATTGTTCCAAATTTGAAGTCGATAGCATTAGTAGTTTCTAAAATAACCAGCTGTGACAGACAGACGGACAGACAGACGAAGTCGCACCATAAGGGTTCCTTTTTTACCATTTTGGTACGGAACCCTAAAAACATAAGGTAAGTTTGATTACTAGTAGGTACCTAACCTATTTATAACTACCTACCTACCTTCAATCAACAATATAATAGGTATTATTGCTGATCGTAACTATCCTTGACACGACAGAGCAATATTGTAGTTGTATTTATATACCTACCTACCTACTTGCTTTCGTCACAGTACTAGCTAAGCCTATCTATAGCTGGGTACCAGTGGCGAAGGGTCAATTTTTGTAAGAGGTAAGCCGGAGCTAGAAATGCTTCTACCTGGCCACGAAAAGCTAATTATAAATATTTGACAATAAATAGTCAATACTGCCTGTGCTACTTTTCAAAGGAAAGTCGGTGGGAATCGTATTGTGGGGACCCTTCGCCACTGCTGGGTACTCACTTAGCAGTGTAGCATGTAATGTATCAGATACGGTATCAAGTGAGTACCTACGTAGGCACGAGCCCGCTGCGAGCCGCACGCGCGTTGCCCGTCGAGTGGCGGTATCACTGCGAACCAGGGACGTGAAAACGAAATGAATTTCGTTCCGTTACACTAAATGTTCCCTCATAACATTCCAAAGTTTGTAACGATTAGTATAGTTACAAACCGAAAAATAACAATAACGTTATAAAAAAATAACGTTATAAAATAACATTTTCGTTGCACAATATTATAAGTAATGTTATGCTTACATCCGCTATAATAACGTTATAGGTAAAACGTTACAGATTCACTTGTAACGTTATTCATAAGAAGTTTTCTTTCTCATTAACCACCACGGCGCCGCGGCCGTCGCACCCCGTAGGTATAAGTCACCGTCGTATTCAAGAGAGAGTGCGTAGGGTAGGTGCGCCTGTTTGCCGACCACCGCCTATTTTCGACCATTTGACGGCACGTAGCTACAGAACTCCGAAAAATTGCAAAACTAAGCCGATTCTTTTTTAAAACTGTGTTTCCGTAGAAACTTTAACCCGGCGTCTTGGGGGTTGGGTCTGTGAGACCCGGCACATTTTATTTTGCTTGAATTTCGGTTACCTACTACCTTTCCGACGTTGCTGTTGTTCTCAGTAGCTGGAGGTATTGAGTTGTTCTAAGCGTTGCAGGCATTGGTCGTGCGACAGCCGCACTGCGAGTTACACGTGCGCAAAGTTGAAAAAGGTCACTAAGACCCACCCCCGCACTTAGTGTAACAATTTTGCGCCATTTTTCACATATGACTTTTACCATACTATGCTGACTGTATCAATGATAATGATGCGGAGTGTTTTTTTTTTTTTTAGATATCCTAGTTTCCTATTAAAATGTGCTATTAAAACATTAAGACTGATTGTTTATTACTATTATGCGATATTTTTCTTTTATTTATTTACATGAATACCTAAAAAAATAAACCGGAACAAATTTGATCTTTTGTCCACCGCTTTCATTGCGTAGATACTGGATACCTATCGGATTTCTTGAAGAATCGTTCGATTCGAGTAATCAGTGAGGACTGCTCGCCCGATCGAATGGCTATTAATGCCGTTGTCCCCCAGGGGTCAGTGCTCCCTGCGACGCCCTTCTTGCTGCATAGCAATGATCTACTAAAGCCTCAAAATATTAACATTGCAGTTTTCGATTAGGGCGATGCCGACGTGGTCAAGTTAAATGCAGCTAAGACTTAGGCCTATCTGTTCTCTGCCAAAAGGAGGCCATTCCAGCCCACTTCTACTTTTCGAGACGTATCATACCGATAGCTAACCATCTTGAGCTTCTGGGCCACCTGGACCTATATTGAGGCCAAGGCTCAATTGGCAGCTAAAAAGCTGGGTATCATCTCAATGGTGCGGCGGTACTTCACGTCTGGACAGTTGCTTTTATTTTACTAAGCACAAGTTCGTTTGTGCATGAAAAACTGCGCGTAACTATAGGATGGCTCAGCCAAGTACCAGCTTGAG
This sequence comes from Thalpophila matura, assembly GCA_948465475.1. Taxonomy (NCBI): domain Eukaryota; kingdom Metazoa; phylum Arthropoda; class Insecta; order Lepidoptera; family Noctuidae; genus Thalpophila; species Thalpophila matura. The sequence continues at coordinate 17,726,176 of OX419187.1, forward strand.
GCGTTAGAGTTGGAGTCCTTTGAGAAAGGTGCCAAAAGCTCATCAACAACAAATTCCTTTTTCAGACTAACCTCCAAAGTCTTGAACATCGACGCAAAGTTTCTAGTCTATCGGTTTTTTTATCGCATACGTTTCAGAGAGTGTGCTTCGTATCTACATGATTTAATTCTTTCCTGCCCTTCTTTCTATCGGACGATCAGAAGCACGAAAATGCGACATAACTTCATGGTTGCCATATCAATAACCCGAACCAAGCGCTTTGATTCCACTTTCATTGTGAAAACCACCCAAACAGTGGAGTGCGCTGCCGAAGTGGGTGTTCCCCATTAGTTATAATCTGGGTGTCGTCAAATAGCGAGTGAATCGATTTCTTCTAGGCAAGCGTGCTCCATCGTAGACCGCATCATCGCGAATTCTTAGGAAGTTTTATTTCATTTTAATTAAATTCGACGAATTATTAAATTCTAGCTGTGCCCTGCGGTTTCACCCCCGTTGCTTGTTTTCGAAGGATAGTTGGGTTTCTACCCATAAATTTGGCTATCATATACAAAAAGATCGAACTCGACTAGTAGTTCCAGAGATTAGCGAGTTCAAACAAACAAACTCTTCAGCTTTATTATATTAGTATAGATGTTGATACATGAATTTTTAGATGATTTTGTCATTTGAATTATAAAGAGAGGTTGATAATTTACTCGTTCAATTTTGTATGCTTACTTTTCTCCACTGAATGCTTTACTTTCAGTAATTTCTAAGTCTTTTCAGTAAGTGGTGGAAAACTGGGTACTAGGTGGTCGAAAACTGAATTTTCCGGTCGAAAACTGGGAGAAACGGCATTTTGAGACATTTAATTATTTTAAAAATAACCAGCATTCTAAATTAACTAAGACTTTAACTTAAATGAAAGAGTATATTAAGAATACATTACTTAATATTATTTTTTGTACTTGTTAGCAGAAATATTATTTTTTGAATTTTGATTTGACAACTAGTAGAGTTGGTCGAGAACAGGCACAATTACCCTATATTATTTGAAGAAAGTTTGCAGAGGTATTCCGGTTTCGCAGTCGCGTTGGTGGTAAAATAACATAAGTACTATTTTTCAATATGCAACTGACATGATGACTTGATCAATAATAATTCGTAGTAATATATAGGATAGTAGGTATTTAGGCACCTGAAGAGTTTTATTACAACCTGGAACTTCACACTTCGACGATTGTTTGTCATCGCTCAATGAAAAATCTCTGAATACAAAATTTTTCTTCTTACGGCTCATGATTTAATAAACTCAAATTATACGATTGAAATCAGATGTAAATAAAAATAAACACGGCGAAATGCTAGGTTGCCGTTGTTGCCAATACTGCGTTCGGGGAATCGCCGCAGATCTCAAGGTCAAGGCTAGCTGGCAACGTTGGGTATCGAAATGAATGATATCGAAATGAATAAACGTTATTATATTATATCGTTATATTAATAACGTTATTATATCGTTATATTAATAATATCGTTATTAAATAGTTGTAGATTTCGTTCCGTTTGTAAGTATCGTTATATACAAAGAATTAATTATGTTACGTTTCTGGTGGAACGGTACAAATTATCGTTACTGGAACGAATCGTAACGTTATTTTGAATAACGTTTCAAGTCCCTGCTGCGAACACAAAGGCGGCTCGCAGTGTGATCCGGCAGCTCGTAGCTAGATACGCGGTGGACCGTGGACGAGCCGTACCCACTTGCAGGTTGATACAGTATCTGATACGTTACATGCTACACTGCTAAGTGAGTACCCAGCTTATTATTATTAGGTATCTACAGATTTCCAGCAAAGTCCCCATAGTCCCCTTAGTCATCATTGTCCCCATCGTCCCCATTGCCCCCATCGTCCCCGTAGTCCCCTTAGTCCCCAAAGTCCCCTCAGTCCCCATAGTCCCCTTAGTCCCCACAGTTCCCTTAATCCCCATAGTCCCATTGTCCCCTAGTCCCCATTGTCCTATAGTCCCTATAGTCCCCTTAGTCTCTATCGTCCCCATAGTCCCCTTAGTCCCAGTCCCTTTAGTCCCAGTCCTCTTAGTCCCCTTAGCCCCCTTTCCCCCTTACAAAAACACTACAGTTCATTGGTTATTAGTCAGATTCAATAAGTGCGCCGCACTATTGAATTTGAAGCATCAAAGAGGATTAAAAACTCATTACTGCCCGCTAAAAGTTTCTTATAGAAAACACTACCTTTGGACGCACTTAAAGGCGAACCAAGTCGTCCTTTTGGAATAGATGGGATGAAAAATATTTGACAATAGTAGGCAATACTGCCCAAGCTATTTTTTATAGGGTAGCCGGTAGGAATCGTATTGTAGGGACCCTTTGCCACTGTAAGATAGATATAGATAGTGTAATATCCACCATAGCCGCATAGCTAGCCATAATCCATAGACCATACCCATAAATAAAAGAAGAGAGATTCGTCGAAAATAATAAAAAAAAACAATTATTATTAATAAAATAAATTGTGTAAGGTGCTTTATAAATGTATTTACAACGTTTTACATAAACCTAGCTACAAACAAAACCCCAATTTTTGAGGGCTTCGTTTCTTAACGAACGAAATTAATGTTAATATTTTGAGCCTGGTAGAATTTATACTGTGACGCAAAATTTTTGTTCAGCGGGGTCAGCGAGTTCATTTAAACTGCGCTTCCGCGTAATTCGCCGCGCGGGGGGAAGGGAGCGCTAAATGCCTATCGCACTCGGATATCGTGGCCTTAAAGCTACATAGAAATTATGTATGACGGAAATGTTCTACATAAAATTATCAAAATATATCCCAGTACAGCATATGTCTATCTTTTATGGTTGACTCGCAATAACACGTGTAACTCCCGATAGCTTAGCAGTTCGGAGCTTTTTGATTGTATTACACACAAGGAGTTACACGCTGATGGAGTCGTGGGCACAGCTATTAATAATAATATTCTGCGGTTCCTTATTGCGATACTTTTCAACAGTATTGTGGATTGACATATTATATTTCCCTACTAAAATACGAAAGTTAATCTGTCTCTTACATCAAAACCGTGAGGAAGGACATACGCTACTTTTTTACTAAAAACGACGGAAACGCGGACGAAGTCGCGGGCAAAAGCTAGTAATAAATAAAATTACAAAAACAGCTTATTTGTTTTCATGCTATGCATAGAATCTATAACATCTCTAAGCTATTCCAAAATTACCATAAGAGAATAGGTAAGGCACGATTGAGGAGAAAAATGTATTCATAATTATGAATTTGAAGGCTATAGATTTCAGAAAGAAATCTCATAATCAACTCACGTTATAAATTACGACATGCTGTAACAAGGGTATCTAATTCCATGAGGAAGGGTTAGGCACCCGCATCTCACCAGTTATGTTTAGGTAAGTACATCCCATGTAAAAAAAGGTGCGAACCTTTTGCCGGGCACAAATCTAGACTCCGGGCTGCCATTGAGAATTGCCTAATGGAAAAATCCAATAACTACCCGGCTCGGGGAGCGAACCCAGGACAACCCTCAGAAAGCGCAGTTGCAAGCACTTGACCACCGAATCAGTTAGACTAGTATAAGTTTAATAGCTTCCACCCGCGGCTTCGCTCGCGGTTTTTGGGATAAAAGGTAGCTTATGTGTTATTCTGATGTATAAGCTACATAAGCTATATTACTGTAAAGTTTCATCAAAATCCGTTCAGTGGTTTTTGCGCGAAAGAGTAACAAACATCCATCCATCTTCACAAACTTTTGCGTTTATATTATAATATTAGCAGGAAAATATTTTTAACCACGTGCCAACAAAATATTAAAAACAAACAAAGGCTCCCGTGAAGTCTGAGAGACAACAGTTTGTACCTCATACATTAAGGAAATGCCAAACTTACTTAATACCATAAAAAGCGCATAATATATAATTCGTCTGACTCGATTAATATACCGCCAGTAAAGAATTATCTTGTTAAAGGGTAGGTAGGTAGGTACTTATGTCTTCCTGGTTCAACCAAAGGCGTGATGACCTGTGACAGCACAACATAAAGTTGCTGGTGAGCGCCAATGACCCTGAACCTTGAGTTTTAAATCTATAATTTCGCCTTCAAATAATGCAAGTAAATTGTGCTATTTTTTTATGTTAAACTAGAAAGTATACACGGTGAAATTTAAGTGGTTGTTCTCCGGCAGCAGAACGATTTGCCATCAGTAGTACTATCGAAACATAGAGTTCAATTTAAAAAATAATATGTTTTTTTTTTCAAATAATCAAAAAAAATATTCATAGACTCGAAAGCGTGAAAAACAATAGTAACTCACTAGATCTAACGTAGGTATCATTATCTAGTCAAAGAGCACGCCGTCGCTCACGCGGTGCCGACAAAGATCACCAAATACGAAAGCCGCCTCACAAATGTGCAGAGCAAAATAAGCTCTCGCGCATGGTGATACGGCATAAACTAGCCTGATCGCCCGTAGCGAGTGCCTACCGATGAACCCCCCCCCTGCCCCGCACTCCTTTAGCGAGTCGTATAATTAAAACAAAAGATGCCGCGCGCACTCAGCGGCCAGCGGGTCAGGTCAGTTGCGCCGCGAAGTTGATGCCGCGAACATCACGCGATGTCGTAGGTACCTACCTACGCGTAGTGAAGTGAGATAACATTGAAATAATGGATCGTCATTACAGTTTCTCCAATTTAGAGTACCTCGCTATGGTGCAACTACGCTAGGGTGAATTATGACTCCCATGCTGCCGTTACGCGGAGCCGCAACACTTGGAGTCGCTCAATCTTCGCAGTGTTCTGAACCCCCAAGTCCCGCAGGCCCGGACGATCGTAGCGGCGACACAGTGCTACTCGATCATGGGGAGTTACAGTGTATGTACCAGAAGTCGATCAGCCGTTCATTTGCGCGAGTTCGGCGAGGAAATCCACAAGTAGGTACTTCAAACGGGATCCTCGTCGAAGTACCTACCTATGTGTATGGCTGTGATGGCTGGGTTTGACGTAAGTCAATACTACGTTTGGAAAGTGCTCAACAATGAAAGACTGCTTAAGTACCTATCATTTTCGTAAAGTAAATCAAATAAAACGTGCTCGATTGTGTTATTGTGTATGGAACGCAGTGGCTTGCAATTCGAAAAATTACTCTGTTACCGGGCCTAAACGTAAGTACCTACTTGTACCTTTGTATTAAATACCGAACATTTAAAAGTAGGTAAGTAATTAAAATCATTGTAAATAAGTTTATTCCATTTTTTTGGATACCTACGCCTTAAATACTTTAATAGGTATCTAATTCAGAAAATATCGTTTTCTAAGATAGGTGCCTACCTACCTAGTAATCTTGTTTTTTTAGTTTCGTGTTCACGTGTTCAATAATTTGTCTATCAATAACTCGGGAATAGTTATCAGCTGATTGATAAACACGGAGGGCAATGACCGCGCGGGCGCGCCCCGCCCGGCCGCGGCCGCTCGCGTCGACGCCGCGCTTGCGTAGCTATCGTTACCTACTATTGGTTTGAGATTTTGTTTTTCACATCATTCTCATCACACCATTCTGCCATTTTTTGATACTATTTTTTTTTTGATATATCAATCGAATGTACTGCCAAGACAAAATCATTTCGCTTCCGTAAAACAACCGCTAAAATTTCGCCGTGTATACATCGATTCTATCTACGAATATTTAACTATTGTAATAAAATATAGTATGAACAAATTCATGAAGCGCTGTCCACCCAAAACATATTAAACAAAATTACTTTCAAACTACTTAAGATATTTTCAGTTTTGTATGAACAGATTATTATAATTATCTATAATTTCTACTTCCAATTTTTTTCATTTAAATAAATATTTTTATTATACTAAAAATAAGTAAGCGCGCTCCTTGATGGGCGAGTCGTATTGCTTGGTGGACGTATGTCGCGTTGCGTGAGCTCAGCACAAATCACTCAAGCTACACCGCACAGATCACTCAAGGCCGTTGGCGCTTATCAGCACCTTAAGCTGTCTTCAGACTACGCTATACTATACGGGGTGGCGATTAGGTTATCACATTAAATGAAACCATGTATCCTAAATGGCGTTCTTTGTACATACACAATAAAAAAAATTGCCGGTTGCCGCTTTTACAGGTCAGTAAATGTACCAACTTGTATTAACAGTTGTACTATTTATTGGTACATTTACTGACCTGTAAAAGCGGCAACCGGCAATTTTTTTTATTGTGTATGTACAAAGAACGCCATTTAGGATACATGGTTTCATTTAATGTGATAACCTAATCGCCACCCCGTATAGTATAGCGTATGCTATATAGTATAGCGCGCCATACAAAGCCATACTATACGAGTATAGTATAGCACAGTGTGAACGCGTCCATAACAATGTATGGTGCGCGATATTGTCGTGCTATGAGCTATATGCTATAATGCTATATAGTATAGCATAGTCTGAAGACAGCTTTAAAGTCTGGTAGATAGATTTATTGGGTTTTTGTTTTGCGTGAAATGTAGAGGAAAGGCGGGTGGCGTTAACTCCATACAAACGTATTTCCCTGTTTTATCCCTGTTGTATAGAGCTGTTTAATTCTCTAATCTATAAGTGGTTAATGTCTTGCCGAGCGCATTTCCTCATAAGACACCTCGTGTTTATTTCAGATCTGATATAATGTCTTTGGGAATATCCATTCAAACGGTCAAACCGCAATATTCTATAACACTATGCGGTGACATCTAAATGATTAATGAAGCCATTACGACAGCATTTTTGTTTAATTAATTATTTAGAGATAAAGCAGTCTTGGTCACGGTCACAGTAAAGCAGTGCTGGCCCCGCTGGCCCAATAGTAGGGGCCCCGGCTAAGTCGGTCGTGGGTTCGAACCCCGGCAGGCGCACACTTTGTGCAATTTCTTTCGTCACCATTGCTCTAAAAACAGTGAAACATCGTGAGGAAACCGGCATGTTCTAGAACCGAAAATTCGAAGATGTCCACCAACCCGCACTGGGCCTGCTGGTGGACTATGGCCCACTCCCTCTCACAGAGAGGCGGCCTGTGTCCCAGCTGTGGGGACATTATAGGCTAATAATGCTGTTATTACGTTATGGCGCTCCGAAACAAGCTAGTTTTATGGCAATTTCTAGCTGCAATTGTATAGCCGCGAGTTGATCTCGTATATCGTGTAACTTGGTAGAATAATTGCCACAATCTTGCAGTATAGCCCGGATATTGCAATGAAATTAAATAATGGCAGGCGCGGTCGCAGCCGACGATTTGGGGGGGGGGGGGTACATACCGCAGCTGAAGACTTTAGGGGGGGTCATACCGATTAATGCTGACATGATATACCGTGAATTACCGTGTTTGGTGCATTTTTCTACGATTTGGGGGGGGGGGTCATGACCCCCATGACCCCCCCCCGTGGGACCGGCCTGAAATTGAAATTCTTTATTCTGTAAGTAGGTTATAAATAACACTTTACACGTCAATATTTTTACTAGATCAGTTTGGTGTTTCCTACCTGACTACCTCTGAGAAGAAACACCGAAAGAATAATGGTACATCACAATAAATGCTGCAGCAAAAAGAACAGCTTCACTGTCCACTATTATATATAAATATTCTCACTTGCTCAGCTCTACAGTCACCAATTCCTGGGCCCCAAGTCTGCTAATGCAATTGTTATAATCGTGTCAGAATAGTGTCTCAATGGCATCGTTTTGACCAATGACGAAAGAGTTAGTCTTACTCTAAGCCAATGACCGCTTAGGTTTTGATAGTAATGGTGTCGTTATGACACCATTCTTACACTATTCAAATAGCAAAATTGGGGCTCTGCACTTCTTCAGCAATTCAGTTATTGCTATCTTGTTAGAATACACTCTGCAATACATCAGACAAGAAGACAATAAAGTAAAATTCACGAGCAAATTTTAAAAATATTTTGTAGATTCTATGTAAGTGTAGGTGTTGAGTATATATATAGGTTATAGATGTACCTGAAATTAAGTTTACTGTAAGAGACTCAATGTTAAAGCAGCATAAACATAATTTGAATTCCCGCCCTTTCCAATCCTACCATTTCCTGCGCACACAGCGCCACCTATCGTCTTGGACACTCACTAGGGAGTTCCCCGCCATATCTCACCACTGAACATATCGACTCCGTAAAATTATCGTGAAATACTGCAACCAAGTGATAAAAGACAATAATTGTGTGTGCCATCAAACTACTATCATCCAAATCATCAAGAATTGGGGCGCCCCACAGCACAAAATCATAAGGTATTCGGAGCCAGCCGGCCCTCTTCCGCGAGCTTCGGTGAGTCCCTTTTACCATCCCTTTAGATACAGTCCGCTTTCCCATCAAATAAAATCATTCTTTACCACTCAATGATCTCACAGTTAAACTGCGTAAGAAGTTTTGTGGGGTAATGTGTTTAGTTTTAAGATGTTTTTAAGTGAATAAATCATTTATTCATTCATATCTTGCATTGCTAAATTGCAGCAAGAGTATCGCCGTAAATATTGTTTACCTGTTCTCAGCAAGATTTCCAGCAAGATGCAATTTTGTCATTTACATGACAATGAAATTGAATAGAGATGACAATTGACCTAAGAGCTGTTTTATTTAATCGCCGTCTCTAAGTAAGGCGGATTATGTATTGGCCTAAAGCTCCATCTATGAACAGCTCTTTAAACCTGTTAAGTATATACATAGTGTTATAGGCAGTACAATGTCATATTAACGATCGTCAGCCGCAGCGATTGATTCCACAAGATATCGTAGTGTTAACTCACTCATAGATGGCGTTACTGACATTTTTCTTATTCATTTACCTACTTACCTACACACATCAAAAAAAGTTTGCGATCATTTTGAAAAATCAATACTTAGTTTAATTTTTTATTTCTTTTTTTTTAAAGAAATAGTTTTATTTTTAAATTTAAAACTGGGATTTATATTTAAAGAAAACACACAACCACGGGGTCTCATCAGGAACAAAGGAACATTTGTTGAAATAACTCTTATTAGATGACGTTATATGTATCGATTTGTTATTGAAGTTTGTGTAAAATTGAGAACATGAAAAAATACATCATGAAAAATATTTGTTCAAATTTTGAAAAATCCTTTAAGGACAGAAAAATGTATAGCCCGAAGATAGCCCGCGCTAAATCGGTCACATTTATTTGTATGAGATGAGGCATCTGTACGTATAGTATTATTATTATCTGTGACACAACTAAGAATTTTTCTTGATAAAGTTCAATTTAAAAAATTATATCAGCAGCTAGTGATCGCAAACTTTTATTGTTGTGTGTACGTACCGCAGTATTCTGTGGTAGCGGGAGAGTGATTAAAATCATACCTATGGGTATGATTTTATTTCGTGTACTTACAAAAAGTCATGTTAAACGGCCGTTTTCAATTTATCGGACTGTTATCTTGTCGGTGAACTCGGCCCTAAACCAGTAAACCCCCCTAATAAACGATGATTAAATTAAACAGTTCTTATGTCAATTTTCATCTCTATTCATTGTCATACAAATGACAAGGATAGTTTTAACTATGTATAATCAGTGGTTAAATTATGAGGCGTTTAAAGTAAGGGGGTGAGTCGCCATTCGCCTTTAACGATTACTGGACTAAAATGGATATCCTTTTAACCATAACCATACCATCACGTAGCAAACTCACTTATCAAGTCTTATACACAAAAATATTATAAAATAGTCAACAGTTCATTAGCGACGATTAATCTAACTTTCCTAATTATTAAATGACCATCATAAAATTTTCTGCATTAGTATAGTAACGTCTATATTTAAACTGCGATATTATTATTGCGATCCAACAGACAAACTATAAATATAGTTTTGTTGGACATTATATTATTTTATAGACCTTATTATGTACCTTTATAATAAACAAATAAATAAATAATCATCATACAAAGCGTAACATTCAAGATGTCGTAAAAATCTTTTTATTTGTCAACAGTAAGGGGCGACGCAGCCGACAGACTTTTTGTGCGATCGAGTCTGCCGCGCTTTGCAGCGCTCGAACAATGTGTTCACTAATAAAGTTTCTCAGATTGTTCGAGCGCTTCAAAGCGCTGCAGACTCGATCGCATAAAAAGTCTGTGTCGCCTCTAAGTAATTATGTACTACAGGTTTTAGAAGGTAATACTGGTTTTTATACGAAGAAGGAGGTAAACTTTACATCCTACCCACCTATTTAATGTATTGTATCCTTTACATTGTAAACTAATTGAGATACAGATATGGAGTCATTACCATTGAAGATCATGTTTGTGTTTATTAACCGTCTTTTAAAGTCGAACAATTAATTTTAGGTGGCTGGGGGAGCTTCCAATTTAATATTGTTGTTGGAGTGGTGCTCTCTCAATGTATGGGAATATCTAAATGTGGGAAAAGAGATCACTGAAGATCTACCACATACTACTTAACCGCATTTCGGTCTTGAGAACGCTATTAGTCCGCTTTACGTATTGGTGCTATATACAACGTGTCTCACTGCTGTACCATACATTTGTGTCTACATAAATCGACAAAATTAGAACACAGATGAATTATTTTTCCGCGATTTTAGGGTTGGTCTCATAATAAAAATAGCTTGACACATAAATACAGCATTTAAACGGAACCAGCCTATCTTTCCAAAATATACAATTATTGTGATGTTTGGTTTGGAGAACGGCCATACAAAACTTGTTTTCCGGACTCTATGCGGTTAGTTTTCACTCCTTTGCGTACTGGCCTTGAAGATATACATCGTATCGTAAATACGCACCGGATCCACCCTCACAAACTTACTTTTAAGTCCCAGTAAAAACTGTAGATACCTATAAAGATCAATCAATCAAACCGGTAACCAATTATATCAATCCGCAAACTTCATAACTATGCCCATAATCACTGCCATACTATAACGAGTTAACTGTCCAGTAACAGTAACTACTTGTATCAAGATCATCCGGCGTACGTGACTGCGGCGGCGTAATCTAATAAAGTTTTCTTAGGTAAGATTGGTTTCATCTCATACTGCCTGTGCCCCCTGGTTTAACCCCCGTTGCTCGGCTCCTAAGGATTGTAGCGTGATGTTAAATAGCTTAAACTATTCTTCATGAATCTGGCTATCATACACAAAAAGATTTTTTCGAATCCGACTGGTAGTTTCAGAGATTAGCGCGTTCAAACAAACAAAAAACCCTTCAGCTTTATAATATTTGTATCGATTTAAGCTTTAAAGACATCGCTAAACGATTGGTTGACACTTCCCATGATCAAGGGCTGGCTATTAGGTACTTCGGCCAAAGGTTACGCATTGCCATACAATGTGGCAATGCTGTTAGTCTTTTGGGCACGCTACCAGTTGACAGCGATGAGAAGGTTTTTTTGATACTTTTTAGTTTGTTTGTTATCTTAACGAATATACTTAATGATAAGTTTTTTTATTATTAAATTATAGGCTCGCGTTTGACCGCCATCTCGCCTGATGTTAAGTGATGATGCGGTCTACGATGGAGCACGCTTGCCTGGAAGAAACCGATTCACTCTCAGTTTGTTCTTCCTTTTTGTGCATAAGATTGTATATCTATACTAATATTATAAAGCTGAAGAGTTTGTTTGTTTGTTTCAACGCGCTAATATCTGGAACTACCAGTCGGATTCGAAAGTATTTTTCGCATATTATGATAGCCAGATTCATTAGGTATAGGCTATTTAACTGCATCACGCTACGACTATCAAGAGCCGAGCAACGGGTTTGAAACCGCAGGGCACAACAGTAAACTAGTCTCTACCAATAAGTTGCTGACCGAGGGAAAGTACTAAAATATCCAGTCACCAAATCAGTTTAGATACTTGAATCATAGGTTAAGTGACGATTTTTTTTCCAAAACCATGGTTACTTAATGTTAATTCTTTGTAATATGGGTTATGTATTACCTGAAATAAATGGATTTTATTTTATTTTATTTATTTACCATTTATAAATAAAGATCACGTGTTGCCAAGGTCAGTGAAATGTTGAATCGTTTCTATATCGTTAAAATTAACTGGTAGTTTTGCTTCTCTGACGCAATAAATAGTAGTTAAAGTTTTTTTTTGTCTAAAATTGATATAATCAAACGAGACAGTTAAATCTTATGATTGTAAACGCTTTGAATTTATTATAATCACTAGCTCTGCCCCACGGGTTCTTTTTTCAGATTATTATTTCGCGCTATTAGTTCCTTTTCGCTTAGCGTTATTTCTGACGTTCTTTCTTTTTGCTCGGCTCCTAAGGATCGTAGCGTAATGTTAAATACCCTATAACCCTGAAATCGCGAAAAAAAAATCAGCTATTCCATACATTTATGTTCACAAAACTCAACAAAATGTATGGAACAGCTGATATTTTCTCATCCCATAGTAAAAGTTGTTCATAATAATGAGTACAATGACCCCATAAAATATTTCCACTGTTTAACCTGCCACCCTGTATAAATGGTATACGGTTCAAACAAACAAACTCTTTAGTTTTACTATATTAGCACAGATGACAGGATAAAAAAAAAACTATTAAATTGATTACTTGTCTTAGTTACTTGTAACTTTTGTGCGTCATTTCATTATTACAAAAAATGTTTGATGTTTGGCATGAGGAACACCGCCATATACTTGTAATTAACCTTTTTGTGCCAAATATTTATTATGCAAGTAAAGGGAATGATGTTTTTATTATGATAATTAGATAAATTCAGTAATTAAAATAATTTAAAAGCTATGTACCTATCCATAATTTTGTAATTTATACATTTTGTCGATTTACTAAGTGAACACAAAATGTATGGAACAGCTGATTTTTTTTCGTGATTTCAGGGTTGCTCCCATAGTAAAAGTTGTTCATTATTATGAGTACAATGACCCCTTTTCGGCTTGCGCATAAAAGATTAATCTGCTGTCAGTCTAACGCATATTAACTAACTTATAACAATAAATTTAACATCATATTTTCTGACTACAATATAATAATACAATACAATATAATAATAAGATCGAGAGATCTTATCACAGCATAAAATTCGGTATCGAATATTAAGTTGCATCAGTGTAGCACCAGAATCTCATGGCATAAAAAAAATGATTTTAGCACGACAATGCATACTAGTCACTTTTCAAATGAAGTACGAGTTGTGTAAAATTCTGAAAATTGCTAGTGCAAGCTACTAATGGATGAAACTAATGGATGAAAGCAACTCTTTCATCCATTCACCCCAGTGCTGGTAGCAACAAATTTTAATCTCTACTTTTGCCATAATATTCTGGTTGACCTATAGTAGGTAGTGATGTGATCTATTATGAAAGACTTTGTTGCAATGATGTACAAAAATAGCCTACTGTGTAAATTAAGTGAAACGTTTAGATCGCATTACAATATTTATGAAAGTTTAGTTTAGTTTGCAAGGTCTATAGACAACTTTTTGAACCGATAGAAACAAAATAAAAAAATCCCCCGAGCCGCATATCAAAATTTGAGTAGACAAAGAAAGACACCTAAAAGGCAATTTTACATTCTACTAATTCAAATGTTCAAAATATAGTTCCGATTTAGATGCCATAAAAAGCATTCTTTTAACAAATACGACAAACGTGAACTTATATCGCAATGAAAGTTGATAAGAAGCAAAGCGGGCATTATGTCTGTATTTGTACTTAGGTACCTGTGATGAACAATAAATAAACTATTCTATTCTATGTTAACATTCTCGAAGTGGCACGTAAATAACAGAAAAAAATATAGGTACTTACTCTCTGTAATATTATGACAAAATTGATTACAGAATACCATTTTTAGTCAATTCAAAATCTAATATCAGTTCAGTAAACTGTCAGTGTCTGTCATAGTGCAAAAAAATTGGGCTTCTGGGCACAAATAAACTGGCACAGGATCTAAATTATGGAAAACATGCAATAGAAAAAACTTATATCAAGCAGTAGTATTGTGGAGGCTAAAATAACACAAAAGAGGACCCAGTAGCCCTCTCGTAAGCGGGATTGTCCGAAAGGGATACCGCTGACCCGGACAAAAGGGCTAAGGAAGGAACACGGGTGGGTTTTAGTCAGTAAGAGTCTGACACTCCCTTCCGCTCCGCCCAGAGCGGGAAGGGTCATTTGATGATTTCCCATCCTCAAAAAAAAAAAAAAAGTAGCCCTCTCGTCTGTCGGCTGACCCTCGAAAGTTCAACGACAATAGATAATCAATTGTGCCTCATTAGCAACAGCCAAAGGAATAACTTAACTACTAATAAGTACCTAAGTATACTTTGTTTGGCGCCAGTCTTCCAAGACATTTCTTTTATATGACAAACCTGACTACAATCCATAAATAGCATGGATATGCCTGCCAAACTGAGTCATTCCCATCACTATGTCCGTCACGTAGGCTCTATGAAGTAGGTACTGTTGACGTCACGTACACCATGACGTACGGCCTCTCCTTCATACCAGTCAATATAAGAACGTTATGGAAAATATTGGCTTATCTCTGTTATCATCAGTGGTCGGAGTAAGCAGTGCTAATTCACCTAAACTTCGAGGAACATGCAGAGACGAAAACTGGAGACTTCCTTACAATATCATTTTTTTCAGGACGAAAATTGTCACGGGTTCCGGGACATTACTTAAATACATAAAGATAAAAAAACATTATCGATGAAAACTTCTACTATCAATGAAAACTGTCCCCAATTCCTCAATCAAGTATTAATGACATTGAAATGACTTAGCCGTCACGTAGACCCAGTAAACTACGCATCTTTAACGTCACGTATGACGAGGATCTTCTCATTGAACCCTATCAGCAGTCACCACATGGACATGACCACAATAAATACCTGTGGTCATGACACATAAGATACTAAGAAATTATAAATGTAGAATTAGGTTTCAAAAGATACAACATAAGAAATAGATTTAGGTTACAAAAAAAGTGTAGATTTGAGAAATTGTTTCTTATTTTTCCTGTCGCATGTTTGTGTTTTTTACTCAGAATATTATAATACATTTTATAATAACATACATACATACCTACTATTCGTATTTTTGTAGATACTCTTTTTTCAACCCATTGTAAGAAGAATGAATAGAATTTTGTATTCATGACGATTCAATGTTAATCAATTGCAATGATCGTAAAAAGGGTATTCATTAGCTGTACCTACCAATCATTCCAAAATCGTGAACAAAAAGCTTGAAAATTGCAAGCTACAAAAACAAACGAAAGTCAAAGGTTGCATATTATTAAAGACTATAATAAGACAATATGTTGACTAGTTAAACTAGGGAAGTATTTTAAGGACAAAAAGGACGTTTTCATCATTCGATTAACTCACAGAACCAACCTTAAAATCCCGATTTTTTATCACGATTTCTGGCCTGTAATTACTGATGTAAATCGAACATGATTTGAATACTAAATAGGTACCCTCCTTCAAAGTGTTCCTCTTTCAACCAATCATCCTGTATATCCATTATATTTGTTATAAGAGCCAAACCCAATAGTCGTCCTACAAATACGCGAATCCATTGTTTTAGCCAATGTCAAGAGAAAATTAAATGAGTCAATGTACTCAGACGGGTCACTGCTTCGACCTCAGATGTCGCATTCATGTTTAAATGATTGATTTTTCACTAACTTTTATGGGTGTATTGATGATTCAGTCCTTTGTACTATGATTATCAATACATGCATGTAAAACTCAATTGAGACAAAAAGTTGCATTTTTTTATTTAAAAAATATTTATTAACATAATTTTAACAGGGATCCAATGTGATTTAATAAACTCATATAAAAGTAGGTACTCTTGACAAAACTAACAAAACGAATATATATTTAAAAATAATAAATATCTCAAAACGCGTTGAAGTCTTTTGCTCTACTTATAAAAAAACGTTTGACGTGGCTTTTTTTGGTCCTTACAATTTAATCTAAAATCTCGAACTTATTAAAGTATTATATAATTTGAGATTGACGTTTGTTTACTGTTTCACTCACGATATTTTTTAGGACTATCTGATTGATTTCGAGCCTATAATGAATACGTGGGGAAAACCATACACAATGTAATCATTAATGACACACGAGAATTATACAACAGAAAAAATCATATCAGCTTGGATTTAAATAGGTACCTATATATACCTACTTCGTTATATGCTTTGCCCTTCATAGGGCAAATGTAATGTGATACAGTTCAGGGCAGTTCTCAGCGAGGTCAGGGCAATACATAATTAACTTAATGGCTCATTAATAAATAGCGACCAATTTTAATTATACCACCCACGGGTCTGATAAACCCATAAAATACTACTGAGACTAGCTAACTCAGTGTTTTTAGGTGAGGTGGTCAGTGATAGCACAGATAATATAATACTATAGATACCTAATATAATACTATACGGTGATAGTGAGGTATCTATGCGAGGTACCTACCGCTATCAAATACAATTATCCAAGATCTTTGAGTCAAACATATATGTTAATGTAATATGGACATATGAGTCATATCGACGTCAAAGATTTTTAAAATCCTTCCTACTAAATATTGGGTCAAAGGTATGATCCTAAAATGATCATAATGATAATTTTGATAATGTAATACACCCCTATTATCTAATCCTAACTCTGCAGCTAAAGGTTGAACGGGTTTGATTCCCAAGTTAATTAAGCTTTCCGGTTCTCACAAATTTTATTATTTCCGAAACAAGAATCGTTTCCTAGAACGGGCATAAACTCAAACTAGAAGAAATGTAAACATTATTTTTTTCTTACAAAGATTGAGTGATTCATTTTCCTGTGTGATTATATAACAAAGTAAACATCTTATAAACACTTCAAATCTATTGGTATACTTCTGGTAAATATTACCATATCTACTTCGGTCTTTTCCGTTATTAAGTAAATACGAAACAAAACATAGCGGTATTTAAGCAATTTTTAACGAATAACGACAAAAGATAGACAATTAAATGCACAACATCTAATAATCCTTCTTTACCAATATCATCGTCTTCATAGCTTGGGGGACGTCCATTAATCATGTGATGTTTTTTAGCAACTTTTTACGTGGTGAGGTTTTAAACTAACCCCTCCCCCCCTACCCAAGATCACGTGAATTTTTTTGGTAAAAATTATCTTAATTTTTTTCAGAATATTATCTTTAAATACAGCAATTTTTTTTTCGGTTTAGAAGTCGCGCATACAACGTAAAAATAAATACACGTGATATCTGACTACACCCCCCCTCCCCCCCTGTGATGTTTCGTGATTTTTTCCGAACCCCCCTCCCCCCCTTTCGAGCCTCACGTGATTAATGGACGGCCCCTTGACATGAGAATGAGATCCTTTCATCATTTGGAAAATGTATTTTTTAAGTAGGTACCATTTAATCAAAGATACAAGCAATACGATCCGTTTTCAGACAGAGAAAAATTACAATGAAATTGAACGAATGATAACATAACTAAATAAACATAAACATGTCAAATAAATCCACATCCTGTCAATAAACCCAAATAAATATTTAGTCTTAATTTTGATAAATAAACACAATTTAAACAAACAACAGTACAATGTCACGGTCAGATCTTGTCATTAAATGAATTAACGACTTCCTGATCGACGCACTGGTTTTGTATTGAGATGACCAATGAATACCATTTAGATCTTGTCACTGATGTAATAGAGGTCAACTGAAGACGGTCATTTTAAAATGTGTCGGTTAAAATCATAATCAATTATCTGCCGAAAGACATTCACTGCTGGGTTGAAGCTTTCTTTTTAGGGTTCCGTACCGTTCCGATCACGCAGTTTTTTGACACATTTTCTTCGTATACGTACAGTCTGTCAGGTATTTTTGGGAATTAACCATCGTGTATGTTGCTAAGCCCGTAATACGACAAATATATGCCACATATATGTCCAAATAGCCCATAAACCACTCAAACGCATGTAGATGCGCCGGCGTCTGTTCAAAGTGACCCCCAGGAGACTGCGACCTTGGCAGTGACTGCAGCTCTTAGCTACACCACGCCGCGTACTGATCATACTAATGATGGCTTTATTTATACATAGCCCACGGTTTTGCCCCCGTTGCTCGGCTCCTAAGGGTCATAGCGTGATGTTAAATAGCCTAACCGTCCTCGAGAATTGGGCTACAAATTAATGCAAAAATATTTTTTCAAATCCAAATGGTATTGTTCCAGAGATTAGCGGAAATTTTTAAACAAACAAACAAAAACTCTTCAGCTTTAATATTATTTTGTATATTTCAATTAAGTACCGTAAATTATTTGTACTGCATAATTTTGACGCAAAGGTGACTAAACGTATTAAATGCCTTGTTTGACAAAGATCAGATGTTTTTTTGTTTATAATTATTCAATCCTGTATAAATAAACTCCATTTATTTATACAGGATTGAATAATTATTGAATATCAAATATTGTACTTAGGTGCACGGTTGATGTCTTAGCTGAGCAATCGGTCTCTGCGCTGAGTGTTGCGAGTTCGATTCCTGCACTGAACAAATATTTATTTATTTATTTATTTATTATAACGGTATACACCAATTACAATAATTATTAAGAAGCCTACCTACTTATTTATAGAGACTTAACTAAAAATAAACCATAAATACCAACTTACCTACTTTAAAAGAAAAGAAAAAAAATTCAAAAAGACTAAAAAAAAAAACAATTCAAACACGCAGTCATTCATCCTTCTCACAGAACCGCAAACACTATCGCAAAATATCCTGCCATCCATCCGCAAACAGATCACATTCAGGATTGGTTACATACATTCACATTTATATGGTCAAAGATAGTTGTTTCGCGTTCAAACCCACCCACGGTACTGAAAAAATAACAAGAATTAGGCAGAGTTAAAAAAAATATACATATTGAGTATGTGACGGTGAAGTAAATGAGAGAATGAGCTTTAATTTTTTTAAATCTTAGGAGCAAAGTGGTATCGGTCTTTTTATTTTCTAACCTACTCATTAACTTCACTATTCTGACACACTACAATATAGTACACTACACACTACATAATAGTGTAGCTAAATTTATTACTACTGAATTTTGTATAGGTAAAGAAATATCTTTAACTATACAAAATTCAGTAGTAGGTAATTAATTTTGCTACACTTTTGTGCATACAGCAGATTATTTTCCACCTTTATAAATAAATAATGCTCTCATTGCCGTCAGCCATCATCGTCACTTATTGCTAATTACTTCGTCCACAATACTATATTAACATCAGACTTTATGCGGAACTCGACCTCCACTATTCTTATGGAAACAGTCCTTCGTATGCTCAGATCATAGAAACAAGGAGATATGCCATCATAGCAAATTAGTACGGGAACAACTGATGCCACTTTTAGTACATTTTTCGACACAATTACGTGCATAATTAAGCGCTCCTTGTGAATAAAAAGATCTCCCACGCATTGAACATTCCGCACACCCTCAATCTAACACTGTTAATCGTCACTCAACACTAGCACTAAACTAAAACACTGTATTTATACCATCGATCGTGTTCGGTTCGTCAGTATTATCAATATTGTAACACGGATGTAGGTAATCGCCAACATGGTGTAATTTTTACATCATTCTAATGTATGGTATTTGGTGCTGTTTTCAGTAGAAATATACTCAACATGCAATGCATTAGATCGGATCTACGAAATTTGAGGTTTTCAGGACAGTAAAATTTAAAATAAGATTCGTTATTTTGTCACATTATATGGGAACTGAACACTGACTTTATTGACTTATCTATGTACCTATTTCCTACGTGGATAGAGATAGGAAATCCAGATACAGAACAATATTGTATCTAGTCCCGCCCACAAGCCTATTATATCTAGTTAATTTTATTATCTCTCTTCAACATAATTATTATTGACAAGCGCGTGAACAAGGCAAAAAGCGACATCCTACACAAGGCAATTTATTATAACAATAATTAGTTCTTCACAATAACCGAGTAAAAAAAAACACTTTTCTCACAAAATGACCTATAATTTCTTACTGATTGGCTTAATCACGACTGTATAAATTATATGCACACGTGCATCACTGCACGTGTGCATATAATTTATGTGCATATTAATTTGCATTTGTAATTGATGACTATAATCGCAGATTTGATTAGATTGTTTTACAGGGTGCCTGTAATTGTATATCATGAAAGGTAATCTGCCCCCCTAGTCAAGTTTCTTTCTGTTAGCGTTAACGCCAAACGCTACGGATAAAATGTATGGAAGTGACATTTGTGAGTCACTTGACTTTTCCGCAGGTAATGTCAAAGCCATACATTTTGTACTTATCGTTTGACGTGAACGCTAACAGAAAAGCTACTTGGCTAGGGCTTTTGATCTGATGGTTTTTGCAACTGCGTACCTTTAAGGCGCAGATATATACGACTTTTAAAGATTTTAAATTAAAGATCACGTCTAAACGAGTAGTGTTAATGATTTGAAAAAAAAAATATGCTAAACTAGAGCATTTTCTTAGTAATTTGATTAGAGTATATTTTAGATTACGTTTATCTACGTAGTGTAATTAATTTGTAATGTTAGGTCTATCGCGTTCAAAAAAGTGAAGATCGCGCGAAAACTATTGAGCGTATTTTTACGAAACCTTTACCATTTTAAAGATAATTTAACTATGTAACTTTTAGTTAGTGTTATTTTTTTAAATAAAATATTTGTTAGTAAAAAGTAATAATACGTGTAATTCGGCACAGCGCGCTCCTTGATAGGCGAGTCGTATTGCTCGGTGGACGTATGTCGCGTTGCGAGGGCTCAGCGCAGAACACTCAAGCTATACCGCCCAAATCACTCAAGGCCGCTGGCACTTAGTAGCGCCTTAAGGAGTTGAACTCTTTGCCTGAGTCTGCCTTTCCCGATAGTTATTTAGAACTTATACGCGTAAGAGATAACATGTACGCGTGACTTGAAGATTCCCATCTTCAAGTCACGCGTACATGATATCTCTAAGCAAGCGTGCATCGTCGACTTAATCACATCTTACCATCGGAATACATAGTGGTCAAACGCGAGCCTATATTGAAAGCAGCAATACCTACCCAGGACGACAAACAACTAAAGCATTCGACATTCGGACTGGCGAGTGAGAAAATCGTGAATTTGACGTTTATTGTTTGCCTGATAATAATAATTACTTAATAAGTATCACTATATAATAGCTGTGCCAACCTACTAACCTTGGTAATAAGATAAGAGAGAATTCTAATGGTTGGGTTTTGAACACTCGATATCACGCGAGCCTGACCGACAGCCTAGCTATTGGGCTAATGTCGCTTCTAAATAACAATTTTCCCAGCCTATAAACAGAAGAACCTTTTTCAAGGAAATTGACGACACTATCCACCACTTAACGAATAGATGATCTACTAATTCCGAGAAGCAAAGTTAAAAGTTCAAGGTGAGTGTTTATGTTTACGAACTATTTTGCTTGTTACAAACAAGGACAACATGAATGGAAGTTAAAGTTTTCCACTTTTAACTCAGTTTTCGAAATCAACGAGTTTGAGGTAGCTTATGTCACAATGTAGATAGATCAGAAGGTTTATTTCGTCAGTATGATGATTGTTTGTGATGCTATTATGCGATACAACAAAAACTTGTACCTACCTAAGTCTATTTTGGGTGAATGTATTTTTGTAAAAACTCATAGAACAAAAGGTGTTGTTATGATGTTAGGTAATACAATCCTGTAGGGTTGTTGGTGTTTTACCAATAACCTTGTTGTATATAAAAAAAATATTAAGTAGTACAAAGCCAACAGCCTAGCTAAAATAATAAAATTGTCTGGCTGTTCAAATAAATAGAAACATATTGTATGAATTTTTGGAGCCTTCACATCAAAGTCTTTGACGTTCAGTGTGAACGATCGTGAAACAATGTGTTACAATTGATGCAGGTATTATTAAGGTGTAGGTAAACCAAGGATGTTGGCTTTGATTATCTTTAGAAAAGTTTCACTGCAATCTATTAGTTTATCAGACGGTACCGGTCTTGATCTTTTGTAGCTTAATTGTATTTGGTGGTAGAAAAACAACTTTTCAAAAACTTTTTTTGAAGGCGGTTTTTACTTTTATTGAAACGTTTTTTTTATTTTGCGTGACGTTAATACACGCGATCACTAGTCGATTAACTACGGACTAACCTTCAAATCAAGAAAAAAAACCACTCGACTAAATGTATGAAACAGCTTATTTTTTCGTGTTTTCAAGGTTGTTTTCTTAGTTAATCGAACTATAATAGTATCGAATACTGTACTCTCCTTCAATTGCACCCTCGTCCTAATGTAGGTACTACTGTATAATGGAATTTCATTATCATTGTTTCAGCCAAAATACAGCATGTAACAAAAACCCTGTTCGATCCTAAAGGGGGGCATTATACTCATCATTATGAACAAATTTTGTAAGACACAAACCCGAAATCGCAAAAAAAAATCTGCTGCTGTTCCAAATTCAAATTCATTTATTTGTGAACACAGGGTTATAGAGATGTTACAATAAATTTTGGTTCCAACCATGTTCCGCCAGAAGGCATACAAAAATAATTAGATGCATTACATATCTACAATAACATTATGTCTAATTAAATAATACATGCAATAATAAGGCAATAATAACAGATGCAATTAATAATTAAATCATAAATTAAATATTAAGTTCATTATAATCTTAACTAATTATTACTTAAAGATGAGTCATTCAAAAAGTCATAAACCGAGTAATAACATTTTTCATACAATAGGGCGTAGGGCCTTTAATTTCCTTCTAAATAAATGTATATTAAGACTGTGAAATGTCTTTGGAAGTTTATTATAAATCTTGGGTGCCAAACAAAATATACTTTTTCCCATAAGAGCTGTAGCACATGGTCGAATACATAATTTATTATTACGCCTATTGCGAATGACAACATCAGACAGTTTGGGAAATAGATGGGGGTTGAGCTTAACAAACAACGCTATTTCAAAAATATAGAGTGACGGAAGTGTTAGAATTTTATATTCTGAGAAGCAAGGTTTACAGCTTTCCGTCGATTGAAGACCAAACATGGCTCTAATACATCTTTTTTGAGACTTGAAAGCCATGTCTTTGTCAGTAGAGTTGCCCCAGAAGATAATTCCGTATCTTAGAACGGACGCAACTGTACCATGATACGCAGTGAGTAAAGCTTGTATGTTCACTACTGGTGCAAGTTTATAGAGTGCATAGGCGGAACTACTGACTCTTTTGCAGAGGTGTTCAATGTGGGTCTTCCAGTTTAACTGCTTATCAATGGTTCCATACATTTTATCGATTAGGTAGGTATGTGAACACAAATGTATGGAACAGCAATTATTATTTCGCTGTTTTAGGGTGTTCACCGCGAGAACTGCCAATTTGTTTGCGAACGTTCGAGGGAGAATCTCACCGTGACATTCTCCCTCGAACGTTAAAAAACAAATTGGCAGATCTCGCGGTGATATCATGCGGCGTGTTGGTACAGATTAGACAGGCAGGACCTTTTCTTTCCGCCATTGAAACCCTAACCTAAGAATGTAGAAATGACTTGTCTATGGAGCAAACACGCAAAAACTGTCACAGATTCATCGACTTGCGCAGGCGCACAAAAACACCAATTGCCTTACGGATGTGCCTCCACATTGTCTATGCGACAAACAAATCGTCCGTGACAAATATCGTCAAGTTCTGAATAGCCCATTTTTTGTTGACGCTCATGATGTTGTGATGATCGGCGCTTGCGCGTGGCTGTGACAACACTTGGACAGAGTGGATTGTATACAGTCTAATTCAGTATGAGGTTCGACTAAGTTGTATATTGTAAGAAATATTAAGTGTAAGCAGCTGTAATTTTCCATACCCTTAGGGTCAGTTGAAAACCAACATCAGGTACTAGTGGTCTGACATTTATAATAATAATAATAACCACTTTATTTTCAGGCTACTTTGGCCCAGATATTCCGTGATATATACCTTACAAACTAACATAATATATATACGATAATACAGTGTATGTTAGTAATAAAACTTAAGTCTATGTTAGTAAAAACACTTCACTTGCGCACTATGTCAATCACTGCGCGATCGATTTATGCTGAGCTGAACCTATTTGGCACAGCCGCTAGACGCACTTTATTGTTTTTGACTTTTTTAGGGTTCCGTACCTAAAAACGGAAAAACGGAACCCTTATAGGATCACTTTGTTGTCCGTCTGTCCGAGGCAAAGCCCTTAACGGGTAGAGGCATCTGCTCATAGATGGCACCACTAGAAGTATGCAATAGTCCGATCTTGCTCATAGATGGCGCTAATGCATATTTCTAGTGTTTAATTTAATATATCTACATACATAATTAAGTTTGATCTTTATGAATTTTATCTATGTGTATGACTGTTTTCGTGCCAAATAAACGTAATTTCTTTCTTCCTTTCTTCTTTCTTACCCCTTGCCAGAGTGCGCTATTAGTCATAATATATGAAAGATTGTCAGCCAGGGAGATATTTTTTTCTTCGGCTAGGTAGAGTGTTAATTTTAATGACATTCGGCAGCTTCTAATAATAGAATTACCGGTCCTTATAATTTCTATGGAGGAGGTTTTCTGTGCTTAAAATAACACAATTTTCTGCATTTTGACAGCTGTATTTTTGTTTTGGCGCCCAACTTAGGGACATTTAACGAAATGCAGAAAGGACACGGCAGATGCCCATAAAACGCTGGGCTTCAGATTGTGTATGTCGGTACAGATATGAAATTAGTTTGGTGTGATCGAGTATTTTAAGAGTATTTAAATTCATTTTTTATTTGTTTTTGTACTTAATTGGATTAAAGAGAAATCTTTGTATTTGTGACAGTGAGGTTAAGTATGGTGTGAATGATCCAATGAAGTACAGCGCGACTAATGAGTTCTCAATTCTAAGGTTTTAGTTGCTATCGACATGATATTCTGTAGAGGCACGCGCCAGCCAGCATGCACCCGTTTTTGTTTTATTGGTTTTTTCAAAATGTCAACGGCATAATCATTTTATTTCTTATTTATTTCGATTTTTTATTCCAATTCTTAATCTCTAAGAGAAATTAGGCAAAGAACAATTAAAATATATTGTTATTTTTGGTTAAGCTTTTATTACTGTACCATATCAAGCCCAAAACTGCCGACGTTCTTTGGACGTAAAAGAAAGAGAATATTGTCCCATACCAAACCATTTGGAGGACTAGGTACTGTGACTGTTGTGCTAGAAATGGCCTTGAACTCGGTCATAATAAAAAAGTTAAAACCATCTTCACATAGACGGCAATAATGTTTTAAAAAACAGTTTCGGAAGTCGGTGCCTTTGATTTGATTCGACAACGACTATCGAAACTGTTTTACAAATGGTTATTTATTGTGTTCTTTTTGAAGGCAGTGTTATAATTTTTTAAAGTTTTTTTAGCATAGCATAATCGGCCTATAATCTTCCCACTGCTGGGACACAGGCCTCCTCTGTGAGAGGGAGTGGGCCGTAGTCCACCACGCGGGCCCAGTGCGGGTTGGTGGACGTCACATATCTACGAATTTTTGGTTCTAGGACATGCCGGTTTCCTCACGATGTTTTCCTTCACCGTTAAAGCAAGTGATAATTAATTTCTAATACGCACATGACTTCGAAAAGTCAGCGGAGCGTGCCTCGGGATCGAACTCGAACCATTCGTCCTGGGAGGCACATGGTTAGACCACTAGGCTATCACTGCAAGTTTTTTTAATTTTTCTATTTTAAGTAGGTAGGTACCTATAATATAAATAACACGATTACAGCAATAGCGTGAATTCATTGCCATTAACAGAACCTAAATACCACTTTTTGCTGTGAATAATTAATTACATCGTCACAAAAAGACCATGGAATGGAACTCCACCTAACGCAGTACGAGATGTCATGAAACCTATTAATTTAATTGTTTTGTGGTCTCCTATATCCTGGTCAGGTAACCTGACTTTGAGATACCAAAGTCTAGTAACGAACTTGTAGAAAAAGTTGTTTGGCACTCGTTTTGAAATTAATCAAAATAATTAGCAGGTATACATAGTTTAATTCGTTATTAGAATTTATAGTCTACCTATAATATTTTAAAGCTTTTATTTTTTTAAGTTTTTATGCATTATTGTTTAAGTATAAAAAATAAAAAAATAAGTTACCAAACCACAATGACGCAGTTTTATAAATATATACGCAATATTTACGGACAATCTTCATTAAGTTACATACATATATACATATATTACCTAAGTAAAGTTTTTTCAGTCATGTATCTTTCAAAAATGATTTTTTTATTGATAACTAGTACTTTGTCCGCGACTTCGTCCGCGTGATCGCAGGCACTGTGCACTTTCCGGGATAAAAAGTAGCTTAAAGCACTCAGGGATAATTTAGCTTTTTATTAGTGAAACAATTTTCAGAATCGGATCAGTGGTTCCAAAAAATACCCTGCATATTATACACAAATTTACAAACTCGCACTTTCTCTGTATAATAGTATAGCATAAATAAATTGACCGCACGGTTGTCGCAGTGGCTGAGAGATTGGCTGCTGCGCGACGTGTCGCGGATTCGATTCCCGCATTGCACATAGGTCTGGCTGTATGTGTATGTGAAATTTGTGTTCGTAAACGCACCCACGATATAGGAGAAATCCTAGTGTGGGGCAACGTTTTAAAAAATATATATATATTGACACTTTAACCCAACCGTCGCCTACCCCACCTAATCTACAAAACTTATTTCAGCAATACTATCTATAGTTTTTGTTTCGTAAATTTTTAGTCTGTCTAGACCACAAGCCAAGGTGGGGCAAGTGCCCCACTTGCCCCACCCCGCGTGCACATACGTAGATTAATAACAGTTTAAATACCTACACATTTTTTTCTTATATCGTGTGTTTCGGCACGAGCCATACATGTGTCCCTGGATAATTGCTGAAACGAACGAAAATTGCTGAAACTAGACCACAATCGTATCGACAAAAAACCTTTTAATTGATTTTATTTTTTGCTTTATGTTGCCTACTAAAGACCTGTATTGAAAAAATAATAACATTCTGTTCATTATGTATTTCGTTTAAATAAAAACAATAATGATAGCGAAGATGTTGAGCAGCGATTAAGTTATTTATTATTATTTAACAGTCATTAAGTTAAAAAGCACGTAATTCTGAAGGAATCATGAAATGTTGTGTGATTTTATCAAAAAAGTTCGATATTTTATAAAATACTTAGTTTTAATTTTTTTTTCGTCAAATAAAGAGCTACCTAATGCATAAACCATTTTCCTATCACTAAAGTGAAATCAGTTTTTTTTATTACATTTGACGGAGTTAATCTCTCTGGTGTTTTATTTGGAAAATACGACTAAAGTGGACACAGTATTAGATAGATGTGTCCATTTTACTACATCGTCATTGTAATGGAGTACTATAACTGCGGGCGTTTACTTAATATTTACCTATAATTTAAAATTAGAATATATTTTTCATACATAATGCATATGATAGTACAGTAGGTACCACTTATGGCACACACCACAAAAATAAATTCAGAATTAAATATTCTAATTTCAATAACTTTACAATAACTCTATAATATTTTTGTTAAATTCATTTAACGAAATTCATCCAACATAACTTGAGCTGTCCCGCCCCTCTTTCCGCCACCACATCTGATTAAAGGCAGGAAAAGCGTACGGTTGCAACAGGTCACAGAAAAATGGTTAATTAGTCGTGAATCAGTGATCGTACCGGCGTGTATAGGCGCTTGCGCAACGTATATAAGGCTATAGTAACCAAACAGGCGCACAGTTTGAAACAAGACCTGTTCTCGATAACACATATTTATATTTATTTATAATTATTTTTAAATTTAGAAAGATGAAAGTGCATTTGTGTCTTGTTTTATGTTACGCCGCTTGCGCGTACGCTGGGATGTTGCGTGAGTTTTCTTTTTTATTTATTTATAATGTGGAAAGGAAGAAAGGCTTTCACTTAAAAATATTCTAAATAACCTTGAAAAACCAATTAAAATGAGATTTATTAAAATAATTCAATAGAAAAATAATTTTACATTGCTTACAATTAAAAAGAGATATTCGTACCTACATACATTCTACGCTTTTATTTATTTTTAAAACCATAATGACTTCATGGGAAATTAAGAATGTTATGGGAAAATTCTTGAGACATATCATGCATTAGGTACCCCTCCCATTTGAAAAATCCGCCTCATTCAGGTCGAAATCAATTGTGTCTGTCAGTGTGTCAGTCAGTCAAGTGCGACAGACGAACGAATAATAAACATCTCGTATATTACAATTATTTACTATCTTATTTGTAGTATCGTAAAGACGTGTATTCAATTATTCAATGAACGTGTGAACATTAAGATAAATGATCGTGATGTTCTGATATAATTCATGTCGGCCACATCGTGAGAACTAGGCTTAAATTATTCACACGGTAGCGAAGAATTTGTGAGAGAGAATATAATTTAGTTAATTTAAATTAGAAGAAAGAATTTAATTTAGTTAATTTAAATAAAAATAAAGAATTTAATTTAGTTTAATTTCAATTAGGTATGTAGTTTTATAAAATCACATATAATAAATGCGAAAGTTTGTGCTTGTGTGTGTTTGTTACTCTTCACGCTGAAACGGCTCGACGGATTTGAATAAAATTTGACAAAGAGGTAGCCTCGGACCTATACTATTTCTCATAATGGCTCTGGCTATCATAAAAAAAAATATTTTTTTGAATCTGACGGGTAGTTCCAGAGATTAGCGTGTTCAACAAATAATCAAACTGTTCATCAGCTTTATAATATTATACTCTCAGATCATAGAAACAAGGAGATGTGCCAAGGCGCTATCGAGCTTGATGCCTGATCTTGAGCAAATTGCTCATATTAAAAACGTACGCGCTGGCGACGAACCGAACACGATCGATGGTATAAATACAGTGTTTTAGTTTAGTGCTAGTGTTGAGTGACGATGAACAGTGTTAGATTGAGGGTGTGCGGAATGTTCAACGCGTGGGAGATCTTTTTATTCATAAGGAGCGCTTAATTATGCGCGTAATTGTGTCGAAAAATGTACTTAAAGTGGCATCATTTGTTCCCGTACTAATTTGCTATGATGGCATATCTCCTTGTTTCTATGATCTGAGATTATACTCGTATAGAATTTTCTAGTTATAGTTAGTAATATGTTTTCGTCGTCGTTTGCCAAGATCCTGTTGGTTGCGAAAGCCTCGTTTCATAATACCAGCTCTTCTTGACAATGTCGGGGTCACGAGCTGAGGGTACACTTGTGGCTGTTTACGAGGACTTGACTTATTGCACAATAATATACTAGACTTTTGCCCGCGACTCCTACAGTGGAATGACCAGTTTAAATGACCTCCGTAGTGTAGGGTGGCGAGTACTACCAAGAGGTCAAGCTGTATCTCAGGTTCCTCCCATCAGAATTAGATGAAATGTGGCTTAGATTTTAAGTTGGACCTCAAGCTATCGAACTGTGAAAACCATATCAAAATCTGTTTAGTACTTTTCGCGTGATGCGTGGACAGACAAACAGACAAAAATTCAAAAAAATATATTTTTGGGTATGGTTACGTCCCAGTACCTACCCTATCCCGACTGTTTTTCCTGGAATAACTTCAATGTTTTTTTACAATTTTATAATAGTACTAGACTTTTGCCCGCGACTCCGTCCGCGTGGACTACAATGAAAGGACCAGTTTAAATGACCTCCGTAGTGTAGGTTGCTAGTACTACCAAGCGGTCAAGGTGTATCTATGGTTTTTTTCAGCGGAATCAGATGAAACGTGGCTTAGATTTTAAGTTGAACCCTAAGCTACCGAACTGTGAAAACCACATCAAAATCCGTTCAGTACTTTTTGCGTGATGCGCGCACAAACATACCAACAGATAAACAAACAGACAAAAAGACAAAAATTCAAAAAAAAATCTTTTTGGATTTGGTTACGTCGCAGTACCCTATCCCGACTGTTTTTTCTGGAATATCTTCAATGTTTTTTTACAATTTTATAATAATATAGATTAGGTAAAATAATATTAAAATGTTGCTCTAATCAAACATATTCAACAGCCTTTTAGATACTAAGCTTAGGTAATGATGCTGATTCGCGATGCTGTTGGCCACCAACTAAACCTAATTTAGACTATTGCTATCTTTTTCTCTTCGCAGTAAATTAGTTCACACTTTACACATGGGGTTATGCGCATAGTTACAAAAAAAAACCTATTCATCTACCTACCTAAGTATTATAAGTTTTGTAACTTCTCCAATATTTTTCTAAAATATAAATAATTATAAAAGTTATCATTGCAATTTAAACGGTTTAAGCCCTCATAAACTGATTCATTTAACCAGAGGAAGTTCGACCCCTGTCATACAGGATGTCCTAGATCAGGGGTCAAGACCACACCGATGTCATGTTTTCTAAAGCTTTCTGAATAAACGCATTAATATTATTACATAATTAAGTCGTATGGTCAGCAGATCAAGTAGATATTATGCATCTAATTTCATAACATTTGTTTCAAAGGAAGACTAAGGCCATGACTCATCAATATCTTGATGATTTAACATAATGCTTTTTATGTTATTATTATTGAATATTAATTTATTAAATATTATATTTTTCTTTTTTCGATCAAAATACTTAGGGCGGGTTCCTTCAAATCATCTGTATTCGTAAGTCAGTACGTAATCGTTAAGTCAGTTTGAAATTGTCGTACAAGCCGCCATATTTGACGGTTACAGATACGTAACTGTAAGTTAAAACAACATGAACAACATGGCCTTAGTTACCTGATTATTTTTAATTAAAAAAAAACACCCCACCGGCATCAGGTCTAAGCTACCGGTTCAGAGATAATTAAGTAGGTATTCATATGATTATCTTTGTCTTTTTATTTAATTTGATTTTGTGTGCTAACTGCAACAAAATATTATTCAATATTAATAATGCCAATTTGAGCACGTCGACGCGAGTGCTTAAGATGAAGTGCTTTCAATTATTTTGCAACTATAAATTAAAATGGCCTTCGTTCATTGTGAACAGTTGCAGTAATCTGTTTGATTCTTATGTTGATAACGGACATTAGATATAATCAGATAAGTAACTGTGGGAACATTTCTTTCCTATCTATTGTCTGAGAAGGATGTCCCTCTGAGCTTTGAAATTGCCTATTGTTTTGTATATGAACACACAAATCATACTAATGATAACAATGTGTAATGTGAAGTCTGAATTTTAAAGAGTAGTAGGTAAGTACACAAAAGATGATTGTAACATACTTTTTTTTTTTTTGACGATGGGAAATCATCAAATGACCCCTCCCGCTCTAGGCGGAGCGGAAGGGAGTGTCAGACTCTTACTGACTAAAACCCACCCATGTTTAGCCCTTTCTTTAGCCCTTTTGTCCGGATCAGCGGTATCCCTTTCGGACAATCCCGCTTTCCCGGCAGGCTTGGGCCCTAGTGGGCCCCCTCTTTGATGCTGACATCTCTTTGAGGCGCACGTGGAACACGTACGCGCCGTTTGGCACGGGCCTGGTCCTGATCGGACGGTGAGCTACCCATTACTCACAGCCCGCAGGCCCGCGCCTACGGTGGCCGGGAGTCGTCACGCGGCTCCCGACGCCCGGAGCGTCTGCCGCGGCGGCTTGGATGGGAAAATCTCTCCCTCTCCCGTCCCGCCGCCTCCTTCGCTAGCATTACTGCTTCGCAGAAGGAGGCGACTGCCTCCCACTCCCCCTCGCCCCGGACCATGGCTTGAACCAGGGCCGGGCGCGAGAGGTCGCCGCCGCTGCCGATCGCCTCTACGAGGACATGGCGGTGCTCCGCCCATGCAGGGCAGGCCCCCACCGTGTGCTCCACCGTGTCCTCGGGGCGATCAACGCAGTGGTGACACCCGGGCGTTTCCTCCCGCCCGATGATGTGCAGGAACCTCCCGAAACATCCATGTCCGGTGAGGACCTGCGTCAGGCGGTAGGTGAGAACGCCCTGACGTCTCCCTAGCCACTCCTCAAAGAGGGGTCTTACCGCCGCTATCGTGGCGTGCCCTATTGTAACATACTTGATCAAGATAATAATGAATGAAAAAAATAAAGTATTACCTATATCATATCACTTTGAACGTAAGAAATGGAATTTAATCAAAATGACCATACATTTCAAAACATAATTAGTTGCAGAAACAAGGATTCTAGATGAATTCCGCCAATGATTTATCAAAACACTCGCTTACGCCCTCGGCTCGCCCGCGTTTTTCGGGCTAAATAGCCTTAGTGCTATTTCAGACTATAATCTATCACTGTGCCAAAGTTCATTCAGATCCGTTCAGCCGTTCTGGCGTGATTGAGTTACAAACATCCATCCATCCAAACTTTCGCATTTATAATACAGTATAGATTCATGAACGCTTAATCCATTATTTGTCACTTTCTGACCTTTAGTATCGCAAACTTTAAACAAATTTCTTAACTCAACAATCTTAAAAGTTACTTAATCTATTAGTATCTATTGCCATAACGCATATTTGAACGTTATTATAAAAACTATTTTATAGCAAGACGAGCAATGCATCAGGTTGCATGTACTGCTTGCGAAAGAACCGGCGCGGGCGCCGCTTTATCGTAACGCTCGCGCAGCCGCCGGTTGGTCTTGATATTTTAAATAACACTACTTTCTTTTGACAATTCGCTGTTGTGATAGTTGTTGTTGAACTTAGGCCATGGCCAAAACGTAGGTACCTACTGTTTAATCTGTTAAGAAATCAAAAAGCTTTTTAACTTCTATGCAAGTATGTTGTGTTAGGTTGTTCTTCATCATTACTTAGTACTGACAACTTTTCATAACTTGATGCTGCCTTAGTCAATTTCAATTTTAGAACGCTGCACATTACACAGGGTTCATCATTTATTTTCATGTCGTCGAAGCATTGTTTTCCATCGACATCCAAAGCTACAGGTCGTATAACCCTTGTATATCCGTCTAGTTATAACAATCATTTTTATAATCAAGTGGTGTATCTTATATTATTCTTTGTAACAGTATAGACTAAAACAGTATCCGGGTTTAAGAAACTTTATTCTCATAAAGAATTACATTCACTTACATGAGAACACAATACCAATTTCGTAGGTATATTAATATTATCTACCGAGTGGCGGTTACGATATTGGAAAACAAAAATACATAAGTATAAAAGTGAAAATCAAAAATACATACAATATACCTATTCTTCAATTAAAGAAGTTTTATTTCAATCAAGTGGAGGCCTGGAGGCTCCCTCGCAGCTAGCTGAGGACAGACCTCTCTGTCATATTGTGTCTATCGCTAGCCCCACGTTGGGCGCCAGTATCCCTCAAGCGAGCATACTGGCGCCCAACGTGGGGCCACTGTCCCGGAGTACTAGCGGTCTGTATTTGGGGATCTTGACTTAGGCGGGTTATCATAGCAGACAGCGATATATTGAATCAAAATATCTACTGTCGGACGATTGTAAACTAAACATATTTTATTTTTTATGATCATGTACCAAAACTATCCTATTAATGTATGACTTTAAATTATATTTTTTTAAAAGGTGATAATAATGTGATTGCGCGAACTTATCTACTCCTTAGATACATTGGCTAAATAACTCGACAGCACGAAAGTATCTAAGTACCTATTTATATTATGACTGCTATTTTTATTCATGTGTTTCGCCATTTTAAATTGGATTCACTTGATAAGAATCTTGCTGTCCTTTGCAAAATATGTTAACACTAAAAGTTTGTAATAATATATTAGAGAACTATGAAGAAGTTTCTTTTATAAATATTTAACAGTTGTAATAATATATTCAGTGTTTAATAATAACAAAGAGTTTTAGCAGTAAAATGCTCTATAAGAACCGTAAACACACACTAACCCTTAATTAATAAGTACCACGTTCTCGGCCTGTGTCCCTCGGTCCTTTTCAGACCTTGACTGAAAACTTGAATAAAACCGGTCAGCTCACGAGACTACCTTTTAATAAACACAGTCACGCAACAGTATAACGAAATATCAATCGTATTTTTTATTATCAACCGAAAAATCTAAAGGTACCTACCTACAGTCAACATTCGTGTGTATTTTGAGTTGTAAAATCTTGGGCACTATTTGTATGTAGTTAAGTTTTGTGTTTAGTGTTTAGCATACAAGGGCAGATGATTCAGGAGGGGTCATGGGGGTCATTATCCTGGGCTGGGAAAAAAAATATTTGTACTTAGTAAATTACACAGAGCTTCCAGTCAGG
This sequence comes from Thalpophila matura, assembly GCA_948465475.1. NCBI lineage: Eukaryota > Metazoa > Arthropoda > Insecta > Lepidoptera > Noctuidae > Thalpophila > Thalpophila matura. The sequence continues at coordinate 17,760,665 of OX419187.1, forward strand.
GGGGGTCACCTCCCTTGACTGGAAGGCTGGATCCGCCCTTGTTAGCATACTGCCTAAGCAGCCCATGTTCCCACTACTGGGACACAGGCCTCCTCTCTGTGAGAGGGAGTGGGCCGTAGTCCACCACGCGGCCGCAGTGGTGCGAGTCAGTAGATGTTACAATATGTCTTCGAATTTTTGCTTCTAGAACATGGCGGTACCTCACGATTACCTTGTGATGGTACTGGGGAGTGCCAACAAGCGTTTACTTCACCGGCATATCAATTAGGGTTTAATTGACAGCTGAGTTTGTGGCACAAACTAGTGCACGTGAGACAAACCGGTCGGTTACTGCAATGGAACGCGCGACATTGACCGGCTTACATACGGGGATTGGGACCGTGACCTCCGAGGAAATCAACACTCGACATCATGTAGGGCCAGGGGCCATCATGTAATGGAACAGCTTATGAGCTTAGTTTATGTTAGCTATGTTGAGAAAAGTTTATAGGTCGTTTAGCATAAGCATAGCATAATCGGCCTATAATGTTCCCACTGCTGGGACACAGGCCTCCTCTCTGTGAGAGGGAGTGGGCCGTAGTCCACCACGCGGGCCGAGTGCGGGTTGGTGGACGTCACATGTCTTCGAATTTTTGGTTCTAGGACATGCCGGTTTCCTCACGATATTTTCCTTCTAATTAATTTCTAATACGCACGTGCCTTCGAAAAGACAGCGGTGCGTGCCTCGGGATCGAACTCAAGCCATTCGCCGTGGGAGGCACATGGTTAAACCGCTAGGCTATCACTGCAGTGCCGTCGTTTATAGGTCGTTTATTTCCACAAAACGGTACAGAATGTACTTCGAAGACAAAGCCAAAAACATGGAAGGCGTCGGTGCGCCAGCAACACCATGGTTTGTTTACGCGAATCGAGGCAACTCCGTGCCACTATCAAATCTACGTGCAGCAGGTGTAGATTGTGATGCAAGGGCAACAGCATCAACAGTTTGGTAGTCGGTCAATTGCTCTCCAAATATTAGAACTGCATTCGAAGGTACCTACGCGATTTGGTAATCTTTGAAGGTTGTAGGTAAAGGACGGGCCAAATGTATTGAGCTGTTAAGTTTTTATAATATTTGGTTTGGAATAGACGGAGCCATGCTTAGTTTTGAATTAATAACCCCGTGACCATATTAGTTACTTATACCTTCACAAGAAGTGTTTTTTTTTATCTACTGATATTTCAAATATTTAGGCATATCTTATCATCATCATCAGCCTAAATAAATTATAACAGTCCAGACCTGGACATCAACAGTAGGTATACTTACCTACCTAAGCAAAGCTTTTTGTTGTGGGTTTTATTATGCACATGCACACATTATGCACATTTTATTAAAAAATATGTATCTACTTATGTATCTATTTAAGTACCTCTTTACGCATAAAGAAAATGTTAATCACCTTATAATGCTTCAATAGGCTGAAGGTTCTTTTATATAGTCTAGATCAAACTCGTAATAGGTCAACTTGCGCACGCGCCGACCGGACGACAAGTTTACCTCGCTTCCCTCATTTTCATAATTGAAATAATATCCTACTTACATACTAGACAATTGTAGTCTTTATACTCATATTACTTACCTCTTTAAATATAAGTACCTGGGACGAAACCAAGGCCTATATTTTTATTGAATACTAGCACTTCCCCCGCGACTTCGTCCACGCGACATACACGTTAGCGCCATCTACCGTTCTGAATCAATTTTCAGCGTCGAAAGTTATAGCTTTTTCCCTCGGGAACAGTACTTTTTCTCTGGATGAGAAGTACTCTATGTCGTTTTCTGTACCTCTGACAACGTATGTGTAAAATTTCTTGAGGATCAGTTCAGTGGTTTAGGTGTGAAAAGGTAACAAACAAACTTACTTTCGCATTTATAATATTCGTTAGGAAGTTAGGACTATTATTGCATCAAATATGCATTATCTAAGTGCACTCATCGCTTCTAGTGTTGATATATCAGCATTGTAAACATTAACCGGCAGTGGAGATGAATGATTATCTATTTGTTACCTGATTGTCAATAAAATACCTCTAAGTAGCCGCATTGCTCACAGCCCGGAAACTAATTAAATCAACAAATAGAACACCATCAATAGGTATTTACTACTAAACAGTTCCATGTTTATTAATTAAGTTCAGTTCAAAGGTTTAAATTGATGTAAGCTTTTAAGTAGGTAGGTACTTGATTTTATGAGAACAATTTAGTTACACGATTCCGGCACCTGCATTTTACCTAAACTTTCTGGGTATTTTTAACGGACATTTCACAATCTAGATTGGCGTTCACTCGTCAATCCTCTTTTAGATAAATTACCCGCTTAATTATCACAATATTATGGAAACAATAACTTTTAAAAAAAAAACTAGAAATAATAATTAGGTACCAATCTAGGTTAAATTACCTACGTAAGGGCCGATTTCACCAACGTCAGATAACATTTATCCAAGGAATAAAGTTGAGATTTGACAGATTTTGTATAGAACATCTGTCAAATCTCAACTTTATTCCTTGGATAAATGTTATCTGACGTTGGTGAAATCGGCCCTTAGTGAAATAATCATCTAGCTTTAAAGAAAATCGCGGGCATGCAAACAACGTATACCTACAAATAGATTCTTTTTTGAAGGCGGTTAAAAATATATAAATTCCAAGGCCGTAGTATCCGTCGCCCGAAGTATTACCTATATTTCCAAGGCCGTTAAGACGGCCTTGGAAATATAGGTAATACTTCTATTAAAGTTTTTTTAAGTATGACCTAAGGGTCATACTTAAAAAAACTTTAATAGAAACAGGATGTACTTTAGTTCAGTGACTTTTGTCTTAAATTAAAGGACACTTCAGCCGCACATAGTTTTGCTGAGCAACCCTGGCTATCAGGCCATCAGGCTAGGCGCCCTTGGCTTGTGCCCCCCGTGCCCTTATGGTAAAGACGAAACTGTATATTTCATGTAGATCTTCCTTCCAGGGTCAGACGCGGTCGCAGCCAACAATTTTGGGGGGGGTCATACCGTAGCTGAAGGCTTTAGAAGGGGTCATACCGATTAATGCCGACGTGCTATACCGTGAATTGCCGTGTTTGGCGCATTTTTGTACGAATTTGAGGGGGGTCATGTCCCCCGTGACCCCCCCCCCTGGTACCGCGCCTGTCCAGGGTAATGTAAATTAACTAAACATAAGATATATCTTTGGTTTCAGCCTCATTCATCACTCCATGCTCGCGGTCAGACCCTCATCTGAACGAGTGTGTGGAGAAGGTGATAGCGGCAGCAGGCTCCAAGTTTACCGAGGGCATCCCCGAGCTGGGCATCGCACCCCTGGACCCCGTGCAGTTGGGCACGGTGTTCGTTGACAACCCCTCCCTGAAGCTGACCTTCACCGATACAGTTGTGACCGGCTTGAAGGGATTCAGGATTAACTCTTACAAGTGAGTTTAATTAGACCGGTTTATTAAAGGTTTTTATAGCAGTTATCGATCTCTGACCTTACGCTAAGATTTTGAAAAGTCATGTTAAACCGTTTTCAATTTACTGGACTTTTATCTTGTCGGTGAGCTAGGCCCTTATAGTCAGAAGCCCTAAAAGTCTGACAGCTGGTCTAACATTCGAATACCGGTATTACCCATTAATTGGATTGTGGAGGTCAGATGGCAGTCGCTCCACGTAAAATATTGATATTCAGCCGAAACTAGTTAGACTGGAAGCCGACCCCAATATAATTTGAGAAAAGGCTAGGCAGAAGGTGAGCTAGGCCCTTATGGCTCGGCCACGAAATCGACGCTCCAAGCGAATTCGCCTTGCGCTGCAAGCGTCAGCGTCGAACGTCAAAAACAAATGTAGGTAGGTATGTCTAATGTTTTACAAGGCCACGAAATAGACGCTGCAAGCAGCAGCGAATTTTCCTACATTTGTTTTTGACGCTTGCAGCACAAGGCGAATTCGCTTGGAGCATCGTTTTTGTGGCCCTCGGATTAGTGTGCAATATTTTTAACACCAAGCGACACTAAACATGATAAATAATCTTTCGTTTTGCCTTCAGGATCAACCCGGACAAAGGCAAAGCTACGCTGGACTTCACCGCCAACGTCACACTCAAGGCCCACTATGTCATGGACGGACAAGTTCTCATCCTACCCATCAAGGGCAATGGGCAATCCAAGATCAAAATCAGTAAGTACAGTCCTATTAAGGCGCTGATAACTGCCAATGGCCTTGAGTGATTTGGGTGGTATAGCTTGAGTGTTCTGCGCTGAGCTCAAGCAACGCGACATACGTCCACCGAGCAATACGACTGGCCTATCAAGGAGCGTGCTGTGCCGAATTAGACATATTATTACTTTCTAGTATGTAAAATATAAAATAAAAAAAAAGTAACAGGCAATATTATAGGTAGTAACATATTCTTTTCACACAAAACAAATCATTAAAATATCTTAAGCGATTTGAAATAAATTACGTTTTTATGTTTTGGGTAGACAGTAATTCATGAATTTATTTCATTAAGTATTTTACTACAATAGTTAAATATTCACAGGTACGATTGATGTACATTATGCAGCCCCGAATCTAGGGGGGGGGCTAGCCAGGGCCCATGCCCCGGGCGGCAAATTCAAGCGCAGTAATCGCAAAGAGCAGCGCTAGATCGGTTGTTATGTTGTTCTTTGGAAGAGGCCTATGTCCATCAGCATCAGTGTTATGGCTGAAATTATGATGATGATAAGAAAAATATTGTCGGGCGGGGGAAAATATTTTTCAGTTCTTGCCCCACCTCGAAATAATTCAAGATCCGGGGCTGACATTATGTTCTGGTTTAACATAAAAAAATTGCACAACTAACCTGCATTATTTGACGGCGAAATGAGAGATTTAAAACTTGAGATTTACGGCCGTTACCATTTACCGTCGCCTTAATGAGTTCAACGGCAGCTAGGGTTGTCTCAAACAAATAAAATATGTATAGATAGGTACCTCTTTTCTACAAAATAGTCACGCATAGATCTATAGGTTCTTCGGTAAAATTAATTGAGCCTAAAAAAACTCTGTTTTTTATTTAGTCAAATAAGATGCAATAACTTCATAATTCTCTGTAAACTTCATTTCAATAGAACTTGCAAACTATGTAAACAATTTCAGTATTTATTTATTTATTTATTTAATACTTCAAGCACACATGTACAGAGGCGGACTTAATGCCTTAGGCATTTTCTACCAGTCGACCTTTGGGTGATGCAGAGACAAACAGTGGTAGGTGCAATTCAGAAAATTGTGGAATAAGTAAACAAATTACACAAAGATATACATACATAATTATATAGAAACTATAAAAAATAATATACGTAAATAAATACTTAATATACTTACATAATATAATACATATACCTATATAAACTAAATACACAAATATATAAGTTCACTAAAGTAGAAAATATAATGGGAAAATATTAACGCTGTGATGATTCTGCCAGATTCTTTCGAATATGCTCACGAACTTTAACTTTAAATGATAGTCGGTTAGTTGCCATTAGGTCAGTACCTATAGCAAATTGTCAAAATATGATTCATTTGTATAAAAAGCTTGTTTTGTGTAGGTACTAGGTAGCTATAGTTCGCAAGTTATATTGAAATAAAGTTTAGGTAGGTAGTATAGGTAGACAAGGTTGATGTTCATATTCAAAATGATAAACATTTAAGGTGACGGTAAATGGTAACGGCCGTAAATCTCATGTTTTAAATCTCTTATTTCGCCGTCAAATAATGCAGGTTAGTTGTTCAATTTCTTTATGTTAAACTATAACATATATGTATACATCAATCATACCTGTGAATATTTAACTATTGTAGTAAAATACTTAATGAAATAAATTCAAGAATTACTGTCTACCCAAAACATAATAACGTAATTACTTTCAAATCGCTTAAGATATTTTCATGATTTGTTTTGTGTGAAAAGACTATGTTACTACCTATAATATTGCCTGTTACTTTTTTTTTATTTTATATTTTAGATACTAAAAAGTAATAATACGTCTAATTCGGCACAGCGCGCTCCTTGATAGGCGAGTCGTATTGCTCGGTGGACGTATGTCGCGTTGCTTGAGCTCAGCGCAGAACACTCAAGCTATACCACCCAAATCACTCAAGGCCGTTGGCAGTTATCAGCGCCTTAAACAACGAACATCAACACCATAAGTAGTAGTACCACCTACCTACCGAGTCCAAGATAAAATCACACTACCTTGTCAAAGGCTCTTCTTGGTCCTACAAACTAAAAACTACCTACCTACCATTCAACGACAACCACATGTACGCATTCTTGCTGCCCCAATTTACTTTCTTTAAGAAAACCTGTCCAAATTCCGATAGCGAGTCACGAACACAGAATCATTGACATAAACGCAACGGGTTTGTAAGACCGACACAAAATATACATGCTTGCACAACGGCACACTCGACTGGCGGAGGAAGCAGCAACAAATAATAATTGATGGCTGCCGTACATGAAATGTTTGGTAGGTGCAGGCTTGAGGCAACTGTTTGATAACCAATTATCATACAACATCGCGACTACGGCTGGTTGATGTTGGTTTTATTCGTTTAAGGGCTAAGTTCACCGACAAGATAACAGTCCGTTATGTTGAAAACGGGTGTTTAACATGACTTTTTCTATAGAAACAAAATTCTTTAACAGCTGTTTTCAATTTATCGGACTGTTATCTTGTCGGTGAACTCGGCCCTAAAAGCGCTGAAATGTTAAACGTTACTCTACGTGTCGTATTGCAGAACCTAACTCAAGACCCAAGCATTAGGTACTTGAAACTAATTTCAACCAATATGGCTTGACACTAGCTTTAAGTAATGCTTGTTTCTTGAATAAGGTTCTAATACGACCCTACGTATCGACGGTTCTTACGTACATACAATCTCCTAACTACAAATGACAAATTTTACAGGAGAGCACTTCAAAGATTCAAACGCGCGTACATAATGTTCTACAAGAGAAGGTGTGGTGTTCAATAGGCCAACTTAGTATTATTTTTATTAAACTAAATGATAGCCAAAAAACACAAATCATGTATCTACCACTTAGGGGATTGTAGGTAACAACAATGATGTCTGTGACTGCCTAAAGAGTGAAAAAACTCAAGTTTGACGAAAAGAGCTTTAGGACAGCTATCAAACTCCGTCCGTCCTAAGAAACTCTATAAAACACGTACTCATCTGCTATTTAATTCACAGCGAACCTGAACATCGTGATCAAGTACGACTTCGAGGAGAAAGATGGCCACTGGATCGTCCCCACCTACAAAGACCACTACAAAATGGACAAAGCCCAATTCAAATTCACCAACCTGTTTAACGGCAACAAGGAACTCGGTAAGACCAGTTTCTTATTCAATATGGGAAATACGGTGACACCCTAATTGACCTTGACCTTGTAAACACGAGGCAGACGATTCGGTTAAGTCTCGTAATTGGGTGATCTCATGTCATAGTTATCTTTATCATTGGTTTCGAAAACAACATTTATGATAGTAAACACATTAGTCACAACTTCGCGGGGACTACTAGAGGCTTACTACTCGTAGGACCCGTATTTTGAGGTGTTACTGGACGAAAAGTCAACAGTCAAAGCATTTATTTCAATTAGACCACTTAACAGGTACTTTTGAGGAGTCAAAGAGTTGATCAGTTAGTCAGAGTTCCAAAACGTAAATTCCTATAGGGAAGAACGAGCAAGAAACTTCATTGTTACTCTTTTAAATCAAGATGTTACAATTCCATAATCATACATCGTTTAAAGACAAAGGACGCTATGACTCTTCATAGTCAGGCGCAGTCGCAGCTTAAGATTTGGGGGGGGGGGGGGTGATCATACTGATTAATGCCGACGTGTTACCTTACTATGAATTCCCATGTTTCGTGCTAAATTATAGGCTACTAGTACCAGTACCTACCTAGTAGACAAAACGCAACTAACATAGTAAACGGAAAAAATATCCTTGACAGCAAGAACTACGTAACAATTATACTACTTAGATACCTACTCAACATTCCCTCTCTGTCACCAAACAGTACCTACCTCAGATCATAGAACAAGGGATATGTGCCAAGGCGCTATCGAGCTTGATGCCTGATCTTGAGCAAATTGCTCATAATAAAAACGTACGCGCTGGCGACGAACCGAACACGATCGATGGTATAAATACAGTGTTTTAATTTAGTGCTAGTGTTGAGTGACGATTAACAGTGTTAGATTGAGGGTGTGCGGAATGTTCAATGCATGGGTGATCTTTTTATTCACAAGGAGCGCTTAATTATGCGCGTAATTGTGTCGAAAAATGTAGGTACTAAAAGTGGCATCAGTTGTTCCCGTACTAATTTGCTATGATGGCATATCTCCTTGTTTCTATGATCTGATATCACTCACTGAACAACACTTACACTTCCTAATAAACAATTATTTACAGCGCAAACGACGGAAAGCTTCACAAATTCAAATTGGGAAATTATAATGAGCGAAATCGCCCCAGGGGCCATCAAGCAGATCATTAAGAAGTGCGTGGACCAAGTCAAGAAGTTCTTCGCATCGATCCCGGCTAAAGAATTACTATCCTGAACGGTTGGACCCCCGATATTGTCATCATCCTCTGCTTAAACATTAACAAGGCTTATAGGGTTCCTAAGCTAATCTTTTAAAACAGTAATCCAAATGCTTATCTTAAATTTTTGTTCAAACATGAGATTTTCGAACTACGTGTTGTTTGAGAGCTCCGATTATCGTAACTTTTCGCTTCATCCTTTAATATTTCCATAAATATCTGCTACCTACTATTTCTACATAATAACAACATCTTACAATAATTAACACTATCTACTTACTACTAACCTATACTTACCTTCTAAATCATAAATCATCATCTAAGACTCTAAGCCCTCCGCCAGGGTTGTGGGAAGTTTGAAAAAGATACCGTGGCCCGCAAGGCAACTGGAGGAACACGGGTGGGCTTTAGTCAGTAAAAGTCTGACACGCCCTTCCGCTCCACCCAGAGCGGAAGAAGTTATTTGATGATTTCCCATCCAAAAAAAAAAAAAAGAAAGCCCTAAGTTCACCGACAAGACAACAGTCCGATAAATTATAAACGGCCATTTAACATGACGTTTTGTATGGAAAAAGATTTAATAAACAGCCGTTTTCAATTTAACGGACTGTTATCTTAACGGTGAACTAGGCCCTAAGTACCTACCTAGACATTTACAAACTAAACTTTAGGATCAACAAAAATATCCTACTAAAAGTTACCTTCAATGTGTAAAGTGCTCGAAATCTCCACTCCGCATCAGGGGATAACAGTGTGATTGGCCAATTTACGCTGTGCTCCTCTCCACTCCGCCCAGCTCCGCGTCAGTAGAATCACACCTTTAGCAATATCTCCGTACAGCTTTGGTGGATACACCTAGCTGAAAACATCTCTTCTCGTGTCCGCTTCGGACAACTCCGCACATCTCCGCTATGGTGAAGTCCGGGCCTAAAACTTCTTAATAACCCCAGACTGTATATTTGTTTGCGAACGTTCGAGGGAGAATGTCACAGTGAGATTCTCCCTCAAACATTCTCAAACAAATTGGATGTTCTTGCGATATCTCACGGCGTGTCGGTAATGACATGCAGATCTATCATCTAATATGTAGGTAGCTATTAGAAGTGCAATTTCCTAATTATAATTCTCTCATTCCAGGTGAAACAATCCACCAAGTAATAAACATAAACTGGGAGCCTGTAATGCGGGACATAGGGCCGGTCGCCTTCCAACAAATCATCAAAGCGTGCGTCGACGAGTCCAAGAAACTGTTCGCGGCAGTGCCACTGAACGAACTGCTGCGACCATGAACTTCATCATAAGCAGTAACACCTCGAAAATACAGTCCTATTCAATTAAAACCCCGCAATTTTGTATCTATACTAATATTATAAAGCTGAAGAGTTTGTTTGAACGCGATAATCTCTGTAACTACCCGTTGGATTCGATTTTTTTTTTTGTATAAGATAGCCAAGATTTATGAGGAATAGTATAGGCTATTTATCATCACGCTAGGACCCTTAGGGGCTGAGCGACGGGGCTGAACCGCGGGGAATAGCTATTTTTTTTATTAATAAATGGGACTTCAACCGAATTTTAAACTTAGTTTGGAATTCAGCTTACATGTAATTTTGTTTAAATGGCTAATTGGCTATGTATTGGTCAGTATTTACTGATCAGATGTAAGTACCTAATAGGCTATGGCCAATTCATTACCTACCTACATGGTTTCTTTTTTTCTTTTTCTAAAAATCGACATGGCAATCAAAAGCTCATGATAAATTATCGCGGAAATCGAGGTTTAACTGCGTATACGCAACTTTAATTTTATAATTCAGCTAAGTAGGTATTTTGTTCGTTGGACCACGTTTAGCATAATTCTGCATAAAATAGGTAACTTCTGTACAAGACTGGATGTGTTTGATCATTTGTTTGTTGGCGCATTAGATAAGTTGGTTTGTTAGTAATTGTGATAATTAGACTAAGTTAGATAAGTTGGTATTAGATTTAATTTATTTAAAATAAATTGGTGAGAATGTGATTTGATGTTTTAATAATTATTAAAAAATAACTTAATGACGATAACGGCCCCAATATATCTACTCTACACTACACTCCACCCGTTTTAAGGCGGGGTGTATTTGGTAAACACCCGATAAACAACCAAAATGTGGGTGTTTATCGGTGTTTACCAAAACCTCCGGGTTTAAAACGAGTGGATTGCACATCTATACCCCGTTATCAAAATAGCTTACGGATTTTAGTAGTTTTTTTTTTGAGAACCTGTGGCGCCATCTACCGAGGAATAGCTGTTACCAAACATAAAATGTAATCTTGTGTGCATGGTTACCCTTGCCACAATTTCTATTTGCAATATGGTTGCCATTGCCACATTCTCTTGTCAGAATAATTTATCAAGTGGCATCAGGAACAATGGCTGCGGAGCTACAGTTTCAATAATAGGTACATACAGTATATCTAAAAACAAAACCACTAATGAATGTATATTTTTTGTGAATTTGAAACATGTCAAAGCCATGTTGTGCTTGCTTCTCTTATGTTATTAAATATTTTAAGAAAATTCTCAAAAATCGAATGTCGCGAGCAAGATTTGAACCTGCGACCTCTGGCATACCGTGCGTTTTTCAGAGCAATGGCACGGTACGCCAGAGGTGGCAGGTTCAAATCCTGCACGCAACATTCGATTTTTGAGAAAATACCTATTTAATAAACTTAAAACCACTAATGCCTTGGAATCTAAAAAGCAAAGGCACCATTACATCAAGCATAAATAAAAAAGTTCTAGATTTAATTAAAAAAACAATTTAATAAAATATAACCATGATTAAAATAAATGCATAAAAATAAAACAAAAATTAATAAAAAATGCTTGTAAATGTGTTTCTTAAACCGTAAGGCACATCAGGAAATCATCGGCACAAGTTTATTATGTGTCAGCTTATCGTGGGCACATAGCATGACGACCCCCGTCTACAGGGAGGCTGACACCTGTAATATTACTTGCTAGGTCGCTGGCCAAGAATGCAATAGCTGCAGCTACTTCATCCGGCTTGCCCGGACGACCCAGAGCATGGGTATCTTTAGTCCTCAATAAGAAAGCTGCATATTGCTCTTCATTCATACCACCCCTTTTCTGCAGCTCGGTCAGAATAACTCCAGGGTTGACGCAGTTGACCCTCACACCTTTGGGTGCCAATTCTAATGCTACACACCTCGTAAACTGGTCTACAGCAGCTTTAGACACATTGTAAGCAAGCACTCCAGGGAAGGAACGAATACCATTGACACTGGATATGTTCACAATGTTGCCTTTCGATTCCACCAAATGTGGGACTGCTAACATTGTCAAATAGTATATAGAACGTATATTGGTGTTCATTAGACGATCATACTGGGCCAAAGACGTGTTCTCGATCGTACCGGTCTCGATAATACCAGCATTGTTGACCAATACGTCGATCTTCCCGTAATGATCGACCGTGCTTTTCACTATATTTTCGATGTCGGCTTCTTTCGTCAAATCTGCGCGAATAGTTAAGGGTGACGAAGAATTAGACTCTTTGCAGTCTTGGCACACTTTTTGTAAGTTTTCGGCATTTCTACCGGTCAGGGACAGCTGAGCGCCCAATTTTGATAAAAACACCGCAGTCGCAGCACCGATGCCGGAACTTGCACCGGTAAGAAGTACTACTTTTCCGATCAAACTCATCTTTTCTGTATTTGCTAGCTGGATACCTTTGTTTAGTGACATGAGCGAAATTATAGTAGATTCTCCACAAAAACCACAATTCCTGAATAGACGACTAAAAGTTCTACTTAAAACACCAATTATCTTATCACTAGCCTTATTACGTAATACGAAAATGTAAACATTTAAAAAATGCAATGAAATTCTAAAATATTCTTATCGATCGATATCGATATTACCTTACCCGGCCAATCTTTATTCTTTATATAAAAAGTTATTAGGTGAACAATAAATAGATAACATACTAACATCTGATTGGTACACTTTAAATGGCGTTACTGTAAGAGCCAATCAAAATCAGCATTATTTTTTATTATGATTATGTCTGGTGATATCGCTATCGAAAACAGACTAATGAGTGGCCATAGATCATAGATGGAGCCATAGAGTAAATAGCATAACATTGACGCGACCTTGAACCAAGTAGGTGTGTAGTGCTGAACTGGCCGCCGCCGTAACAATTTTCAAGAAAATACGGCAAAGCCTAAGGCCGGCAACAGACAACCGTAATGGCTTACTGAAGTTACTGAATTAAGAGACGGAAACGGAATCCAGTATCGGAAACCAAAACGTTAGGGCGTTTTATTATGGGATTCTGAACGTTTTGGTTTCCGATTCTGGATTCCATTAATTCAGTAAGGCATGCCGGTTGTCTGTGGCTGACCTAAATCACTAGCACTTTGCCCGCGACTATTCTACTCTTTGGCTTGCGACTTCGTACGCGTGATCCACAGAAACTGTGCATTTTTTCCTGATAAAAAGTAGCTTAAGTTACTCAGTGATAATGTAGCTTTCTACTTGTGAAAGATTTTTTTAATTCGGGCTAGTAGTTTTTGACTTGATTCATTACAAACAAAAAACAAGTCTTTTCTATATTATTGTCAGTGTAGATTGGTGTATATTCTACAGTTGAATAAACTCTAAGGCCCGTATTACAGAACGATACTCAAGCACAGATCTCGCCTCGAGCATAGATCTATTATAGTAATATATTTATTTATTTATTTTGGCATATCTATTATAACAAGTTTAAATAAAATTGTACACAAATGTTACCCTCATAATAGTTGTGTGTGTTACCCTCTCTCTATCGCTCAAAGGTTTGCTGGTAGAAAACTCAATTTTGAGTTAAGCTCGCCTTTGTACATACCATGTCATTACAAAACTGTGTATAATCATTATATGTGTGTACATTAAAGAATAAAGAATAAAGAATAGATTTAAAGCCATTTCATTGGTATAAACTAGCTTTAAACAGTGATCGATACTTGAGTTTTGTTCTGAATACGGGCCTAAAACTTTCAAAAATGGATTTAATAGTATTAGTCGCAACCAAATAGATTGTGAATTTACAAACGAAGAGAAATGTCAAGCGACTAGAATTTGACGTATTTTTTTAAAAGTAAGTATTTTTTTGTAATAAACATGTAAAATTTATTTAAATACCTAAACTTTTCTTACTATTTTACAAACAAAATTATCAGTAGGTAATATTTTCACTCAATGGCTAAAGTGAGTTTAGCAGTTTAGGCCCATTTTATTTGTAGCGTAGACATTTCTAAAGCTTTGGAAGCTTTGGTTTGATTTGCTAGAAATCTGCTTTATTTTTTATTTTAGAAAGAAGTTATTCACATACACATTGGTCAGGCGGGAGTGCAAATAGCTAATGCATGCTGGGAGCTTTACTGTCTTGAACATGGTATAAGAGCAGATGGTGTCTTAGCGTATGCAGATCAGAATGACAACACCTATGGAGCTTTTTTTAGTGAAACTGGAGCTGGAAAAGTTGTGCCTAGAGTTGTTATGATTGATTTGGAGCCAACACCAATTGGTAATTAATCTTATTTGTAATAATAGGTGATGTTATGTTTAGCTAAATAAGCTCACAAAGAATAATAGGTAGGTACCTATGATTTATTCGCTCTAAAAATGGTTAAGACCAAATAAATAAATTCTTCCAGACGAAATAAGAACAGGAACATATCGACAGCTATTTCATCCTTCAACCCTACTTACTGGCAAAGAAGATGCCGCAAGTAATTTTGCTCGAGGCTATTTTGGTGTTGGCCGTGAGATGATTGATCTAGCTCTAAATCGTATAAGAATTGTTGCAGAAGATTGCAATTCCTTGCAAGGTTTCATTATATTCCGTTCATTTGGAGGAGGCACTGGTTCCGGATTCACTGCATTGTTACTAGAAGGACTCATAAGGGATTATGGAAAATTGTCTAAAATTGAGTTTGCGATATATCCATCGCCCAGAATCTCTCCTGTAATCGTTGAACCTTATAATGCTGTGCTGACTAGTCATGCAACTATGGACACGGAAGATGTATGCTTTATTTTTGATAACGAAGCCTTGTACGAAATCTTGGCAAGGTTATTAGACACGCCACGTCCAACATACACTAACTTGAATCGACTTGTTGCCCAGGTTTGCATTTCAATAATAACGTTTTGTTTTCAATTTCACAATAATTAATGTATGTAAAAAACATATAATATATATAAATCTTCTCCAGGTTGTTTCATGCATGACTGCTTCAATGAGGTTTGAAGGTTCATTAAATGTGGAACTTGTAGAATTTAGAACAAATCTTATTCCATAACCAAGAATACATTTTCCATTGGTTACGTTTGCACCATTTGTACCGGCTACGAGAGCGTGGCATGAATCTAATACTACGCAACAGTTGATGATGCAATGTTTTGAGCCGGCCAATCAAATGGTCAAATGTGACCCCAGAGAAGGAAGCTACATGTCCTGCTGCTTGTTATTTCGAGGAGACGTGAATCCAAATGATATAAATGCAACTATTAATCAAATTAAAAGCATGCGTACAATTAAATTTGTTTCATGGTCTCCCACTGGATTCAAGGTAGTCAACGCTAATTGGTTTATTTTTAACGACTTAACTAGTTGCCTATCTTGATTTTTATGTACCTCCCTATCTGTTCGCTCTTATTTACCCGTAATAAGTAGGTAGGTACTTAATATGTAGGTACAGAGTTACAAACGCCTGCAGTAATTGCCTCACACATACAAATATCTTAAAAAAGGGGTATCCAATGGGGAATGCAGGTATCTGTAATACATACCTGCATTCATTGGATACCCCTTTGGTACATACAGACTTAGTAAGTTTAATAATCATCTTATTTACACAGATTGGTGTAAATTACCAACCACCAATGACAGTCCCTGGCGGTGACTTAGCTGCTCTGATGAGAGCAGTTGTAATGGTATCAAATAGTTCAGCAATACGCGGGGCCTGGGAGCGGCTTTGTAAAAAGTTCTCTTTGATGTATTCTAAGCGAGCTTTTGTACATCATTATGTTGGTGAAGGTTTAGAAGAAGGAGAATTTAAAAACGCCCTTATGAACATTAAAGCATTAGCAAGAGATTATAAGGAAATGGAAGGTTGAAAGACAACAGTGAAAATCTATGATAACACAAAATTGGTCTGTCCAATGTTATAGGTACCTAACTTAAAAGTATATTCAGTTTCCACTAAGTTTGCATTCTAAATAAAGACTATATTTCAATTTAGTTATATTATTCATTATTTGTCTCGTTGGACTAGTGGTCGCAACCGCAAGTAAATTGGAAATCAAAGCTCCACAGGTTCCATTCCCAAAACAAGAAAATGTTGTTTAGTGTTTCTGACAGGCAAATCTCAGTTGGAGTCTGAAGTTTACCTTTTAGTAACTGTGCTTGGCTTAGAGGACCATTTTTGAAAAATGGTATATAGGTCTTTGCTAAGTAGTTGGCAATAAGGTCTCCCAGGTATATAATAAACTAGACTTTTTCCCGCGTCCGCGTGGACTACAATGAAATGACCAGTTTAAATGACCTCCGTAGTGTTGGTTGGCTAGTACTACCAAGAGGTCAAACTGTATCTATGGTTTTTTTCAGCGGAATCTGATGAAACGTGGCTTAGATTTTAAGTTGGACCCTAAGCTATCGAACTGTAAAAACCACATCAAAATCCGTTCAGTACTTCTTGCGTGATGCGCGCGCAAACAGACAAACAGATAAACAGACAAAAATTAAAAAAATATATATTTTGAGGTATGGTTACGTCCCAGACTCCCAGTAGCCTATCCCGACTGTTTTTTCTGGAATATCTTCAATGTACGGACACGACTTTTTTACAATTTTATAATAGTATGGATAATAATACACCTCTGCCAACTTCTTTGGAAAAAAAGCGATATTAGTATTAGCTACGAAAAATCGGTGATAGCGTGTCAGTTAAATGTTTCCCTGGGTTAATTCATTCGTATCAATAATCATTCAAACAGAAATATGTACCTAGTTGAATCGGAATCTATACTTCTATACTAATATTATAAAGAGGAAAGATTTTTTTGTTTGTTTGTACCGAATAGGCTCCGAAACTACTGAACCGATTTAAAAAATTATTTCACTAATAGAAAGCTACATTTCACTAAGCTACTTTTTATCCCGAAAAAAGTTCCTGTGGGACACGCGGACGAAGTCGCGGGCGAAGTGCTAGTTAATTATAAAGTTACGGTTTTACAATAGTTACGATAACGCCATGTGTCGGTGGTCGGTGCATCACAAGAAGATTAAATTATATATCTATAATATTCTTGGTGCATCATTTCAAAATAGTGTCACAGTGACAGTTGACAGCTCACACTGCTGTCAGACGTCAGTTGCTGTCAGTGTCAGTCGTATGCAGTGTTGCCAACTTAGGGTATTTTACCCCAGATTTAGAGTGAAAATGATGTCACAGGGTAATTTTTAGGGTTATGAATTGATTAGGGTAATCTAGAGGGTAAATTTTTTGTTACAAAAACAATCAAATTAAATATTTTTTTCTTGTTAAAATGGCGTTTAAACAAATTTTGCATATTTTGATATTGTGAAATATAACCACTGATTATGAAAAAACATGTTTTATTAATTATTTAAAACTAAAAATTTAGCTTTAGGGTATTTTTATATAAATGATTATGATTTTAGGGTAAATTTAATCAGGCATTGGGGTAAAATGAAAATCTGGCTTGGCAACACTGGTAGCACGACCGTCGGTGCCTGTCTAACCCAGGTCTAACTAGGTCTTGATTGCATTTATCATTTATTTTATCAACAAAACAGTATTTTTCATACTTATATAGTCACAGAGTACTTTGTTAATGGTTAAATGAGGTGCTGATAAAGTCAAGAGAAATTCGCATATAATTGAAACAGTACGCTACTTATTTTAATCGGAATATCGCAAGTGAGTACCTTTTTATGTTATGTTGTTTTTTAATATTTATAGTTAATCCTGCATAACTAGAGTAAGAAGCTTGCCAAAAATGTTAATATTTATGTATTAATCACTCACATTAATTTGGCGGTCTAAAGCTTCATGGGCCACTTGTACATAGGTACCTATTGCAAAATATTATGTAAAGTTGTAAACTTAATAATTAATTAATATTTCTGTTCTACTAGGTTTACCAGATAGTACACATTTAATTTGTATCAATGTTTAAGTACTTAATTCATGTGTATTTAAGAATATAGAACACATATGTGTGAGACAAACAATTAAGTTAAAGCAATTAAAACTAGGTACAAGGTTTTTCTGCTATCAAATCGGTGCTAATATGGTCATAATCATAAATCAGATCTTCAAAAGCACCATGTTTCTTTTACAATATACTTACATAGAATATTTTTATTCAGAGTAAATAAAAATTACTCTTCTAGAAGTCTTGTCACTCTTGTACAACCTTTTCTCTATAACCATTTACAGAAAAAGACTTCTAGAAAAAGTTTTATCAAAGACATTAAATTAGTACAAAGGATATAGTAATTAAATTGATTAATTAATATTTTTTCCAGCAATGCTAAGTGTGTCACAGCTGTGCCGCTGCACGCAGTCACTGCGGGCAGCTCAGAGCAAGCTGCTGGTCTCCGGCACGAGGAATGGCTTCAACACAACAAAAGTCATCAGCCGACAACTCATCACTCAAAATAATAAAGCCAACAAGTTTAAAGGATTGAGGGTTAGTTCATTTTAAATGAAGTAAGCTTTTATTTGTAAGTAAGATACCTACACAATTTCTGTACTGTATACATGTTCCCTAAACTACACAATTTTAGATTATAAATTATAATAGCATGACCTAGAGGTTTCAGCTGCAGCATTCTTGGTTTAGTGGCAGAATGCTTTGATACACAATTGGTACAGGATAAATTCCTGTATGCTAATATTACTTTGGCCTAGGTATGCAACATGAAGACATCCTTCAGACTGCAGTGGCTCCCAACTTTTTTATGACCAGGGTTCACTACAACTTTTTGTTTGATGCAGGGAGATATAGATAGAGTTAGGGATGCATATCAAAAGTAAATATTAATTTATTAAGGGTTATAACATTGTTTGATGGACCTTAATTAATTTCTCATGGACCATTGGTGGTCCATGGACTATCGGTTGGGAACCACTGCTTTAGTATCTAATCAATAGAATATGGAAAAGGGCAATCAATCAATCAATATTTATTTGTTAACATAGGTATACATATAGGAACATAGGTCTTAAAATATACAAATGTCTGGTCTCTATGTTGAATGTTCTACCAATGATGTTGGTATACAAATGGCATTTTCTGATTGTTCTGTATAATAAATAAAGTCTACAAGTCATCCGAAAACAGGCTGCCACCATATTGCCGCGAAGTGCACTTTTAGTGCAAGTTTAGTGCAAATGCATGTAAGCATGCTTGACAAGTAGGCACACAATTGTGTGCCTGCTTGTCAAGCATGCCTACATGCATTTCAATGTCTTAGAAAAGACTAATAAATTGATCATAACTGTGCTTTCTTACATTACATGGTGTTTTCAGATACACTATTTGTATGCTCATCATATAGCATAATAGCATACCGAAAGGAGAAGGGTTTTGTTTGATAGTAATATCAGATAATAATGTTTATCAGCTACTAGTTAGCATACATAAATATAATCAAAGCCATAGGTACTTATAGATTATAGTAATCTGCTCATTCAAACAAATGTTGTCATTTCATGACATGCCTGTGTGTGTTGGTACTGTAGTGTTCCTTTATGTGAAATATATCAGTAACGGTAATTATCCTGTTATAAATTATATCGGCTCGCTTGCTATGCACCACGTCTTTTATGTGCGCCTGCCAGATCACCGTCCGACCACCTCGTCTTGCGCTTCCCGCGTAATGCATAGCCGAGACGACAGAATGACAGATGTCATCAATGACATCAATATACATACTACAGGTACCATCATAATATTCATGATCATTAAGAGATTCATAATACAATAACTAAGTCCAATAATAAGAGATTTGTATTAGAATTGTAAATTCTTTGCTTAGACCACTAGATTTTTAGAAAAGTATATAATTAATCTAAAAGTATGTTTTTACAATAGATAGGCAATAGATATTTAGGCCATTTATGAGTCATGCCAAAGTCAGATAACTGTAATTTTATTTTTTTAACCGACTTCAAAAATAGTAGTAGGTTCTCAATTCGCCGGAATCTTTATTTTTTTGAGATTTATTGGTTTTTTTCAACACAATTTTATTGAAGTATAATGTAAGTACATATTATACATAAAATCCGACTGAAGAAGGAAGCAATAGGGATCTACTGCTTGATGAAAGTCTAAAAGCCAGTTGAAAACCATAGTACCTGCAGTTGTTGTTTTGCTGATATTAACTTAAAGTTATCTTCTCCAGCTAACAGACCTGCTGAAGCCCCAGAAAATCGTCGTCCGGCTCTGCAGCTCGGGACAGAAACCGAAGCCTCCGAAAGTAGTGGGGTACTGGCTGCTAGGGTGCTCCGGGATGGTGTTCACCGCTGTCGTGCTAGGTATGGTAGCAGGCTACATTATACTATTGTACAGCATATACTATGTTATTGAAGTGGCGCTCAGGACTACTAATGGTAAGAAGTAGGGGGTTTATAGGTGATGGTGTTAGCTAGGTCCAGATGACAAGCTGTTGTTATGTTTTAATAATGCTCGTTTATAACGTATTGGCAAACTAGCTATGCCCCGCAGATTAACCCCAGTTGCTCGGCTCCTAAGGGTCGTAGCGTGATGTTAAATAGCCTACACTATTCCTCATGAGCCTGGCTATCAGGCGCGTGCAGTGCCTATAGGCAAGTAGGCAGTGACTACCTCTTAAAGTTCAATAAAACCATTTTAACTATTACTACATCAATATACATAATTATATCGCACCTTTAGAATTGAAGTGGCATAACTAAAAATTTTAAGAAAATGACATAAAGACTTATCAAGATGTATTTTTTGGCGTTTACCAAAAAACAAGAATTTTGGATTAGGCCACTTCAATTCTAAAGGTGCGATATATCAATAATTAGTCATGATTGATATATTTTATTTATGTAGTAACAGTTAAAATAGTTTTACTGAATCTTATGAGGTAGGCACTGCCTACTTGCCTATATGCACTGCACGCCACTGCTGGCTATCATATACAAAAAGATTTTTTCGAATCCTACTGATGGTGGCAGAGATTAGCCCGTTATAAATAATAATACATATTATAAAGCTGAAGAGTTTGTTTGTTTGCTTAAACGCGCTAAGCTCTGGAACTAACAGTCGGATTAAAAAAAAAAATTGTATGATATCCAGATTCATGAGGTATAGTATAGGTTATTTAAGATTACACTATGACCCTTAGGAGTTTAGCAACAGGGGTGAAACCGCGGGGAACAGCTGTTTTCTCTAAAACGACAGATTTTAATATATTTTGTCAAGAACAACATAAGGCTTACTTTGGCTATGTCTGTATGTTTTTGATTGCTGGAAGTCTGAACAGTAAACAGTGGCGGATTTTCCCTAAAGCCCAGTAGGCCCGGGCCTAGGGCGGCTAGATATTAGGGGCGGCCAATAGTGGCAAATAAAATACAGTCGAGCTTGATCTAGCTTTACTCAACATATGTAGAAGCCGATTGTTTAAGAAAATTGAATTGCGAAGATTTAATTACCTAATGATTTTGCTACGCTTCAGTGTAGACGTGTTTTGTAACCTGTAAACCACGTTTTATACTTTTTATGAGAATAAACCTGTGCTAAATTAAATAAAACATAGTTTCCTTATTTTATATCTAGTTAGTTAGCTAAATAATGAGAGTTATGAAAGGGGCGGCTGGTACTACACGGCCTATGGCGGCCAAGACTGGAAATCCGCCACTGACAGTAAAGGTACCTATGTAATCATACCTTATCGATGTGCAGTTGCTGTACTTGCAATGAGTGTGCTAAGCCGGGACACACCGACATACACTTGTGTTACGATAATTTTGGCGCCACATTTGAAACGCGACACATATAACACTTAGGACACAAACTGCACCCGCTACAAGTGTGTCCTTGGTGTGCGTGCTTGCGCGCTGATATACGGGGGCTAACTGCGTTCTATTGCATTCAGAATGCCGTTTACAATCATGAACTATTAATACAGCTGCTGTATGCGTGCGTCGTACCTGTCTCATCTGGGCTTAGCTTAATGTTGGGTTTGTAGTGTAACGCCGGCTCCACACGTTGGCCCCAACGCCACTCGCCCAACCTGTGGATCTATAAAATAGCATTGGCCCCAACGTTGGCCAATACTATTTTCTAGATCCACACGTTGGGCGAGTGGCGTTGGGGCCAACGTGTGGAGCCGGTGTTATTGCAGGCGTGTTGCTGTGTGCTTGTTTTATTTTATTTTTAAGGGATGTAATATTTTTGTTTATTTAGGGCCGTGAATTCACGAGGCCCAGACAACGTGTTAAACTAACGGTACCACAGAAATCTACAGAAATGTCATCTACTACATTTTATTCCGAGACACGTGTTGCCGGTTCGCAATGTCAAAGCATCCAATGCAATACAAAGTTAAACTTAATTCCGTTCACATACGTCACATTTTTAAACGCGTGCTCTCGATGTAATGGTGTCGTGTAAGCAGGCGCGTGCATTGCATATAGGCAAGTAGGCAGTGACTATCTCTTAAGTTACTTAGTTACACGTATAGAATGCGTAGGTGTCGGCTTGGTGATGTGTCTTTTTTACCCGACTGCGAGACGCAAAGGAGGGTAATGTGTTTATCAGTCTATGTATGTATGTATGTATGTATGTATGTATGTTTGTTTCTATGTGGCGTTCTAGAGACCAAATGCGTAGGCCGATTTTGATAATTCTTACGTCAATCGATTCGTCTTAACCTTGCGAGTGTCACTAAAGACATAACAGTAATCAAAATTCACCACAGCGACAACCAGACGCCATATTGTCAAAATGAAAAAAAAAAAAGTTGATGAACTATGTCAAGTGGGGTGTCGTTGAATAGGTATTTTAAAATCATCTTTAGGTTCCTTTTATCATTTTTCATTTTAAATAATAGTTTAGGATATATAACGATTTAAAGTTGTTCAACAAAGCAATCATTCTCGCTAATTCTTACTTATCCTCAAAACCTATCATGTGGGGTATCAAAATGAAGGGCTCGAAAAGAAGATTACGAAAACATACATTAAAAACTAAAAAGTGAAAAATAAAAATAGTAAATTAAAAATTTAAAAAACCCGACTGCCAAAAAACAACTAAAAAGTTCAAAACAAGAGCACTTTTCAAGCAGTCTGATGCAGTTGGTGGCATAAAATCTAAGATTTAACACAAATAATTGCCACCAACTGCATCAGACTGCTTGAAAAGTGCTCTTGTTTTGAACTTTTTAGTTGTTTTTTGGCAGTCGGGTTTTTTAAATTTTTAATTTACTATTTTTTACATTGTATATAATATTGAAATGAGTACCTATTATTAGTCAAACAAGCTTAAATTCCTGCAATGTTAGTGTTAGTATAATATTATTTAAATAAGTTACCTTTGTACCTGTGTGTCTCTGTGGCCCAAATTCTTTATAAGGTGTTATGATGATAAAATAGTGACCTACTTATAAAATATTAGGTTTTACAAAATTAGCAAATTAGAGAAATGGGATTACTAAAAAAATATTTGTTAACTTTTAAGGTGTATGTTTTATTACATCGAATAAACATACTATCAATGTTGTTTTTGTTTTATTTCTTAGGGCGTGATTCACATACCTCGTATTTGATCTTACTAAGTAGAGTAAGCGTTTCACACAAATATAAACCTTAATGTTATACGGATAAGGCTCATATTCGAATTAAACGCATAATTAGCCATATGAACCTTAATCTTAGGGGACGTCCTTAGGGGTCGTCGGAATCACGTGATGTTTTTTTAGCAACTTTTTGACCCCCCTTCACCCCGTTGTGAGGTTTTTAACTAACCCCTCCCCCCCTACCCAAGATCACGTGTATTTTTTTGGTACAAATTATCTATTCTTTTTTTCAGAATAATCTTTAAATATACAGCAAAAAATTTTTTTTCGGTTTCGATATCGCGCGTCCAACGAAAAAATAAATACACGTTATATCTCACAATCTCACTATTATACCCCCCCCTCCCCCTTGTGATATTTGGTGATTTTTTGCGAACCCCCGTCCATTACTCACGTGAGGCTCGAAAGGGCCCTTTCGAGCCTCACGTGATTAATGGACGGCCGCTTACACGTATAATGTTCATATTCGAATGAAACGCTTACTTAGCCAATTAAAATCAAACTGCGGTGTGTGAATTTCGCCCCTAGTGTTTTTAATTCGTGTAGATGCATCACATCATATTTGAGTAACACTGTCTGGACATGAACGAGTGCAAATATTGATAGTCATTCACTTTCCATTGTTAAGAACATCAAGAATAAGGTTCACATATTATCGAATATAAACAAGCGCTTCATAATGAACATGAGTCTCAAATGAATACGAATAATGTTCATATTTGAATAAGTTTTTTGTACGCTGTGCTATGACTCCTCATAGTAAGTAATGTTCGTGAATACGGGTGCTAGATAGGTACCTACATAAGATCACCTCGTATATGGAGGCGAGCCTATTGCTTTAAGCCGCACACTGGGATGCTACTGAACATCACAAGTTTGAGTTTACTTACCACTTTCCTTCAAATCGGAATAAGGGCTTGGACACATCACCACGGCGCCGTACCATGAAAGCAAACAGTGCGGCGCCGTGTCGTGTGAAATAGCAGATTCTTTCTAAATATGGACCGCTCTCCTGCTATTGAGAAGACGCATGAAGAATGTGTCATATTTAGAAAGAAACTGCCACTTGACAGGCCATCGCACCGGAATTTGAAACGACACGGTGCCTAAAACGGTGCGGCGCTGCATCGTTTACTTTCATCGTACGGTGCGGTCGCAGCTAAAGATTTGGGGGCGGGGGGAAGGGCACACCGATTAGTGCCGACGTGCTATATTGTGAATTACCGTATTTCACGCCCGTTCAAAATTAATGGGGGGGGGTCATGACCCCTTCGTCCCCTCTCCTGGACGGCCACTGCATCGCGCCGTGATGTGGCCGTTAAGTCCTACGTACGTACTTTGTACCGCAAATTATTCCTATTATTGTCCATGTTTCTGTAACGAATTATTTTCTAATGATGTGCAGGTGGTGTGACCAGGCTAACAGAGTCGGGGCTATCGATGGTGACGTGGAAACTCCTGGGAGAGAAGATGCCAAGGACTGATGAGGAATGGCAGAAGGAGTTTGAAAAATATCAGCAGTTTCCCGAGTTTATCTAGTATGTACGCAAGTTTTGTATGCTTACCACCTGTGCCCCGCAATTTCACCCCCGTTGCTCGGCTCCTAAGGGTCGTAGCGTGATGTTAAATAGCCTATACTGTTCCTCATGAATCTGGCTATCATATACAAAAATAATTTTTCGACTCCTACTGATAGTTTCCGAGATTACTGCGTTCAAACAAACTCTTCAGCTTTATAGATTAAATCTTCCCATTCGCAGTAAGAACCAAAACATGACAGTATCAGAATTCAAGTGGATCTGGTACATGGAGTTCGCGCACCGCACGTGGGGGCGCGCGATAGGCGCGGCGACGTTCCTGCCGGCCGCCTTCTTCTGGGCGCGCGGCTACCTCGACAAGCCCATGAAGATCAGGGTCGGGGTGTACTGTGCGCTCGTCGCGGCTCAGGTGAGTGACGTCACAGACGATAGGCGCGTCAGTTCCTGCCGGCCGCCTTCTTCTGGGCGCGCGGCTACCTCGACAAGCCCATGAAGATCAGGGTCGGGGTGTACTGTGCGCTCGTCGCGGCTCAGGTGAGTGACGTCACAGACGATAGGCGCGTCAGTTCCTGCCGGCCGCCTTCTTCTGGGCGCGCGGCTACCTCGACAAGCCCATGAAGATCAGGGTCGGGGTGTACTGTGCGCTCGTCGCGGCTCAGGTGAGTGACGTCACAGACGATAGGCGCGTCAGTTCCTGCCGGCCGCCTTCTTCTGGGCGCGCGGCTACCTCGACAAGCCCATGAAGATCAGGGTCGGGGTGTACTGTGCGCTCGTCGCGGCTCAGGTGAGTGACGTCACAGACGATAGGCGCGTCAGTTCCTGCCGGCCGCCTTCTTCTGGGCGCGCGGCTACCTCGACAAGCCCATGAAGATCAGGGTCGGGGTGTACTGTGCGCTCGTCGCGGCTCAGGTGAGTGACGTCACAGACGATAGGCGCGTCAGTTCCTGCCGGCCGCCTTCTTCTGGGCGCGCGGCTACCTCGACAAGCCCATGAAGATCAGGGTCGGGGTGTACTGTGCGCTCGTCGCGGCTCAGGTGAGTGACGTCACAGACGATAGGCGCGTCAGTTCCTGCCGGCCGCCTTCTTCTGGGCGCGCGGCTACCTCGACAAGCCCATGAAGATCAGGGTCGGGGTGTACTGTGCGCTCGTCGCGGCTCAGGTGAGTGACGTCACAGACGATAGGCGCGTCAGTTCCTGCCGGCCGCCTTCTTCTGGGCGCGCGGCTACCTCGACAAGCCCATGAAGATCAGGGTCGGGGTGTACTGTGCGCTCGTCGCGGCTCAGGTGAGTGACGTCACAGACGATAGGCGCGTCAGTTCCTGCCGGCCGCCTTCTTCTGGGCGCGCGGCTACCTCGACAAGCCCATGAAGATCAGGGTCGGGGTGTACTGTGCGCTCGTCGCGGCTCAGGTGAGTGACGTCACAGACGATAGACTGAATTTATCAACTCCGACTTTTACTTTATTATACTCGTGTTAGTATATATACCAGTGTAATATTATATTAGATTACTTCATACCAGTGTAATATTATATTAGATTACTTCATTAGTGATGTGATGTAGTTACAAGCGCAAGAAAGCCTTTACTTATCGGACTCCACTGCTGGTCACACCATTCGTTCTTTAGTTCTATCAATTTCTGCTCCTCTAATTAAACCTATTATTTCCTCAGGGTCTAATGGGCTGGTACATGGTCAAATCAGGTCTAGAAGACCGTTTCCAGGGACCATCAGACGTGCCCCGGGTATCTCAATACCGATTAGCGGCGCACTTGAGTTTGGCATTTATATTATACACGGGGCTCTTGGCCGGAGCCCTGAGGGTGCTCCGCCCCTTCCCTGTGGCCGCCACGCTTAAGAGTCTGAAGGAACTGAAGGGAGTTACTGCATTTGCGCATTCTGTGAAGGCTATGGCGTTCCTTACTGCTGTTTCAGGTATGCTGCTTTTTGATAGTATTCTAGCCCCCGTATACATGATCATTACTATGAGGACTCATAGCAAAGTGTACAAAAAACTAATTCAAATATGAACATTGCATGTATTGCGTTAAGGTTCGTATTCGTATGAAGCGCTTGTTTATACACATCATCATCATCCGCCTAGCCTTTTCCCAAACTAGATTGGGGTCGGCTTCCAGTCTAACTGGTTGCACACGGCAAGTGCAGCTTGACCTCGCAGATCAATTGACCAGCGAAGCTGTTATTTAGCCACGAGCTCCTTATTTTTATATACATAATGTTCATATTTGTATGAGTTTTGTGTTCACTGTGCGTTCGAGACCTCATAGTATAATGTTCTTGAATACGGAGGTAAATATCCTAGTAGTTCCCAAACCACCTGTACTATAAGAAGATGGCTCCTAAAACCATCACCCCTCGTTCCAGGCGCCTTCGTAGCCGGTCTAGACGCCGGCCTGGTCTACAGCTCCTTCCCCAAAATGGGGGACAACTGGATCCCAGAGGACATCCTCGCGTTCTCGCCAACTCTTCGCAACTTTACGGAGAACCCCACCACGGTGCAGTTCGACCACAGGATCCTTGGCACCACCACCCTGGCGCTGGCTACTGGCTTGTGGTTACTGTCGCGAGGGAAGGCCCTGTCACCCATGGCTAGGAGGGTCGTGAATGGAGTTGCAGCTATGGCGTGGTTGCAGGTAAGGATATTCTGTTCTCGATGTTCCTGAAGAGCCTCGATTGTAGGTACCTACATTTTATAGGCATGTCCGATTACAAAGGGGGGCTGATCAGACAGGGGCCGGATTACCGCGGTCCAACTGTATTAATTTTTTGGAGAAAAAAAGCATTTTCGATTAGATACACGAAGATTTTTTTCTCACCCACCGAATTTCGCAATTGCGGGCAATTGCCCTGAGTGCCCCTAGTGTAAATTCAGCGCTGGAAATATCTACTCACTACATTTTACTAGCAGACGCGTGTCGCCGGTTCGGCAGTCAATGTCAGTGCATCCAAGGCAATATAAAGTGTTTTAACCAAAAAATATAATTAATTCTGAAAACAATATTTTTCCAACCCTCGTTGCAGGAAATTCTATGTAAAAATATTTTAATAATAAGTATTTAAAGCGTTTACATCCAACAAAGCAGCGCCATTTTTGAGTTACAGACTCGTGTCATTTATGACCAAAGATTATTTAATCAACAATGAGGTTTTAGTTTTTATAATAAAAATAATGAATAAAATTGTTTTGTTTTTAAAAACGCAATTAATTGACCTTATATTATACCTTTATTTATTTTATTAGATTTAAAACCAACAAAAACCTTTCTACACTAATTGATTATTTCATTATAATTACTTTAGACTAAAACCTCATTAGTGATTATGAATCATAAATAACACGGTCTGTATCTCAAAAATGGCGCTGCTTTGTGGGATGTAAACGCTTTAAATACGTATTATATCACGGAGGAAATACACAGAGGAGATGCCCTTAGCTAACACGAACCGTGATACTTTTGGAGTCGTGACGTCATCTTGCTACGCCCACTTTGGACGTGGCCTCAATCAGTCGGTCGCCACTGTTAGTGCGAATAAAACGTTCGCGTTCCCATCGTTTATTATTATTTTCTTTAATATTTGATAGAAAAAGATGAATGTTGTATTTGATTTTGTATGTTATCCTGCAAAAGCTACTCGGATAAACGTTCTGATGCTATGAATGGCGTCACATTTCACTTGCAAATATTTTTAAACGTAATTTATTCTAAGAAGTTCTAGAAAATACTCGGAATGACATTCGACACTGTCCCCTAGAAATACTTTTACTGCTCGACAAAAGATGGCGTCACTTTTTATCACATGAATCGGTACAAACTACGTGATAATTACTATATCGTTATGATTAGTAGTGTAGTGAAATAAATTTTAGATTACTTACAGCCTTTTTTTGCAAAAATATCGTATTATTCGCAGTAGGTATTACCTCTGTATAGTAGATTATTATTTTGAGGCGCACGCACGCCGTACGGCGTGAAGTAGCCTAAACAATTAATGTTTCCATCTTACGTTTTGATTTCACCCTAAAAGTTTTGTCACTTTGACACTAAAATCTTTTTCGTTTTAATAATTAATATAAAGTGTATTCGGACAGAACTTGCGAACAATGTAAACAAACACTTTAGTCAATATTTCTCTAATAACCATCACCATCAACGATCAAACACGGTTTACATTCTGTTCACTTTTTCTTTACCTTCAACTGTAATTAATAATGAAATAATAAATAAAAACTAGATTAATCCATAAAAATTAAAAATTCATTTTGCGGTTGAAGTTAGATGTCAAATTGACTTTCAAAGTTTTTTTCTTCGAAACTCTATTTCTTTTTGAAAATCAGTGAGGTTAGATTTTATAGAGAAATAAATTTATTCAATTATTCCATAAGATTTTTTTTTTTTCAAATTCTCTTACTAATTATTATGTCTAAGTAATATTATTATGTCCTATACGTACACCTAGACTGCCCAATATCTTCTATCTTTCAGTCCATCCAAAGGTTGTCTGGAAGAGATCGCCTTGAGTGATAAGACCGCACATTTTAAATTAGTAGGGAAGCTTTTTCTGTATATGATATTATGGTGTACAATAAAGAGTAAATAAAGGGTTATGCTGAAAATTAAACCTTCTCAATGGCCGAATTAAAGGTTTTCCTAGCCGGTTTGGCCCAAATCCGTGTAGCACATTGGAGAAAATGTGTTGTCCATGTTTTAAAAGAGGAAAATATTAAAAATATACATACATACATACCATACCGCTACAATTATTTAATAACTAGCTTCCGCCCGCGTTTTGGGGGAAAAAAGTAGCCTATGTGTTATTCTGATGTATAAGCTATATTACTGTGAAGTTTCATCAAAATCTGTTTAGTAGTTATTGCATGAACGAGTAACAAACATCCATGATACATCCTCACAAACTTTCACATTTATAATATTAGTAGGATAGGATATAGTAGGATTTGCATTTATATAAGGTCCTACTCTTCATACTCGAAATATTTTAAGAGGCACATCTGTTGGTGGCCTAAAGATGCTATACCTACAAACGAAAAAAAAGAGTATATATTTTTTTTAATAAATTAATTTAAAATTATTTGATATACATAAAAATACTCGCTCTTTATTATTTTCAACATCCACTACGCTAGTTTTTAAGTAACTTATTATTATTATTCGAAATTAGCGTAATAGATGTTGAAAATAGTATTTTTTTTAATAGTATTTATATTTAGTGTCAAAATAATTTTAAAATAATTCATTTAATAAAAATAAATACTCAAATATTTTTTTTTTCATTTGTATTGCATCTTTACCACCTATAGATGTGCCCCTTAAAATATTTCGAGTATGAAGGGTAGGACCCTATATACAACCACACCGCAATGTTTTGATACACTATGTGTATCACTGTCAACAATAAATGACCAACCTTCACACAGTATACGGACACGGATACACGACATCCAGCAATCCTTCCTCCATGAGCCTCTGTCAGGACTCACAGACAGACTTGACAGACTCTGTCAAGTGCGACAACTTCACACTTGCGTTTCGTTGTCAATTTTATTGATGTTCTGAACTAATGAGCGGATGCGACATATAAATATATTTTTTTAAATAGGCCGTAGGTATTACAATGTGTGAAAAATTTTAGGAAAGAATTAACGAAAATCAGATTTTTATTATATGTTCGTACCACAAACAAAATAAGGAACTATTTACACAAATCTCATTTTCCACTAAACCTTAAGGGCCGTACCACAAAAAAGATAAACACGTGTTCAACACGAATGCTTCCAAATATAATACTCACTTGCAGTGGCGTGCAGTGCATATAGGCAAGTAGGCAGTGCCTACCTCATAAGATTCAATTAAACTATTTTAACTGTTACTACATAAATAAAATATATCAATCATGACTAATTATTGATATATAATTATGTATATTGATGTAGTAATAGTTAAAATGGTTTTATTGAACTTTAAGAGGTAGTCACTGCCTACTTGCCTATAGGCACTGCACGCGCCTGCTCACTTGTTTTAGCACTAACTTGAATAAAACAAGTGTGTATTATTTTAATTTTTTTTATTTTAAAATAAGCGCCATCCTAAGCTACCCTTTAAATTGATCTTTTTTCCCTACAATAAGGCGAAATTCCAGAAAGTGGAAACACTAGTAGTAAAACAGTTTTGACTATTTGCCAAGGTAAAACTAGCGGAATATAGCTAAACTACGTCGTACCAATTTTTAGTCGTAGACTTGTAGGTAATGCTATTCACCACTAGATGGAGACACTTTGAGGTGGGTGGAGTCTCAGGTACCCTCCGGCCCCCGCGTCCCGCAAAATATCACGCATCGTAGTAAAGACAAATCGCTTTACAACACCTCTACTCTGTAATTCCTCTGTGTATTATATAGATAATTTTTACATAGAATTTCCTGCAACGAGGGTTGGAAAAATATTGTTTTCAGAATTAATTATATTTTTTGGTAAAAACACTTTTAACTGAACAACTTGTTCACGTTTTAGCCTGAGCTCCGAACAAAGTGATCAATACCCTTTATGTGGTCACCACTTACCATTAATAGTTGCTTGATTGCCGAACAAAAAGCATATAAAATGACGTTTTGTAGGTGGGCCTGGGCATCGCGACTCTGCTGTGCTACGTGCCGACGCCGCTGGCCGCGTCGCACCAGTCGGGCTCGCTGCTGCTGCTGTCGCTGGCCATCTGGCTCACGCACGAGATCAAACTGCTCAAGTACATACCGAAATAGGACTGCCAGTGCACCACATAGTATTTATTGTAAATTAAACTTTAAGCTAGTGAAGTTATGGTTTTTATTTGTGTGAATCTAGTTTTATCCGGCTCGAAGGACCATTGTTAGGATCCTTGCGGGAATAAATGGACTATATTGTTTATGCTGGTTTCTTCGTAGAAAACCATCTTAAGGAATTTACAATAATATACTTATCGCGGACAATGTCGTTTCGTTCGAGCAACAACGGACAAGATAGAAGAGCAGATGGTGCGCGCGCAGCGCGGCTGTCTCAGGGCGGAAATCCGCCGTGTTTGGTGTTGCCACTTCAGTGCGTGGACAACTAACACTGACGATTTATGATTTATTTAACAAAACGTTAAGTTTGAAATAGGTTACTCTAATAGAAATACATGTAACCTATAATATCAATAAGTACTTATAGCTGTTATGCTCATTAACACTGTATATTTAAGACATCTATTCTGGTCGGTTTTCCAAAGTTTAGGGGTTCTTAAAGACAATAATGCAAAAATATCAAAGGTTTTACATGTCTCCGCAGGGATTTAACAACTTCCTTAGAATACAAAACGCAAATCATGTTATTCACAAAGTGTTTTATTTGAAAATTTAAAATGCTAATATTGCTTACACACAAAAACTGTTCTATGTACAAAACTGTGTGTAGACAGATCGCAGATGTGTTGCGTCCGAGCCGACTGCGCCGGCGCCTTCAGAATATACAACTTGATTATAGCCTTACGATACACGCAGTGAATTTGTTATTAAATATAAATCTATCTATCTACATACTTGTAAATAGGGATGCATCCAATACCGATACAGAAATATTGTCGATAAGTATTTTGATTTATTTGCCGATACACTGATACATTTCAAACACTTTCAAATGAGTTATGTCGCATCCGAGACACCATTTTCTGCAGCAAGTCTCATTCAAATGGACTTGCGAAATCGCCTGGGGCATAACTTGAGAAGATTTGTTTCTTAAGTAAAAATCTTTGTTAATGTTTGTGTATGTTTATTTTCATTTTGAATCCTCTTAACAGATTCCGTATCGGTATCGTATCGACCAAAATGTGTATCGATGCATTCCTACTTGTAACAATACAGGCATGGTCCAAACTGTGCGGTCTCATCAACACCCACATCAATTTTGATATAATATTGTGCTTCTAAGTATAATAGCATTACCCGGGCTTCCGGATAACTGATGGACATTTTCAGCTTGGATATACTAATTAACTCTCTACATAAACGTTTAAAATATTACAAATTGGAACGAAAAATAGGTATCTTTTAATTGTTTAAAAACAATAGATGGCAGAAATAAATTTATGATTAAACGCCATCTAGCGTCGATTAAAAAACTTTATAACATTGATGGTAAATTACAAATACTAATTTGATATTATTTTGTCATGTTGAGCGAATTAAGTGTGATGTGCACACAAAGAATCAACTACATTACAAGAAAAATGTTTAAGGATTTATGATCTAAGGAAAAATTCTAAAAATCATCAAATAAATATTTCTTCAATATCTTGCGTACGTAAATAAATTTTATTGCTTAAGGTACATCAGAGGGTGAGTACAGCCAGCAACAAAAATAACAAATGTGGCGCTGACTGTACATTTAACAAGTAAAGTGCTAAGATAAATAAAGAGAAAACATGTAAAGATGTGAGTATGACATTTGAATAAAGTTTAAAATTTTGGACATTACCCGTATCAGTTAGACGTAACATTTAGTTGTGAGAAATCTTTTATGGAAGACCTATGTCGTAACAGCTTCGTAAACCGCAGCCGGCCTAGCATGACCACGATAGAAACGGGTTTTGTCTACATAGAAATATACAAAGTGACAGATTGTAGAAACATTTCGACCGTTTCATTCATAAAACGTAGAAATGTTTCTACAATCTGTCACTTTGTATATTTCTATGTAGACAAAACCCGTTTCTATCGTGGTCATGCTAGGCCGGCTGGATTCACTATTTTAACTATCAAAAAAACTCGAATGATTAGCTTATCTTTTTCCACTAACGATTTAGGGTAGTCGAGTTACTTTCATAGTAAAAACATCGAATCCGTACGAAATAAGTCCATTAGTGAAAACAAAATGGTATAGCACCATACATAATTCCTTAGTCCAAAATAAAACATGTTTAGACCGTATTTATGACTATTGTATAATTCTAGCTATGGCCGATTGCAATTTATTGTAACCTAAATATAACTGAAAAACGTTTAGCGTAAAGTGAGGCAACACTAACATTTATTGTTGATGGTAACACAGGAGGTTCACAGATAACAAATACTTTTTTTCACTGGCAATTTCAGTCTGTGTGATAAGGCGAGAACTACATGGATTCATGACAGTTTTGATCAGGCGGAGTAGTGTCGTAGTGAGATGTTTCATAGTAATCACTGCAGTTCAAGCCTTAATTCGCACAATAACATCGAAGTCGTGAACGCGAATATAGACGTTAACACCTTTACATAAAGTAGAGTGTAGCGTGCACGTTACATGAACGTTTTGTTAGAATTTTCTATAATAAAAACGATTTATATTGAAAATGTATATATATCATATGATAAGTAACAATGATAACTCTGCAACATTTTCGATAAATAATATATTTTTTATTAGATTATTTATGATTTTCACTTGTACGGGACCCAATAATAACTTCAGCAGTTTGCATAAGTACAAACAGACTGTTCAAAATGATCTGCATAACTAAGAAAATTGAACTTTATCTCAACGACACAAGGGATGTTTCAGAATTAACACAGTTCTCGACAACGGTCATTGTAATAAGAATTTTATTCCATTGAAATAAAGTGTACTTTCTTTAGTTGTTTAGGCATTTATGAGCAGTCTGTTCATCCCAGTACTTTACGGGAATATTGGCCATATCAAAAAAATATGCTGCCCATAGTGTTTGCAGAGTGACCATAGACTAACTAAATAATATCTCGAGCCTCTTCCCAATTTAACTATTAAATAATTATGTATAAATACTACAGCTAACCTAATAAGTTAGTACCTACTAAAATGTTATAATCCTCTTATTACAATTTAGAAATATAACGTATATTTGTAGCAGTTACAATTTAAACGATTGGTTAAATTAATGAACAAAATCAGTTAAATAAATTCTGGCTGTAGTTTTCCGGAGTTTAAAAGGGATTTTTCCGTTAGTGTAAGAAATTAGATATTTTTGTTATATTGTGGGCGCGCGTTGTTAGATACAGCAAGTAAAGATTAAAGGTTCAGTTAAATTGTAACAACTAACATTTTAATATATCTATAACCTATTTCGTCATATCCATAATTTTGTTAAAAAAAAAATAAACAAAACTATAATAATAATTTTCCGATTTATAAAATAATAAAGTCGAGGATTCAATATCACTACAGGGGGGTGATTCTCGCGGGTGATATATTCATATCGAATTCGATATATATTGCAACAAATGTCAAAATGGTAGGGATTTTGACAGTTGTTGCAATATATATCGAATTCGATTAGGATTAAAACAACATTCGGTATATTACAACATCGATATCGATAATATTAATTTATCGATAAAATGTGGTATAACTTATCGATAAAGCGTGGTACAACTTATCGGTACAAATAAAATCAAGCTTAGTGTTGAATCGATATGGTAGAATATTGTCAGTAATGAGGCTACAGGCCATCTACTTATAAATCAAGAGTGGCATTTAACGTATACGGTTGTATGATTTGCACATACTTATAATAAAGGCAGAGGAATTAGCAAAAATATTGCCATCTCATTTAGTTGAGACCACAATGAGAGGGACAGGTAACAACCTCAGTGTTAAAGAATGCCATAACTAAGAGATAAACTACCTATAAAAGGAAATGTAAGTTTTGACAGCGAAAGCTTATGAAAAAGTTAAATAGCAAAACAATGTTGCTTATGAATACCACGGTGTAAGTACGCATTGTGTATTTTTATTATATCAATCGGAGTCCAACTGAGTATCATATAAGGTCATTATATTAGAGAAAAGAACTAATTCAATTTATAAAACTAAATAATGTTTTGTCCTGGCTTGTATTTCAATTATTTTCCACCAAGACAAAAGTGTCGAATTCGAAATAATGATTAACTTTACTATTTTGTCGCCAAGCAAATAATCGCAACACATACATAAAAACATTGAAGTGACACACATAAAATTGCAGAATGATTACCTACAATACGTCCCGATCACTTACATTATAACAAAATACAGTAGTAGGCAGTAAATATTACACATCGAGTTTCGGATTTTAGAACATCGTATCCGTCACTCATACCTATGTCACGTTTTGTCGCTGACTTGTTTATTAGATACCGGCCTGTTAAAGCCGAAGCTAGCCGATATCTCTTTCTAAAGCTCGATTACAATATCAACTGCCGCTTATTGTACAATTTAAATCGAAACATATACCTTAATAATTTCTTTTTTAAGAATACAGTTCACGAATCACTAACAACATTATAATTTTTGCTTTTATTAAATCGTGTGCAAAATCTAACACTAAACACAGTACAGGCTACAATATGTACGCATGTACAGACCAATGTACGTCCAAATAGTAGCGTGTGTCCCATCCACCCCGGTCGTACTGCCCCGTTAAACGGGACAGTTGGAAAAATTGTTTCATCGACCCCGGTAGTGCCGACTAACTACTAATCACGTTCCTGTCTTGATATTAACGAGATTAAAATGCTGAATTTTGATATGATTCCAATTGTATAATTCCAGGCTTAACATAAACGTAGATACAGACGTTCAAAGATCATCAATAATTGCTAAAAGTGGGAAAACCTCGTCTTAAACGACGGGGTCGGCACTACCGGGTCGACGAAACAATTTTCCCCAACTGTCCCGTTACCGGGGCGGCCGGGGTGGATGGGATATACCCAAATAGCAGCTCTAACAAAACATTGGCGCGTAAACAGCAACGGAACGAGGCAGCCTTTGATATGAGAGGCAACATGAGGCACTAAGGGTCGTATTACAGAACCTCAATAATCAAGCATTACTTGAGATTAATTTCAATCAATCAAATGACTTGAAACTAGGCTCTAGCACGGGGTCTCATCAGGAAGAAAGAAACATTTGTTCAAATAAACCTCAATAGATGGCGTTACATGTTTCGATTTGTTATTGAGTTTGTGTAAAATACGGTAGTGGATTACTATTAAAAAAGTACAAATAAATTATTTTATTCCAAAGAAGGAATAGGAATAACAAAAAAGTAAAAAAAATAATGATAATTTATCATAAAATGGAAAACAGACGCTTTTAAAGTTTTTGGAGGGAGTATCGCTCCGTCTTTGTCGCGCGAAGCGGCCATAGGATATGTTACGTCACTTATCATGCATGCCGTCCGTGTCTAGCAAATCATTTTCAAACGCTTATAACTTTGCCAATTTTGTAGATGTTTCATCGGTTTTTTTGGTGTTAATTATCTTTTTTCAAATAGTTTACAGATTCACAATAATAATAAAAAAATAGTCCGGTACCGTATTCAGAACATGAAATATATTTTTTCTAAGTTTTAAAGAACCCTTTAAGCACGAAAAAAAATATAGCCCGAGGATAGCCCAAGATGCGGCGGTCACGTTTCTTTGTATGGGATGAGGCATCTGTAAGTAGTACTATATTATCTGTGTCTCAAGTAATGCTTGAGTCTTCAGTAAGTTTTGTAATACGACCCTAACAATACATTTGTTGTCTGTCAAGTCTTTTATTCTTATACATATAAGAATGATGGTTTATGTGTAGGTATTCTATTCTCTATTGCCTCGAGGCTGCCTCAATTAGTTGCTCCAGCAATGTCAACATACCACTAAAGTTGCAACTCCACATTCGAATGAAAAATTATCATCTAGCGTTCGATTAAAATATTCAAAATAAACATTATAATAATAATTCAGTAAGTATACAGGGTGGCAGGTTAGACAGTGGAAATATTTAAAGGGGTCATTGTACTCATCATTATGAACAACTTTTACTATGGGACTAAACCTGAAATCGCGAAAAAAAAATCTGCTGTTCCATACATTTTATTGAGTTATGTGAACATAAATGTATGGCACAGATGAATTTTTTTTCGCGATTTCAGGGTTGGTCCCATAGTATAGTTGTTTATAATGATGAGTACAATGACTCCTTTAAATATTTGCACTGTCTAACCTGCCACCCTGTATAAAGAAAATTCTCACAACATCAAAATAGATGGCAGTCGCTTTGTGTACGTAATGGCAGAATAATACTTGCGTTCAAATGTTTGTGTACTTTATTACATTTTATGTCCATAGAAGGTAAAATTTTACTCCGAACACCCGACAGATAAGGCGTAAAATATGGACTATAATGCGTTTCACATAAAAGGGGAACTCTGACGACTCGACGCTATGTTGGCTCCCCTGTCTGTCACTATCTAGCTAGGTCATAACGTTAAATGTTTTTTTACATTGAAGTGTTAAAGTAATGCTTAGGACACTAAAAAGTGGTAAACGAGAATTGGTGCTGAAAGATAACTTATAACACCGTTAAAAATGTTGCAACATATTGGCATTCAGATGAGCCAACATTGCGTCGAAGGAAACTCTTACGTGAAACGCAATATACTACAGACATATGTGACAGTAATTATGTAGCAAGGAAGTTACATATTACATCTGGAATGCCTACTGGGTTTTAAAAGTTACAAGAAAGAAACTTTATGCATCAGACATAAAGTTTCATTTGCATTACCAATAGTACGAAAAAATGGTCCTTGAAAATCACACTGATACGTAGTGATGTCCTGTTCAATTACATAATTATGTGCGAGAAGGATACCACTATAGTTTATAAAATATAGCTTGAGTCTTATGACAGATGTTAAATACGTACATTTTATTATTTGTTTGTATTTGAAATCTGTCACAGGGGTCAAGCTATATTTTACAAACTAGGCATACCTATAAGTTTTCTTTCCAGACCGATTTTTAAGTACTTGTCAGCATTCCAGTTGTACGACCGTACTTATTAATTCCATGTTATGTAGTCTAACATAGTAAATATAACACAGTATGGATAGCGTAGAAACTTTTGGGACATCTCGTTTTTATGATGACAAACTTCTAAATTGGTTCTTTGAAAAAGCATGGCACACAGACGGCCATATAACATTTAATATACATCGAACAAACGTTAGAAAAAATAAAAATCAGGTATATAAGCTCCTTATTAAATAATAAACTTGCAGTCGTTTAAATATAAGTTAATAGATATTTTTTTAGTAAAAAGTCGACCATAATTCCCACCAGCATTTAATAATCCCATTCGTATAAAGAATGTACAGTACGCGGCAGTAAATATTACACATCGAGTTTGAGAAAGAGATAATCGGCTAACTTCGGCTTTGTAGAGCGTCGTATCCGTCACTCATGCCTATGTGACGTTTTGTCGCCGACTTGTTTATTAGATACCAGACTGTTAGTGCTTCGTGCGACAGAGATGACGCTCAATAAAGCCGAAGCTAGGCGTATCTTTCTAAACCTCGATGATATTTACGTTTCAGCATACGATTAATTCGCGACGTTCGCGCACCTGCGCGTGCGCTCAACGCATACGCAAGACAAAAGAAACTGGGATTACGACAGATTATATTTGCGTAATAAATAATTGGATGATGTTGTGGTCGCTTAAAGCATATTTTGTTGAGCCGAGTTATTGTCTGGTACGAATGTTATTAAGTAAACCGCAAAATTCAGTTTTGAGAGAACAAAATCTATCTTAATTTATTTATTTCTAATTAAATGGTACACAATATGTATCTATTTTATCGCATAAATTATTTAATTCCAGACGATTTTATAGACATAATTATAATATTTATACTATTATTATATTTCCCTTGATAGTTGATACATACTATAATAAAATTTCCGCTTGTATGTCGTAATAACCATAGTACAGCCTTACTAGCCTAGTATCGCTCTCACTGCAATATACATATTATAATATATTAAATCACTACAATTGGGGCATTTTATATAAATATAAACAATTTTATACGAATCTAGTACAAATTATAAAGTTTGCAAAGATCGTCCATGAAACATGTACCATGTCCTTTCTTTTGACAGAAAATGATATCTTGGGCCTTATGAACACAGTGTTCATCATTGTTCAGTTGTGGAAGAGACGGTGCTCACAATAATAAGTCATAGTATGGATCATACACTTAATTTATGTAGGTATCTTATACAGGGCGACTTTTTAACCACCATCCAATTTTTTTGTAGGCATTTGGTAATAATCAAAGACAACATTTTACCCATGACTTTTGCAAATATGTAAAAGGTAAGTAAAATTTTCATAAGAAAATAATTTTCTTAAAAAATTATATCATTCTGCATGGTTAATAAAATTGGTTACTAAGGGCGGGTTGCTTCAAACCATCTGTATTCGTAAGTCAGTACGTAATCGTTAAGTCAGTATGAAATTGTCGTACAAGCCGCCATATTTGACGGTTACAGATACGTAACTGTAAGTTGAAACAACATGGCCTAAGTCTAACGTAAAATACTTCGCACGCGCATGCACTGAATGAGAGAAAGGGGCGACGCGCGGGCGTAGCGGGAAGTGTAGGTATTCCGGCGGCGCGTGCGCGTCCTTTTTAGAGAAACACGTACCAATTTTTTTTTTTCACCAAAATTCTTTTTTTGGATGGTGATTTAAAGTCTCCTGTATAATTATTTAAACATAGTACACGTTATATGGGCGATCAAAAGTAACAAATCAGAATGTAATATACAAGACGACACCCCATCGATAACATTCACTGTGAAATTATCGTGGACACTTACACTCGAGCACAGGGCACAATGCCCTGATTTCGAGCACTCAAATAATTATCAAACTTTATAATGTATAGCCCCCAACATAATACAATAATAGAAGTATTTGTGACACAGGTATTTCTGAATAACCTTATGTATTACAGGGTCTTAGTTAACTTAGGGACGGGCTCAATCAAAGAAAGAACACAATAAAAAACAGTAAAAAAAAAGAAAATTAATAATGTACTCAAGTGCAGGTACACCTGAGTACATTATTAATTTTCTTTTTTTTTTTACTGTTTTTTTGTGATCCTTCATTGATACTGATCTCTCCCCTGAGCTAAGTATGCAATTTAATTAACACCCTGTATTTAAGAATTAATACATGTACGACGCAAGCAAATAATATAATAATGCAACTCTTGGACAATAAAGACGTATTAGAATTTGTTCTTTAGTTACAATATTATATTATGTACTTGGTTTAGCGAAAATAAAATAAAATTGACAAAATAGAAAACAATAAAACCTCTTTTTTAGTTTTATTAATTTTACCTGGCTATAAACTTAATATTATCTAAAAAAAACTTATTGGTCATTGTTTATGTTAGGGGCCATAACCGTACCAATCGGGAACACATCATAACCTACGTGTCCGTTACGTTACTTTAGAATATAGTTATTACGTGGATTATGTTGCTGTGGTACCTTCGCCGACGCGTCTTTGTGATAATTTGCAGATATCCATTATAATTAGTTTAATTACTGGGCTATATTGTTGAACGTAATGCTTGGAGCAATGCGGAAATATGATACAAGTAATATTAGAATCGGGTCTTCTAGGAAACAGTAAGAGATCTATCATTAGTGAATCATAATAATCAGCTACAATAAACTATAAATTATAGTACTTTTTTCCCAATCAAAATAATTATTTATAATATCTTGGATATAAAAAAATAAAATCACGGTCGCATTGTTATGAAATTATGCAAAGTTTAGCAATAATGCACATTGTTTTTATGTAACAACCTCCTTCATAATCCTCAACACGAAACTAAGTATAGAGGGCGCCACAATCGCTTGTGCTTTCTACGATTCATCACACACAAAGCGCAAATGGCTCGAACCTAAACTACAACGTATAAAAAATAAATAAACAAACATCGAATGTAGGAATAAAACTACGAGTACGACAGCGCGGGGGTATGAGGCGCGGGAGGGGAATACTTCACTGTAAATTCCCATAACAAAGAAGGTATGGTTCGTAAAATATAGCTTGAGTCATTTGACAGATGTCAAATACTTACATTATTCATTCAGTTTTTCTAGTTATGGCTTCATCGTTGTTTGACGATGATTTTGCCAGCATCAAGGTAGGAAATGACAGTGGTCGGTTTCCAAAATGAAATATTTATATTTTAAAGCCGAATAATTATCAGTATTTGTAGAGATGAAATCAATTGACCATGCTTTATTACATTTTTAATGCATTCTGATATTTGATCATGTTTGACATCTGTCACAGGACTCAAACTACAGAGTGGCAGGTTAGACAGTGGAAATTTTTAAAGGGGTCATTGTACTTATCATTATGAACAACTTTTATTAACGGACCAATCCTGAAATCGGGAAAAAAAATCAGCTGTTCCATACATTAATGTTCACATAACTCAACAAAATGTATGGAACAACTGATTTTTTTTTCGCGATTTCTGGTTTGGTCCCATAGTAAAAGTTGTTCATAATGATGAGTACAATGACCCCTTTAAATATTTCCACTGTCTAACCTGCCACCCTGTATATTCTACGAACTATAGTGTATTTTTTCCCTCGCTTTTCTTTAAAACCTTCCGCCATCCAAATATAAATAAAACAGAAAAAAAAAGTTGTAAAAATAAATGCAAAGTACCACAAAGACGAAGTGTGTGACTATGTTGGCGACTAGCTGGGCGGCTGGGGGTCGGTGCTGACTATGACCTGCACCACGTAGCCGGCCGTGATCTTTGCCTCCTCGATGAGCAGCCGGTCGCCCAGCAGTTTGCCGCCATAGAACCAGCGTTGCCGCCACGGCTCGATGTTCTCTTGAGCCTGTGGATTGTTTTAGGATGCTGTTAGTTTTGTTGCCAATAGCCTACAACATACTTTTGGAGTAGTCGATTAGCACATTTCGTGCGAGTTTCATTCGTGCGAATCATCCAATAACACGTAGCATCATCACATCACATATACACATAGCGGGATAAATCCCACTGAAAAAAATATTAACCACAATACTTTGGTTATTTGATGATTAACCAAAGTCTGACAAGAATTAACTTAAAGGTAACTTGATTTAACAACTGGTTTTGGTTACATGTAGCATAAAGCTATGTGGTCACATTTTAGTGTTATAGGTTCAAAAAAAAATGTTACATAAGTACAACTACTATAGAGAAAAGGTTATGCTCAAAGAAGGCATGCTTGACTTTCGACCATCGGATCTGAGATCATCAAGTTATGACTATTATACTACTCTGAATTCAAAAATCCTAATTAGGATTTAGGAAAGTATGATAAAAGTTAGGTCGGTTAGAAATCTATAGTCAGTCAAGATGGTTTCCTGCCTTCCTGACTCATTTCCTGAATTAAGAGTAATAAGGCTATCTCCTATCTCATGACCGATGTCAGATATTTAGAAGAGTATAGTTA
Source organism: Thalpophila matura (assembly GCA_948465475.1). Taxonomy (NCBI): domain Eukaryota; kingdom Metazoa; phylum Arthropoda; class Insecta; order Lepidoptera; family Noctuidae; genus Thalpophila; species Thalpophila matura. The sequence continues at coordinate 17,804,113 of OX419187.1, forward strand.
CTCTTAAATTTTTGACATAAAACATCTTTGTTTGACAGAGGACAAAAGCATAATGACTTATTGTGTTTGGCCACACAGTGACCAGTCCGACTAAGCATTTTAACCTTGGCCGTAAGCCAAGAAACATTAACGCCGGCTCCACACGTTGGCCCCAACGCCACTCGCCCAACGTGTGGATCTATAAAATAACATTGGCCCCAACGTTGGCCAATACTATTTTCTAGATCCACACGTTGGGCGAGTGGCGTTGGGGCCAACGTGTGAAGCCGGTGTAACAAAAAGTCTAATACGGCTAATGTCTACGTCATTACCGGCACACAAAGAGAAAGCACAATAGATTAAAATCATATTCTAACTAACAACAATACCGTTCGGTTTACTTATGTGGGTCAACGGCACGGTAATTGTCGCGTCCAAAATTGAAAGACATTAAACAGGTGCTATGACCTTTGTGACTTTGTAAGGCATACACCTCAGGGCTGCACTGTTGTCACGCCTTGAACTCAAGGTACTTGATTGTAAGGATTGTTAAACATACAACGAGATTAGTTTCGGAAATCGCACGATAATCGCGCAAAAATGCAAATTTTAAATGATTTTTTAACAGGGTTTTCATTCAATTTTTTTTTTGTGATGTCTAAACTGCCTACATTGAATTTCAAGGTCTAGAACAAAATACGTATCAGGAAATAATAATTTTCTACCAGCAACAATCTACCAGCTATAGCTACTATTCATACACATACAACCTAGACCTATTTCCAGTTGCCCAGTGTGGCGGTCCGAGGGGGTGGCGTAGGGGTCATGACCTCCCCCAAAATCGTACACGTCAAATTGACAAATTTTAATCAGTAATTCACGGTATAGCACGTCGTCACTAATCGATATGACCCCCCCCCTAAGGTACTTGTCTTGGCTGCGACCGCACCTGGTCCAAGGGTTTTTGAAGACCATGGGAATTAGAAGTTCCCATTAAGGTGCTGATAACTGCCAACGGCCTTGAGTGATTTGGGTGGTATAGCTTGAGTGTTCTGCGCTGAGCTCAAGCAACGCGACATACGTCCACCGAGCAATACGACTCGCCTATCAAGGAGCGCGCTGTGCCGAATTAGACGTATTATTACTTTTTAGTATCTAAAATATCAAAAAAAAAAATAACAGGCAATATTATAGGTAGGAACATAGTCTTTTCACACAAAACAAATCATGAAAATATCTTAAGCGATTTGAAAGTAATTACGTCTTTATGTTTTGGGTAGACAGTAATTCATGAATTTATAAGTATTTTACTACAATAGTTAAATCTAGTTAAATATTCACAGGTACGATTGATGTACCTATATATGTTCTAGTTTAACATAAAAAAATTGCACAACTAACCTGCATTATTTCACGACGAAATAAGAGATTTAAAACTTGAGATTTACGGCCGTTACCATTTACCGTCGCCTTAAAACAATGGCATGAAAATTGGCAGCCCTGTCGTTAAAAAAAGTACATACTGACATGCGAAGGTTCCGCCACAGCGTATGGTTGCAAAATTTCGCGTCGTTCGCATACAGTTACGTCACCAACTGACCGTGTTTTAGGCGGCTTACTGCACAAGACATATTTTTATTACGAGCTCAAGTTGTAGTAGTCTAACGAGATAAGGTATACTAGGTACACTAGTATACGTTATCTCGTACGATTTATTTAGAATTTAGACTAATTTGGACCAAACATTCGTAATTTCGCCTAAACATGACATTTAAAACTTAGCAATTGGGTCCGTCGTGGTTCCTTTAAACGTGTAAACACAATGTTAGTTAATATTAAGAGATTTCAATAATCAACTGACGAGGACGGCATATGAACCCGCGACCTTTGCCGTACCGTGGCACTGCTCTTAACCAACTGAGCTACCGCGTCCCGTCTGCTTCAGTTGAAAGGAATCTCTTTGAATACGCCTCTTATGAGTCTAGTCTAAACACAACTTCTGTCGGCCCATAAGTCGGGCCTAAGACGGACAATTTGTGAAATTTTTAGTCCTACTCGACTCCAGTCCTGCTATTTTTGAAAACAATTTCGATGTCATGTTATTGTAGAATTAATCGCAGCTATAGATGATCACAGGCCCTAGACAAGTTGCTTTTCTGTTAGCGTTCACGCCTAACGCTACGGACAAAATGTATGGAATTAATTTGTGAGTCACGTAACTTTTCCGCAGGTAATGGCATTGCCATACATTTTAGATGTAGCGTTTGGCGTGAACACTAACAGAAAAGCCACTTGTCTATGGCCTCAGGTTGTTTCGATTTTCTACAACCTGTTGTATAAATAAATAATTACTGAATAAACTATTCCGTTCTAGTAGGTACGGTACTAAAGATGGTGGGAACTTGTACAACTAATAATAATACGGAGTACCGAAATGTTTTTCCTGTGCGACTTTTGGAGGCCTTATTAAATGTAGAATAGGTACCTACCGACTTAAATAAAACCAAGCAATGGCGGCGGATATCCTTCAAATAAATTAAAGGTCAAGCTCTCTAAGAAAACAATTAATTACCTACCAATAAGAATAATAAAACTGTACATAATAGTAACAAGGATTCTTACACATTGACTAGCAAACAAGTCATTTTGCTGTTACTTAAGTTATATAAATTACTAGTTGACCCGCCCCGGGTTCGCACGGGTAAAGTTTAGTCTACACATAGATACAAATATTTAATTTCATGGGTTTTAATGTAGCAGGTATAGGAATTCATGATATTGTTGTGGATATTTGATTGGACGCCCCATGCAACCCAATGGATGAATTGAGGCGTTTCTTGCGCTGCACTCTAATTCTTTTTCTAACATAAAAGTAGCCTAAGTTACTCCTTATAACACCAGCTATCTGCCAGTGAAGGTCCCGTCAAAATCGGCCTAGACGTTTTGAAGATAAGCCGGAACAAACGGACAGACAGAATAGACACACAAAAATTTTAAAAATTGTTTTTTTGGTATTAGTACCGTTTATCCTTTGATTATTATGCATTTAGTAAAAAACTGTTATTTTAACATTACATACAGACACTTCAATTTTATTTACTCATAGATGTATAATTGTATAGATTAAGTGAGCATGCAAACTGTGAAATAATAATTATTATTTTGCTGGCATACGCTAAAACAATGCTAACCTTCAATGCACCTCACCCTAGAATCTAGATAATTTACATCTCAACTTAATAGTCTCGATCGCGTCACACCCAGTTATAATTGCATAAGAGTATTGAATAATATTTATATAAATGATTCATAAGGTCAAGCAGAATCGTAATTGGAACCTTGTTTGGCATAAATGTTGTGGGTTATTTATGCAGCATGGCGGAGATACAAATAAAAGCAAGTTTTAGGGGAATCTCCGCAATGCTGGTTATCCTCCTTAAAAACTTGTAACTCTAACTTCTGATTAAATACATTATAATTACCTATCCTTGTCATTTCTATGCGAATGAATAGAGATTAGAGATGGCAATTGACTTAAGCTGTTTTAGTTAAGTAACGTTCAATCATTGTTTATAAGTAAGGCCTAGTTTAGACGTTAGTGTTCATTTTGATTTGTAAACTTACAGAAATTGTACTTAGTATTAAGAAATGTAAAAAATGTTATTCTTTTTTTTTGAATAAAGTTTTATTTCTCTTATATATTTAATAACAAAGTTTTATTTATTTATTTATTTATTAAGCGGGAATATATTATGTATACATACTAGTGTCCACCCTATACTAAGGTCAAGACACTTTTGCATTTACAATTCTAGTAGGGAATTTGGAGATTCTTTTATTGTTTGTATTCAAGCCATATTTTTTAACAAAAAAATCGAATAACATGTGACGTCCACCAACCCGCACTGGGCCCGCGTGGTGGACTACGGCCCACTCCCTCTCACGGAGGAGGCCTGTGTCCCAGTAGTGGGAACATTATAGGCAGATTATGCTATAAGCCAGGGTTTCTTAAAGTGGGGTCCACCCGTCCACGGACCCCCAGGGGGTCCATGACGTGAGTGCCAGGGGTCCACAGTCACTCAGTTCACTCAGATATTTATGATATTTAATTATTTATTAAAATAATGCAGTAAATCATGCATTGGTTGGTTAGCTAACCCAATAAATGTGATTTTGAATATTAGGTAAGTGTGCTTTGTTTTTTATTCCTAAAATTCAGACAGGGGTCCCTGGAATTTTTAAAATTCTAAAAGAGGTCCGTGGCTACAAAAAGTTTAAGAACCACTGCTGTAAGCCATATTTTTCTATTGTTCTGTTTGTATTCCGTCGAGCCGTTTGAAACTCCTTTTGAATGTGAACAGCTAATTGAAAGGTGTTAACATCACAAGCGGTGTTAACAGCACAATACGTCCATAACCATAATCAAGGACTTTTAATACAAGGTTGCATGCAAGCTATCAATTCCTGTACAGTAATCTAAAATATTTTACCGCCTTACTTATAAACGGCTCTTAATTTAACCACTGATTAAAATATACAACTATCCTTGTCATTTTTATGACAATGGATAGAGATGACAATTGACATACGAGCTGTTAATTTAATTAACGTTAGTAAGAAGGTTAATTTTGGTATAACCCACGCCAATAAAGAAGTGAATCTAAAATGGCGGCGGGTGTGAGTAAAGACAGCAATAACGTGCGAGTGAGAGGGAATGATTAGTGCCGCCATTTTTAATGGCGGAAACTTTCGCACTAAACATATTCTGCCACAAACCTGTTTGTCTAGAATAATAGAATACATACTTAGCATATTTTATAGAATATTACCTTGTGCACATTAGATTTGGCAACCTTTTACAAGGTCAATGTAGTGAGACAGGATATGAACCATGGCTGCAACTCAGAATTTCCTCACAGAATCAACACACAACATAAGCCTGGGGCTAGTGAAATCGATTTAATAATTTAAAAATTAATTACAGCACCAATAAATACTATATATCGAGCTTTAGAAAGAGATATCGGCTAGCTTCGGCTTTATAGAGCGTCATCTCTGTCGCTCGAAGCACTAACAGTCTGGTATCTAACACGAGGGCCACGAAATGCGACGCTCCAAGCGAATTCGCCTTGTGCTGCAAGCGTCAGAGTCTAGCGTCAAAAAAATGTATCAAGGCCACGAAGTAGTGCTGCACGCATCAGCGAAGTTTGGTACATTTGTTTTTGACGCACAAGGCGAATTCGCTTGGGGCGTCGCATTTCGTGGCCAAGGCATAATAAATAAGTCAGCAAAAAAGCATCATATAGGTGTGAGTGACGGATACGACGCTTATAATCTCTTTCTCAAACTCGATGTGTAATATTTACTGCCGAGTACTGTAGAAAATTAACAATGGTTGTGTTGATTTCTGAATTTCTCATTCCTAAGAGGCAGCCAACTTGATCATCACAAATCTATAGCAGTCCACTGCTGGACATAGGCCTCTCCAATTGCACGCCATTTAACTCGATCCTCAGCTACTCTCATCCAGCTGCCACTGGCCACTTTGCGCAGATCGTCACTCCACCTATTTTGAGGGCGTCCTACCCTACATTTGCCGATTCGCGGTCTCCACTAACGGTCGTCGTCACCAATAATAATCTATGAAATCGACATGGCAATTATTATCAAAAATGCATTTCAAACTCACATGTAATTTATTCTTGCACTGCGCGACAGTGTGTCGGGAGTACACCGCTAGGTCCACGTCCTTGCACGTGTTGGAGAGGCGCAGGCGCAGCGACAGCTCCGCGCCGCCCTCCACGGGCTCCGACCACTCGGCCGGCGAGTCGCGCCCGCTCGCCTCCTTCACCATGTTTATAGGCGGCGATAGGCAGTATATTGGGACCTAGGAAGTTCAAATTATGTTACTTTATCTCCCAGTTTTTGTAAGCTACTCTGTCTCTTCTGTACCGACACGTCGCGTGATGTCACCACGAGAAAGAAAAGTTTGTTTGCGAACGTTCGAGGGAGAATGTCATGGCGAGATTCTCCCTTGAATGTTCGCAAACAAATTGGCAGTTCTTGCGGTGATATCGCGGCGTGTCGGTACAGAATAAATAGGCTCGTTACGGGGTCTCATCAAGAAGGAACATTTGTTCAAATAAATCTCAATAGATGGCGCTGTATGTATCAATTTGTTATTGAAGTTTGTGTAAATTCAAAACATGAAAAATTTTCCATGAAAAATATTTGTTCTAATAAAGAAAATGGGTAACAACGATTCTGCTGTTTTTGAATAATTTTTCTAAATAATTTTCACAACATAGTAGTTGGTGTGGATGCCCTTGACCCTTAAGAGCGGCCAATCCATCTATCTTTTCATACAAACGCTCGTACGTGATTATGGCGTTGTAACAGATATTTCTTTGAAACTTTTGAACTAATAGGTATCTTGTGCACTATATCTAGGTTTCTATTGAAACGCAAAATCAAATTTTTAAGAAACAAATTCAGTACAAGCCTCCAAAAATCAGCTTTTTTGCACAAATTTTATACGAAGTTTGGGCGTTTATAATGTACTCATTAATTGTAACCGGAAAGAAATATTTGCATAGAAACCTTGCAAATGTAATGGAGTTTCTAAATGTAAAACTTTTTTTTCACAATCTTGTAAGGCTTACGAAAAAACACGTATTTCTTGGAACAGGTTTTATGAAATTTCCGCACACAATTTTTCTTTCAATGTTATCGCGTTCTCACTTGCTTGTTAGCCATGTGGCGGTAAGAGGTACGCGGGGGACGAGTCGAGCGGGGTCGGGCGGGGTGAGACGCGGGAGTTGAATGGCGCACGGCAGCAGTCGGCTCTCGGGCCTCTCGGAATTGTTAATAGGTATTGAATTTGTTGACTGCGCGTACGTGTGTGCTACATTGCGTTTTACTTTTAGTGAATTCTGTTTTACCTACTACAACGATTTTGTTTTTTCATACCGGACACTGATTTTGCTTGCGAAAGGATTATTGATTTATAATGTGAAACGAACCTGGCACTAGTGAATACGGACACCGATTTTGTTTGACTAAGGAATTTGAAGGAGAGTGATTTTATTACGTTTACTAGTATCATTGAGAATACGTAAAAATCGTTTTGCAAAATGGGTATTTTTGGGTTTTGCAAAATGGGTAATTATTGACCCACATTTCCCACGCAAACTGCCAATAAGGGATAGATTCGACAACTGATGATCCAACGACCATATATACCTAGACTCCTAATAACAGACGACCGATGTCTGTCAACACATTAGGCGTAAAAGTCTTATTACCGTCGTCACTCACCAATAGTCACCAAGTTCGTAGTAGTTTCGACCACTCCTGTGAGCCGTAAACATGCACAGACCTTGAGTTAGCCAATCAGAACGCAGTACCCCGTCCCCCTCGTACCTCAGCAAGTTGGCAGAATAGTTTTCGTGAGTTAGATCGTGTATTTAGGCGTTTATATGCTGTATGGTCGTTGTGATGATCATACAACGTGTAACCTTTCCAACGGTGAAATATTTTTGAAAATTTGTGTTTATTTGTATCAAACATACAAAAATATAACTCTTTTCTCTTTCTAATATTAGTGGGAAAAAAAATTTTTACTAAACTTTCAAACACTTCTGACAAACTGGTGTTTGGAGGAAATCGAAATCTTCTCGACAACCGATATGTTTTATGTATTTTTTATAAAGTGTAACAAAGTTGTTTAGAATAAAAAACCGGCCAAGTGCGAGTCGTACTCGCGCACCGAGGGTTCCGTATCATTTTTGGACATTATAAAGTGAAAAAAACCGGACCGCATAACTAAGTTTGTTTGTGAAGGAATTTTGATGATTTTGAAAAAACTGTACTAGTTAGGAACATCGTTTTATTTTTGGTGCCATATTTGGGTCAATTCCTGTCAACCCTAATTATTTCAGATTTTTCGCCCCGCAAACTTCGGAGATAAGGGGGGGGGAATGGTATTTTTTCAGACATTTTTAATCATATGTCGAAAACTGTGAGACATAAAATTAAATAAAAATATATTTTGAAATGTGCAGATCAAGCCCTTTCATATGATATGTCACATGACCTAGTAAGCCCACTTTGAAATTTTGGACCCCCACTCCGGCTCCTTTTGCAAGGAAAATATAAATATTTTTTGACTTTTTTCATTTGCAATAAAGTTTTTTTTTTTTTTTTTGAAGGGCCTCTCGCAGTTGGCTTCTAACAGCCGTCACTGCTTAACCGGTCATCTGGTGAGGACTTACAAATGCCTCCAGCCAGGCTTAAAACTAAATAAAAACTACAAACTAAGCGACCACACGCTAAGGGCACCCCCTACTGGGGTACGGACCTCGGCTTAGGGCATCGCTGGGGGGAGGACAACTAGAGGGAGGGGCTACTAGCTGGAACGGATTAATATGATTTAGGGACATATTTAAATCTACAGGCTCAGCGCGGGCTGGCTCGAGCAAGGGTCGGTTAGGGGACTGAGTCATACGCGGCGGCGGACTCGGGTCGTGATGGGGACGTCGCGACGGGCCTCGTCGGCGAGGTCGGAATGGCGCCGGTCTGTGTTTGTACCTACGCAAAGTGCTGGTCTCCCTGCTGCTCTCTTGCAGTAAGGTGATAGCATCATCGGGAGTATTTAAAGCATGCCTCGGGCGGCGAATTTTGCTAATCTGAGAGGGGGTGTATCGGGCGGCCGATACCACCAGAGGATTCGGGTGGTTCGGGGCAGAGTCAAAGAAGCGCTTGGAGGCGCGTTTCAAGCACTGCTGGATGGTGGGCAGTTTTAAGTCTAAGTGCAGGCGATCATTACGAACGTACCAGGGAGCTCCCGTGGCCTTTCGCATGAACCTGTTTTGGATGATTTGCATCCTATGGATTCGAGATGCCTTGACGTGTGCGAACACAGCGCCAGCATAGGTCATGATAGGGCGTATGCAAGTCACGTAAATGCGCACTTTGTACTTAAGTGCCAACTTGCTACGTGCATTAAGGATGGAGTGGAGGCGACCGAGAGCGAAGGCGGCGCGAGAGCGGACCGTCCTTATGTGCTCGATAAAGTTCAATCTCCTATCGAGGATGATGCCCAGGTATTTGGCTTGCCTATCCCAAGGGATCGGCTTGCCGAACATGGTGATCGGGGAATTTGCAATAAAGTTGGACAAGCATTCTTTATAACTGTTCCAAATTTCAAGTCGATAGCATTAGTAGTTGCTGAAATAAGCAGGTGTGACAGACAGACAGACAGACAGACAGACAGACAGACGAAGTCGCACCATAAGGGTTCCTTTTTTACCATTTTGGTACGGAACCCTAAAAATATGTACCCAACTGTATTTAGACTGTTTTATTTGATCAACTAAGTTATTCTGCTTGTACCTAGGTACTGTTACTCCATAACTAGAATAAATTATACCTAAACATTTTTGTGCTCTGTTTAGGGTACCTAGGTACCTAAGTACCTATATTATGGGTCTATGTCTAAAGTCGAACTGCGTCAGTAGATGTGATGTGAGTGTTGACGTTGTGCGTGACGACCAATCAATCTATGCAAAACCAGTTTATGTAGATATTTCATTGTATGGGAAATTGATACAAAGCGAGGCCAAGTTATAGTGGAAATGTATAGCTTGATGTGTCGCCGAGTGAACTTACAGCGAATTGGCCGACTCCTTAGTTTTTACTAGAAAGATTTTACGAGAATCAGTCTGACTTTCTTTGTTCGCCCATGAGGTACCTACTTAGGTATATGCAAAAAATACGAAAATAGGTAGGTAGGTACTATGTTATAAATAATTTCCATGTTGTCAAAATAGCACGTTCGGTACCTAGATTGGTAAAAATACAAGACACACACATATCTCCGAAGCTAATAATACGTAATAAATGTAGGTTTTTATGAACCTGCATTTAGAGAAATGTACAAAACTATCTATAACTGTGCGCGCGTAGCGAGGCACGCGCGCGGTAGGTTTATACGATATTATTTTTATGAATGGCTCGCTCTACCGGCCGAGCGCCTGCGAGCGCTCAGGCGCTTTCTCTCTCTTTTCGCTTTGCCTCTTGTTCTGACATTGCGCTGGATGAAACAACAAACTTTTTGACCATGCTCGCGTTGCCGTTCGTCGGACGGGGTTGGGCCCTCTTAATGTTACTGAGCTGATAAGGCAGCACTTCCTCTTATAATCTTATTTCATCACAATACATTGATATTGTTTATTACTAAAAATATATTTATTTAGCTGGCGGTTAGACTGTTGATTAATGGCGATTCCCAATAATGGATCTATAAGATAGATTTTTGACACAGGCTCTATAGAAGTAATGTCAAAAATCTGTATCTAGTAGGGTAAAGAGCCGATAGATTGAATATTGGAAACGGTTATTAGTGGCTACAGGTACAAGAGTAGTGTTGCAGTATGTCAAACAGTAAGGAATGGTATGGACTACATTCAGTAAAAACATAATAAATGGTGATGACTCGACCCAAACTAAGGTTAATCTATGGTGACTTAAATTGATAACTACATAATTATGCATTTATGGTTTCATTATAAAACTTACCAATTTTTTTCTTTATATATTTTTTAAGTATAATAATATACTATTTTAGCAGCTAGTAAGATATAAAACCATATTATTTGATAATCATATATTTTTATAAATAGGTAGTCAAATTCCATTAAAACTTGGTTTATCCAAAATGTAGTAGGTACTAACAATATTGGTAATACCAAAACTAAAGATTTTATCAGTAAAAAATTAAATATAACTTGAAACGCTTGAGGATAATGCCTAACGACATTGTTTGCAGAGTCCAAATTTGATAAGCAACCAAATATGAACAGCATCAAAAAAGGCTCAACAGGAAACCAATGCACATACATAAATGATAATTAGGTATGTATACAATTCTTACATTTACTCAGACATTGAAAGTTAAAAATGATGAAGAAAAAAACACATTGTTGCTAATAGACCAGTGATTGTCACAACTGGTCTGACAAACATGGGTATTTATTTTATTTGTTGTTTAATAATAATATACCCACAGGAGTTTTTAGGGTCTCCCCACATTTATTGACGCGGAATCGGCTAACGCCGGTCAAAAACGCCTTTATGTCAAATAAGGGTGTTACTAATACCATTCACATCGGCTCGGCTCCGACGACGCCGGCCGACGGCGAAACGAGCCGTTTGCCTATTAGCTGATTGCAGTGTGGTGATACTCACTCGGCTTAAGCCGGTTCCGCATCGATAAATGTGGGCAGACCCTTAAAGTCTGTTTATTAGTCTATGATAGATGTCACCGATGCTCATAAGAGATGTCTCTGATGCTGGCAGGACACAATAGCTCAGTGGTTAGAGCTATGTGTATGGCAGAGGTCACGGATTCAAATCTCATCCATGTCACTTGTTTTTAAAATCTCTTATATATTTAATAAAAATAAAATAAGCTTAGCAGTGAAGCAACATTTCTTAATATTCTGGCTGTCCAATATTAGCCAAAGGAAGGACACTGCTGAAGGTCATTTTTCACATATAAAATTGTAATGAGGCTGAGCAGCGCGCGCTCAGAGCCACGCTAGGAGTGGCTAAAGGTGAAACAATGTCAGTACCTGATATCTTGTGCCCCATTCATCATAGCACTCAGTGAGGTAGCCGTTGGGCACCGACACGCTGGCTCCGTCGAGTATCGCCTGCGCGAGCTGGAAGTCCATCGCCTCAGCAGCGACGGCGGCCGCCCGCAGCGCGTCCCAGATCTCCTTGCGTCCCTCGAACGCCGGCGCTGTGTCCCAAAACTCATCCCTTTTGCTACGTAACTGTCCCTCTGTTAATGGCACGTCCGATTTCCATCTTATGGTCTCGTGGCACAGCGACTGATTCTTCCTCAGCCCGCCTAAAACAAAGAGTTATGAGAACACGCACTCGACGTATCCACGGAGACAGATGATCGCTCACCCCACCTGAATTAGGCCGAGACACGGTAGCCGAAGACTCTTCTATGGGCCCGCTACCACTTCTAGTTATTCCTATGCAACCGCCCATTATGATCACATTCTACAATTGCTCGTTTAACAAATATTTACAAAAAAATTATTAACAAATAACATTTTTATCTTCTGTACGCTTCTGTCAAAAAAGATTAGCTGTATATGTTTTGTTATTGCTATTAAAGGTCGCGTGTAAATTATACACGTTCTAACATGGCCCTAACAAAATCATTAATTTGAAAGTTTTTACTCTGTTTAATACTTACAAGAATCATGTTTTTGATAAAATAATTAAAAATACGTCATGAAAATTTAAACAATTTTGACTCTAACGTTAAGTGGAATTTCATCGTAAACTGTTGTGCATAAACAAAACGCACTCAAAAATAACATTTTTTTTTTAGTGGTAACTGGATATTTACGTTTTATTTCCTTTGATTCAATCAGAAAAAGTTGAATCATTAACTAGAAAGTTCTCATTTTAAAGTTCATATTTTGTGATAATCATGAATCCTCCTAGCAATCCTAGCTTAATTTATTACTATAGATATTATTTCTGAATAACAAATTAAGAACCAGAGAACCAGTGAGCACTTAGGAGGTATAGTAACAATACGTTTAAATTTTTTCAATGCGTCTGTCATACTCATACTTCTGATACGTCATTCATTTTTGTTTACATGAAAACGTCAAATAACATGTCTGTTCACAAACAATCTAAAGCAAACCATCACAAAACTTAAGAAATAATACCTAAATATCAAAATATAATGTGCACAAATAGAAAATGAATTCGCTTGCTTTGAATATAGAAGACTACAAAGTCATTACTGTGAGTATTAACAGGTTTCAGTATACATGTAATAGGCAATGTTATCTCCTTATCTTTGAAGCGATTATTTCGATAATTGTTATTCACTATTCAATCTACAGGCCCCGGAGACTGCATACTACATTTCAGAGTTTATATCGACCGCGGAAGAGAAAGCAATATTGTCGAATATTTACGCAGCACCTAAGCCAAAATGGACGCAACTCTCAAACAGAAGATTGCAGAACTGGGGTGGAATACCTCACCATAAAGGCATGATAGCCGAGTCAATACCGCCATGGCTAGATAAATACCTCGAGAAAATACATGGCTTGAATGTCATGAATGGCAAAAGACCGAACCATGTGCTAGTCAATGAGTATCTGCCTGGACAGGGCATCATGCCACATCTAGATGGATCACTATTCTACCCGACTATCACTACAATATCAGCTGGATCTCACATAGTTTTAAATTTTCTGGAACCAACTGAAGATAATACTATTAATACAAATCCGGTGTTCTCGTTTTTACTTGAACCAAGGAGTTTGTTGATATTACAAGAGAAACTTTATACTCATTATTTGCATTGTATAGAAGAATTGAAGGAAGACTTGTTGGATGAATCAATAGTGAACATTAATATGTGTTCAGATAAGTTTGTTAGGCATGCAACAGTAGCCAGAGATACAAGAGTATCATTGACAATAAGACATGTGCCAAAAACAACTTCTTTTAAAATCTTTGTTGGTGGTAAGAGATAAGGAGGAAGAACTTTATTTTGTTAGCTATGAGCTCTACAAATTCTTAAATAATTATACATTTGCAGACTGATTTTGTAAGTTCAATGCAACTATTATAAAAATTACAATGTCTTTATACCTGCACTAACTATACTCTAATTGAAATAACATTACACAATAATGATAACAAACCCTTTTACAGTTTGTTCAACCGTTTTTAACTTGTATTCCTTAGACGTAAGAATGACATTAAAAGCAGAAACATATTTGCAATTTAGTGCAGCTGTCATTCATCATATCACCAATGTTTTGGAACGGGCAACTAGCTTCAACTAATGGACAAACTGACTGACAACTATATATTGACAATTCAAAAGTGCCTGTAAATGGTCTAATTGAAATAAATGTTTTGACTTTGACTTTGCAATAGAAGTCAAAATCGGTTGAATAAACTGTAAATAAGGTTCATTTGTATGTCTAATGGTATTTCAAATGGAGTATAGGTTTATTAAAACATTTGTTACAGACACCTAGCTCTGATCTGACGGGTGTATATGGTCAAATGTTGAATTTACCTGTAAACATTTTAATTACCCATTATCTCTAGCATCCCATCTGATGCTTGATATCCATGAGACAATTAATTTCTATTGTTTACTTGCCAAATATCCACAATAGACAATCGCGATGATGCGGTCTACAATGGAGCATGCTTGCCCATGTATTGTATCTTATACCTATAAAATACTTTTCACTACCTAGAACTCAATGAAGTAATAAAATTCCATATTCAAACATTATTTTTATACAAATCCAGATGGTTTCTATTTTTACAAATATTAAAGAATGAATTTACAAAAAGCATTTTAATTATTTTTTACAAAATGAAGTTTTCCAAATTGTTTTCAAGTGTAAGTTTTGTAGCTAGAGGACTAAATTGTTGTAGAGTTGTTACAAGATCAACTTGTACACTTAAAAGCCCAAAAATGGAAGAAAACGAAGGAGCCATAAATGTAGATTCCAGTAAGGTAAATAAAGAATATACTGAAAATAGTAAGAAAATACCATGTATTCTGAATTAATTACTTCTGAGGACTATCTTACAATAATTTTACAGAAAGGGCTAGTCCTGGGAGTGTATCAAACATGCAAGAAATTAGAACTAACGCCGATCGCAGAAGAAGTGGACCAAAAGTGTGGTGGCAAGATATCACAGCATCTGAATAAGTAAGTTTCTAAAAATGCTTATGATAGAAGTGTTGTTACGTAAATATAGAGTAATGGGTAAGGTTCAAATTAAACTCACGAACTTTCGTTCGTCAGTCCAACGCGTCAGGGTATTCCCACACTTATCGGCGCCAGAATCTGCTTAGATCGGTTGGAAAAGGCTAGGTATATCGTGTAATGATGTATGTGGGTTTGACTCGCATTTGGTCACGAGGGCGAAATGCGAATGGGGCCAAATGCAAGTAGGACCAAATTCGCCTGCGTGACCAAATGCGAATGGGTCGAAATGCGTTAAACCCTTTTATGTCATGGATGTGGTTCGCCTCAGTTAGGTACGAGACAACTCGAAGCGACTTCGGCACGTCGTTTACGCTCTTATTGCGCGGACTATAAAGGTATTTCTGACTGGCTTCACGCGGTTCCGAGTCGATTTTTTTTTCAAAGGGGAGGAGGGGCTCGTGGCTAAATTACAGTCGCGCTGATCGATCGATCTGCGAGGTTAAGCTGCGCTTACCACGGTCAGTCCTTGAATGGGTGACCGTTCTTTACATATCGAGACCTGGCCTCGAATCTAGTTTGGGAAAAGGCTAGGCGGATGATGCCTTTTTAGGGTTCCGTACCAAAATGGTAAAAAAGGAACCCTTATGGTGCGACTTCGTCTGTCTGTCTGTCTGTCTGTCTGTCACACCTGCTTATTTCAGCAACTACTTATGCTATCGACTTGAAATTTGGAACAGTTATAAAGAATGCTTGTTCAACTTTATTGCAAATGAAAAAAGTCCAAAAATATTTTTATTTTCATTGCAAAAGGGGCCGGAGTGGGGGTCCGAAATTTTAAAGTGGGGTTACTAGATCAAGTGACATATCATATGAAAGGGCTTGATCTGCACATTTCAAAATATATTTTTATTTTATTTTATGTTTCACAGTTTTCGACATATGATGAAAAATGTCCAAAAATATACCATTCCCCCCCCTTATCTCCGAAGTTTGCGGGGCGAAAAATCTGAAATAATTAGAGTTGATAGGAATTGACCCAAATATGGCACCAAAAATAAAACGATGTTCCTAACTAGTACAGTTTTTTCAAAATCATCAAAATTCCTTCACAAACAAACTTAGTTGTGCGGTCCGGATTTTTTCACTTTATACGTCCAAAAATGATACGGAACCCTCGGTGCGCGAGTACGACTCGCACTTGGCCGGTTTTTTTTTTTCAAAGGATCAATATTATTGAACTGGCGACCAATACCAAGTTGTTTGGTATCGCTTCCGATCATCAGCGGGTCTTATCGATCCGTCGTTCACCGTTGCAGGGTAGCAGGTGAGATGGTGCTGGGCAAGGCGTTTGCGGTAACGGACGTGATGCCGGAGTACTCCGCGGTGGCGCTCGCCTGCATAGGACCGAAGGACGCAGGGTACAACGAGCTCGAGTCGCTTGATGAAGCCAGGGTAAGTAAGTCGTTCATTAATTACGTGAGGTGATTTTGGTGATTTTTCGACCCCCTCTCCACCTTGGTGAGATATCGTGAGATTTGGCTCGACCACCTAATCTCACGAGAAATTTTTCAAAATGCGTATTTTTAACGTAAATACGTTAATTTGTACTTGGTTGCGTTGGATTTATTTAAAAAACCATAATTTGCTTTATCATCATAGAATGTAGTCTAGAA
Organism: Thalpophila matura; assembly: GCA_948465475.1. NCBI lineage: Eukaryota > Metazoa > Arthropoda > Insecta > Lepidoptera > Noctuidae > Thalpophila > Thalpophila matura. Next base: position 17,820,554 of record OX419187.1, read on the forward strand.
TCACAGTGAAAAAATGTTATTGTGTAGGATTTAGCCATATTTTAGTGTAGAATTAGAAACATGTTTTACTTAAGTATATAATTACATTTAAATCCATGTCGCCTACATTACCTAAATTACTAAATTAACTCCTATACTTGCATAATTTATTTACTAGTGTTGTTGATAGCAATGACTAGTTACGGTGGTCGAAGCAACGAACTAGGTGCATCCGGTTAGTTGTTTCGATAGCCGCCGATGGTCATTGTTAGTTACCTGTTGATCTGTAAGATGATAAATGGAATGGAGTGTAGACTGGTAACTCGGTATACCTATTCGTGTATAATGTTAATTAGTTTTGTTGTCCACACATTGTAATACTACAACTAAAAGTGGAGACCTATAATTGGCTATATATTGCATTTTTTTTTTTTTTTTGAGGATCGGAAATCATCAAATGACCCCTCCCGCTCTGGGCGGAGCGGAAGGGAGTGTCAGACTCTTACTGACTAAAACCCACCCGTGTTCCTTAGCCCTTTTGTCCGGGTCAGCGGTATCCCTTTCGGACAATCCCGCTTTCCCGGCAGGCTGCTATATAGTGCATAAGTTAGTTTTTAATGTTTGTTAAAGCTGTTGGTCTTCCTAATACCTAAATAAATAAATTAATTAATTAAACCCAATTTTATTGCAATTTTAGTTTTATGCGAAAAATAATATCACATGATATTCCCCTCAAAGCAAGATTGGATGAGATTCGGCTCCACCCCCTCTCCCCCTAAACGCCTCACTTAATTAATGGACGCCCCCTAAAACTACAATACGCGTTGTACGTATTACACATTGAACTTTAGAAAGAGATGGCCAGCTAGTTTCTTTGTGATAGCTTTGACATTGCCGTTGTCAGGAGAACATCCGCTGGGGCGTGGGCGCGGGCGTGCGGCTGCTGACCGGCCGCGGCTGCAGCGACATACAAGTCGAGCCCGTCACCGCGGCTGACGCCGCCGCCGAGGCTGCACACCTCGCGGCCTGGAGGTTAGCAGCTAGCAGCCAGTGGCGTGCCTAGAGGGCCAGCTCTACGCATTTTTTTGGTTTTAGATCGTATTTATGTAAATTTTTCATGAATTTAAATGAGTTGATGTCGTTATTAAAGCGACACGTACATTAAAATCGTTTACATTAATGAAAAATGAATATAAATACTTTCTAAAACGAGAAAAATGCGTCGGGCTTGCCCTCTAGACACGCCACTGCTAGTACTCACTGCTTCTATACTTAACTGCTTTTTCACTTGGTACTTTTGTACAATATGCAGCAGTATACAGGGTGTAAGGTGAGACAGTGAAAATATGAAAAGGAGTCATTGTACTCATCATTATGAGAAATACGAAAAGGAGTCATTGTACTCATCATTATGAACAACTTTTACTAAGGGACCAACACTGATCGCGAAAAAAAAATCAGCTGTTCCATACATTTTATTTGGCAATACAGTTCAATGGGAAGCCAGTATGAATCGATTTGTATGGAGCCTTCGCCAATGCTTTCTTTTCGATTTTTTAGGTTCCAAAGGTTCAAATCAGCGGATGCGCGCAAGCCCGAGTGTGGCGTGAGTTTGTACGGCAGTGAGGGCGCGGAACTATGGCGCGAGGGTTCCGTAGGCGCCGGTGCGCAGAACTGGGCGCGTTTCTTATCCGACATGCCCGCCAACAGGATGACCCCCGTCGACCTGGCGCAGGTACCTGCATCAGTAGATTTAGCATGTTGCTTTTTTAGGGTTCCGTACCCAAAGGGTAAAAATGAAACCCTATTACTGAGACATCGCTGTCCGTCTGTCTGTCTGTCTGTCTATCTGTCACCAGGCTGTATCTCATGAACCGTGATAGCTAGACAGTTGAAATTTTCACAGATGATGTATTTCTGTTGCCGCTACAAGCTACAACAACAACAAATACTAAAAACAGAATAAAATAAATATTTGCGGGGGCTCCCATACAACAAACGTGATTTTTTTGCTATTTTTTTTCGGGAACTATATTTTCTGTCATCTAAGTTTAGATTGGTCACTAATCTGCGATACCCTAATTTATTCCTATTCCTAAGAAATATATTAGTCATCATTTTAATCAAAACGGTCTCTAAGTATGAATCATCAAATTAATGTAAATATGTAACTTAAATAATAGTTTGATCACTTTTTTCTATAGCCCAAATATAAGTTCTGTGCTCAAAACATTCGTTCTATCATCAAAATGATAGATCTGTCACCTAATAAATAGATCAGATCAACAAACATGATTTATTAGATCACTGAAAATGCATTTATTAGGTAACTGATTAAATCATACCCTTTTTTTTCTCGATCATAATAAAGGTTATTTGTATAGATAATGGTACGGGATCCTTCGTGCGCGAGTCCGACTGGCACTCGGCCGGTTTTTTATTTCTGCCTACATTAGGGTGATTCCTTGCTCGATTAAACTTATTATTTAATTAAATTGTAAGTGACATCTCACCATAAGTGTCCCTACACACCAGGCGGCGCTAGACACCCTGTGTCCACTCGGCGTGCACGTGGAGGCGTACGACCGCGAGTGGATCGAAGCACAGCGCATGCGCGCCTTCCTGGCGGTCTCGCACGGCTCGTGCGAGACGCCCATGTTCTTGCAGTGCGAGTACAAGGGAGCCAGCCCTTCCCTGCCGCCCGTACTCATCGCTGCTAAGGGAGTCACCTTCGACAGGTATTACTATACAGGGTAAAATTAAAACCAGTGCGGATATTTTAGGAAGTGAAAGTACTCATGAATATGATCAACTTTTATTATGGGACCGACACTGAAATATGAAAAAAAAATCAGCCGTTCCATACAACATTTTGATCGTGTTGTAGTGCATTTTTGTAGGTACTTTCACCTCCTAAAAAATCCGCACTGCTTTTAATTTTACCCTGTATTTAGGTTAGGTTAGTGGCTCGTGTTAGTGCGAGTTAGTGAGGCTCGTGCGAGACGCCCATGTTCCTGCAGTACGAGTACAAGGGAGCCAGCCCTTCCTTGCTGCTGATATAGTAATATTGTTAAAGTAACTCCATCAACATCAACATAGTTGCATGTGGTCCACAGCGGCGGGCTGTGTCTGAAGGAATGCGAGTGGATGCGCGAGAACCGCGGCAGTATGGCGGGCGCCGCCGCCGCACTCGCCGCACTCAAGCTCATCGCTGAACTTAAGGTATACCTACTGCCTCAGATCATAGAAACAAGGGAGATGTGCCAAGGCGCTATCGAGCTTGATACTTGACTTTGAAGCAAATTGCTCATATTAAAAAAGTACGCGCTGGCGACGAACCGAACACGATCGATGGTATAAATACGGTGTTTTAGTTTAGTGCTAGTGTTGAGTGACGATTAACAGTGTTAGATTGAGGGTGTGCGGAATGTTTAATGCGTGGGAGATATTTATATTCACAAGGAGCGCTTAATTGTGTCGAAAAATGTACTAAAAGTGGCATCAGCTGTTCCGGTACAAATTTGCTATGATGGCATATCTCCTTGTTTCTATGATCTGAGCCTACTGCCTTATAATCTATCTGGCTGGCTCGTTCTCAGGTGTCCCACCATTTGGTTGGTTTCGGTGGCACAATTTTTTCGTATTAACTATAGACATTTTAAAGGAAATATCTGTACCCTCTTCTACCTTAATACTCTTATTGATATTTCCTGTTAAAATGTCCAAACTAAAGAAAAACAATGTGCCACCGAAATCAACCAAACAATGGGACACCTGAGAATATCCCGCCTCTAATAATATAATAAAGCTGAAGAGTTGAAGTGTTTGAAAAATTACAGGGGACACACACATTGTTAACGACTTTCGGAGCTCCTAGTTCACTAAATATGCACCTAAATAAAAAAGTTACTTAGAATTTGTTAATTTCAAAGACCTTTCCAACGATACCCCCCCCCCCCCCCCACATGAAGGGGTGCGCGAAAATATTTCGCGTATGCTCCCCCCCCTAATTATTATATTTTTCGTAATTTCACTACAGGCCTTTATCTAGAAGACATCTAACTGCGTTTATACAAATTGGTTGTGGACTGTACATTTGACGAGTCAAAGTCAAAGTCAAAACATTTATTTCAATTAGACCATTTACAGGCACTTTTGAATAGTCAAGCAATAGTTGTCAGTCAGTTTGTCCCTTAGTTGAAGCTAGTTGTCCGTTCCAAAACGTAGGGTGTGACAGACAGCCTAGACATGACGAAACTATAAGGGTTTCTAGTTTTACTACGGAACCCTAAAAAGGGACGCTCTGCTCAGCTGCCCGAGTGGATGTTTCCCTCAGATCATAGACTACGATCTGAGGTGTTCCCCAATAGTTATAATCTGGGTATCTTCAAGTCGCGAGTGAATCGGTTTCTTTTTGGCAAGCGTGCTCCATCGTAGACCGCATCATCGCTTCACTTCAGGCGAGATGGCGGGTAATCGGAAAGGAATCACATCTCCGTTGTATTCATTACAGGTGAAGATCAACGTAGCGGTGGTGATCCCGATCTGCGAGAACATGGTGAGCGGGCAGTGCATGAAGGTGGGCGACGTCGTCCGCGCGCTCAACGGACTGACCATACAAGTGAGCGAAACTTGTTATATTGTTACTGCAAAATAAAGGATCACAGGGTTCGATTCCTAGGGTGGGCAGTTTCTCAGTAGCAGCCTGGAGTCGGGAATTTTAGCCGGTTATTGACAATAGGTTTGTCTTCTATTGCATGGTATAAAAAATATAGCTAACTTCGGTAAAGGTTTTACCACTTTATACCACGAGTAATACTAGTCCATAGGTAGATTAGAGCATAGCATCTCTTTAGGAAATAACACACTTTGTTCACGAATCACTTGCCAACGCCACGTTTTGATTTTATTTTAGTAAGTACAACAGTACATACTTACTTAGGTTGGCGAGATGGCCCAGGGAAAAACGTCGATAATACAGGGTGGCAGGTTAGACAGTGGAAATATTTAAAGGGGTCATTGTACTCATCATTATGAACAACTTTTACTATGAACCTACCCTGAAATTTCGAAAAAAAAAATAAGCTGTTCTATACATTTATGTTCACATAACTCAACAAAATGTATGGAACATCTGATTTTTTTTCGCGATTTTAGCTTTGGCCCCATAGTAAAAGTTGTTTATAATGATGAGTACAATGACCTCTTTAAATATTTCCACTGTCTAACCCGCCACCCTGTATAATATGCACTGCAGCACTTTGGCTGTTTTACTGAAAATAATTTCTTAATTTGACTGTGGTTGCCGTGCCGTGTTTCTGTTGTGCTATAGTTTCGCCACCCCTAGCCTACTATCTATATGCTTTGTCCTGACTGACTGATGGATCAATGCACAACCCAAACCGCTGGTCGTAGAATCGTGAAATTTGGAGGACGTATTCCATAATTGGTGTAAGCATCAGATAAAGTATTTTTGAAAATTCCACCCCCAAGAGGGTGAAATTCAGCGCGAGCGAAGCCGCGGGCAAAAGCTAGTCAGCCATGTTGTTGTGTCAGATCGAGCACACGGACCTGGAGGGCCGCCTGCTGCTGGCCGACGCGCTGGCGTACGCGCAGGCGCGCTACCGCCCGCCGCTCGTCCTCGACGTCGCCACCTTCACTCGTGCGTACATGCAATCACGTATATACACTGGAAATATTTAAAGGGGTCATTTGTACTCATCATTATAAACAACTTTTACTATTGGACCAACGCTGAAATCGCGAAAAAAAAATCAGCTGTTCCATACTTTGTTCACATACTTAACTCAACAAAATGTATGGAACAGCTGTTTTTTTTTCGCGATTTCAGCTTTGGTCTAATAGTAAAAGTTGTTCATAATGATGAGTACAATGACCCCTTTAAATATTTCCAGTCTAACCTGACACCCTGTATATAGGGTAAAAGTCAAAAGTCAAAAACATTTATTTCAATTAGACCATTTACAGGCACTTTTGATATTACAATAGTTGTCAGTCGGTTTGTCCGTTAGTTGAAGCTAGTTGTCCGTTCCAAAACGTAGATTCCTATGGAGAAGAACGGACAAGAAACTCCATGGTTACTCTTTTTCAATAAATTCTGTTACAATTTCTTTGATTACAGTGATGCCCTAATATGTGAGAACTATGTTTAGTAAGGTACAAAATAATAATAATATCAACTAGACAAGTGAAAAAACATTGTTTAGGCAGTCAAGAGATGACCAGCACCAACTGACAGCGCCCGTTCACGGACATGACGTAAATTTTCCAACTGGGCGTGGATGGCCAAATCCAAAACAAAACCGGCCAAGTGCGAGTCGTACTCGCGCACCGAGGGTTCCGTATCATTTTTGGACGTATAAAGTGAAAAAACCCGGACCGCGTTTGTGAAGGAATTTTGATGATTTTGAATAAAACTGTGGTACCTAGTTAGGAACATCGTTTTATTTTTGGTGCAATATTTGGATCAATTCCTATCAACTTTAATTATTTCAGATTTTTCGCTCCGCAAACTTCGGAGATAAGGGCGGGGGAATGGTATTTTTTCAGTCATTTTTCATCATATGTCGAAAACTGTGAGACATAAAATTAAATAAGAATACTTATATTTTGAAATATGCAGTTCAAGCCCTTTCATATGATATGTCACATAACCTAGTAACCCCACTTTGAAATTTTGGACCCCCACTCCGGCCCCTTTTGCACGAAAATAAAAATATTTTTTGACTTTTTTCATTTGCAATAAAGTTGAACAAGCATTCTTTATAACGGCTCCAAATTTCAAGTCGATAGCATGAGTAGTTGCTGAAATAAGCAGGTGTGACAGACAGACAGACAGACAGACAGACAGACGAAGTCGCACCATAAGGGTTCCTTTTTTTGGTACGGAACCCTAATAAGAATTAACGAAAAACACTTAAGGGAGTCTCGGGGCCGATTTTGAACAAAACTAAAACTGCATCATTAGATTTTTATTAAATTAATGTTCTTTGCGGGGAATCGAATCCGCTAATTTTGAAAAAGAACACATCGTGTATTATTGTACTATCTGATAATGTCGCTAATAAGGATCAAATTCTAGGAAGTAATTTTATACCGTATACGGCAAAGTGAAGAAAAGTGTTGATTAGTGCTGATGTTTTAAGGAGTAACTTAGGATATTTTTATTACAGAAAAATAATAAGGGTTTCGCACAAAACAAAACTTAACTTTACCTGTGCAAAACAGGGGCGGGTCAGCTACTTTTTAGGGTTCTGTACCAAAATGGTAAAAAACGAACCCTTATGGTGCGACTTCGTCTGTCTGTCACAGCTGCTTATTTCAGCAACTATTAATGCTATGGACTTGAAATTTGGATCAGTTATAAAGAATGCTTGCCCAACTTTATTGCAAACTAGCTTTCACCCGCGGCTTCGCCCGCGTGGACGTCGGAAATTATCCCATAGGAACGTACCTCAGGAGTAAACTTTAACTACCATTATATCACTCTCCGGTTCATAACAGTACAATCAACAACAACAACATGACAGTACTAACAGACACTTCAATTTTATTTATTTGTATAGAAGATTATCAATCTTATTACCCCCGCAGAAGAGCTGTTTTACCCCCGAGGGGGTGAATAGTTTTTTATTTTTCTATTTTGAGTGACTTAAACACACGCGATTACAGCAATTATTATAAACGATTTACAAGACCTAATCCTAGATTTAAATTCGATATATGTGGGTCATACATGTAGTCAACAAACAGGATCTGATAATACATTGAATGTAATGCTTAATGATAAATGTAATGATAATATGTTTTTTCGTATATGACAGAATACATGTACTTCATCAAAATATTAATGGTTTACTACACAAAGCTGATGAACTTACCGTAAATTTAATTAATATTAGCAATAACAATAACGTAATTGATGTGGTGTGTATTACCGAACATAATATGAAAACAGACGATACTAAATTTCTCCAAATTCCTAATTATACTATGGCAGCAAACTTCTCAAGAGCAAATAGAAATGGTGGTTCATGTATTCTAGTACGAAAAAATCATAAATTTAAGATTCTACATGAAGCAAAACTTATAAGTGTACCTAACCTCATAGAATGCTCGGCTATTGAATTGTTAGAGCATAATTTAATTATCATATGTATATATAGGCCTCCAAAGGCTACAAGAGATTGTATAGAGATATTTTTTGACCGTTTAACGGTTATGCTTGCAAAATTATGTACCAAATGTAAGAAACTTGTTATTTGTGGTGATTTTAATATTGATCGACTAAAAGATACTCCTGTGACTAGAGAGTTTGAAAACTTATTACGGAGCTTTAACTTAAAACTTGCAATAAATGAACCAACTCGTTTACAAAGCAAAACATGCATTGATAACATGGCTCATAATTTAAGAGGCTGTAAACAAACTATCATTGAACTAGCACTATCTGATCATACAGCGCAAATACTATCATGCCCCGTCAGAAAAACCTACTCAATAACCCACTGGTACAAATTTAGAAGAGACTATAGTAATGAAAATGTTGATAAATTTATTAAATGTTTAAAAGCCCTGTCTTTTACTGATTGCTATGGAAAAAGTGACCCCAATGCTGCTTTTGAAGAATTCCATAATTTATTTAAATTGTTTTATGACCTCTGCTTTCCAAACATAAAAATAAAGGTTCCAATCATACGAAATACTAAATGGCTCAGTAAAGGATTAAAAATATGTTCCCTCCGCAAAAGAATGCTACTTAAAATATATCGGCAATCAGGTAATAGCAGAGATAAGACTTATTTTAAGAAATATGCAAAAAAATATAAAAGAATCATAAAACTTACTCAAAGATCGCAAAACAACTACTATATCCAAACAGCTACAAATAAATCTAAAGCAGTGTGGCAAATTATCAATAAATATAAAAACAATAACCCCCCTGATAAAATTAATAGAATAAAATATAATAACCAACTTATAACTGCTCCTGATACTATAGCACAAACATTCAACAACTTTTTTATTGATGACATTTCAAAACTAACGACTAATACAATAAACTACGCTAATATTCTAACCTATAACAAACCAAACTCCTGTTTCTTAACACCAGTTACCCCTCAGGATGTTGTCAAAATAATCATGACATTAAAAAAAACGAACAGTACAGGATATGATGAAATTTCCACAAAAATAATAAAACGTGTAGTGTACGAGATTGCTCCAATCATTACCTACTTAATAAATCGGTGTCTTGAAGAAGGGACTTTCCCGACAGATTTAAAAACTACTGTAGTTACACCAATATTCAAAAAAGAAAACACGGAAGATGTACGATGTTATAGACCTATCGCTCTCATTCCAATAATGGCTAAAATATTTGAAAGAGTACTATATAATAATCTTAGTGAATATTTCGAAAAAAATCAAATCATAATAGATAACCAAGTTGGATTCAGAAAAGGAAAATCTGTTAATACAGCAATGCATCAGTTTCTACAAAAAATTATAACAGAATTAGATAACAAAAATCAAGTCACAGCTCTATACATGGACATGACAAAAGCCTTTGATTATGTAGACCACGGACTACTACTACAAAAACTAGAAATATACGGAGTTCGGGGTAAAGCACTTGAAATAATCAAATCCTATCTCAGTAATAGAATACAGTTCACTGAAATAACACAATTATGTCCATTCACAAAAACTGAAATAAAATATACATCGAGCCCAAGAGCTATAAAATATGGTGTACCTCAAGGTTCGATACTAGGACCACTACTTTTTCTCATTTATATAAATGATTTACCAAACGCTATTGAGTACCCTATGGTTTTATTTGCAGATGACAGTACGGCTCTTTTCACAAATAACAAAAATAAAAATCATGAACTAGAAATCAATAATTCCCTATCTAAATTAATAAATTGGCTTAAAATTAATAATCTAAAAATAAATCTTGAAAAAACTCATTACATGAATTTCAAAAATAAAAACGCAAAATCAATTCCATTAAAAATTGAGTACAATAATGCAAGTCTATCTGAGGTTACAAGTACAAAATTTCTAGGTATCTATATAGATTCTAATATGTCGTGGAAAACACATGTAAATAGTGTATGCACCAAATTAAATCAATACTCTTATGCCCTCTACATGCTCAAAAAAGTATCTAACCTAACTACACTACTAAGTGCTTATCATGCCCATGTGGGATCCACTCTATCTTATGGAATACTATATTGGGGATTTTCAACAGATAAAGAAATTGCATTCAAGGCACAAAAAAAGTGTATTAGAACAATATGTGGGATACACCAAACAGATTCATGTAAACCCCATTTCATAAACCTCAAGATATTAACACTCCCTGCTCTATATATCTACGCGGCCTCAATTTTAGTCAAATCAAATATCAGTAGCTATGAAACATTACAAAGCAAGAGACTTAATAAGACATTACGCAATAAAACATCCCACACTGCAGTATATAGCAATAGTATTTTTTGTATGGGCATAAAAATATATAATAACTTACCCATAGACATTAAAAACCTAAATTCGATTAATATTTTCAAAAGGAAGCTAAAAGACTTCCTGATTAAAAAAGCATATTACTCTGTAAAAGAATTCCTTGAAGAAAAATAATTATATGAGTACCTACTTAATATTAAGACTATAGTAATACAAATTTATTATTTTAATTGTGATATAATGTGATCTCAATACAAATTATTTTAATGTGATATAAATTATAACAATAGTATGATATAAAATATATGAAACATGATAATTTATATACCCAATATAATATAAACTATGTATGCAGGTAACTGTAATATTGAGTATGTATATTTTTTTCTTTTTTATGGTTTAGAACCATTAAGATTGCAATGCCCTAACAGGCAACTAAGTTCTAAGAACCTACCTATATGTTAACACCTTCAAAATTCTGTACACTTAGTTCGCAATAAAGAATTTGAATTTGAATTTGAATTTGCAATAGGTACCGCAAATTCATCACCACTAATCAATCCCGCGTCAAGCGCGGCAACCGTTACACAAAAATAATCCCTAAAGCATGATTCAGGTCACATGGTTAACGGTGGATCAGTAGGGTACACTGGATCACCCACACATTGGCGAAACTATTATAGGTAGCGATAAGATTTTAGCGGTTACAGACGCCCCCCCGCACGTAATCCACGCTCCCTTAGTTCGCAAGCGGCTGTGTTCAAGTAACAACGTGTGACAGTGAATTTTTATTTCAACTTGGCTCAAAATACCGAAAAAGTGAGTTGATATTCTGTTTATATTTGCAAAACTACTATAAATTTCGATGATATTATATTGCTACTATTTGACGTTATCAATAAGCTGTAATTTATCATTATAATAACTAACAAGCTCTTTGTTTTTAACGTGTCAATTCCTGCTTCTGTGTGAAACGCCACTAAGGTGAACGGTGGATCTGATTCCCTGTGTACACGGTGGATCTGATCCACTGAGTACACCGTGGATCGCGATTCACTGTGTACTTGGTGATAAGTAATTTAAGGCCATGATGTTTAAAATTACTTTTATTCTTAAAGCTAAATAATGTTTTTTAATAAATTGAAATATTGAAATAAACTAAATTTACAGAATGGGAAGAAAGAAAACGGACAGAAAAATAGGCAATCATACGGAGAACCAAATGAAAAATGCGTTAGATGCGATAAAGTCTGGGAAAAGTATAAGACAAGCGGCCCAAGAATTCAACATCGCCTTCACTACTTTACAAAGGTACAATAAAAGGGGGGATGCTCATCGCCTGACACCAAACTATAAAGTCCGAAAAGTATTCACAACTGATCAAGAGAAGGCGTTACGTGACTATTTTGAAAAATGCGCATTGATGTTTTATGGCCTAACCGCTAGGGATTGCCGACAAATAGCTTATGAGATGGCAAAGCGCAATACAGTCGATATTCCTCAAAGTTGGGAAAAAAACCAAATAGCTGGAATAGACTGGTTAAGAGGATTTCGGGAACGATTCCCTGATATGTCTTTGCGCAAACCCGAAAACTGTAGTTTGGCGCGCGCAACAGCGTTTAACAAGGAAACAGTAAAAAAGTTTTTTGACAACCTTGAAAATGTGCTTAGCCGCAGCCCAGCGTTCGCGGATGGCACGCGAATTTACAATTTAGATGAGACTGCTACGAGCACTGTCCAGAAAAATCCTAGAGTTTTAGCTCCAAAAGGAAAAAGGAACATATGCAAAGTGTCTAGCGGAGAGAAAGGTACGCTCGTCACAACATGCAATATCATAAGCGCAGGGGGATATGCACTTCCTCCAGCATTAGTATTCCCTCGCAAAAAGACAAACCCTCGCATGCAAGTTGGAACACCACCTGGCTCCCTCATCCTGGCGTCCTCCACAGGGTGGATGAACAGTGAGATTTTTGTTGAGGTGGTGAAACATTTTATACAACGATCAGCATCTTCAAAAGACTTCCCAACAATCCTAATCATGGATAACCATGAATCACATTTATCGATAGAGGCTATCGATTTAGCTAAAGAGTCGGGGGTGACTGTGCTAACATTACACCCGCATACATCGGCGAAATTGCAGCCGCTGGACGTTGGTATCCATGGGCCTTTTAAAACATATTATGCGTCTGCAATGGAGTCGTGGATGATGCGAAACCCCGGATGTCCTGTTACCATTTATGATGTTGGAGCGCTGGTAGGACAGGCCTTTGAAAAGTCAATGACGCCAGTAAACATTAAAAATTCATTTAAAAAAACCGGCATATATCCATACGACAGGAACATATTCTCGGAAGAAGATTTTATGCCGAGCAGTGTCACGGACAGACCTGCACCTGAGGAACCAGCAGGTACAGTCATAAAATCATTGGCATCAAAGTATTTTCCTAGAATCTTTATTTTCGCAGAATAATGTTTCTTTTTTTTCAGCTGATGTCCTCGAAATTGATGAAGATTCAACCGTGCCGATTGACGACTCGGAAAATATTTCTATAGAAATATCACACCGGGATGAAGATACTCCAAGCCCTTCAGTGTTAGAAGCTCTTCAACATTTGGTCGTTAGTCCACCAAGTTTGCCAATTGAAGCAGCAGCATTAGAGTCTGCTGGATTATATGACATCTCACAAGTTCATGCTACTTCAACTCCACATTCCCTGTCCCATATATGTATGGCAACAGTGAGTGCATCTGCCAATGCGATCCCTGAAGCTGAACCACAAGTAAGACATCCCTCTCAGGATAATTCTCCCATTCAGTCATCAGTAGCTACAAAAAAATGTGTTAATTGCTCCGCCAGTGGCGCAAGCACATCACATGCCGAAATTAATTTATCTGCCCGGTTTATTACACCAGAAGAATTCCGAAAGCCTTTAAAAGCGGCCGCCAGAAAAAATAATAGAAAGCCGAGACGATTGGGCAGAAGCCTTATTGCCACCGATACGCCAGAAAAAGTAGAGATTATGAATACAAAAAAGGCAATCAAAAGGAAGAAAGATTCGAAATCCACAGGAAAAAAGGCCATTCGAAAAGTTCTTCAGAGTGATTCTGAAGAAGATTGTGACATGGTCTTAGATGATGACTCATTAGATGAATGGAGCTGGTGTGGCAATGAAGAGAATGAAGAACATTTTATTACACAAGAGTCACTGATGAAGCCTTTACCAAGATTACCAAAAGAAGGAGAATATGTTTTAGTAGAATTTGAGTCCAAAAACCAAAAAGTATATTATGTCGCCAAGATACTAGAAGAAAGAAATTTGAATCTTGACTTCTATGTGAGTTATTTGAGACATAAGAAAGGACATTTCACCATGCCAAACACACCAGATTTGGCCTACGTCAAAGACGATAATATTAAGCTTATATTGCCAACTCCTGCATCAAATGGCAGCACTGCTCGCCAGCAGTCTTATCTTACGTTTACCGTTGATCTAACTGCTCTTAATATTCGTTAATTATTAAATTTGATTTGATTTTTTTTTTGTTTTAGAAGCCAATGTTTAGGTATCTACAGATACTATAAGACTGAAAATAATTTAATGTAAAAATGGGACTGAGTAGGTATTTAGGTATCTAAATTAAAAACAGTGTCTTATTATTGATCTCATAGCGTTTGATCTCATAACGTTTAATCATCATCGTTATTTTGTGTTTAATATCTATTTAGAAGAATAAGTGCAGTTTACGTTTATGACAATATATTTTATAATTATAAAGGATTAAAATAGTAGATAGTCGTTAGAAAATTGATTTTTCCAAAGATCAGAGTTCCTATTTAGAAAAAAATATTATTATAAGTATTTTTGCAATATAAAGCTGTGCCTTAAGTAAAAATGTCAAAGTGTTATCGAGCTGGTTGTTGAGTCATTAATAGTTTATATAAAGGACATTTATGAGATTTTATAGAGTTGATATACTGAGGTAGTCATACCCTTAACAAAAAAAAAAAATAGGATCTTTAATTATTATTTTTTCTTAAAAGTTTTGATTTGTTTTTGCTTCCTTTGTTCTTAACCTAGATGCAAATGTTGCTTCTATTGCTTCTGCCTTGTTATCACAAAAATACTTTGATTAAAATAATAATTATGTTTTTAAAAACAACAGAATGTTGATTTTGTTTTTATTTTTAACCGACTTCCAAAAAGGAGGAGGTTCTATGTTAATATAGTAAGTTGATTCGCAACGAAATGTCTTTTATTACGCCTCATAAACCCCTTGATCCATTGTTCACCATGGGGCGATCCATTGTTTACCATCCATAGTACACAGTGGATCAAATCCCATTTTTTAAAAAACTTTCGATTACTTGTTTAAATAAACACCTGAAGATATAAAAGGTAAAATTTATTGATATACGATAAATATCCAAGCCTCACGTCTATTTTTCATGCAAAACCGACGATCGGTTTATCATCTAGAGAAGTCTGAAAAAAAGTGATCCACTGTCAACCATGTGACCCTATTCACGCGCGACGGCGCGATGGCTTATTAGCGTATTTCATGTATAAGTTTGGTGTTTCTATACCGATTTCTATGATTATTTTTTATTGAATTGGTAATTATGTTAACTTTTAACTTTTTTTAATTAGGGATGAGTGAGAGTATTATAAACGTAAGAGTAAACAAATACAATCAGAAAGCTCCGAACTGCTAAGCTATCGGGAGTTACACGTGTTATTGTGAGTCAACCATAAATCACCCCCTGATAGTTATTTTGAAAATATATTTCATGTACAGAATTGACCTCTCTACAGATTTATTATAAGTATATAGATGAAAAAAGTCAAAAAGTATTTTTATTTTCATTGCAAAAGGGGCCAGAGTGGGGGTCCGAAATTTTAAAGTGGAGTTACTAGGTCAAGTGACATATCATATGAAAGGGCTTGATTTGCACATTTCAAAATATATTTTCATTTAATTTTATGTCTCACAGTTTTCGACATATTTGATGAAAAATGTCTGAGAAAATACCATTCCCCCCTCCCAAGGGGGGAGGGGGGAATGGTATTTTCTCAGACATTTCTCCGAAGTTTGCGGAGTGAAAAATCTGAAATAATTAGAGTTGATAGGAATTGACCCAAATATTGCACCAAAAATAAAACAAACGAACCGAACTAGTACAGTTTTTTCAAAATCATCAAAATTCTTTCACAAACAAACTTAGTTATGCGGTCCGGATTTTTTCACTTTATACGTCCAAAACTGATACGGAACCCTCGGTGCGCGAGTACGACTCGCACTTGGCCTGATTTTTTTAATCCTCATGACATCAGCAGCGTGCCTAGACGGTAAGTCTTCGTCTCCGTCGCATTTTTTTTCGTTTTAGTTTTATTTATGATCATTTTTCAAGAATGTAGGTGATTTTTAATGTACGAATTGCTTTAATAACGACATTAAATAAGTTAAAGTCATGAAAAATTTACATAAATACTCTCTAAAGTAAAAAAATGGGTCGGGCTTCTAGACACGCCACTGCATGACACTAGCAAGTAACAATAGGGATCTATTGTTACAGACGGCGTGCTGATGGCGACGGGCGGCGGCGCGTTCGGCTGCTTCAGCAACAGCGCGGCGGCGTGGGACGCCGTGCGGGCGGCCGGCGCCCGAAGCGGAGACCGGCCGTGGCGGTTTCCACTATGGCACTACTTCCACAAACAGATCACCAGTGAGTTCTCTAGCCAGGCGTGGTCACAGCTACTTTGGGAGTACCCTCATAACAGTGGCAGTCCGAAGGGGAGTCGTAGGGGTTCTGACCCCCTCGAAACTCTTACAAAAATATGCGAAACACGGTAATTCACGGTATAGCATGTCGACATAATCAGTATGACCCCCTCCCAGTCTTCGACTGCGGTATGACCCCCCAAGTCGTCGGCTGCCTACCCTCATACCGATTGGTGTCGGCGTGTTATAGGTACCGTGTTTCAAGCTCATTCAAAATCATGTCCATGTGTTCCAAGTGTATCTAAGTATGGAAGCAGTGACCTGACAATTGGGAAATTCCCTCTCCTCTCCCTCTTATTCGCAGGATTATAGAAATGCAAGATTATTTCTAATTTGAACGGAATTTGCAAATACATAGGTACCTACTAACTTAATAAAGAAAGAAAAATAATGTTTTGTTTCCTTTCAAAATTGTAAATAACTTTTATTTTTACAGATGACCCCTCTGTCGATTTGAGGAACAAGGGCGCTGGGCAAGCGACCCCGTGTCTCGGAGCTGCCTTTCTGAAGGTACGTAGTTAGTAGTCTAATAACCTACTGCTAACGCTGCATGATGATGTTGGTAACCTATTTCTTCTGTACACTGCGCGTTCGACCTCATAATAATGTTTGTGAATACGGGTGCCAGGCCGAGATTAATAAGGGCCTGTGCGCACCACGTTTTTTAAACGCGCCATCGACGCGCGTTTGTAGCGATACAGACGCGATACGCACGCAAGTCAGACGCAGCCTGTAGACCTCTGTAGGATAAAAGCGCGCCGTCGACGCGTTTTAGAAACGCGCGTCAACGGCGCGCTTAAAAAACGTGGTGTGCGCAGGCCCTAAACGTTACTTAGCACGTGTTTTGGCTTAACTTTATTCCTGGCACTATCGCAACTTTCAAACTAACGGTCGGTTGCAGAAAGATAATTAAATTTTAAAGGAGGCATTAACCAATTTCTATCGTTAGTGTCCTTTAAAACTTAATGACCTTTTCTGCAACTCAGCGTTTAAAGTACCAGTTAGAGACGGGAATATAATCTAAGCCAAAGCGCGTGCTAAGTATAGAGCGTTTCACATCAGAATTCCCTTGGACGCTATGTTGGCACCCCTGTCTGTCACTCGCAGACTCGTAACTCAATTTCTTTCGCTATGGTTTTCATTTTGACAGTTCAACCACATCCATTGCGTCGTTGAGCTAGTTACGGGAATGTCAAAATTAATACTATGGTGATAGCAATTAGGGTGCTGTAAATGTTTTATCTTTTTTGTAAATTAAAGTGTTACTAAAAAGTAGTGAACGAGAATTGGCAATGAAAGAAAACTTCCAACACCATTAAAAATGTAACTAACATATTGACATTCAGGGCAGCCAACATAGTGTCGAAGGGAATTCTTATGTGAAACGCTATTATCTCGGCCTCAGTGTCTATGGTACGTGTCTATGGTCGTTCCAGAACTTCATCTGCGGCGACTGGGTACACATGGACATCACGGGCGTGGGCAAGCTGGCCCACTCCAGCGCGCCGCCGTACTACCACCCGCGCCGCATGACGGGCCGTCCCACGCGGACTATAGCCACGCTACTGCAACACCTCGCTACAGCCAGCCCAACTGACCAGCCGAAACAATCTGCCACTAGCGCTAACAAGGCTGAAGAAACTACGCACGCAGCCAGCTGTTAGATGCGACTCTATCCTTTTTTTGACTGCGGCTAAACCCAAAAGGAGTGTAGTTTTTATATTTTTTTGTTATAACCCGCGCCATAAAAAAGCGAATCTAAAATGGCGGCACTAATCATTCCCTCTCACTCGTACGTTATTGCTGTCTTTACTCACACAGGGAATTATTAGTGCCGCCATTTTAGATTCGCTTCTTTATTAGCGCGGGTTATAAAAACCTGTGCCGATGCGAGAATATCTTCACAAGGTCTGTTTATGTATATTTATTTTGCTTAGAATCGTCTGAAAAAAAATCCAAAAAGGGGTTTCTATAGAAGCTGGCAGTGTTGCCATTTAGTATTTTTTTATAATCTTGGTTTATATGGGTAATTTTTGCAGCGGCAATTTTTTGCTTGGCGTTATACACACTGCCCCGCGCCACTCAACAGGACACAGCGGTTTATAACGTTGCATGCAAATAGCTGTTGGTATAGATACACAATACGCATGCTTGCACACCAAAAATTAAATCCCCCGCCCCCCCTCGTGTGACGCGAAGCAGTGTCCTGTACCCATATAATACCATTACAGTAGTGCGCGGCAACTTTGAATAAAAAAATCAAAATAGCGACGGATGATTAAACCACAATGGTGCTATCCCCCTTTGTGGCAAAAGCGCATGAGGTAAATTTATATTAGTGCCAGGCGTGCCAGCGCATAAAAGCACTATGTTTGGTAAATTGTTTAAATTGTTATGTAAAACTGACTGTCTCGTTTTGTAACTATGTAAAACGTCTTAAATATAAAATATCCGAGTCACATCAATGTTATTTGTGTTCAATCTTAACGTAAAGGACTATCTCTTCAAACATACAACATTCCACGTCAATGAGATCTTTATCGGTATAAACTATTACATGAAACATACATTAAGAAAATCGTCCGTACCACAACCAGCGTGTAGGCGTATTCTTTGAGCGCACAAACATTCACTGTAATCTCATTAGCGTACACAATCAACAGAACATTAGGGCGGTGCGAGGTAATACAATGGCTAACAAAAAGAAACACGTCACTAAATCAACGGGGGCAAAATGAAACACCGATGCTTATTGACCTAAAAATGAAGAAACATTTATTTTCAGTATGTCTTTTGTAAAATTTAATAACAGAATGAATCAAATGTGGTAAGAGAATAACAGAGCGGATTACTTTCCATTTCGATAGAATTAGTTTCACCAACAATAGAAATATAATATTTATCAAGTCATTTACAGATACAATTAATGCAGTACCAATAAATCTAATTTATTCGTTTACTGAGTTAGTTAAATTTAAACATTTATTACGATCATAATGTACACGGAGTGGAGCGGGCGGCGGGCCGTCCGCCGGGTACACTATATTTTTTTGGGATTTTTTAAATTTTTATTCCTCACGTACTTTATAAATATCTCATACTTGAAAAAAATTTACATTAAAATGTATCGGAAAGGTGCGGGACGCTAGCACCGCATACACAGCGACGCACAGGCACGCACACATACAGCGGGCGCACATACACAATATAATATGAGCCGACACGAACCGAGACTTATACCATCACATTGCGACGCACACCTATTCGTTTCCCCTTTGTACCGCTACAGTTAAAATTTTTCTTACATAGTAAAATTAACGGAATACTTTAAAATCTAAATAAAAAGAGAAGGCGGAGGCGACGGAGGCCGGCGGCCGCGGCCCCGGCGTCCGCCGTCTGCGCCCTTACGTTACAAGTACATCATTAAACTGAAACGATGACAATATTTAATTTATCGCAAACACTAGAGAAATGCAGGTCCAATACGATGGTAATATTGTGTGTCATGAAACAAAATGTATATTTAAATTCTCTGCTTTTTACACACACACTAGCCGGCGGCTCACTTCGACGTCATCATGGTGACGAATTCTGCAACAGAAACAAGACGGCATTAGTGGAGTCGTCACGGTGCAAACACTGCGAGGTTTACAAGAAAAGTTTCACAAACCCTTGCATAACATGTCTAAGATCAAATGTTAACACAAACATTATAACACAACGAAAGTAACCGACAGAGATAGAGATGCACTAGAGATGTAACCGCTATTAGACAGATAACCACTAGATGTATTAACATAGTAAATAAATCCAGTCAACACCAAACATATGCCTCTGCGAACAATGAAAGTATACAAAGCAAGGCATGTACTTGATGGAGCGACGAACAACATAAATTAAACCGTATTTTACCTATCATGCCACTACAAGGGGATTATGTGAAATACCACCCTCTGGATATATCCACAAAAATATATTGATGATATAGTAATAACAAATGATGGGCGGAAGCACTCGATTAGATACCAGTGCTGCGAACATATCCCGAGCGTTGTGCGAAGCCTATACAATCGGTAGTCGATATTAAATCGATCGCATTATATCGCGTCAACGTTTGCTGCTCGTTGGTTAGCCACAGTGTCGTGTGTGTGGGTGTGAGTGGGTGTGGTCAAGCGTGTGGTACAGAGAGAGCAGCCATCCGACACACGGCACACGCAGCAAGCGGAGGACCAGCTGACCTCGCGGAACAACGGAGCGGATCACCAGGTGGTATTTCTAGGAAAAGTTCTATACAGATATTAGACACATGCACCAATCAACAGGAAAACGTCCCTGAGGCGAACGCGTGTAATTTTGTGGCCTTCGTGTGGAAGGTAGGAACAAAATTACAGACGATACGCCACGCCAATAGTGAGTAAATAGACACAGTCAAGTGTGAGATCCCAACGGAGTGAGAGGGGGCGGGGGCGGGGCGGGACAGCGCGGGAGTGGCGGGACCAGCTAACATATCCAAGGGAAGGAACAGTTAATAACGAGCAGCAAACCATTCAGATTAACACTGGGATATACCTATTGTCGTACCGCACTCGACGTAGGCCGTTGGGCTCATTGCACCGATCACTACACACTACTAGGGGAAATCGTTTCGAGATCACAGCGTTATCGTAGAGTCTTTTCTTATGGTTAGTTACGCTACTAATATCACAAGTGTGGCGGCGGGCCGTGCGCTAACGGCTGCCGTCGCCGCGATCGAAAATGATTTTGGCGAATGCATGGAAGTCTGCAAGAGAGAGAACGCTCGGTTGATGGAATACACACTGCAGTACTGCACAACGCACACACACGCACGGACGCGACCAGCAGCGAGAGCGCGCAGCCAGCGGCACTGCCCCCCTAGCCAAGTTACTTTTCTGTTAGCGTTAACGCCAAACGCTACGGATAAAATGTATGGAAGCAACATTTGTGAGTCACGTGACTTTTCTGCAGGTAATGTCATTGCCATACATTTTGTGCTTATCGTTTGGCGTGAACGCTAACAGAAAAGCAACTTGGCTAGGTCCTCTGGGCGCCCGGCCGCGCGCTTTCGAGCCTTTCTGTCACGAACTGATGAGCTCTGCCTACAGGCCGGCCCGTCCGGTCCTATCTCCCATACTTGTAACACTGAATCCATGCACAACGGGACAGCAAGCTTATTCAACAAGCGATACTATCTAACTATTGCTCCAAATACCAGTTTTGAGGTGTTTGACCAGGTTCATAATGAAGCTAATCTATGCCAGTACGTCAGAGATACACAATCGTAAGACTGCAGATCGCGTGACCATCCAGTTAGCTTACTACTCGACTACAGTACGATGTACATACATTGCAAATATTCAATTAATTACTGTTATGCATGTATAATATTTAACAATTATCCAAGACTAACAAATATTGGGATATTGGAGTAAATATAATTTTATAAGGAAATACTTTGTGAGTCAGTTTATAAATAAAATGGACCTTTTGGTAACAAGCAAACCCAACTGTTAGTGTGAACACGTACTATATACTACATGCTGGAGTCTCGTGTATGAGTATATTTATAATACTGGGTACTATCACACAAGAGGGTAGTAGGTAATAATCACATTGAGTGTGTAACATGACGGTACATACAACGTTCTTTGTGGATCTGTCATGCGTCACAGTGACTGTTCTTTGCGGTTACAACTTACAACGTTACGCCAATAAAGTGAAAAGTGATACCTATTGCATAATAAAGATCCACATAAATTGACATTCGAGGAACAAGTTCTGTAGCTACGATCATTTAGGGTCCCATTACAGAACCTATAGTTCGTAAAACATAGCTTTATCTCTGCGACAGATGTCAAATACGAACAAATAATGTCAAAATGCATTAAAAATGTACGGATTTCCCATCTGTCACAGAGATCAAGCTATATTTTACTTTCAACCAATCAAATGACTTGAAACTAGTCTCAAGTAATGCTTGAGTCTTGAGTTTGGTTGTGTTTGACGAAATGCCACTAGCTGTCTAGGACTATCACTTGTCGTGTCGTCAGAGCTGGCAGACCCTTGTTCCTAGAGCGTCGGGTGGGCGTGGCGGTGTGATGTGCTAATCCCAAGCGTGACAAGTGCGGTGACTTACCCTCGTAATTGACTTGTCCGTCGCCGTCGATGTCGGCCTCGCGGATCATCTCGTCCACCTCCTCGTCCGTGAGCTTCTCCCCGAGGTTGGTCATGACGTGGCGTAGCTCGGCCGCCGATATGAACCCGTTGCCGTCTTTGTCGAACACACGGAACGCTTCGCGGATTTCCTCCTCACTGTCGGTGTCCTTCATTTTGCGGGCCATCATCGTCAGGAATTCGGGGAAATCTATCGTGCCGTTGCCTGGAATGCGATAAAGTTGGATGTTAGTTTGGTGTTTGTTTCACGTGAACGTCGACATAAAATTAAGTACATTTTTGTGATACCTATTCCAAAATATTGCAGTGTCTGGCTAGGATAAAGTCTCATATGAATCCAAGAGCAATTTACTAAACCTAAACACTGCAAGAGATTAGATAAGATATGACTATATTGACTAGTAATTAACTTTTTACGAAATTAACTTATGCGAACCAGAGCGCAGTTCACGGGTATGCTGTCTCGTCCAGCAACAAAAGGGGTTCATGTCGATAGGAATAACAGCATAATATTGTCTCAATTTTATGTTGTTCTATCTAAGCCCTTTAAAAACTTAAATCCGTAAAACGAGTACATAATTCAGCCAACGAAAATAGCGAAAAATGTGAGCTTTTATCTTTAAAAAATAAACAAGGAATGGTTCGAAACGCAGGTGCGCCCTACAGATAAATATATTAAAATTAAACAATCGATGGAAAATCTTCATTTCAGATGAAGATCAAAGGGCCACCGAATAGATTTACGATGTATAAAAGTACATAATGAACAGTATAATTGTTATTAGTCGTTAATTCGCGCGAGAAGTAAGCGCGCGGGCATCAATGTTAGCGACGAGCCTTGTTTGTTTTGCTTGACGGCAAGTGTTGGCGTTTCCACGAACACGGAAACTTACAAACACGTCATAGATTTATCATCTGACTGGATCTGTGTATTGTCTGACCTCGCGGTACGTCATGTATAAAAACATTATTAATGAATGAGATGATCTTACAACAAATGAATCATAGCCGCGATAGCCTGGGAATAAAATAAAACCTTATTCGTTTCAAGCAGTAACTTGAAAGAGCAAACTAAACTGGCAACTTTGAGAGGGTTCTTACATTTTCGTAAAGCAGTAACAAGGTCCTTCACCAAGTTCCAATTATTTATTACCATGTTATATTTTTGCTATCGCGTTAATAAATTAATGGAAGACAAACTTTTCTCTGACAATATTGGCATTTGCAAGGTCTTACGCGAATAAAGAAACTGAAAGCCAAGAGTAGCGTGATTTTGATCGCCAAATAAACATATTGTCACTTTATCTAATACAAATATTAGACTTATATTTCATGTTTAGTACGTTGAATTTTTTGTGTACCTACCTAAATTTTCCTAAGACTTCCATTTTGTTCTAGTACATTAGATGCTAATATTATAGCAATTAGATTTTTTGGAGATTTACAAATTGATACTTTACATTAGAACAAAAAGCGTGATTTTTTGTTTGGTACATATTCCGGACTGTCGTAGTATTTTGAGTAGGTCGTAGGTTCGTTATGAAGCGATCAATCAATAGAATCGGGCACGCGCGCAGAACATTTTTTCTTGCCATTACTTTAGTCAAATGTTTTGACATCAAACTTATACACCACGTAAATAGCTTTATGTTCATCATCGGTCAGTTAAATTGGGATTAAATGGGTCTGAAGACACGTGACATTACGCATGTTTCTACGAAGTATTGACTAGAATAAAATGCTATTTTAATTATAGAACATAATGAAACATTTTTCCCGCTTCTTAATTACAGTAGCTACCATTTACAGCTATTTCAGACGAGTTATTATCTGTTGTTTTTCATTGTACTGCGATCATACGTGCACCTGTAGGAAAATCGCTACATTGTTCGGCTTGTTCGGCCATCGTTTTGTTTATGTATTCCGTCAGTATCTCACGGACGTGTGAATCGAACTTTATTTATACTTCAAACTGTTATTACTATGGTAAACGTAATAAAAATAGTATGTTATAGTTATAGCAAAGAGTAATAATTGCCGTTTCACACGTGGCGCGGTTGGACCGAGAGACGAAACAAACGCTCGGTTTTGATCAACGTTATCAACAAACGGACCCGGACGGGAATACGTAACGTTGGATAATTTATAGCTGGATCAAGGATTTCCTGCATGATAATTAAAATTCTACTTCAAACTGTGGTATTTAGTTATGTTTTCACTATGAAATGTTGAAACTGGTTCAACAGTTTTACCAACCCGTTCAATTATCTTTTTAAACAAACTTCACCGTTTTGTCAATTGACAAGACTAAGGGCTGGAAGGGGCTTAGAATCTACCAGATTTATTATTCTAACTTCTAACTAGTCACGAAGATTTTTTTATAGAGGAAACTGTCATCTGTCCCGGTACCGAATTGGCGAAACATACAATAGTCTACTATTTAATTTAGAACACCCCAACAAAATCTAAAACAACCAGAACACCACTCCAAGTTCCTGAATTCTACACGAATCTAGATCTAGTCGCAATCAGTTCCTTCCGCGCTCGAACAGCCGGCCCTAAGCGTTGCAAAAATAAGTTCGAGTTAAGTTTGGCCGTCTAATTCTGGGTTTAACCTTTCCGAGGTGGTTCGCGGACTAATAATAGAATGTGCGAGTGAAACGGTGAGCTTCAGAGAATGCGCGCCGCATACTCGGTCCAGACGCAAGACAAGAAGTACAGAAGACACACTTAGATCGTGGGATAAGAAATACACAGGCGTAAAGAACCTGCCTGCTTCCATAGCATGACCAATTCCACCTCTATTCTACCTAGAATATACAAAGTTCTTTCTATCCAACTCGTTGTCTCTTCTGCCCGAGCACGCGGCGACCCGTGCTTGGCGAATAGAAACATTTCTGATCTTTATTTTTAACATCGCCATGGTTAAATCGGTAAAATCTTTCTACAATCTGTCATTTTGTCTATTCTTCCGTCAACGAAACCCGTTTCTAGTGATCACGCTACGCGTGCAGTAGGTGCTTTCCTCTTGTGTCTAGTTGAAAAAGCCAGCGTCAAGCTAAGGTCAATAAGCCTTCTAAAGACAACTACAAGGAATAACTGTTCCTTTGCTAGGCCACCACAACAGCGACTAGGCGGTCTGTGTCAACTTCTTAAAATGTCCCTTTCTGGATATGATTGGTAAGCACACGAGCACCGGTTTATAATCCAGTATGATGCTATAAAAGCAGGAGATGCTGTTGGTTTTCCTGTTAACAAAATTTCTATGACACACACTTTTGTGATGCTGCATGATGTGCGAAGGTGTCCAGTATTACGTGGCTTCTGTAACTATCTACTCTGTGGTTGGACCGCACACCTGGGCCACTCCTGATAATTGTCGGCAGTAAATCTGTCACGCTCTGCTTTAGTACTATCATCGCTTTTTAGATTATCTGTTTGTTATTTTCTTTTCTATTCCTATTCTATTCTATTGTCATTCGAATCTTAGATAATCTCGCTGTAGGTGTCTTAATAGGCGGTTGCAACATTATAATTATTAATGATGATAATTACAAGATGATTACACAATCATTTGATTTTGACAACGTCATTTGCTGGAGCGGTCAACGTGTGTAGGTACGTTTAGAGATGTCTGCCCGGTATGCAGATATGTCTTGTACACCAACTATGGGTTTAAGTAACTTTGGAAGTTTGAAGTAAACTACCTAGAATATTCGTGGAGTCACGTATTAACTGTTCTTGCATAGTTTGTGTGCCAACGATTAGCATAATAATATACCGGATCTTGCTGTATGTGTGCTACTACGGATAAATGACACGCTATTGCTCCCTATAAAAGTCTACAGGAAACTGAAATTTCTGTCATTTCCATGCCGATTTATTAATCAAAGTAGTTCGTAGCTTCGTAGTAGGTTCGGAGTACTTCAAATGCTAACATACCGTTTACAGTAGAGCACGTCAACTGCGCAGTTCCGTGTTCTGTTCCGCGCATAGCAATTAACAAGCGACTCATAAAACTGTGAGTCAACCTGCGGACCTAACAGCACCCACCCTATGTACTAACATGGTATTTTATCATTTTTACTTATAACCTTGTCTCACTCACGTCCTATGATTAGAGAATACAATCCCGGGATCCCGAATCTCGGGATCCCGGGATCCCGACCGTTTTCTGGCCCCGAAAATCCCGGGACTGCACTTGGCTAATCTCGGGATTTTCGGTATTGCCACATACAAGTTTAGTTTATATGCCGTAGTCCGTTGCGCCTTGACGATAACCTTGCCTAGGTTATTTAATAGCATTTAATACATAACGACAAAAAACACTTTTAGATACGCCGTCAATGCCGTCATACGATACGTACTATTCACTACACAGGTACAGTCTTAATATGTTTGTTGTAAACTTAGAAGGGACTTCCCCACTCTGAGTACTTCAATACAATACTCTTAAGGTAATTCCCCAATGAATGAACTAACGGGGGAATCACCCGATCATCTCTTATTATCATAATATTTTTGCGGGTATTTCCCGTCGGGGTTTCCCTGTACGAAAGTATTAAATATGCTACTTTTAAGGTGATTCCCCAAGTCCCCAACGAACCAACAGGGAAATCACCCGATCATCTCATATCATAGTATTGTTGCGGGTATTTTCCCGTCGGGGATTCCCTGTATGAAAGTATAAATATGCTAATCAGATTTTATTTTTTTCATTTATTATTCTGTCAGTGACGGGTTACGAAGGTTTCGTCATTTAAATTTAAAGTAAATTACCTGAAATTAAGTATTTCAAATGGCGGCAGACTTTGTTAAACATAAAAAAGACAGTGATGCGACGTCAGTGTGGAGTTATTTTTTAGTCGCGAAGGATGGGAATAGTGCTAAATGTAAGCGGTGCCCAGCCATTCTCAAGACTTTGGGTGGATCGACTAAGGGATTACATACACATTTGTTATCAAAACATAACATCAAGGTTATATCAGCTTCAACAAGTCAAGATTCTGAAAATATGAACACAGCTCCGCCGCCAACCAAGCGAAAGTTAGATGATTATTTTACTAAAAGTGCCGACGATAGCCTGGATGATGTTTTGGCAAGAATGGTTGCATTAGATGGATTTCCATTCAGTGTATTCATAGCTTCAGATGATTTGAGAAAATTGCTCTTAGCAAAATACCCGGATTTACCAAAGTCAGCCGTCACTGTTCGAAAACGTGTTATGAATTACAGTGAAAAAATCAAAAAGCAAGTAATTGCAGAATTGAAACAATTGAAAAGTGCAGGTGAAAGATTTAGTCTTTCTTTCGACGAGTGGACTTCAACTTCCAATAAACGATACATGGCTGTCAACGTTCATTCATATAAAAAAATTTGGAACTTAGGACTTGTTCCTATTTACGGAAGTATGACAGCTGAAAATTGTCTTCGTATATTGAAAGAGCGTCTCAGTGAATTTGATATTTCCCTGGAAACTGACATCGTGGCTATTGTAACCGATGGACCGAATGTTATGATAAAGGTGGGGCGGCTTGTTTGCACCGAACATCAACTGTGTCTCGCACATGGTATCAATTTGGCGGTCTGTGATGTGCTTTATGAAAAACATAATTATTTGCAACATAGCCCTACCTCAGATGATACTCTGAATTAACCAGCTGTTACTGTTGATTATATGGACGACAGCGATGATGAACACGATTTAGAAGACTTAGACTGTCCAGAATCAGGTTTAATCGTAATGTCACAAAATGATCTTGCGCCAGAACACGTACCAGAGTTAACACAATATGAAAATATTAATGAGCTGATAAAGAAAATCCGCAAAGTTGTAGTGTATTTCAAAAGATCACCATTAAAAAATGAAACAGTACTTCAAAAATATGTGAAAATTGAACATGGAAAAGAGCTGTCACTTCTTTTGGACTGTAAAACCAGATGGAATAGTCTTTTAACAATGCTGGAGCGATTTTATCTTTTAAAAGCATGCATTCAAAAAGCTCTTATAGATCTCAATCATCCAATTCGTTTAGAAGATGTTGATTTTGAATTGGTAAATAAAATTGTTGATGTGCTGACCCCAATTAAATTGACAGTAGAAGCAATCTGTAGGCGAGATGCTAATTTATGCACAGCTGATGCCGCTTTGAAATTTCTTATAAAACAACTGTCTAGCAAAAACTCAGCACTTGCCAAAAAAATGAAAACATCCTTAGTGGAACGTATAAAGCAACGACGAAGTGATAATTTAACTGGTGTATTGAATTATTTACAAAATCCACGAATGAATGATGAAAATCAGTTGTTATCGGATTTGGAATGGCATGACTTATTTCCAGTTCCGACACAGGCTATAGTGAGGAAGCAAATAAAGAGTATTGTTAAAAGACTTAATAGTCGAGATGACACAGAAGAAGAAGAAAGGTCAGGATCACAAATAGATGATGAGCTAAGGCCAGAAACCTCCCAACCCCAATTGACATTAAAGGAAAAGTTACAGCTGGAAATTAACAAGAGTATGAAATCCCCAGATCCTGATGTACAAGTACAAAATGAATTGGGGTTGGCAAATAGTATTAGACGTGAAATGAGTCTGTTCGAAAATGGAGGAGTTCGTGGATATCACTTAGAAACAGCATACAAGTATCTATTGTCTATTCCTCCAACCAGCGTTGAACCTGAGCGAGCGTTTTCAGCTGCCGCTTATGTTGGCAATAAACTACGAAGCAGGCTTGGAAGTCAAACATTGGATGCTTTGATATTTCTGCGATTATATTTTCGAAATACTAAATAGTATATTTATGTTGTCTTTTTAATTTCTTGCAAAAGTATAATTTTTTTGTTTTGTCTTTTTTATTTTCTTATTATTATTGTGATTTGTGTTGACTGTTGTGCAAAGACATTATAAAGTTTTTTAATTACTCAAGTTTTTTTTTAATTTGAGCACAATTAGAAACCACATAGTCTAATCCCGGGATAGGCCCGGGATCCCGGGATTACGCTTCAAAAATCCCGTAATCCCGGGATTGAAAAACATGCTCGGGATTGTATTCTCTACCTATGATGCCAGATATAACATCATCGTATAATAGCGGAATGATTAATTCATGAGCTGATTTCATGTGATAAGGAAAGCCATGAATTTTCCACTAAATTGTGATTCAGGATAAGCATCGTTGTTGCCGAAATTTTCCTTTATTTATTGCTTGAAGGCAACGTTGATATAGTCAAACAATGTAACTCATGCAAAAAAAAAACAGGTATTTCAAAGCAAAGCGTTCAAATTAGCGTTGTTATGTTCAAGGTCTAATTTGCAAATGAATCAACGGCCTCACAAATATCTGGATACATTGTTTGGTACAGTTGTTATACTAGCTACATGTGTTGCGACTCTCCGAGGTCGGGCAACGCGCTGCGGTCGCCCCGGTTGGCTCCACGAGACGACCAAATCCGATCAATATCCACCCTGGAACGTGCACAGTTGGCATGCTTCCCCAGACATTTGAATTCGACCAAAACCAGAAATGTTACGTAGGTATAGTTGCAATTTACATCCTATGATCAATGTTTGTTATTTCAATATGTCGTATTTTATACAAATATTTTGACATGGTTTAACATGTGTAAGGGGTTTAATGGGAACAATAGAATATATTATTATAAGTACTTGTTGAAATTATGTCAAAATTCGTTTTTGGACCTACGTAGTTTAGGCTCATAATAATTTATGATGTGTAATATCAATCTTTATGTTCCATCTCCTCGCATTAATCAAAGTTGCAGTTAGTGTCGGCCGTTTCATAATTATTCTGGTAAACATCAAACAAGTTTGTTACGTTGCTGTCAACATTATCTTGGTTGTAATGGATTGGATTGGTGTGGTCTGAAGTCGTCACGAGGGTGGTGAAGCGCGGTGCAGTCGTAACATAGGTTGTTTCGGGGAAAGTTCGATTATGCCGTTTTAGATTGGCATGCATAGTCCATAAACACATCGCGCCCACGCCGCCCGGCGTACACTAAATTATCACGGTTATATCCGTTGATGAGCTCAATCGGCCTATTGTCTTTAATATCAAGCCACTGGTAGAATTTAAAAACAATTTGATTGCCGTCACATGTGATGATTTGCAGGTTTTTACTACAATTAAAGTGAGCAATTTGGCTTTATTTGATACAGATAATACTGTTATACAAGGGGGGGCTTGTATTTATGCTTTTGCGGTTGCACAACGACACGCTTTGCTTACGCTCTGCTTGGTAGTATAGATGCAGGCCTACCTTACTGCCTCCCTCAGAGGCGGTAAGGTGGCGGGGTCTTGAGGGGGAGCGCTACAGTCGTGCAGATCCTCAAGGCAAGTCTGGTGGGCTCACCTTCTCGTGGTTGCCGCCCTGTTCTTGGTCTAATTCCTTAAGAAATAGACGTAACTAAAACCACCAGGCGCTTTTTAACCGAACCATGACCCTCCGTGACCGAGTGGGCGTGGGCTCGGCTGCCACTAAACCCAGCTGGCGCTGAGTAGGTAAATTTGGTCACCTGCGCTAGGGCCTGCGCAGTTGAGCGCCGTGAGCGGGGATGAAGGAGTCCTGGAGGGTTGAGCCGAGCGACGCTGGCGGTAATGCGCTCGTGACGCAACACGCCCTCTTTGGTCTGGATTTCAAGCGAAACGGTAGCCCTACCCAATAGCCAGGGGTAGGGAAATGGTCACAGTGTCCCGTCAGAGGGTCACGGCGAGGGGCGGGAGGTCCGCGGAGGTCATCCTCGGATGGCCGAAGCGGTTGGCGAAGGTCATGCTGAAGGTGTAAGGGAGGGATTGATTGGTCGTCAACCTAACCGAGCGCCCGATGTCGCACTGTAAGCCAGCCTCACGCCCCTATATCTCGAAGGTAGTCCTAACGGTCAAGCTAGCTTGTAGCGAGACGTTCCCAGGTGCGGGCTCCGTGGAGGGTGGGAAGCCGGAGAGATGAAGATTAATACACTTGCAAAATGGACAAACAAAAACCCAACATTACCACACACACACCACACACACACACAACAACCACACAAACTCACACACCGAAAACACACTCACACACACACACTGCACACAAACACACCGGAGAGGAGGCGAAAGCCAAGAACTCTCCCAAGAGGGGCGCTTGTAGCACCCCTCAAGCCCCCGGATCCTCTGCTGCTAACGCAGCGAGCTCCAGCGCGGGCACTGGTCCGGCAGTGGCGAACACCGCTGCCTCGACCAAAACCAAGTCCCATGATAAACGGAGGAGGACGGCGCTGCTCGGGACCAGTACCGCTCCTCCCTCTCTTTCAGGTATGGAGCCCGCCACGAAGGTTAACTCCTCTGGCCGGGCTCCCCTCATACATCCTCCCCCGCCTACTGCTCCCCCCCCGGTGGCCGTCACAGGCCATCAGGTGGAGACCAGCACCGCAGGTGACGTGTTCGCACTCACCTGGCAGGTGCAGAGGAGCAAGCACAAGGGCAGGAGGGAGGAAAAGAGGAAGCACCCTGGCGCGGTAACCCCAGCGCTTGCTGCCCCGGCCCCCCCGACGGCTAATCCGAAGAGGAGGAATAGGCCGTCCAAGAGACAGCGACAGACACTGTGGAAGGGTAAGTCTCCACAAGTTAATAAGACTGCCGCCGGCCGGGTAGAACCGACCAGCGACATCGTAAACTTCTCCGCAGGCAAGCGGTCGCAGGACGAGGCCGGCACCAGCCGACCAGGACCCAGCCAACCGGCAGCCAGCGGCGAGTGTGGGCGAGCCACCCAAAACAAACAGCGACCCGTTCGGAAGGATCAGGCCGCGGCCAAGCGAGCTCTCAACGAGACCTCATCACCTCGAGGAGAGCACAAGCGGCCGCGTCTTGATAAATCCAAACGGGACGCAACTAAAAGCTACGCCCAGGCTGCCTGCTCCGACCTGGATGTCGCAGTCACCTGCGACCGGACGGGGCAGATCAACAAAGCCACGTCGAGCCAGGTACTCACGGCTATCCAGAAGAGGATAATTGTCGAGGCCTCTACACCCAACCAGGACTCACCTGCACCTGCCTTCAACGCAAGGCCGGTGTTCAGTAGCGGGGTCCTCAAGCTGTGGTGCGGCAACGACCACACCCTAAACTGGCTCAAGAAGCTGGTCTCCGAACTGCCTCCAGTCGCCGGCTCTGCGCTGGTGGTCAAGAGGCAGTCGGACATCGGGCGCCGGGTCAGGTGCGGAATCTCCATCCCCGACGAGCAGGAGATTTTCACAGAGGCGTCCACCATTGGACGCACTCTGTGCTACCAAAACCCCTCCGCTGGTGTGAGGGAATGGACGATGCTGGGCGCCTACAAGCAGGTCGCGGCATGGTTTTTGGTGGTCGGAGTCCCTGAGGACCAGATTCCGACCCTGATGAAAGCTGGACGCCGTCTCTCATTTGGAGCAGGGACGGTGTACATAAAATTCCAGGGTCCGAACGGCAAATTTGTCGAAGTCCCTCAGGGATATCCTGCCGCTGAAGCCAGCGCCAGCACACAGGCGACGGAGGCTGCTCCACCGCCAACGAGCACCGCGGAACCATCCGCGGTAGAGCCTGCAGCAGCAGAGACGGCCGTATCTGGGGCCGCCAGCGTGGGCGCCGACCTCTCGGGGGAGGAGCTCGAGGACACCATCCTGTCCTCGGCCTCTGACCCGGAGGGGGATGGCTTCGACGCTGGCGACCTGTTCGCCGGACTGCGCCTGGCAGGTGACGAGGAAGGAGCGTCCAGCGATGGCGTCCCCCTCGGAGACCTGTAAGGTCCTGCAGGCCAACCTCCACCACAGCCAGACCGCGACGGCTCAGCTGCGGAAGTGGCTGGAGGCTCAGCACACGGCCATTGCCTTGATCCAGGAGCCGTGGATCAGGGCCGGCCAAATTCAAGGACTCTCCAACCTTGGTGGTAAGCTCCTATTCAGTACGGATCACGACAAGCCCAGATCGTGCATCTATGTGACACGTAACATCAAAACACAGCCACTAACAGATTTCTGTTGCAGAGATGTCTCTGCAGCCAGGCTACTGATACAGCGGGGGGACACAGTGGCAGCTGTGGTCTTCGCCTCTGCGTACATGCCCGAGGAAGAGGAGCCGCCGCCGCACGACCTCGCCCGCCTCGTGACTTATTGCGAGAGCTCAGGGCTAGAAGTAGTCATAGGCGCTGACACGAACGCTCATCATCCCCTGTGGGGCATGGACACACAAAATGCAAGAGGTAAGGCTCTCGTAGATTATTTATTTACCACAAACCTAACCCTACTGAACACAGGTTCTGAACCAACCTTCGTAAACAGACGCAGCAAAACAATCATAGACCTCACCCTGGCATCGGAGGGAACAACGGCCATTACCACTGGCTGGCAGGTTTCCAATGAGGCCTCCTGCTCGGACCACAGGTGGATCCGGTTTGACATCCAGGTCTGTGTAACGCCAATACTGCCACGACGTAATCCGCGTAACACGGACCGTGCTGCATACACACGCGCTCTCGAAATCAAACTTGCGCAAACAAACTACGGGATGACATACAAGGACACGCCGCAAATCGACGAGCGAGTAAGTCATCTCACTAAATCTATGCTAGACAGCTACCACTCATCCTGCCCGGAGACCTCTCCGCCCACAACACCAGGGAAGCAACCATGGTGGGGAGCGGATCTGGAACGCAAGCGCAGGAAGGTAAGGTCAGCTCTAAACAGAGCCATGAACACCTGTGCTGATAGTGACTGGGACGCGTATTACGCGGCTAAAAAGCGCTATAAAAAATGTATCAGACACAGGAGCTCCACTGGATGGCGAAAATACTGTGGCAGCATCGAATCCTGCCAACAAGCTAACAGGGTAAGGAAGATCCTGGCCCAGCAGAAAACGACTGGTCCTGCAGTTCTCCGCAAACCCGACAACACACTTACCACCTCACCAGAAGAGGCGATGCGCATCCTAACTGAAACCCACTTCCCAGGCTGCGCCTTCACGCCGACTATCGACTGGACAGAGGTAACACAAACACCGACAGAAAATGACTGGCGCTACGCACACAAAGTCATAACGCTGGAAAAACTCCAATGGGCGATCCGATGCTTCCATCCTTTCAAGGCGGCCGGTCTAGACGGGATCTTTCCTGCCTTACTGCAGTGGGGCGGGCCCTCGGTCGCCAGCAGACTGGTGCCCATTATGAGAGCTAGTCTGGCATTCAGGTACGTTCCGAAAGGATGGAGGGAAGTGAAAGTCATATTTATTCCTAAGCCAGGTAAGAGTGACTATACAAACGCCAAATCCCACCGGGCAATCAGCCTAACCTCCTTTCTCCTAAAAACTATGGAGAGAATGTGTGAGAGAGAGCTGAGGGACGGCGCCTTGAAAACTATCCCACTCCATAATAACCAACACGCATACAGCTCGGGTAAGTCTACGGAATCCGCCCTCCATCTAGTGGTCGGCCGGATAGAGGAGGCGATCCATCAGAAGGGCACCTGTCTGGGCACTTTCATAGACATCGAGGGAGCCTTCGACAAAACAAACTTTTCCAGCATAAACAGCGCGCTCTCTCGTCACGGAGTAGAACAGGTACTGATAGACTGGATCACTAATATGCTTAGCAAACGAGTGGTTCGACTTGAAGGGGAGAGGCAGATGGCCATGATAGCCAGAGGCTGCCCCCAAGGTGGCGTATTATCCCCGCTACTTTGGAATTTGGTTATAAATGACCTCATCACAAAACTCAACTCGAATCACTTCTACACTATAGGGTATGCCGACGACCTCGCTATCCTCATTTCGGGGAAAGTGACGGGAACAATCTGCGACCTCACTCAACAGGCACTACGCATCGTTGAACGATGGTGCAGAGAGTTCGATCTCTCAGTGAACCCCACGAAAACTGAACTAGTCATGTTTACCCAAAAACGTATACTAGGCCATTATCGCCTACCCAAACTTTTCGACACTGAACTCCATTTAGCCAATGAGGTCAAATATCTGGGAGTTACCCTAGACAGTAAGTTAAACTGGAGTAGCCACTTAGACAATAAAATAAACAGGGCCTGCATTACCTTCTGGCAATGCAAAAGGATGATAGGTAAGAGGTGGGGCTTATCCCCAAAAATAATACTCTGGTTATACTGTGCGGTGATCCGACCTATGATCACGTATGGGGCAGTGGTCTGGTGGCCCCGCACTAAACTAACGACAGCCTCCATTAAACTACAACGCTTGCAAAGACTAGCCTGCATGGCGATCACTGGCTGCATGAGGACTACTCCAACTACTGCCCTGGAGGCCATGTTGGGACTCCCACCGCTCCACCTGTTCATACAGCAGGAAGCGACAATGACCGCTGCACGCCTTAAAACACTTCAACTCTGGGGTAAGAGAGATACACAGCACACCACGGTACTAGAGGGACTCTATAACGAGTTCCCCCTGGCGAAAGCAATAAACGATCGGATACCAAAACAATTTGTATTCGATAAGAAATACAAAATCCAGCTCCATGAGGACCACCGCTGCGAGGGACTTAACCCGGCGGAACTACAGATCTTCACAGATGGATCTAAAACAGGTATGGGCACAGGTGCTGGAGTCTTCTCGGAGGACCTCAACATCCACATAGCCGTACCTTTGGGGGCCCACAACACGGTATTTCAAGCAGAATGCATGGGCATCTGCCTGGCCGCATCTGCCATCTTAGCTAGGAAGGTTGTGGACCACTCAATTCGTATACTCTCTGACAGCATGGCTGTACTGTTAGCACTGAACAACCACTCAGTGAACTCTGGGTTAATACACGAGTGTCACCAACGCCTAAATCAGGTGGGTAATCTCAATAATATAACCATCCAATGGATCAAAGGACACAGCGACTCACGTGGCAATGATGCGGCGGATGAACTCGCTAGAAGGGGATCGAGCATGGCAGCGGTAGGGCCAGAACCTATCGTACCACTCCCTTTCGGATACATACGCACACTGGTAAGGAAACGAACTAGCGTACAACACCACAAGCTGTGGCTGGACCATGGCGAGTGTAGGCAGGCCAAGGAAGCACTTCCTGATATCGACGGCCGCTTCACCAAACGCGCGCTGCGGCTGACTAAACCACAGCTGCGCACAGTTACAGCTGCCGTCACCGGACACGGCTCGTTTAATAAACACCTCTTTGTCTTAGGAATCACGGACAGCCCCCTGTGTCGTGCCTGCATGGAGGTAGAAGAGACAGCAGCCCACGTGCTCCTGTACTGCCCGGCGGTTGCAACATACAGGGCAAAGTACTTTGGCAACCCAGGTACTCTCCGCGAGATAGTCAGCAACATTGGGGCGCTGCTGGCCTTTCTCGGGGAATTGGGATGGGTCGAATAGTCTCCCACCCGTTCCCACCCGCACGCAAAATACGCGCTTTGACGTGGAGTTGCGGACACCAGCCCGTTATACAATACAATACAATACAATACTGTTATACAAGATGTAGCGTATTTTCATTTAATCCAAGCAGCCGCCTGTGTAATCACAATTACGAAATCACTCTTGATATTCTGTTAACTGGATTAACAGTTGTTATAAATGTTCGGCGAATATTTCGAAAAACCAATGAGACAAACAAGCATTAATCTACTGGTTTTGTACGTGGCAGGAAAATGTAACAATGACAAAGCTCAATAATTCAAACTTTAACTAGAACGTCGAGTAAAATTAGGCGTAACTAATGTGAGCGACGGCTGAGAAGCCTTACAAACGAGCCGGCAAGGACGACTGACTCAACATGGCGTCAGCATTGAGCACTCGATTAGCGAACCGCCGACACATTCCTTATACGATACGCTATCGCTATATAGGTAGATTTATTGATGAACTTAACAAATAAAGCAATTTAAGACTTAGTCACAGCGCAATCATCCGGAACTCCGAATATAAATGTCAAGAAATGTAGCTCGATGGTATGTAAACGATTGAAGATTTCAGTGTAACAATAGAATTGGCTAGAGAAACATGCGGAAGAGTTACAATTGCGGAGTAAATAGCGGATGGCTCATGTAGTCATGCACGGGATACTGCCCGCGTTATGACGAGGTATTTATGAAGACGGCAAGCATGTAGACTTGAGATCAAATGGAGAGATTTATCAGGGAACCAAGAAACAATAAGAACTTGATAGCTTCGAAGCTTCAGTATAATCAGTATCTTATATTAGGTGTCGCTTCGCTTATCGATCAATTTTTAGTCATCTTAATCTCTCGTAAATTATAGTAGACTGACATTTTTGAGCTTCTCTGTTTTTAAAAAGACTAAGGGCAGAGAGGTATAAGTATGACACTGTCGGTTTAAAAGAGGTTGAATATGTTTATAAAACCCTCATCCAAGTCACGACTGCAGCATAAAATCTCAGATCGTTTGTTTTGCGCGGTGGTAATTTAGCCACGAACCCTTTTCGATTACATGGACGTAAACGTTTTCTCTGTATTATATATATGTATATATATATATATATTATAATAAACAAGGTAAACGAGAGGTAGGTTAGGGCGATGCTCCGGCCCGACGCACACGCTCCACCACGCGAGTAAATCGCGACAAACACGCTGGCATGCCGCCAACAGAATATGCAAATTCATTTGCAATTTCACAGCGATTCCAGACAAGTCTTGAGTGGGTACGCGGGATGTCAACACTGTTTATCCTTTGCTTTGTATAGAGATAGTTCAAAGCATGTTTTGAAAATGCAGGTCTTTTAACCGTTCTTTTGTAGTCTGTGTTCATAATTTTAAACGATCGACTGCTTTGATACGTCTGACCGTTTTATTGTTCCCAGTGTATTCCTGAAAATAAAGAGCTCTCGACATCTGCTGGGCTTTCGTCTAGTTTAGCTCCAAAATAGAGTGTTAAATCGGCCTGTGAATCAGAATCTGAAAGGGCACCGAGCGTGCAATTAGGACGACAGTGGGTCAGTGATGTAGACAATGTACGGGGGAGGTATTCCTAGTGTATGAGTGAGGTGTCTTGATCGATCCGTGGCTTGGCGCGCGACCAATCGCTAAACCTCGTACTATTTCACGGTATACGATACAACATTACAAGCGTATTTTTTCTTTTATGTTAATGAACTAGGTATATTGTTTCTGGATATGTGAGACTGGGTGTCACGTACACATCAGCAAGATTGTCTTGATAAATAGCAAATCAGCTGCTTCCGTATAAATATCTGAATACAAAGCCTGTTTGTAATGATACAAATGCGGCTATAATTTCCATCCAGCTATTGACACAATAGTAGGCTGCGGTCGCAACGCATACCAGTCCATTCAATACAGAAGTACAGATGCGGTTTGTCATTCTATACCAGCACCGCCTATTTATTACTCACATTATGTCAATTACACCACCGAACTGATGGACAACTTCCTCACAATACACGAGATTAGATGCGCGATGTGATGCGTGAACATTGATGCATGATATAATTACATACCCACCATTAAAATAGCTGTGTCGGATGAATTAACAATGAGACAACTATGAACAATGGTTCATGCCGAGGTTATGATAAACAGAGCTAGTTTATAGCGAATAACTCAAGTGTCAGTAAAACAAGTGTTTACGTACATAGCGTTAATATGTCAGTGCAGGCAAGCCAAACGTCCACGACTGTGTCACCAAAACATAACATAACACGCCGCCGAGAATTTGTGCGTTCATCAGTTATCCGCCATCTTGGTTGATTTATATCACAGTTGCAATTACCCGACACAAACCAGAAGCGAGGCGAGAATTCAACGGGACAGAACATTCACGCGCCGTTAGCACGAAAAGTCCAGTTTAAACCCACGAATAGTTACAAGTTACGACACAGCGGTGTTAGTTAAAACGAGGAAACCAACTGAATAAGTGCTAATTGGCGTGTTGAAAATAAAGTTAACCGCAAGACTCCAGCAAAACAAAAAAGAGGATTTTCATGAATGTATGTAACTTCGTCCCATGTTACGTCAAAATAAATCTTGGTATTTTATAGATTACACATATCGTTATAAACCCCCACAAATGTATTTTTAGAACAAACTCCAGGTATTGAAGTAATTTAAGTAAAAAAAAGTAGTCACTATTTGACCTGACTATAGAGCGTTTCACATAATGTTCCCTTCGACGCTGTTGACTCCACTGTCTGTCACTTAGGGCGGGTTGCTTCAAACCATCTGTATTCGTAAGTCAGTACGTAATCGTTAAGTCAGTATGAAATTGTCATACAAGCCGCCATATTTGACGGTTACCGATACGTAACTGTAAGTTGAAACAACATGGCCTTAGTCTAGGTCTTAAACGTTCATGTTTTTTAGATTTAAGTATTGAAGCAATGCCTGAGATACCTACTAAAACTGGTGAAAGAGAATTGGTGCTGAAAGAAAAACTTCCAACACCGTTAAAAAACTGTAAAAGCACGGGTCGCCGCGTGCTCGGGCAAAGCGATAACGAGTTTGACAGAGAGAATGTGGTATGTCTATTCTTTGGTAGAATAGAGATAAAATTGGTCATGCTAAGCGTGCAGAATTAAAGTTTAACATAATTATCTATAATTTTAATGGTATAAAATGATTCATCTTATTTATGCGTACTGATGAGAGTAACAGCGATTTAAGATGACTGAAAACTGGAAGAAAATTTTGTTGCGATAATAGAGCACTTTGAACGCATTCTTATGTGGCGTGCAATATGATCTTGGGTGGAAATGCTGGGCAGGAGAATGACAATAAATGGAGCAGAGGCGCGAAGTACATAATAATGGAACGACAGTTCACCCGCCACCGTACTGCATCATAAATTTCACGTCTACTCTTGCCTCGGCTTTCGTACACGTACCTACTCTCTATTTTTCGTCATATCTCCGTAATTCTTGATCTCGCAAATATGTGCTAGTATCGTGTGCCGCTGTGGTTTGTAATATTATTATGACCGTTAGATAAGATATTTACGAGATTATTTTTGCGAGTAGCAGTACTGGGCTGTATTCCAAGTTCTGTTTTATCAAAGTCCTGAAAATAATGGTTTAATTTCCTGTGCTTTGTTGAATTAATACCTACCTACTATTTACAAAGATTAAGCTCCTTATATCAGGCTGTAGTTTTATTTGAGTAGCCTTCGGCAAATATTATGTTCAGTAATAGTGGTGACATCATTGGGCCAGCCTAACTAAACGCCCATTATTTCACCGTCATTAGTTTTGATCAAATACGGCATTGAAGCTGTAAAGTTAATACAGTATGAAGTATGAACCAGTATTTTCAATAGAGACAATAGGTCATTATGTCGTCCGACATCCGCCCCCGATGTCAATGTCAGGGCAGTATTAAGAACTTAATAGTCAGAACATCGAAACAAGTTATGATCCAAAACTCAATCAGCATTCGTTTCGCTTCTCAACTGTTATGTTCCTACATACAAACGTGAGAAGTTTTCACAACATCACAATTCGTGTTTAAAAACTCGGCAGGCCTGTATCACGAGAAAGTGTTCTGTGACGAGATACGATATAACATGTTCGCAGCACGATCGATGGCAGAGTTGCTTGACCGGCCCCTAACCTATTTTTATTGTGAACTCGGATTAGATGGGTAAACAGGCGCATGCGCTGTGAGCAGTCTTTTATCTTTTACGAGCATACATCAAACGTGGCTCGAGTGGCCGACGAGTTAAGAAGTCATTGTCAAGTCACATTCGCAAATCGGCAGTGATTACAATACACATAGGGAACGACGGAGACACGCAAGCCGGTTTGATTGAAAGCGAACCAGTCGCTAACGAGTTGACGGCCACGGTTATAAATAATGAATCGGTTCTCATGCTACAGCTTTCTAGGAACGCGAGAATGGCTGCAATATTGTAATAGTTATGTGACAGATATTTACTACAATCAAAAGTGTAATGGCCGAGACGATATCGGGTCAATCGAAGCGCGACGCGCTTCGTATCGACACATTACAATCGAGCTAATTGGTCGTTCGCCTCCATGATAATGGGCTATGGACTGGAACTGCGTGAGGTCGAGCCCACCTATGATTATATAGCACATTAGCATTTTTATTGTCTTTGCATACAAGAGGACACGATCGGCTTACTGAACGTTGGTGGTACGGGAAACGGGTCGCATGTAACGTAGCAAATCCAGATTGCAAACACGAACGACGATAATCCAAACATTAAGCGCAAATACGGGGGATTACCGGTGGGCGACGGGATATTTTCCAACGTTCCACCGGCCGAGCGGGCTGTGTGTGAAGCTTGTCGCCCAATTACCCCCGACACGTGTGGGTATTGATCGCAACCCGAGCCGCTCTCAGCTGACGACCCAACGCCCGCCTACCACACTGACATCTTTTTATTATGCCGTAGGGATGGGATTTTTCTTAATAAACTCACAAGTGTTACTGATTGACCACAGCCAACAAGAGAAACTGGAACGAATTAGCATAGAGCACGAGGAGTCTAGGACTGTGCTCATTTATATTCAGCCGGACTATCGTCAATCTGTGCTATCGTTTGCATTGTCATCCGGAGAAGACAATCTGTTTGCATCTGTCAGTATTGTATCCTGAAGTATGTTAGACTGATACCGTTATTATTTTTGTTAGCAGCACTAAAGCACCGTATAGGCGCCATTAAGGGGAGTTTTTCTGCAGATTATAAATTTATAATTGTGCGTAGAAGAGACACGTATGCAACTCAGTCGTGGTCAGCTGTCGATGAATCGTCGGCGTCGGTTAGATTCGAGTTTGATGCTCGCTAGCATTGTTCCACAAATAGCGTGTGCGGTGTGGAGGCGCTCCGCGGCGGCTATCTCTCTCTGTCGAGTGAACGACTCCTTATCGCGACGTCCGTGACATCACCAGCAAACCTCATGCCAACTAGAGAACTGTTACTCCAATTTGCTGTCTTTTCATGTATGTACTATAAATATTCATCCGGCAACGTGTGCTAGTAACGTCGTCTTACTATCGATGAATTTATTGATGGATAATACACGATTTTTGGAGATGTAAAGTTACGGATGCAATTCTGCATATAATTTTCTGGTGCACTCGTCTTCGCAACGTGCAGGAGAGCGCACTTGAAAACCTATAAAACGACCTTTCAACATTCCTACACGAGGTCGTTGATACTGGCTGGACGCTGGACGATACGGCGTCTTTACGGATATCATCGCGAACACTCACGCTGCGCCCACGTGTCCACGCTGTAATTTGTACCAATAAAAAAATTAAAACAGTACGCGAATTTACACCACATTTACCGCCAGTACTAGGCGTTCTTGTTGTTAGTAACGACGAAAATAAATAGTGTAACGAGCGGTTGTCAAACTGCGCCGATGCAG
The DNA here is from genome assembly GCA_948465475.1 of Thalpophila matura. Classification (NCBI taxonomy): domain Eukaryota; kingdom Metazoa; phylum Arthropoda; class Insecta; order Lepidoptera; family Noctuidae; genus Thalpophila; species Thalpophila matura. Next base: position 17,863,376 of record OX419187.1, read on the forward strand.
CATTTTATTTTCCGGAAGACATCGCATCCGCGCATCATGATGAATAGCGCGATACGCGTCATGTAACCAATGCAAATTATCCACTTGACATTGGTCTTCATACACTTCTATCAGACGTAAATAATTTATTGTATAGCTGCAGTTGATTGTTGTTTAAAAGCGGTCAAGTGCAAGGATTTGCGATATTTCACACAATTCTCAAATAAATGATAGATACAACATTTTGGACTGGGATTAATTTTTGTGGTCTCATTACAGTGGGTTTACGGGCGTGTGACAGGCGGATTCTGCTAACAACTGGTGTCGTGCTGGTCAAGTGGTCTAAAAATACGATTGGTTTCATCTATATGTAGGGTGTCCCCACAACGGCGTGTGTCCGCAATACTGTGGTAGTACGCCGGTGGATTTGCCAAGAGCGAATGCGGTGGTGTTGTAAACAATCACCGCTAGTACGGCGGGACATTAAAATAATTATTGCAGAACGGGCAGACTACGTTCATTACGGATGGAAGCTTGCCCAAAATAATATTTATCGATCTAAATCAAATGAGACTACTTAAATAGAAACTTAAGAGCTATCGGGAAAAATTAATTCATGCTACTCATCACAATGTCATTTTCTTATATTTTAATTTTAATATCTATAATTTAAGAGACTTTTTAAAGAGTAGTTTAGGTATACTTTAAAGCCATTTATTTACATCACACTCGTTTCAAACTTATTTCTAGGAAACGTTAAACTGACGTTTCAAAGAACACAGTTTCTTTATAATATTCTTAGTTTGTAGTCTTTTCTTTATCTCTAGCCAGCACTTTAATTTATGGTGTAGATTAGAACCAGTGTGGCTCTCGCTGTAGTGAGGTGAAACTGGAATCGTTCAACAGAGTAAGTGATATCTCGGTTACTTGAATTTATTGCCAGCCCGCCTTATAGGTATTAGCTAAATTACAGGCTTGTTGGAACAAACCTAGTTTGTGGTATTGCGAGAGCTAAATCAGCATAAAGTGTTTGGTAATTTTATCGATAGGTACAGAAGTATTTTCAACATTTTAATTTTGGATGCTTCGATACAAAGCTTTTTTACGACGATGGATGCTGGCAAATGGGCTTACGGCTCGCCTGATGGTAAGCGGGGGGTCTACTCTGAAAGTCCGTCAACGAAGATACGGGCCCGTCCGAAAGTACAATAGACATAAGATTCCGTCAAAGCAAGTGTCAAATTAAATTTTTCGGACGGATAAAAACACATCGGGAATAGGGACTATCAACAGGGACTGTCAAATCGTGCTATCATTCATTCTTAGTTCGGGCCCCGAACTAATCTTAAGTCCGAAGGTGATACGAAGTAAGAAACGCTCGTAACTAAGGTCGAAACTACGGATTTCGTGCTTAGAGAGTAGACCCCCGGTTACCGTAGCCTATGAACGACTGAACGTGCGAACGGTCGGCGGTGTGATACTCGTTCGCACGAGTATCACACCGCCGACCCTATAAAATAAGAATTTGCTGTGCCCGACAACTTAGTGGACAAGCAGCTCCCCCACTGTCAAATCAGCAAATCTTCAGGAGCTCTAGCTGCCTTACCACAGTAACAACACCACCGAAGAGTATCGTTATTTGGCTGTGGTATTCTGTAAGGTGAAATAACCTAATTCCCCAGTCTGGCTGCTTCACATTTGAGCGAGATATCCCGCTGTGCCCTATTTCTCATAATGACACTAGAATAGCGACTGGTGCATGAAATTGTAATATTATTGTACAAGATGTAATGCAGCATTTTTCAGTTTCTACCCGACTTCTGTTTTTTATGCTTCATCTAGGAATCGATGGGGTGCATGCATTGCATACATCTTTACTAACGAGTTGATGAACTGTAAGCTAACTTCGATAAGTTACTAATAAGTTCCATTGAAAATACTCGTCTTTTGGCACTAATTGTAACTTCTATCCGTTGAGCATCACAGTCCAGTTTAACGCTTGTATTTTAGCCGGGCGTTAGTCGGATGTTTAGCAACTGGGGTTACCCAGTTGCTAAACATCCGACTAACGCCGTGTCCGGGTGACTGAACGCCACAGAATCTCTTATTTGTTCATTTGCCTCATGTTCGGGACATCAGTGTATCGTTCCATCTATACTAATAGGTGTAATAAAGAGATGAAGCTTATACGTTTGTATGTATGAGATAATCTGCGGTACTTACGATCCGATTCTGAAAATTCTTTCACTAATAGGAAACTAAATTATTCCTGAGTGCTATAGGGGCAACTCTTTATCCAAAAAATTGCACAGTTCCTGTGGGTCAAGCGGACGAAGTCGCGGGCAAAATGCTAGCGTAATCTGGGGGCAAGTGCCCCCGCCAAGTGGAGCAAAAACAAAGGGCACAGGCGTACCATCCTTTTCTTAAACCATTCAGGAGCTTTTCGACCCCTGTAACATCGTTGTGGGTAGAGCTATAAATGATGAAAAACATCATCAATTTATATATCGTAGGAACACGCGCCATGTTTATCGGCCTTCCGTTTGTTAGAAGCGAATTAATTTGCTGGTGTCCCGGATGTGCCGTATTGTATTGTTGGACTGGGAACTGTATATGGACACTGACTACGTCACCCGGGCAGTCATGTATGGGCAGGGTTGGCATGATTATAACAAATTGTTTTATACACAGTTAAAAACAACTTTGCCAATCCTGTGTATGGGCCTTTGCGTAGAAGATAAAAGTAAATAATTGCCTTGGAGCTTGCAAATGTATGACTATTCTATCATTAGTGTTGCGATCTTTAACCTGCCAGGTAATCGGCGTAGGTACGTGACTGTTGAAAAAACATTTTATATTCGCCCGTCATGTTTGTACTGGCTGATCTATGGACTTCGGGACCCGGTACCTACCTCGAATTGTGCGACATGAAAAAAAATTATACATTTATCTTCTACGATAAGACCGTGTCACAAAGAACCCGCAGTACCGCACACAGCGAGATGCTTTCGTGATATGGCCAAGTCGATTAGTTTACCACTATAGATACGTAGCTATCAGCTTTCTTGAAAGAAAATCCCAATATCCTTGATAATGAATGAGTAGGTATGTCATATTTGTTGATAACAATAATCAACCGCGATACATGTATCGCACCTCGTGCACCACCGTGCCTTGGAGAGCACGTTAAGCAGTCGGTCCCGGTTGTCATAGGAATATCTTTGACAATCGTTACGGGTATTCAGAAGCCCTAAAAGTCTGACAGCTGGTCTAACATTCGAATACCGGTATTACCCATTAATTGGGTTGTGGAGGTCAGATGGCAGTCGCTCCACGTAAAATATTGATATTCAGCCGAAACTAGTTAGACTGGAAGCCGACCCCAATATAATTTGGGAAAAGACTAGGCAGCATAAGCATAAGCCAAGTCACAAATAGCCAAAACTGCAAAATCTAAGAGGTATCTCATCTCTAAGGTCTATCTAAAAGGTATATCATGGGCAAGAAAAATATTTGATTTTGCAGTTTTGGCTATTTGTGACTTTGTTCCACCGAAGGTGCGGTATGATGCCTGTGTTATCTTATTCTCGGATTTAATTTGATTGTGTACAATAATTACGTATCAAAATTTAATATTTGATTTGCATAATTATTGAGCCATATCGCGCAGCCGATGGCTTCACCGTGAAGTTTATGATCTGAAAGAAACAATGGTGAGACAATTTACGAGTAATTTATCGATAAAAGAACTCTTGCATGAAACAAGGGTTGAATTTTCTATTTTGCAGGGCTGGATTCTGAACTATGCACCTCAATTTTGGTAATAAACTAAATAGAAGTACGTACGTCTAAATTGGGTACATTTTATCAGCTGCAATGTCAAACAAGTCACATTACGAATGCGCGTGCCTAGACCGACCTCTATCTCTTTATAATTCTTCAACTTCGCACTGTGTGTGAATAGATACGCTGAACAATTACCACTCTTGTTGCAAACGAGGTATTGTGTTACAAGTGTAAAGAGATGGCAATTGTAGTGCTAATTAGTGGTCGCTCGTCGCCCTTTTGTCATGCAAACCGTACCCTGTGCGACGTAGTTGTAAACAGGTTTTACAAGTCCTGCCCGACTCGTATTCTGTAGTATGAATAATTTATATAAAACTCTGAGGAGAGGATATTGAGGTTTTAATTTCTTCTTCTTGGACTGCCAAATGCGGCGGCATTAATATTTTTACGAGTTTACATAATTATTTACATCCAATCGCGCATAAAATAAACCATTTAGATTTTTTGCTTCGATCATCATCAGGCCATTCTCGTAATTAATTTACCACAATGACATTGACAGTGGACATAACTGAGATTAGATTTTAAATTGACCAAAAATGGTATTCTGCTAATCAGTTTTGTCGTATATCGCACAAGAATAATGATATTTTTTTGTTATTTATGTGTCAGTTCAGAATGTTAGCAGAATGTCTGCTTTGGTTTTGACCAACTTTTGCTCAATTTTAGATTTCATTGCGAATGAAAATGTTTTGTTTTATTTTTCTTGCAGAGATCGGACGGGTGATGGACACACCACACATTTATCAATATTGGAGACATCGGCTTGATAACAGTGTTGATGTCAGGGCCGGCCAGTGTGCACCAAATATGTAAACACACAAACAATGAGCATGTGACGTGTGTAGCTTAAAATAGGGTGGCCGCCCACTTTTTCATACTGGTCATTCAAGCGAAACCTACGAGGCCAGTGAGCCAAATCTGTAAATATTTCTGCTATTGTTTGTCTAAGTAGTCCAATTTTAAAGCCCTTTTATTCTCTGCAGGAACTGATAACCGTACGATTTTTAAGATCTTCTCGTCGAATAATTTTTCAACTTGTTTCAATAAACACAAACAGTTACAAATTCCGTTGCATCCGAATTTGCGAAGTGAAACTTTCACATAAAAAACTCCATTTCTAGTCTGCATTGTAACGGTGACTCCGTTTCCAATAGCCCGAGTCGGTGACGTCACCACATTATACTCCGCCGGCCAAATCAAGGCACCCACTAAGGTTTACGACTAGGGCTGCCATCCGTCCGGGTTTCCCCGGATTTGTCCTAGTTTAGAGGGCGTCCGGGGAGCGTCCGGTAGGGGTTTCAAAGTGTCCGGGTTTCCAGGGGAATCAATAATAGGAAGGAAAAAAAAATTCGGGGGCGTCCGGGAAAATACTCAATTTCAACCAAATGTCCGGGGTTTTTAAAGTTTTTGTCCGGCGTCAGCAATTTAGGTGATGGCAGCCCTATTTACGACTAATGCCTTTTAAATTGTAGTTCAAATTACAGTGAAGAACTTTTACGGGGTTATTTCTATTTTAGGTAGCTCGCAGAAATGAGCCAGTTTTATTGTTATTAACATTTGAACGAGTTTGTTTGGTTTTGATTATATTATGACTGAACTAAATTTTTGATTAGGTTTTCCCATGAAAGATCGTTAGTATTTCCCATGCTAAGTAGGCGACTTCCGAATAGCATTTTATGAAGGGTAGCTTCTTGAATCACAAAAGAGTTCGTCTTGCACACTAATGAGGGTACGAGCAATTCTTTTGCACGATCGAACCCTTGACAATAGGCTAAGGAATCGTTGAGATGAATGGGAGCATACATTCACAAAAGAGTGCATATTCCATTGGTGATTTCCTACAATAATTTAACATCCCTGGGAACACGTCATGCAGTTTCTTTCACACAAGCATTTGCCCTTGACTGCAATAAACTAACCATTTTAAATGACCTCGTTAGAGTAGGGTGGCTCACGAGGGCCGTAAGATCAATCGTAGCTTAAACCACGGAAGAGAGTTTAATCTCCCGTCTTCGATTGTTTCCTAAACATGAAACAATAGGAATCATTCGAAGACGGCAAATTAAACTCTTTTCCGTGGTTTAAGATACGATTGGTCTTACGGCCCTAAGAGGTTAAGCTGTATCTCTGATTCATAACTGATACCCCCGATATTAGATGAAATGTCTTAGATGTTAAGTTGAACCTCAAGCTACCAAACTAAAAGCCGTATCAGTTATCGTTCAGTATTTTTTGCGTGATCCAGACTGTTTTTTCTGGAATATCTTCAATGTACGGGCACGTCCTTTTTTACCGTATTATAATAGTATAGACACCGATATTGTAATTTATAAGTATTATTCAAATCTCTTCAAACACACTTTAAACTATGCGCATTACCTACTTCTCATTCTGAAGACAATGCTCCCTCCTTATCACTGTGTATGTAAGATAGTGATTTTTCGGCTCAATTCGAATACTTTGTGTAAACTGATGATTCGCACGCTAGTTTGATCAGGTATGTTTGTTCAGGCGTCGTGTCATGTTGAAATGTTAACATTTCTGGTGTTTACTGATGACGGCATTATCCTCAGTGTTACTGATGTAACTACACTGGATAGTCAAGTCTTTTACAAACAAAAAACAAATATCTAGGTATTTTCTCTATAGAAAAATATGGCTGTTCCCCGCGAACTCACCCCCGTTGCTCGGCCCCAAAGGGTCATAGCGTGATGTTAAATAGCCTATAGGTACTATTCCTTATGAATCTGGTCATTATATACAATTTTTTTTTTTCTAATGCAACTGGTAGTTCCAGAAATTAGCGCGATGAAGCAAACAAACAAACTCTTCATAATATTAGTATAGTTTGTAGATTCGGATTTGATTGTGCTGTCTAGTCTACGCTGATCGTAGTAACATCTTTGACGGATAACCGGTCCTTACAATTGTTATAGGTAATTAAAATTTCCGGTTATTTAGTTGTTGTCGTAGCACAGATTGCTAGTCGTAGCTCTTAATTAGCTAGTAGTAGCTATTCTCAAAAGCCTGGCAACCGGTCATGCTGGTACCAGTATCCCATAGTAATTCAGTTCTAGTGTCTGTCACGATACTAGTAGTCCATAAGATGATGAAGATACTTCTATTCAAGCTCATCTGCTCAGTAACATTAGGCCACTCCTTTCCGTCTGATTAGTCGTAAGCTACCAAGGGATTACATCAGGTGGATTGGCAGCAGCATATACAGCAGGGCGACACCGGATTACATTCTCCACGTGTGCCAAGCGTCAGCGCTCGACTTGATCATGCTATAACGATCCAAGGTATCCGTGAGTCTCATTTGCCTTTGAACCAGTTTGTCTACAGCTACACCATGGCGGCAGTGCCGTAACTAGCCCCTTTTATACGCCCGGTGAGAGCTTGCCCTGCGCCCTTGAAAAATTTTCTAAACTCAATAGTCTGCGTCCTGCGCCTGGGCACCGCTGGCACCGCCCTAGTTATGGCATTGCATGGCGGCACATAAGGCGTACTAATTAATGCCATAAAGTTTCGCCAGCCTTTTGGCTAAAAAGTACCGCATTACAACAAAAAAAAAAACAGAATTCTACAATCCTAATCAATATTAACAGAACTAAATACCTAGTACAATATTTTGGCGACAATTAAACACACATCACGTGTTTGTTTATCGTTCTGCGCTAAACACACACACATGGACGCTGATAAAGTGCTGTATAAACGTAGCCTACGTAAGTACGCGGTGATAATGTTTTTACGGCGCTCGCGCAGTATGGATTAACTTATAACAAATGTACTAAAATGTAAACACTTTAATTGCGCGGAAGCTTGTTTTTTACACGCCAAAAAATGAGTGTTATTAAATTTTTGTGAAGACGTTCATTATGGTGTTTAAGTACAGCACACACGACTGGATCACGGAGAGGCTTTTAGTTTTGCAGTAACATGTTATGGGACATAATCACTATGCTTTACGTGATATTGAAAATACTGGTGGGGTTACTGATGCTGATGCGCTGTTTATTTGATAATCGGGCTGGTAAGTAAGAAAGGGGCTTGGGCACCGGATAAGACTACGATAACTTTCTTATAACTTGGCCCAAAGTAAAAAGGCTAAAATCTACAACTATAGATGGGCAATCCACCCAATTTAAACCTGGTGTTTTGGTAAAACACCCGATAAATACCCAATATACCCATAAACACCCAAAATTTGGTGTTTATTGGGTGTTTACCAAAGAAACCCGGTGGAATGCCCATCTATATTACAACACAATCACGTCTGAGACTGAAATTTATTTTTATAGCTCTAGCTGCTAACAAGTAACAATGCTTGGTTTAAACTACAAAAATATTAAAAAATATTTTCACAAACGATTAGGTGTGGAACCTTTACATTTTTATGTGCATTTTGATTTACTCAGCGAAACGCTATAGTCGCCATACATTACATATAAGGCTTAAAATCAACAGCCAGGCTCATAGGCACATTCCAGAGTATGTACTTCAATCATAGATATTCAAGCATGGCTCTTATCGGCACTATAATACCTTAGACGATAATATATCGATTACGGCAAATGCCATAACGCCACGCAAGTGCGATATGAAATTTATTACATTTGTAATGAATCACAATAGTTGTTGATGACCTTAATTTAAGTAGGTACATTAGCTAGGTATATTCAATTGATAGCGAATTAATTTGTAATATACTTTGATGTTCCTATCAGAGGAAAACAGACTGTTTATGGTAACAATTATTTGGTCAAGTTCAAAACGTTATCGACGCCATTTTGTGTTGTGCCCGGCTTCCCCACAACTGCACACCAAAATCTGATCAATAGTTTAGGAATAAGGTTCTATATAATTATTCATTATAAATTATAAGGTATATTTTTGTAAATTTTGATGTCTCTAAAAGCCATGTTACGCATGAGAGATTTAGGGCGGATTTTCAATCGTCAGATAAAATTTATTCATAGGAATAAACTGTACCGATTTCATGAAACAGAAGGTGTTACGAGTGAAACCGTTAATTATAGTTTATTCATAGGAATACATTTTAAAAGCAACTGGACACGGTACGGTAAGGACACTGTAGTGCAATGGTTAGAGCGATGACAAGGTACGGCAGAGGTCGCAGGATTAAAACCGCCCGTGTCAGTTGTCATAATCATAAGGTAAATTTAATAACAATTCTATAACATTTTTATCAGGATAAAATTTAATAGGAAAAATCGGTTCCAAACGGCTTCTAGCGACAAACAGGTAGCTATTCGTAACTAATACCTATTTAATTAGTGTATCAAAAACACGTTATATTTAACGTGACAAATAAACCCAATTAGATCTAATACATCCTACATGATATATTAAAAACCGGGCAAGAGCGTGTCGGACCACGCACAGTCTAGGGTTCCGTAGCAAGAAGTATTTCTGTTTTCCGACCGCAAATACAATGTTAATTTTGTGGTTGTCAAAACTCAAAACTGAAAATAGTGAATATTTCAAAATGTTATTAACGTATCTTGTTCAAACCAATTTTTATCGAGAGTATTTATTAGATGCTACAAGCTTGAATTTTTTCAGATTTTTTGATACAGCGGTTGGAAAATTACAGGGAGGGGGACACATTTTTACCGACTTTGGGAGCTCCTAGTTCACTAAATATGCACTTAAACAAAAAAGTCATTTAGAAACCTTTATGTTATTTTCAAAGACCTGTCCAGCGATACCCCACATGATGGGGTGCGCGAAAATATTTATTTTCATTCCCCAGTTTCATGTATGGGAGCCCCCCCTAATCATTTTATTTTTCATCATTTTATTACAGGCCTTTATGGCGGCTCATAGAAGACATCTACCTGCGAAGTTTCATACAAATTGGTTATGAACTGTGGATTTGACGAGGGTGTGACAGACGGACAGAACGAAACTATAAGGGTTCCTAGTTTTACTACGGAACCCTAATAAATTGAATATTTTAAAGACATCAATAACAGTTGGCGAAATGACGACATATTAGTATTAGTCATAATTATTACTCCAACAAAAGGTTGTAAATAAGCAAGTGGTAGGAACTAGGTACCTAGGTAGGTAAATGATTAATTATCAATATATATATATATTTTTTTATAGTGATGACTAGAGACCGGATTATATGCAACTTAAAATGGGCGAAATATGAATGCAAATATGCATCATAAATGCTCGAAATATGCAACAAAATCGCCAACAAGTGACAAAATATGGAACATTAAATTTAAATAAATGCGTAAAATTAAAATAAATTAATTTATTTACCACATTTTCAACGAGATGTTATCATTTTTGTGCTTGAAAACATTAACTATCAAAGTACTTACTGTATGTTCAGTAGTAAGATTGTGCCTTCTATCTTACTACTGAACATTATCTATACTCTAAACTAATATTATAAAGAGGAAAGATTTTTTTGTTTGATTGTTTGTACCGAATAGGCTCCGAAACTACTGGACCGATTTTAAAAATTATTTCACTAATAGAAAGCTACATTATCACTGAGTAACATAGGCTACTTTTTATCCCGAAAAAATGCACAGTTCCTGTGGGACACGCGGACGAAGTCGCGGGCGAAGTGCTAGTTTAAAATATTTTTATATAATTTGAAAATTATCTTTTTACATTCACTGAGGTCACTACAAATTACTGCCCGAATTTATATTTGATGCATAGGTGCTATATTTGCAGGCATCACCTCTGACAAGATTAAACCCAAACCGGGTTTGGTACAAAGATTCATAAGTTTTGTTGGTTAAAATGTTTTAAAACTTTCGTATCTGACCAGATAGATAGTTAAAATGATAGAAAACATACCTATGCACGATTAGTAAATTTTAGGTAAAATATGCAATCAATAACCTAAAAGTATTGCCAAAATATGCATATGCCAATATGCAATTGCATATAATCCGGTCTCTAGTGATGACACTGATGACCCTTATATAGGTGTGAGCAGTATGATGATGAGTATCGAGCTAAGACATGATAATACGATCGATTTATAGTTTGGAATCGCTAATCAGACGTTTCAAGTAAGTATAGATAAGGTTCTATTATAATCTGTTTACTTTTGTTGCGTTATCCTTATCAATATTATAATTATATTTTAATCTTGTCATCAGCAATTATGTTTCTTTTTCATGCAGCAAAAAGTGACCAATTTACTGCCACGGTCATTACGGAATTCGGCATAATTTTTTATCTGGTTTTATGGATAATTAATCTAATCACAGGTAGGTATAATACGTATACGTATACGTATCAATAAGGTAAACGGAAACTAGATTACTCGCTGCAAAGTTACCTAGATCATGTTTTTTTCCGAGTTTTCCGACAACTCAAATTGCATAATTCCGGGATAATTTACGGTTTAGGCAAAAGTATGTTAGTATACTTCGACGGAACACATACTGGCCACAAGGAATGCGAAGAATTGTCGCGATTGGTAGCTACATAAAGATAAGGGCGTGCACTCACCGTCCGCGTCAACTTCGTTGATCATGTCTTGAAGCTCGGCTTCTGTGGGGTTTTGTCCTAAGGATCTCATCACGGTTCCCAACTCTTTGGTTGTGATGGTGCCATCGCCGTCTTTGTCGAACAGTGAGAACGCCTCCTTGAACTCGGCGATTTGTTCTTCCGTCAATTGATCCGCCTGAAACCAACAACGCGGTTATTAGAAAACCTACCTTAACTTATAGGCCATAGAACACATTTTTGCTAATTTGATTAATTGTTTTTTTTATTGCGTAAGCATTAAAGTTATTATTTTTAAATTGAAATAAAGAACGTACGGTGTTGACAACCATCGTTAATGAGTGTTAGATACAAAGAGACGGCAGACGGGCCACGGGCGGTTATCGGCGGCGATAAGATTACAATGGAGATTATGTGTAATTACCGGACCGGCCTCGGCGCGTCATACTGCGGTGTTTTACGCCACAGATACAGAATACTGCATTGCCACTTTTATCAATAAATTATACGATGTTATTGAGATAGTGTAACAACCACTTTAGAACTACGATTGTTATTTGAAAGTGGTGCGACATACCTATGATTTGGCCAAGGCCACTCGTCATGAAATCAATAAACCCTTAGATGTTATCAAAGTTTTATTAAAATATTAGTCTATCTATATTTTAATAATATTAGTCTATATTTTAATAATATGGGTAAATATTTTAATAATATGGGTAAATATTTTAATAATATTTCAATAAATGATTGATTGATTGAAATATTAGTCAATATTTTAATTATATTAGTCATTCTTTTAATAATATTATTCAATATTTTTTATTAGTAAGTACAATACTTAATTCTAATAAATCAAGAGTGCATTCAGTAGACATCCTGCGGTTTTAGAAACCATAATAAAGTGACACAACAATACATGTGCACAATCCAACTTACAAATGCCCAACCTACCATATTCAATTAATGTCTACAGAAACCGACAAGCCAGAATCTTTATGCAAACAGTCAATACTGAATGACCGATACGTCTAACAAAAAAGAAGGCTACACATTCATTAAAATAAAATACCAGCTTTGGCAATCAGAAAAAATTGTTCAACATTTAAACTTGTTCAATAATGACTGCATACATATTAAAATTAATAATACCAATTCGGTTAACTAGATTATCCCTTGGTTAACGCAAATAAACCATGTTTTAACAATAGACAATACAAAACTATTTTTGTAGATTATAATGAGGAAATTATGTCATGCCATGCCTAATACATAGGTATTATTTATCCTCAACATATTTTTAAAGGTAATCATTAAAATGTGTTGAATAACAGGCATCGGTTTTCCTGCTGATATGCTCGACAATATGGGTAGTACAATCACAACTAAAAATACTTCACGCCATCTCTTATCAGTCACAATGCCTATTAGTTATGGACTAAAAGTATTGTTCTTTAGCAAAAAACATAACCAACTAGTTTTTATAATATAGTAGGCAATCAGTTTAAAATTGTATCTCTCAAACATAAGTGGGACACTTTATGTAATTTTACAATTGTACCTCTCAAACAGCGGACAGCTCATGTAATTTTACATGTTGTACAAACATAATAGTGGATACTTACATGTAAAATCAATCTTAATAATTGTTGGAAGGCAAAACTAGAATATGAAACAAATAACCATGCTTATAATTTATGCCAAAATATTATCTTCAAGGTAACAAGTTGAGGAATCTCTACAGAACAGGTTTACAGTTTAAATGTCAGAATGAGTTAACTTGTGAAACATGTTGAGCATGCAAGGGTTATCTTGAACTAAGGTTCAGTTGACTGGGAATTGTTTAATTATGACTGCCTTTTCTAATTACATATATGTAAACTGAATCATCTTACACTCATTTTGATGTATAAAAAGGCAGACAGGTAATAATTATACCAACTAGATAAAAATGGTGCTATAATAACATCATTCAGTTCATTAACATGCATTTCCTTTGCATAATTGAATATGTCAGCCTTATGAGGCATTGACAGAGGCAATTTATCAGCCAAACACATTCTTCCTACAACTGACAGGCTCCAATTATGAACCTGGTTCTTATTAGTACAACTAGCTAGCCTTGATCGGGAATGCTATTCGAGCTAGCCGAAATACTGTAATAGAGAGAGTAGATCACGAGGAGAAGACGGATTGAGTCAGCTGTGCCAGGTGCGGCGATATTTACATACCATAGCGACACAAGCGATCCACCGAGCGACGCGAGCCCGCGGCCGGCGCACTACGCTACGTGTCGCCGCACAATATTACTATTGTTTAAACACCGCAGCCTCCCGACCGGCGAGAAACGCGACCCGTTTAGCGAATTGCGTATGAAAAATATAGAAGCGCGCGTAGCGATGAGTCAACGGGCGTTTGACAGTTGCGCCCGGCCGATCGATCCTCCGTCAACAGGGCGCGACTAGGCCTCCCCGCACCGAAAGGACGCACTAAACCACTTGTTTTCTTTGTACTAAATCCCGAACGCCATTTTAAAGCGTCATCAACGGCCGGCATCAACCGAAACTAACGTTATTTAGCCGGCACCACCTACAAACTATGGCGACCGACGTTTCTCGACCCTTTCTAACGGTCGTTTTATAAAGTTTAGAAATCTCGTAACACTCGCGATCCTTCCTAGGTATCTGTGATCATTGGTCCTGCATCCTGATCGAGACATTGGCTTCGTCGTCGATCCGCAATGCGGTAAAAAACGGCCATCACAATAATATAATGGAGGCCCGTCATCACTATAAACACCGATGCACCACATCCCAGAAATATACCCTGGAACTGATTCAGGACGATCTCCTGAATGCACTCCCGACACCTTTCAGCAGAAATATCACTCACCATTGTAGATTAACTTGGATTATCAGGAGCTACACTAAAAAAATCACAGACTACGCCGCAAAAGCGACCGCACGGATCGACGGTTGAAACGATACTGCCGCCCTCACTCGCGCGAGCGGCCGCGCCGGGAAACTCGCGACCGCGATTCGCTTCGTGCTCGGTTACGAATCGTTCCGAATCGACTATTCGATTCACCGTATTTTCATATCCGTTTTCCGACGCTCGGAATAGTTTTTAACACTACGCTACAACCGTTTCGTTTCAAAAGTTTATCACTCGAACGTCCAAGTCCATGTCTCGGGACGCACAACACAGGATTAAATTTGATCCGCAAAGGATAGTCGGTTTTATATCGGGCTGGTGCGGCGGCGTGGACTGGCGTTCGGCGCGCGCCGATTGGCCGTCGCGCACCTGCAATGCGTCACTGCGGGCGCTAGCGGCGGCCGCGGAGCGAGTGGCGAGCAGCGAGTGGCGGCCGGCGGCGGCGTCTCACGCCTCGGGCTGCGGCGCGCGGCGGCTGCTCGGCTGCTCTCGATCACCCCGATGCCCTAGTTCGCGGTCGAGGCGAGGGCGCGCCGCAGTGGCCGCCCGCAGACGCCGGCCGTGCTAACGAGATAACGCGGGGTGACGGCTGCCGCACGGGCGCAGGCTTCCCGCCACGTCGCGTCACACCACGGCGCCGCATCGCCCATCATACGGGCCACACGCACTCATCATGGTTAATGCAGCGTCGCATTACTGACCTAATACGGATGCTTACGCAATGAATGATAATTACAAAAAATCGTAGTTCTTATATAGTAAATCCAAGTCATGCACCACAGGCCACACTGATGTGGCCATATCCACTATAAAACTAACTGCCTATAATTGTTACAAATGTCAATAAATATCGAAGCTAAGCTAATATTATCAATAGCTTTATTGGTAGGTACCTAATGGTAAAAAATCTCATGCATTAGCATTACCGAGAATACAGGGGCTCGGGCTTGCCAAGGGAAACTTAATTACTAATGGTCTTAATTTAACGTATACTTTCTGTCACAAAATTATCTTATTTATTTCTTCCACTTTCATCATCCATTTCATTCGTCCATTTCTTGGACATAGACCCTTTAGGTACATTTTCTTCAAGTTGTGCCACAAGTGGCCATAGTCTGGGCCATTTGTCTGGGTTCATTTAACGTCCCGTCAATTTTAATTTTTTTCATCCTGTCCGTATTCGATCCAATAAAACTACTAAAGAACTAGCTATTTACCTGCTACTTCGTCCGCGTGACCCACAGGAACTGTTACTGTTGTTTCGGGATAAAAAATAGCTTAATAGCACTCAAGGTTACATAGTTTCATAATAGTGAAAGAATTTTCAGTATCGCATCAGTAGTTCCGGGGATTACCTCATACATACAAACTTACAAACTTTACCTCTTTGTATCTAAAGTTCAGAATATGCAATTAATAACAATAAAATTAATATGTCCTTTTTTGACAGTCGTTACGGGTAGTCAGGTGCCCAAAAGTCTGACAATTGGTCTAACATTCGAATACCGGTATTCCCCAATAATCGGGTTGTGGAGGTCAGATGGCAGTCGCTCCATGTAAAATATCGATATTCAGCCGCAACCAGTTAGACTGGAAGCCGACCCCAATCATGTTTGGGAAAAGGCTAGGCGGATGATGATGTCCTTTTTTATTTGGACGGCAAAAACTCTTCTCACCGTAACAATCGAAGACTGAAATATTTTTGTACGATGGTAGCATTAACTTCGAATCTTCTAAATTAATCGAATTGTAACTTACTAAAATTGTTTTTGGCTGCTGGTCTACTCTATTAACCCAACAAAAAAGTTTGGTTGTCAAGATCTTTTTTAAAACAAAAAAATGATTTTTTTATCGATTTGTTTTTATTAAATTGTAAAAAAAGATTCTGTTTGAATTTAGTTAATTACTATTCAACCGAAGAAATTATTTTAATGGTCAACAAAGATAACTAATATTTTAGTTAAGTGTCTGATGGCGCCATCTATTAGCGAATAGAGGAAATCACTTTGAAAAATGGTCGATAACGATCCTAATCGTTACTAGATGGGATAATTTATAATTTTGATTAATAATAATTGAATGTAGGTTAGGCAGGTTATTTGTTTTAGGTTGATAAACTGTATTAAAAAATAATAATCGGCTTTGATAAAATTGAATATTATTTCGCTAGATTCGAGTCGATTAATCGTAAGATACCACCAACCTACCTATTAGATTTTTAAATGTTGAAAGAACACTTTAAACCAGCTTTGCCAGACGTCCCGATTTTGGCGGGACGTCCCGATTTTCTTGCCCAAAATTGAATGTCCCTCGTGAGACAGGCTTTGACCCGCTTTTTGAGGATTACTCGACGGTGCGGGCCGCAACTTCAAACTGCTTTCCCGAACGCGTTTATTCCTAAATGAATTTAAAATAGTCGGAAGCCAGAAATAAATGCTCCGTAAAAATGAAAGTAGAATTACGATGAAGAATTAGTATGAAAGTAGAAAGTTCAATTCAATCTGTAGCTACCTGTGCAGAGTTCTTCAGCTAACTGCTGATTATTTACGTTTTTTTTTTATTATGTCCCACTTTCGACAAAAGAATGCCGCTTTTTTTACTCAAAAGGTTTCAAAATCCCGATTTGCGCGAAAAAAATCTGGCAACGCTGCTTTATACATACCTAGTACCTAGGCTATGTCTAAACTAATAATAATAAGGAAGTGACTCCGCGACCGCCGCCGTGACCTGAATTTTCAGCCGCCGCCGGTTGCTAAGTTGGCAGCCGGCCCTGACATTGGAAAAAAGCGGGAAATGGGGTTGGCAATTTGGCATAATTAAAAAAACATTTCACGTTTCATTTGAGTAACATACCTAACTAGGGTACCTAACTTGGACACCCCGACACGGACAATTTAGGTTCGAAGGGGTTGACGGGGGCTTCAGTGAGCGAGCAAAGCGAGCGAACGAAGCCCCCGTCAACCCCTTCGTGTTAGGTTACTTGTAACCTCGCAGACAGAAATAGGAGCCCCGCGTAGCGGCGCTACGTCGAACACCTCCCTCCCCCTTGTAAGTCCAAAAAAGTTGTATATTCTTTTACATTGACACTGTAATTTTTAAAGTCAGTCTAAGGTAGATATAATTCAACTTAAAACACGGCAACATTAATCTGCTGCTACGGTAGTTTGCAATTATTTTCGTCTGGTATCACTGCTGCTCCAAGGCTACACCGGTTTCCAACGGCGTTATTTTTGGGAGCCGCCGCCGGCTACGGAGGCACTCCCTAATAATAATTATTATTAGGAAGTGACTCCGCAACCGCCGCCGTGACCTGAATTTGCAGTCGCCGCCGGTTGCATGTGTGCGGTGTTTTAAGTTGAATTATCTACCTTAGACTGACTTTTAATTACAGTGTCAATGTAAAACAAAATATAACTTTTTTGGACTTACGAGGGGGATCGAGGTGGTCGACGTAGCCCCGCTACGCGGGGCTCCTATTTATGTCTGCGAGGTTACAAGTAACCTAACACGAAGGGGTTGACGGGGGCTTCGTTCGCTCGCTTTGCTCGCTCACTGAAGCCCCCGTCAACCCCTTCGAACCTAAATTGTCCGTGTCGGGGTGTCCAAGTTCCCGAGCTCGCTTCGCTCGCTCTTGGACCCTAGTTTGGTATGTTATTCAAATGAAACATGAAATGTTTTTTTAATTATGCCAAATTGCCATTTCCCGCTTTTTTTCCAATGTCAGCGCCGGCTGTCAATTTAGCAACCGGCGGCGGCTGCAAATTCAGGTCACGGCGGCGGTCGCGGAGTCACTTCCTTATTATTATTATTATAAAGAGGAAAGATTTGATTGTTTGTTTGTTTGTTTGCATTGAATAGGCTCCGAAACTACTGAACCGATTTGAAAAATTCTTTCACTGTTCAGAAGCTACACTATCCCCGGGTGACATAGGCTATAATTATTATAAAAATCGTTTATTGCAGGCATAGCACACCCATAGTAATACAAAATTTTACACACAAAATATTGTTTACATTCAATTGATAAAATAAATTATATAAAGTATTCTTAGCCGGAATATTGACAGCCATATACAAAGAAATAGTTACCTTCATATATGGCTCTCAATATTCCATTGTTAGATTCATGTACCTACACGGCTCATGAAGGAGCTTTACGCAATACAGCATAGAAGTCGTCCACTCTGTTCTCCGCAAACATGCCGGACGCACTACACCGCCATGGCAGCCCAAATATGCATCTAAATGCGTTGTTATATTGTACGCGTAGCACATTATACGCGCGTTGTGTGTGTTTCTACCAAAGCACCGATAATATAATACTATACGTACCACAGAACAGTAAAATCTTTATTCCGTGATACGTACAGATGCCTCATCGCATACAAAGAAATGTGACCGATTTAGCGCGGGCTATCTTCGGGCTATACATTTTTCTGTGCTTAAAGGATTTTTCAAAATTTGATCAAATATTTTTCATGGTGTATTTTTTCATGTTCTCAATTTTACACAAACTTCAATAACAAATCGATACATATAACGCCATCTATTATGAGTTATTTCAACAAATGTTCCTTTGTTCCTGATGAGACCCCATGACCAAAGTAGGCACGTGTATAGCGACCTACAGTAGGTACGCGTTAAACAGAGTGACTTTAACTTGGTTGGTACATTTCGCGAATCGCCGAGCAATCATATTGCTTTTAGCTGCCAACAATCTCCGTTGTCTCTCGTGATCCTCATTATCTGTCAGTTTTTCTGTTAGGATATGTCCTAAATATTTAAAGCTTTTGACAACTTTCAGTTTGGTGTTACACAACGTTATATCAGATACAGGTAATGGACTGTTATCATATCTAATCATAATTTCCGTTTTCTTGACATTGTATTTGAGACCATGCTTATTTGCATATACTTCACAGATACTCAATAACTTAGCACTTATAACTTAACTTATAACTTAGCACCATATCGTCGGCGCGGCGTAGCTAAGATTGTTAACGGCGACATTATCGATAGAACAACCGACTCCGGCGCTGCTCAGTTCTCCTATACTTTTTGTGTCAGCCGCTGGCAGTGGCCACGCTTGGGGCTCCCCTCGCGTGGCCAAAATTCGCACCGTGCAAAACCATGGAGTGGCCAAATTCGCACCCATTTTCGAGCTTTTTCGCACATATTTCGCACTATTTTTGCACTTCCGTTAAAAACACTATAACTCGCTATTTCGATAAACGACCTATGTAAAACCGTATATTTACAATCTATATAATATTTTCTATACGCTGTGTAAGTTTCATGTAATTTGGATAAATAATAAAAAAGATAAAAATAAGAGAACACATTTTTCACGCATTTTGTTCGTTTTCACCACGTCCACTTGAGAGCTCTAAATATACACGGAAACCTTCGAATTTACTGATGAAAGTCATATCAATCGCCGGGGAATATAATAAGCTCACGATATCACAATAAACATTAATATATGGAGCCCTAACCAAAACTAGCACCGACCGGCGGAAATTCCGTTGACGTGTGACAACTTGATTCTTGTTCGAAATGTCAAGTCCGATTTTTTGTTCGAGTACAAGAATATAATTTGATCTGAAGCATTAGTGGATGTATGGAATTATTGGTAGCCTGGTCTTTCACGAACATTTTAAGGTATAAAGGAAAGAGATCACACATGCATAGACAAAGTAATACCCGACTTTGTACCGCGCGGTGCGCTGTATCGGGGCTCAACTTGGCATTACCGGCGCGGCGGCTGGCAGTGGCCACTCAAGGGATTTGACATTTCGTGGCAGCCGCCGGCAGTGGCCACGCCAGGGGTCATACAAGTTAAACAGTGTGGGTGATGTCAGTCCACCTTGTCTCACACCAGTAGTGAGAGTGTACTCTCCAGACAAACTTTAAAGAAGCTTCATGGCTTTGACATGTTTCAAATTCACAAAAAAATATACATTCCATTCGTACCCATCTTTTTTGAAGTTCAGACTTTTTTGAATAACCGCTTTTAAGCCTTTTCGATTTTCTTCCGTGTATGCATTTACTTATGCATGTCTAACTACCATACCGGGAAAACTAACTTACTGACCGGGACACCAGGATAAAAAACTTCAAACCGGGACACATACCGGTGCGCGGTGTAGGTACCGGGACGTATGGCAGCCCTAATTTAGAATCTTGCTAAAGAAACTAGAAACTGAATATAAGGTACGTGTAAAAGCTATTTTCTTCATAATTAGTGTTACATTCTAGTGACACAGTCTCAAGTATTATTATAGCATTGTACTGTACCTACAGCATGAGACGCACGCACGTCGCCATTGCTATTAGATATTGAATTCATAACGCGGGCTTACAATCTATACCTATTGTGCTTACGTATTATCGCCTTTATTGTCTTGAACATAAGGCTTATATCCCATGGCAATGAGAAGTATAGTTCACCGCGTATGAGGCATCTCGTGCCTATATTGAAATTCCTAGTCGCATTCGCATCTACATGATCCTATTGAAGCGGAGACTAAAGCTAAATGTTATATTATTGTCTAGAAATATGTTACAAACTCCTACCTACATAAGTACTATTTAATATTTCACTGAGATATGAGCTTAGATATATTTCAGTAATCTAATATAATTGGTCATTCCATAGTAGTCCACGCGGACGGAGTCGCGGGCAAACCTCGAAACAATACCTAGGATTACCTTTTTTTTTTTATGAAAACGTTGCTCCCCACTAGGATTTCTCCTGTGTCGTGGGTGCGTTTGGAAACAAAAATCACATACACAAACAGCCAGACCAGTGTGCAATGCGGGAATCGAACCCGCGACACGTCGCGCAGCAGCCTCTATCTCTCAGCCACTGCGACAACCGTGCGGTCAACTTTACTTGTACGACGGTACGAAGTTATTTTTCTTTCGACATAAGTACTTGCATATGTGAAAAATATTTTTACATATACAAAGCTATTTTCTTGACTCGACTCTTGCTCGGCAAAAGATAAACATTCGATACCTTATCCTCAGTATTTTCTCAACCCGAGATCGTTCCCCCACATCGCCTTTTTATCGCATGTAAATTCTTCGCAGGTTCACTAGGAATATATCTAAAAACGTATGTATTATTCATGGTAGGTACATTCAAAAAAGCGTACAAGTCTTAGAAAAGCTTAGTAACTAAGTTAGGTACCTTGCGTCTGATTCGATAACAATGAAATATAATCAAAAGGACTTTGAATCAACTTTGCGAATATTTCAAAAGAGTTGGCGGACAGTTTTTTAAGTCGATGCCTTCTGATTTCAGTATTTCAAGAGAGAAAATTACTGTAACTTGTTTAGACCTCTGAAGGGACCTCTTTATTTTATTTAACTTTGACATGACGAGTTTTGCGAGATAAAATCGAGTTTGTCAGATGATGTTACTTACCGAAGTTGGAAGGTAAACTTTTGGGCGGATTAAACGGTATTATTCTAAGTACCTATTTATTTGTATTTCAATGACGTATCTACAGTATATTTTATTTTAATTATTACTATCATAATAAATGTACTTACCTGAAAAGTATCATAACCATCAGTTAGTCTGCAAAAATATTAAATCAATTAGGCATGTGCCTAATGTTCAAATTCCATTGCAATTTTTTTGACCCCCTATATCTGAGATAGGGCATTACTAAGATAGGGCATAACTAAGAACATAAAGATGCATTACTCAAACAAAAACCAACTCACCCTAAAACTACATTCTGGAAAAATTATTTAATATAATTAAATATGAGCTTTTATTCTCATTTTAATTTAAAAATTCAATTACGATTAACTATGGTGATGTAAGAATACCAACCCACAATGGTACACATAGCAAGTAAACAATTCCCAGTAAACTAGGAGTACGTATGGTAAACGACTCAGATCAAGAAACAAGGGAGATGTGCCAAGGCGCTATTGAGCTTGATGCTTTAGTATGGTTACACTGGCCATAATTAAAACGTTGTACGTTGTACGCTGGCGACGGACCGAACGCGATCGATGATTTAAATAGTGTTTTAGTTTAGTGCTAGTGATAAGTGACGAATAACAGTATTAGATTGAGGGTGTGCGGAATTTTGAATGTATGGAAGATCTCAAGGAGCGCTTGTAATTGTGTCGCAAACAGGCACGGTCGCAGCCGACGAATTTGGGGGGGGTCATACCGCAGCTGCAGACTTTAGGGGGGGGGTCATACCGATTAATGCCGACGTGATATACCGTGAATTACCGTGTTTGGCGCATTTTTGTACGATTTTGGGGGGCGTCATGACCCCCGTGACCCCGCCCCCCCCTGGGACCGCGCCTGGTCGCAAACTGTTCTAAAAGTGGCGACAGTGGTTCTCGTACTAATTTGCTATGATGGCATATCTCCTTATTTCTATGATCGGAGGTAAACGATAAAAGTATTAGTTTTCCACAGTAATTAGCGAGGCGCGGCCGCTCGGTGGCCATTACCTGCGGAGTG
Source organism: Thalpophila matura (assembly GCA_948465475.1). Taxonomy (NCBI): domain Eukaryota; kingdom Metazoa; phylum Arthropoda; class Insecta; order Lepidoptera; family Noctuidae; genus Thalpophila; species Thalpophila matura. The sequence goes on from OX419187.1 coordinate 17,886,153, forward strand.
CGCGGCGGTCATCACCTAATTGCGTTTACGTACTGGATTACATTGATTAAGCCGATAACTGTATTGGACTTACTCTAACCATTTTTGTACACATTGCGGTAAAAGGAAATGTTTGGGAGTTTTTCAGGTGTATAGGTTTTGTTCAGCAAATTAGATGTTTCTGTTCCATCTACAGGGTGGCAGGATAGACAGTGGAAATATTTAAAGGTGTCTTTGTACTCATCATTATGAACAACTTTTACTATGGGACCAACCCTGAAATCGCGAAAAGAAAAATCAGCTGTTCCATACATTTTGTTAAGTTATGTGATCATAAAAGTAATTTTTACAAACGGTAAAGTTAGATTAAAAAATCTTGTTTTGTTGTGGTCGCGCGGCGGCCCGGTAGGCCTATATCAGTGTTTTCCCCGAATGTGTTTTTAAAAATGTAATGTTGTGGGGAAGTGTGCTTTTGGGAGGCGTAAAGTTTAATTTTTTTTGTTTTAATGTATGGAACAGCTGATTTTTTTTCGCGATTTCACGGTTGGTCCCATACCTAGTAAAAGTTGTTCATAATGATCAGTACAATGACCCCTTTAAATATTTCCACTGTCAAAGCTGCCACCCTGTATATTGTATTAGGCTCCATGCTGTATTATGAGGGCATGCCGAACTCCATTTAGATATTTAGTATGCAGTAAGTTTATATTATTATTATTAGTTTTTCTAGGTGGAACTGCAGGTCACCCCATCTCTATTCATGGGAGGGATTGTTTCAGGAGCGTCCCGAGTCCTATAGAGCGTTTCACATAAGAATTTCCTTCGACGCAATGTTGGCTCCCCTGAATGTCAATAATATCACAACGTTTTTAGAAGAAAGAAAGAGAGTATGGTCTATTGGGACTCGCGCAGGAAATTACATACATAAAAAAAAAACCGGCCAAGTGCGTGTCGTACTCGCGCACCGAGGGTTCCGTATCATTTTTGGACGTATAAAGTGAAAAAAAACCGGACCGCGTAACTGAGTTTGTTTGTGAAGGAATTTTGATGATTTTGAAAAAACTGTAGGTACTAGCTAAGAACATCGTTTTATTTTTGGTGCAATATTTGGGTCAATTCCTATCAACTCTAATTATTTCAGATTTTTCGCTCCGTAAACTTCGGAGATAAGGAGGGGGGAATGGTATTTTTTCTGTGAGACATAAAATAAAAAGAAAATATATTTTGAAATGTGCAGATTAAGCCCTTTCATATGATATGTCACTTGACCTAGTAACCCCACTTTAAAATTTCGGACCCCCACTCCGGCCCCTTTTGCAATGAAATGAAATGAAGCAAAATATCGTGAGGAAACCGGCATGACCTAGAACCAAAAATTCGAAGACATGTGACGTCCACCAATCCGCACTGTGTCCGCGTGGTGGACTACGGCCCACTCCCTCTCACAGAGAGGATCGAGGCCTCCTCTCTGGGAATATTATAAGGCTGATTATGGTATGGTAATGTTTTAAATTATTCTCTTCCAAAGTCTTAAGGAAAAGAGTTTCTTTTCCTCCATAATCAATATTCATTTACTTCCTTAAACAAACTCTGTAGAAAGTTGCAAATATAGGTACTCAAAGTAATAACACGTTAACTTGGGATCCTCGAATTGATTCGGATGGGTTCCCGACGCCTTATAAAACGTTTGATAAGAAAACTTTTGGTATAAAAGTAATGATGTAAAAAGTTTTCCAACGATTATTGTAACACGTGCCTCAGAGCCTACTTTTATGAGCAGTTAACTTGGGCTTAGGAGATAATTCTATTAATGTGGGTTATATTTAGAAGAAATTTTATTATTGGAACGAAGTTCTTCAATGCGGCTAGCTGTAAGCGGACTGGTAGAAGTCGTCACGTTCAAACGAACAAGCGTACCCGGGTACAAAGTGATTTAGTCTAGTTAAAAAGAGTTTCTTCTCAATATTCTTTACATTTTTTTTTCAATTGTTTGGCAATGGTAACCTTTCTTCGTGGTAAATATTGTTATTGACATTGTCCGCACCTACGCATTATCAGCCGATTATTATTATTATGAAACACCTCGACTAGAAAAGTAACGAGTCTGTAGTACGATGTTTCATTATAAAAAGGGGCTGCGTAAATATTTTACTTTGTAACATTTTAAGAATTTTTTGTATCGTAGTTTTTCAAGGTTTTCTTGGGCCACAATTTTTATTCATGTAATTTTGTGGAATTAACTATTCTTTTGTTTAGTTAATTTTTGCTTTAGATGTACTGAAGTTTTGGATTGTTGTTTGAGGCCATTTCCCTGTGTTATTGATGAAGTTTAATTTTATATTCACTGACACGACTTAATTGCTACGACGCGTCGTAGCATGTCACTTTAGCCGTCGCGGATGTCGCGGCAGCAACTCCCAGCTAACAACAAATTCGATTCTTGAAACTGCTAGTAAACAAGAAAACAAAAAATAAGTGTCAAGGCGATTATAATAAGTTATACAGGGTGGCAGGTTAGACAGTGGAAATATTTTAAGGGGGGTACTCATCATTTTGAACAACTTTTACTATGGGACCAACCCTGAAATCGCGAAATAAAAATCAGCTGTTCAATACATTTCAGTTCACATAACTCAACAAAATGTATGGAACAGCTGATTTTTTTTTCGCGATTTCAGGGTTGGTCCCATAGTAAAAGTTGTTCATAATGATGAGTACAATGACCCCTTAAAATATTTCCACTGTCTAACCTGCCACCCTGTATAAGATTTGTAAAATTCTTCCCGTCAGTCTAAAACATAAATATCTACTTCTAGTAAACAGTCATGGCAGTTGGGAGCGTCACTCGCTTGTTGCCCATAAGCATGGAACTCGGACGGTATCTGCAGGCAAATTTGAGGTCCCCAGAGTACGTAACTACTATGGTGACAGAACGCTTGATAAACGAGTACCGTACCTTCTCAACAGTTTGCCTGCAGATATTAGAAATGAAACCAAAAAAGGTAAATTTGCTAAATTACTCAAACAATTCTACCTTCAGACTTTATAACTGCGTGATCTGTGTAAACATGTTTCGTTAACTTTAAGTGTTCGCACTATGTATACCTTATATTATAATATTGAAGGATCTGTTCCCACAGACAAACTGTGAAAACAGTTTTGTGGGGCTTTGTTTAGTTATAAGAATATTGTGAAACGTTGATAAATAAAGATACATACATACATAACATGTTGGTGCTTATTAGGAAAGCACTTATTCTTATCACCATAATGACCGGCCAACGGGCCCAACTAACATTCGAATAATATAATTTTAAGAGAATGTTAGTTGTGCTCGTACGCTCGGGAGTTTGGTTCATCTGCGACTATTTAATAAATGTCAACAAAATCGTGTTGCACGTTTCAATCACATTGAACAATGATCAATATTGATCATTGAACGTTCAATTGCGATGAAAGCTACCGGAGAAGTAGGCTTTCAATACGATTGCGTAACCGCATTGAAATGTATTTAGACGCCTTTAATGCCATTTGAGCTGACCATCAAATTGACGGCAATATTGAACCAAAATGTATCCGTATAATACGCATTGTTTCAGTGTAGGATAGAGATGGACCAGTAGCACCATCCCGTCATCGTCTATTAATGGTTGTCTTAATAAACGTACTTTTTTCGGTACAAGTATTTACTTGTATTTAAGCTGGATGTTAAAAAAGTAAAAACCGCCTTAAAGTGGAATAAAATGGCCTAATATATCGTTTAGAGGAAACGCATTGTTTAATAGGAGATCTCTATCATTGGACATGAACTGTCATGTTATCTACTTCTTATCTATATCTTCTATCTTCTTCTTTACCTACATTTCTGCTTACCTATTTATGAATTGTAGATGCAGACATGTTACATAATCACTTCACTACATAGTGTAAAACAAAGTCGCTTCCAGTCTGTCTATCCTTAAGTATGCTTAAATCTTTAAAACTACGCAACGGATTTCGATGCGGTTTTTTTTAATAGATAGAGTGATTCAAGAGGAAGGTTTATAACACCCGTGGGAAGCCGGGGCGGGTCGCTAGTTATACATAATTCACAAATATCGCGCTACATCATTCGTATTCTCCTCGTAGCTGCTACAGAGCTACACCGTAGCGCCTGCTACGGCGTAGGCAATTACGCAAATAGCCGATGGACGGAAATTACGCGTCACATCCGCCCGCGCTGACCTTGTGCCTGGGAATGGGCTAAATGATCCACATGTAAATTATATTTATGAGATCTATGTAAATACATGAATTAAAGTAATATTACCAACCTTACAAATTATACGTATTTTTATTTTTTAAGAGTTCGTTTATTAGATTATTCTATGAAAGGTTCTTTTTATATTCCTTTATACAAATATAATAAAAATAGTCTCCTTTTCAATATTTTTATAAGAGTTTTCACAAGACGCGTTGGTTTCTGGAAGTCTTTTATGATTGGTAAACCAAAATAATTTGACCCGAAGTTAAATAACAGAATGTTTTGAAAAACTGTAAAGCAACTCGAATTTAATTCACATTCTACACGAACTTCATCAGCCTAACACGTCCACTGCAGGACATAGGCCGCCCCCAAGCACGGCCACCCCATCTCCAATCAATTCAGCCCGATATCTGGGGATATGTACGGTTAAAATTGACGGACGAGATTCTCGATAGAGTATTTGATGTGTCTCTGGCAAGCAGAGCCCGCCATTTGGCATCGGCGACGTCGGCGCCGCTTCACTCGCCAAATTAGGACATAACTTGTATGAATAATATGAAGTGGGGACTTTATACTAGGTTAAGTATAGTTTCAAATAGTGACCACAGTTCTTTGAAACAAGTGTGTGGAATACTGTAGAATTACTCGATACGCGTACGTCGCTAAAATTGAAAAACCGGCCAAGTGCGAGTTGTACTCGCGCACCGAGGGTTCCGCATCAGTTTTGGACGTATAAAGTGAAATAAACCGGACCGCAAAACTAAGTTTGTTTGTGAAAGAATTTTGATGATTTTGAAAAAACTGTACTAGTTAGGAACATCATTTTATTTTTGGTGCCATATTTGGATCGATTCCTATCAACTCTAATTATTTTAGATTTTTCACTCCGCAAACTTCTGAGATAAGGGGGGGGGGGGGAATGGTATTTTTTCAGACAATTTTCATCATATGTCGAAAACTGTGAGACATAAAATTAAATAAAAATATATTTTGAAATGTACAGATCAAGCCCTTTCATATGATATGTCACTTGACCTAGTAACCCCACTTTGAAATTTTGGACCCCCACTCCGGCCCCTTTTGCAATGAAAATAAAAATATTTTTCTATTTTTTTAATTTGCAATAAAGTTGGACAAGCATTTTTTATAACTGTTCCAAATTTCAAGTCGATAGCGTTAGTAGTTGCTGAAATAAGCAGGTGTGACAGACAGACAGACAGACAGACAGACAGACAAAGTCGCACCATAAGGGTTCTTTTTTTACCATTTTGGTACGGAACCCTAAAAACTTAAACATGAACTTTTTTGTATTCCTGTCTGTCAGAGGCGATTTTATCTGAATTTGAAGTAAGAATTTGACACCGAACTTCTTACTTATAAACGATGATTTAACGTTATTTAACTAAAATAGCTCTAAGGCTCGTACTCCAGAACGATACTCGAGCACCGATCTCTGCTTTAGCATAGATTTAAACTAATTTCAACCAATCAAATGGCTTTAAATCTATGCTCAAGTAGAGATCGGTGCTCGAGTATCGTTCTGGAATACGGACCTAAATGTAATTTGCCATCTCTATTCATTGGCATAAAAATGACAAGCACAGTTGTTTATTTATTCAGTGGTTCAAAGTTAAAAGGTTAAAAATTATTCCTGGCGTGAGCTTTTTAATAAAATAATTCTGGGTGTTAATAATCGCAGGGGTTAAAAGAATCGTTATTAGGTAAACGTATGGATACATTTTGTCCAATCTTAAGCTGTAAGCGGGACCAACTCTGAAATAGCGAAAACAAAATCTGCTGTTCCATACATTTATGTTCACATAACTCGACAAAATGCATGGGACACCTGAGGGCCTAGCACGAACGATTCTGACGTTGCGTATCGTAAACGTAAGCATATTTTGAATTGAAAATACACGTTCGCTACACTATATTTGTATAAATTTAATACTTTATTTCAATCTCTGTATTTATTAAAATGCGCAAATTGTATAAAATTTTATCTAAATGGTCTATGACTGTTGTATTTTAGATTCGAAATTCGCTTACGTTTACGATACGATACGTCAAAATTGTTCGTGCTAGGCCCACTGATTTATTTTTCGCGATTTCCGGGTTGGTTCTATAGTAAAAGTTGTTCATAATGATGAGTACAAAGACCCCTTTAAATATTTCCACTGTTTAACCTGCCACCCTGTTTGCCCCCTCTTTTATGACCCCGGTCACCTCGGACACGAAAGTTTAAACCAGTTTGTCTCGTTACCGAAAATATATTCGGAGTTTCGTAATTATCCCGAAATATTAATTAATTTCCGCGGCTGATTGTTTTTCTTATGTAAAGAATGAAACTCCAAATTACAAATTAATATTCCCTTGTTAATTTGAAAACTAGCAGTAACTTTATGCATTGCAATATTTAAGAGATTGAATTTTATTTTAAATAATAATTAAATAGGCTTGCGTTTGACCGCCATCTCGCCTGATGTTTGGTGGCGAGGCGAATGGTTCGAGTTCGAGCCCGAGGCACACACCGCTGACTTTTCAAAGTCATGTGCGTATTAGAAATCAATTATCACTTGCTTTAACGGTGAAGGAAAACATCGTGAGGAAACCGGCATGTCCTAGAACCAAAAATTCGAAGACATGTGACGTCCACCAACCAGCACTGGGCCCGCGTGGTGGACTACGGCCCACTCCCTCTCACAGAGAGGAGGCCTGTGTCCCAGCAGTGGGAACATTATAGGCCGATTATGCTTATACTATGCTATGCGGTCTACGATGGAGCACGCTTGCCTTGAAGAAACCGATTCACGCGCGACTTGAAGACGCCCAGATTGTGGTAATCGGGAAACACCCACTTTGGCAGCGCTCGTGTTAGGTTTATATAGCATTAAAACGCAGCTTCCACTCTAGAATAAAGTCAGTACTCTAGACACAATCTGTAGGGCCTATTTGATGTAACTACTCTGCAAGTCTGCACTCCAAATTCCGAACTCTTCAAGTGAATCATGTTTTATGTACACACATTGCAGACTGAAAATTTAAATTCGGAACACTTTCGCTCCACACTCTTCAATATTTGAAAAGTGAAGAGTAGAGTGCAGAGTGAAGACTTGCAGAGTGGTTACATCAAATAGGCCCCTGATCGTGACTTAATCCAGGGTAAGTCAAGTGAACGACACACATGCATCCCCTGAGTATTCGACCACTTGTACCACTTACAAACGCTCCCAATTTCACTTGCCTATACCTATTATAAAATCTCTGAAGGCACAGCTCATATAAATTGTATGAAAAGCTATGCGGTGGAGTACTTCGGTACACTTCGGCATACTTCGGTAAAGTTCGACGTCGACACGGAAAGCCCGGGTTATTTCCATAATAAATGACTTATTAAAACGGAATTCATTTTGACCGGTGCTAAAGAAAGATATGGAGAAAATGCTCGAGCGTACGCCCTTTATGCGATAGGGTTGTTAGGCTTTATGAGGTGACGGAGGTTAAGTTGAAAAGTTAGATTGAGAAGTTAGACAGACAATTAACTTATTTTATCACATTTGACTTATGTAGGTAAGTATAGAATAATTCGATAATAGCAAAATACAGATTTGCATATTAGTACAGAGCAAAAAATATTACAATACAGTAATGATGTAGTTAAGCAGAAACGATCCAATCCACAACAAGTCACTTTTGAAAAATCTGCATTCAAAGTTCAGATATTTAGAACTCATTTTTGACAATATTGTGTGTAAGTTGGATCCTTTATGCTAAACTTCGTCCATCTAGTTTAAAAAATTGCGCAGCAGGTATTATACGTAAATGCATGGTTAATTTATTCATAAGTCACGTCATCGACTTCTTGAATTATGAATAAGTGTAATATTTATATAAAGGGTGTAATATTTAGGTACTGCCGGTACACTATACTCAGTGTATTCGTCTACCAAGCTTGAATTTGCCGCCCGGAGCACCCCCTGCCGCTACACTCAATATACATATTGTACTAGGAAACTCAGACAGAACTGAGAGTAAAGACACTCAACTCAGTTTTAGCCGCAGAATAGATAAAAGTGTAATCTATTCCGTGGTTCTAAGGGTCCGCTTATTAGGGTGCGAATCCACCAGATATGTGTGCGAGGGATGTGTTTGTTAAGGGTCAATAGAATCGCTTCTTTTACTTAGCCTCCCTAAGCGCAGCTCCTGTGGAAACGGCTTAGCCGAACGAGGTTTTTGTACGTACAAAACAAGCGAGGGATGCGTGCGAGGGATGCGTGCGAGGGATGCGTGCGAGAACTGTGTGCGAGGGATGTGCGCTAGGGATGGACGCTAGCGAGAAACTGCTAGCAAAGAGAGCTAAAGAATCAGAAGATTGTTATTAGTTCATCGGAGCTACGATTTAAACTGTGTATGCTATGATGTGGCTGCATATCAAATGGATAGATAGATATTGAAATCAATCTTTTCCGAGAATAGATTAGTTCGATAGTAGATTATCTAGATCCTATAAGCTTTTAGATAGTGAATGTTTAATATCTATCGGATGAGTATCTAAGCGTAGTATGACATGTTGCTAGCCGCGCCTGATTGTTTTCGTGTAGGTATTTAGTTTGTATTTGACTGTATTTGTTTTACATATGATTGTAAGAAGGTCCTATGTCTTGTATACAATTATTATGTCTGTTTCTATGAACAATATGGATGTCATAGTCGCCTGAAATTAATGCATTTTATAATTTTGAAACTGACGTATGTAATTATCGTATGTGCCAATTCTTTATTATTAAATGTGTAAGGAGCTTTAGGTGTTTCACGGTGAAAGGTGGGTAGACATTAAGATAAGCAAATGAATTACACCATAAACTTCAGACCATAAGTAATTAAAAACAACCACAACGATAAATTGATATTACTTTAATTAACGGGTAACCAAAAAAAAAAAAAAAAAATATATCCAATTGAAAGCGAAGTACTTTTATGTAAAAATTCAATTTTCTGAACAAAATATTCACGTATCATAGGTATTCACCGAAAAAGGGCACCTACCTATGTACATTGGAAGGTGCCCCCGACGACGATCGTCCAAAATTCATGTATTCCACTCGATACAGTAAAGCCTGTGATACACATGAATGTAGCTGGCATAAAATCATGCCAGTTACGGTAATTCTAATACGGTGCGAGTTACTATAATAGGTCAACCCTCAGATCATAGAAACAAGGAGATATGCCATCATAGCAAATTAGTACGGGAACAACTGTCGCCACTTTTAGTACATTTTTCAACACAATTACAAGCGCCCCTCGTGAATATAAAGAACTCCCACACATTAAAAATTCCGCACACCCTCAATCTAACACTGTTAATCGTCACTCAACACTAGCACTAAACTAAAACACTGTATTAAATCATCGATCGTGTTCGGTTCGTCGCCAGTGTGTACTTTTGTACTACGCCCAATGTGGGCAAATTAAAGCATCAAGCTCAATAGCACCTTGGCACATCTCCCTTGTTTCTATGATCTGAGGGTCGGTCAACCAACCAGAATCTGTTGGCAAAAGGATAGATTAAGGCCATGTTGTTTCAACTTACAGTTACGTATCTGTAACCGTCAAATATGGCGGCTTGTACGACAATTTCATACTGACTTAACGATTACGTACTGACTTACGGATACAGATGGTTTGAAGCAACCTGCCGGCCTAGCATGACCACGATAGAAATGGGTTTTGTCTACATAGAAATAGACAAAGTGACAGATTTCATTCATAAAACGTAGAAATGTTTCTACAATCTGTCACTTTGTCTATTTCTATGTAGACAAAACCCGTTTCTATCGTGGTCATGCTAGGCCGGCTGCCCTAAGTAGTTGCTACCAGCACTGGGTGAATGAATAAAAGAGTTTTAACTTGCACTAGCAATTTTCAGAATTTTACACAACTCGTACTTAATTTGAAAATTGGCTATAGTAAAAACAAAATCGTTTTATTTTTACAAGCTATTATTTAGCTTCACCTGTCGCGTTGTCTGTGGGTAATAAAATATTACATGTTAAATTTGACCCAATTTCCGGTGTTCGATTGACCTGAAATTTTGTATGCTTATGTAAATCGCATGACAATGCAATATAATGATGTCACAAAGCTGGTCTGATGATGGAGCTGCAAGGTGGCCATAAGAACTCTGTAACGAAACGACGCAGACCCATCGAGTTTGGGCTTATTTGATTTGTCTTCACGAGTACTCTAGTTCTAGATGATGTTCAGGGTCCTGATGATGGAGCCGGAAGGTGGCCACAGGAACTTTGTAACGATACGACGTAACCTCATCGAGTTTGGGCTCGTTTGATTTGTCTTCACAAGTGCTCTGGTCCGAGATGATGTCCAGGGTCTCATGATGGAGTTGGGAAGCAGTCATTATAAAAGCTTGTTATGAAAAATGATTTTTCAATATAGAACTTGTTTATGCATATGCAGATGAGCAGTGATAGCCTAGATGAGCAGTGATAGCCTAGTGGTTTAACCATGTGCCTCCCACGGCGAATGGTTCGAGTTCGATTCCGAGGCACGCACCGCTGACTTTTCGAAGTCATGTGCGTATTAGAAATTAATTATCACTTGCTTTAACGGTGAAGGAAAACATCGTGAGGAAACCGGCATGTCCTAGAACCAAAAATTCGAAGACATGTGACGTCCACCAACCCGCACTGGGCCCGCGTGGTGGACTACGGCCCACTCCCTCTCACAGAGAGGAGGCCTGTGTCCCAGCAGTGGGAACATTATAGGCCGATTATGCTATGCTTATGCTTATGCATAATGCATTACATTCTAGTATGTACATTCTAGCATGTTTATCGCGAGTTCGCGAGTAGCTTGTAATTTTATAGCATGCTAGGAGATCGCAAGCCGTTTGATTCCATGCCTGAATGCGGGGAGAGCTACAAGCGTTTGACATGAAATGCCAGTAGCCAGCATGCCGGTTTGCCGTTTGCCAGTGCCTAGTATTGGCATACTACTGCTACACTCTACAGGCATGTGTATCACAGCCTTAGACCGGGGCTGCACTGGCACGGCGACAGCGATGATACGAACAAATAAATTTCGCTTGTCTTTTCTGCAGTGCGGCCGACATTTATGTTTATATGAGTTTGTTTTCACGAAATCGCCGTCGCGTCGCTGTCGCCGTACCAGTGTGGCCTCGGCCTTATGATACGCGCCCCAGTTACTGTCCTCGAAGGAATACTGTGCATTAGCAAGGGCAGTAAGCCGCCTGTAATGGCCAATCCCATTTTATTGCTAATGAATTGTTAAAACTACTGATTAGCTTCGTAGAAAACATGTAACAACTGTTTATGTTGGAATCCTGTTGCGTACTTTGTGTTGTTTTGTTTATTTAAGGAGTTGATTGAGAATCTCGAGTTATAGGTAAGTATCTTTGGTTTTTTCAGGCGTACGGCCCACCTGATCGTAAGTGGCCACGAAAGGCTTGTAATACCGAGTATCACATGCGCGTTGACGAAGGTTCGAGGTTCCCCGCGGTTTCACCCCCGCTGCTCGGCTCCTAAGGGCAGTAGCGTGATGTGAAATAGCCTATACTATCTCTCATAAACCTGGCTATCATATACAAATAATAAGTTCCAGAGATAAGCGCGTCAAACAAACAAACTTTTCAGCTTTATAAATTTATAATATAACTAGCTGTTCCCCGCGACTTCGTCGGCTGAAAATCAATGAAAAGTAGCCTATCTGTTTTTCCAGGTCCCAGGCTACCTCGTTGCCAAATTTCATCTAAATCCGTCCAGCCATTTCAGCGTGAAGAAGTAACAAACATACACACACACACACACAAACTTTCGCATTTATAATATTAGTGGGATATTAGCCTAAATAAGAAGTTTAACACAATTAACAGTTAAACCGTTATGCTTGTAAAATCGAAGGTTCCAAGATCGTATCATATTGAAAAATGATAATAGGGCCCCATAAAATACCGACAGCGGTACCATTTGGCAGCGCATTTCTGACTTCCACGGTAAATTTTATGCAGTTATAATTAACATGAAAACCTTCTTTGTTTTAATTATATTCTAATTAGCGGTTCGCGTTTCAAGCGGCACTTTATCCGCGAATAAAGGTACCGCCGGTACTGCGGCGCACTAAACCGATGCACTTCGCTTGCCCTTGTCTACCGCTGTAATTAAAAACTATAAATAAGCCACCGCGCATTATACTACGATTAGGCTGTGTTTTATGGCATGGTTTCAAAGTTTTTGCGGTTGTAGCATATTTTATAACTACTTAGTACTTTTAATATACTGCAGCGTAAGTTCCGAAAAATGTTCGCAATATTACTACTTGTATGACTCTAAGCCCACGTTCGCACAGGCGCTTTTTTAACGCGCGTTAAAAAAGCGCTCAAATGAAACAAATATGGGAAATGATACACCTGTTTGCACGTCAGCGCTTTTTTAACGCTGCGTTTTTAACTCGCGCACTATTGGATTTTCAACGCACGGCGATAGGCATTATATCGAATGCCTTAATATAAACGCTTACGAAGCAATTTTTAAGGCGCGTTAAAAAAGCGCTCATGCGAATGAGGGCCAAGAAGACAAAAACTGCACAGTGTAGTGGTATCTTACTTGAAAATACCTAATTTGGATATGAATTCGATAATGATTATTGATTTGATTTGATTTGATGGTATTTTAATTTTTCCAAACATATACCCCCTTAACCATTAATTATAATAAATACGGTAGGTATACAGGGTGGCAGGTTAGACAGTGGAAATATTTAAAGGGGTCATTGTACTCATCATTATGAACAACTTTTATTATGGGACAAATCCTGAAATAGCGAAAAAAAAAATCAGCTGTTCCATACATTTTGTTGAGTTACGTGAACATAAATGTATGGAACAGCTGATTTTTTTTTCACGATTTAGGGTTGGTCCCAAAGTAAAAGTTGTTCATAGTGATGAGTACAATGACCCCTTTAAATATTTCCACTGTCTAACCTGCCACCCTGTATAGGTAACTATCCTTGTTATTTGTATGACAATGAATAGAGATGACATTGACATAAGAGCTGTTTAATTTAATCATCGTCGATAAGTAAGGCGGATGATGAGTATGTGTACATTTTAAGTTAACTATTGGGAAGCAATTGGATGATGGGAATCAGATTTTAGGTTAGGTTATTCAGCTGATGACATGCATTGGGGTCATCCAACATAATCTAAATAACGCATCAAACATGGAAATACACCCCAAATTAATCAAACTCCTAATGAACATTGTCCACGTCTAACTGGACGTTAACTGATACGTATGCTAATACTCGTTGTAATTGCAAGCGGAGCCGCAGTGAATATTAATTATTTTCATATTCCACTTAACTGTAGCTGGAATGAGGTTCAGGCCCGGCGGTGCGTTTTTGATTAAATTGAATTATGTTTAAAATTCAGACGTGATTCATGAATATGATGCTCGCGTATGTTCGTTAGTATGATTTTAGAACATAGTAGATATTATATTGCCTACTTAATATCTTAGGGCTTGAGCATATCACCATGGCACAGTGATAATTTCTGGTGCGTCGCCGCACCGTTTTACGGCGTCATGTCAAGACAAATTCTGTTCCGATACAACAATAAATTATGGTCTTCTTCGATATACAACACAGGTAAATATCGTAGACTACAATTTTCGTTTATTTTGAGAACGATTTTATTAAGAAAGATCATTCAAGTAAACGCTTAAAAAGTACTTATTGTTCTGTAAACACTTTTGCTATACCTATTGTCTGTATGCGTCTCAAGCGTTCCCGTGACGCATCGCTACAGATGCAACTCAATATGTAGGTACGGCACGCAGTATCGATTGTGAAACGCGTCTAGACTCCCCCTGACACGGTCACGTGCGCGTCTTGTGTCCCCATCAGATACAGGCGCCTGCAATGACTATACCTATTCAGGCCGGCGCTCTGATACAAAATTGTATGTAGAATAAAGCCAAGTATTCACTAGTAAACAATGTTTCAGATACTACCCAACAGTTTGGGTAGCTCCCATCCACCCCGGTCGTCCCGCCCCGTTAACGGGACAGTAGGGAAAAATTGTTTCATCGACCCCGTCGTTTAACAGGGTGGATGGCACAAATCAAGTATCATTTACCCCGGTGTGTTTTCAACGAGGCGGATATAAGTGCAAAAAATATCCTTTAATTACATACAAAGTTTTCCTCTATTACTTATTTCCAGAGAATATTAACACTTCCAGGGAAATGTTACGTTTTCAAGAGCAAGCTTTTCATTTCACTTTCAAGGAATAAATCGGAGCTTCTCAGAAACCTGTATGTACGGCGCAATATTTAACGTGGATAATATTATTTTCTGGGAAACTGGCACTGAACGTGTTCTGTTTTTTGTGACGTCATTATTATTCCAATCTGGTCTCTTATTCAATAATTTGATTTATAAACATGGGTATATTTTGATGGCGTCGAGATTTTGGCTTTATACGTTTATCTGTAGAGAGCCTCCTGGAGGTCCAAATCAATTGTGTTTTTCAAAAGCGTCAGACGAAGGAATGTGATATCAAGTTTGGATTTCCGTCGACTTACCGCGTTACAAATAAAAACAGAATAAAGTTCTGACAAGCATAAACATAAAAAAAAATATGGTTATACTGACGTTATTCATTCATTGCATAAGTTTCGTGTTCCGTGTTTATTCGAAAGGGGGCTAAGATTAATTATAACTCCCCGTACTTAGTAACAAAATACAAAAACAAAAAAAATATAAGAAAACATTTTTAAACGTCAGTCTTCCGAAAACCTTTTAGTTAGTCCACATAATTGCCGAGAAAATACACCAAAATTTAATTGTATATTCTAGAAGCTTCCAAGCTTCCGTGAAAGACTCAACGTTCCATTTATCCAGCAATATTTCATCTTTACCCGTCATTTCCACCGCGGAGTGCCTACTTTGAATTCCGCAACGATCCACAGAAAAGTAAAAGTATTAAATGCACAGATTTAGCAGTCATCTCGCTATTTACTCAGCCCCCTCTACCACGCTATCTGCAGTACTGAATGTCAAGAGATTAAAACTTAATACTGAATCCATTGACGGTTTTTACAAGAAGATGATTTCAGGCAATGAAGATGGAACGCAGTGTATGAAAAAGTAAGCAAATGCCTACGGACTTGGGGAGAAAGGAAAGTGGGGTTTTGATGGTAAACGATGTAATGGTGTGAGTTAAAAGCGTTGAGTTGTAAAGGGTTGTATATTTAGTTATTAATCCTAAAATATTTTGTGATAATGTTCCAAGGGAATGTAGGTCACTTTTGCTTAAAAATTCTTTTAGTAAGATAATTATTTTACAATGGCGCGTCATTATATTATACCCTGGAGCGTTTTTGGAAAGAATACTACATATTATTATATTGTAGGTATTTAAACGATATTTCTCGTACTTAAAATGAAAGTTTGAGGTGTGTTTTTCTTTCATAGTTTCTATTAATTAAAACAACCGCTTTCAGATTTCGAAAGAGACTGAAAATGTATTATATGACCACCGATAATAGGTAGGTATGTACACACCTACACGACGGTGGTAAAATTGTCGTACTTCAGGGGGGTGATTCTCGCGGGTTCGATATTGTTATCGCCTTCGATATATATTGCAACAACTGTCAAAAACCCTGCCATTTTGACATTTCTTGCAATATATCGAAGGCGATATCAATATCGAACCCGCGAGAATCACCCCCCTGACTATAGAGCGTTTCATATGTGAAACGCTTCAAAATCCCTACGACTTTATAATAATAAAACAAGTTTAAACGGATTAAATCGCGTATATTACAGATCTTTACAGATTTTTCCTGACGTTTTGAACACTTTGCAGCGTTCGTGGTCGCAGGACGACTCCTCTCCTCAGGACGACTCTGTAAAGATCTGTAATATACGCGATTTAATCCATTTAAACTTGTTTTATTATAATGTGTAGTAATCGTGAAAACCTAAGACATGAATCTCTTCGACGTTATATTGGCTCTGCTGAATGTTACAATAGGTATATTAGAGCGTTTTTAACGGTGTTGGAAGTCTTCTTTCATCACTTTTTACTGTCCCAGGCATTACTTTAACACTAAAACAGAGGGTGTGTAAAGAATGGTCCCATCCATGGACTGACCGCAGTAAGCGCAGATTAACTTCGCAAATCGATCGATCAGCGCGGTCACGATTTTCTATAAATGATAAATGATATTTATTTTGTAAATAGGTTAAAAATAACACTTTTACACGTCAAAACATTTTTTCAAGCTAGATGAGGTCGGTGTTTCCTATATGACTACCTTTGAGAAGAAACACCGAAACAAACTCAAAGGTTAATGTCTCTTTTAATGTCCAGACAAATTAAGATAAAATGTGCAAAAGCCATGCAGGTTAGTCTGAAATGGCCTTTAAAGGAAAGAGCCATACAGATTTGAGAGGACCTGACCTGACTGTGCACGCATGTGCCAGGTATCGTGGCAGCTCAACCTTGACTAAGGGAGCTCAATGATCCGACGAACATTACCATCAGAAAGGACATTTGGGTAGGCCTCATAATGTACTCAAACTGCCAGACTGAGCTTAAGATCTATGAATGTAACATAATAACCCACATAGTACTCACATTCACAATAATCATAATTAATATAATAATTTCACATTCAATGTCATTATGTATATAAATTGTTTCAAAAGAAAACATTTCATGTCAAAGTGTATATAGAAAAATTTACAAAATCAAATAAAAACAATAATAATGTCTTAGGTTTTCGCGATTATTACACATTATAATAAAATCTGTTTAAACTTGTTTTATTAAAAACAATAAATTGGTAGGTAGGTATAAATATTTAATTAATTAACATCAATACGAGTTCTACACAAATAACTATATCGACTTACTCGTACTTACCCATTATAATGTTGAAGCTGTTGCTGATATTCTTGTAAAGTGATATTGTGTTCTGCGCGGTCTCACCGGCGATTGTCACGTCATATTGGAAATTGTAGGATTGTGTGCCTTAAATATTTACAAGGTATCTGTTGCTTTTGTTGGAGGGAATTTTCTTAGATATTTTTTGTAAAATGTTGATATTTAGACTTGAATCTATTTTATTTGGAACGAAGTTCCTTAACGCGGCTGGCGGTAGGAGTTGACTGGTAGAAATCGTCACGTAAGGAAAAAGTGTTATGCTCCTCTAAGGGACTTTGTCTGTCTCTCTTTTTCTATTATACTAGTTGTTCCCCATGGTTTCACCCCCGTCGCTTGGCTCCTAAGCTTAATAATATTAGTATGGATACAACTATAAGGAACTTCGTTCCTGATGGGGGTGCCCCGACCGCACACGTTTTTATATTTTTAAGTGGCAAAGAAACTGCTTGGCAATTAACTTACCTTTGTCATTCTCACTTCTTTTTACCCAATGCGTGTACTGATCATATCTGTCCTAAATGACTCTAATATACCTTGGATACACGATTATTATATCACCAACTGACTCCTAGACTATTAATTAGTCTTAATAAATAGCAGAATGCGCAAAATTGTCCCAGCCCCGACGCAAAAGGAACCTATGTCAGATTTTTGTACATTTCATGTGTACCTATTCTGTAAAAAAAATATACTTACGGTTTATGTAATTTTCCGAATCGGTGGCTAACATAGAAAACAATTGCCTTGATTATTTAAGACACGAAAATTACCTACACGTTAACATTTTAGGGGTTTGATAATGGTGCATACTTACGCAGTGCTCTAAGGTCCACTTCATTAATTTTCATTGTACAGCTAATAACCTTCACATTACGCGTTTCTTGCTAGTTTTCAGAGCCATACAAAAGAGTAACTGTAATATTATTCCTTCCCACAGTAATAATAAAACCACTTCCGAAGCCTTTACAAACTCAATCTTTTCACCTATTGCGTCGTTATTCCGGCAGCCTATTTCCTCGTTCAAATAGTCCGCAGTGAAGGCTTTTCACTTTATTCCTCAACTTGCTCACTTCGCCAACATAAAATTTGTTTAACGTGTTTCCTGCCCGCTAAGCCGTGCAGATGGGCGTTGGCTCGCTGATGCATCTATAATCTTGTTTACCTCACCAACTTTTTATTGAGTTATGTCTTTGTGAAAAACAACAGTGTAGGTATAGACTGTTTTTTGTTGTAGGGACGCATCAAACTTAGGTAAGGTTCGTACTTCTCAAATATCTTAGACTATGTAATTTTAGCAGCTCTGACTTTCTGACTTGACTTAACCCTTTGAACCTGATTTGACTTAAGAACTATAACAGTCTCATCGAATTCTCTGAATTATATAGTCAGTGTGTTATCCGCTTTTTAATTCTAAGGTCTTTTTCATCTTCCAGTATATCCTTACTCTGCAGGCGTACCGAGATTTAAAATACACTTTTTGTCAATTTGATCTAATTTTAATTGATAGTCGTTCAGTTGTCGTACCTAATACTTTCGACTAAAACAACGGTGGCCGCGTTGGGATTCTATCCTCCATTATTCTTTCAAGAATAAATAATAAAAAATAAATAAAAAAATAATTATCAATAATTACGAGTATTACCACGATCACTATGCGGTGCGCGTGAGTGGAACAACTTAGTGACTGATTACTTTTCTTTTTGAGTTAAACTAATTTCCTATCGTAGATTGTTGTGTAGAATGTAGATGAAACAGATCAACTAATGAAGTAAGCATTTTATTATACCTAAAGTGCACCAATAACTTTGTTTGAATAAAGGTTATAAAATTCTAGGTTTGTGACCGAAATTGAAACATAATTTTGAAATCAAATGAATTTCTCTGCTCATGTTATCTGAACCCAAAATTCTGGGACTCTTCATTTTGTTATGAAAACCTGTTTTAATATTCAGAGGGACGTGGCAGAGTCCTTGAGGGCTGGTATTGACTTCGTAATAACATTGCGAAAGAAAGCATTTTGTGTAGGTATATTTCTTTCGAAATACAGGTAAGTAAGTGTATGTTATATTTTTCTGTTTGTTATAATTTTTTATATTGGTAGAATATGAAAGACTTGTTCTAAGTGACAAGTCACATACTTGTCACTTACAGTACCCGGCAATAAATATTGCACATCGAGTTTGAGAAAGAGATAATCGGCTAGCTTCGGCTTTGTAGAGCCACGGGGTCTCATCAGGAACAAAGGAACATTTGTTGAAATAACTCATGATAGATGGCGTTATATGTATCGATTTGTTATTGAAGTTTGTGTAAAATTGAGAACATGAAAAAATACATCATGAAAAATATTTGTTCAAATTTTGAAAAATCCTTTAAGCACGGAAAATGTATAGCCCGAAGATAGCCCGCGCTAAATCGGTCACATTTCTTTGTATGAGATGAGGCATCTGTATGTATAGTATTATATTATCTGTGGTAGAGCGTCGTATCCGTCACTCATACCTATGTGACGTTTTGTCGCCGACTTGTTTATTAGATACCAGACTGTTAGTGCTTCGAGCGACAGAGATGACCCTCTATAAAGTCGAAGCTAGCAATTATCTCTTTCTGAAGGTCGATGTGCATTATTTACTGCCACGTACTGTAGAACAAGTCTTTCATATTCTATGTTCGTCTTCCACACCACCTGCACTCGTAACATGACGAATTTCATCTCTTTTCTACCAAAGAATACACAAAGTTCTTTCTATCCAACTCGTTATCTCTTCTGCCTGAGCACGCGGCGACCCGTGCTGGCTTATCAGAGTTTTGTCTACTGAAGAATAGAAACATTTATTTTCTTCACTGTATGCATAAAACGGTTGAAATATTTCTACAATCTGTCATTTTGTCTATTCTTTCGTCGACAAAACCCGCGCGTTCTTGCGTATATATTCATTTATGTTTTTATAAGTTTGTTTTATGGAACTAAGTTTGTTTTTGGGGAACCCTGGTGGTCCGTGGACGCGGGAACCACTGCTCTAGAATCTAGATGTTGCACATGTCATAGGCAGGCACATGTTATAGGCAGTTTTAACGACTATTCTTCAGGCAGAGTGCGCTTGTTTACCTACCTACATAATAGAGTCACTATATTAGAGTCACGTCCACAGAAAGACATGAACGCATCCTACATAATATTGTCCGGAAGGGATACCGCTGACCCGGACAAAGGGCTAACGAAGGAACATGGGTGGGTTTTAGTCAGTAAGAGTCTGACACTCCCTTCCGCTCCGCCCAGAGCAGCAGGTCATTTGATGATTTCCCATCCTCAAAAAAAAAAAAAAAAAAAAAAAAAAAATATCCTACATAATATACGTATATGTATAGCTCATACGTGATCACATATTACAGAGAAAACTCGCTAACAATAAAATTAAATTATGACCCCGAAAGTTTCCGGCGTAAGTCGACAACGGATGAAAGAGCTTCATGCTGTCGCCATCGTGCGAACATTCCTAATTAATGTTTCCTTCAGAAGCGGACACGCTACAATGTTAAATAAATTGAACCGACGTAGAAGCTAAACGGGGTTAAACGATTATGTATTTAAAAGTTATTTGTTTAACATGCTTTTTGGGTTGGACCTTGATTTTGTAGAGCTTAGGGTAAATATTATGTTGATGTTTTTATCGGATACATTTCGGAGAGTATGTCGGGTCTGTACTCAGATCATAGAAACAAGGGAGATGTGCCAAGGCGCTATCGAGCTTGATGCCTGATTTTGAGCAAATTGCTCATATTAAAAACGTACGCGCTGGCGACGAACCGAATTCGATCGATGGTATAAATACAGTGTTTTAGTTTAGTGCTAGTGTTGAGTGACGATTAACAGTGTTGGATTGAGGGTGTGCGGAATGTTTAATGAGTGGGAGATCTTTTTATTCACAAGGAGCGCTTAATTATGCGCGTAATTGTGTCGAAAAATGTACTAAAAGTGGCATCAGTTGTTCCGGTATTAATTTGCTATGATGGCATATCTCCTTGTTTCTATGATCTGAGTGTCTGTATGATCTAATTCCCTCCCGTGACGGAAATCTGAATAAACCTTACTAGGTATCTAGATGTCTGTGCCTCTTTCCCTTTTTTCTGCCGGACAACCAGAAGCAGGAAAAAACGCTATTGTTTCATGGTTGATCATCATATTCATTGTGAAAACTGCCAAACAGTGGAATGTGCTGCCCGAGTGGGTGTTCCCCGATAGTTACAATCTGGTGTCTTCAAATTAATCGGTTTCTTCTAGGCAAGCGTGCTCCATCGTAGGCTGCATCATCGTCGAGATGGCGATTAAACTCAAGCCTGTTATGAAATATTAAAATTACGCAAATTCTGTTTTTCCGGGCCGTAGGTTTATACAAAACTCAGTCAAGTCTCCCAACCCTCGCCGGCTATGATAACCATTACACGACGCCCCGTCCCTTTCATTGTGGAACCACCCTGGAGACAATGTAACGATTAAACAAAGGAGCCCGAACTCCACGTAAAAGTCGTCTCGAAGCCGCCCAACTTACTATCGGTCCTAAATGTTAAAATTACAAGATCCATGATTAGTAAGTCGTGTAGTATCTGATTCAGTGGCACGGGTGTGGCGGGGTGGGGCGGGCACCAGGGGTGAACGGGGACAGGGAAGAGGGGGAACGGGGAGTGCGGCGGCGACGGTGCTCCTTATTTTATTATCGCCTTCCTTCCTACCCCGGCTCCCCGCTTGCCTCCCCGGAGAGGCACCGCGCACGCGCCCAGCCCGGCAACTGTAAGCAGGCATTACAGCAAATACTCTACGTTTTTCTGACTCATGTTCGGGATTATTAACTATTCATTCTGTAACGTAGACCTAATGTATTCATTTTATCGCGATGACTTTCCATTTGGTTCTATTTGTTGGACCATCATCATAATTCACTGCGGTGGAAAAAATGGTTGTTCGTATAAGAAATGTGATCTTGGAAGAAAGTTTGGGATAACTCGATCAGCTCCAAGCTCCCCTACGCTGAGTAAAGAGTGCTTGGTTACGGAACATATTGCGTTCACGTCTCGGCTCTTGTTTCACACTAATTCAATTTGGACGATTCTTACGTAGGCATGCAATTTTTATTCTATGTTGAAAATTTTAAAACAACACAGAATTAATTCTTTGTGAATGAATAATAATATGAGTCACGTTATATTGTTACATCGACTTTTACACATTTATTTATTTTTATTTTTCTAAACACTGCAAGCAGTGATAGCCTGTAATGGTTTAACCATGTGCATCCCACGGTGAAGGTTTGAGTTCGATCCCGAGGCACGCACTGTTGACTTTTCGAAGTCATGTGCGTATTAGAAATTAATTATGACTTGCTTTGACGGTGAAGGAAAACATCGTGAGAAAACCTGCATGCCTGAGAGTTCTCCATAAAGTTCTTGAAGGGGTGTGAAGTCTGCCAACCCGCGCTAGGCGAGCGTGGTGGACTATGGCCTATCCCCTCTCATTCTGAGAGAAAACCCGTGCCCAGCAGTGTGACAGTTTATATACAGGGCTGTTATTATTATTATTATTTAATCTAACACTACACATTTTTAGTAAAAGCAGAGTTTTGAATGTGTGGTACACACTTTCAGTTCACGTGATTATTGTGTAGTTTGTAGTTTATCGTCAATATTAGCAGCTGATAGCGGCTAGACGATAAAGAGTTTATTTACTGCGCGACATAAAACGTACCCGCGCGGTGACATTGGCAACAGTTTGTCGGGGGCTCGGGGGCTACAAAATTACGTAACCGTCCCCTTTAGACACTCTAATTAATTATGATAAAATGTTTTTGAACATTTGTAAATAAATAATGATAAAATAGTTTACACTAATAGTGTTGGGATACTGAACGAATTTGCGAAAAGAACGAATGATAAAATAATTGAATTTAAATAAATCGTATATAACAAATCAATGAAAAGTACATTACATAAATAAATAATTCAGTTCAATCGATTTTGTTCATTCTTTTTTTAGCAGCACTAACTTTTTTTCTTAAAAAGTAGTACTGTATCCAATTATAAGTCATTGATACACGCATTTATTAGTTTTTAAATTATTTTAGCCTTCGTGGATATATTTGAGATAAAGTTTTTAAATTACTGATATTTATTTAGAAGAGATGCAATACTTTTTTGCCGGCTTCAAAAAATCGTAGGTTGTTTTCAATTAGACGCGTATATGTATATGCTGTATTTTTTTATGTTACTCCATATAATTATTTTAAGTAGCGTTTTGTACATCCTGTATGTTACACGTGCTATAGAAATAGAACGCTCGGCTTCTAACATAAGTAAAAAACAATTGAAAACTGAAACCGTATCCTCATTGTGAATGCGTGGGAGCAAGTATTGGAACTCCCTCTCAATCTATTTCATTAAAGATTGGCCCACGCTTTTAGGGCCGTACCACAAAAAAGATAAACACGTATTCAACACGAATGCTTCCAAATATAATACGCACTTGTTTTAGCACTAACTTGTCTAAAACAAGTGTGTATTATTTTTGGTAGCATTCGCGTTCAACACGTGTTTATCTTTTTTGTGGTAAGAGTGTTAATGTTTATTGTATTGAAGACAGTAAGTAATATTAGCTGTGGAGAAATGATTCTATGAACTATTTATATTTATCACTTGCCGAAAAAATTGAAGCCATTGTCTTCGTTTGAGTGTTGTAAAAGGTTAATAGGGAAAGTAGCTGCTGCCCACCCGCTTTTAAATAACTTCAAGAGTAGGAGTCCTCGATCTCAATTCGTCTTAATTTTTTTTTATGTATGTTGGGTGATAATTCTTTACAATGAAGATCGTGGCGATTTCGATGATTCTTTTTGTGTGAAAAGAACTACTTCCTTATACATTTTGTCAAATTCTGATGATGGGATCCATGAGAAAATCATCATGCTTACTCTACAAATCCAGAACCTTGTCTATCTGTGTTGCATCTAAATCCGTTCAGCCATTGAGTAATAAACGACCAAAATATCAAAACAACATTACAAACTTTCACTCTTATAATATAATATTAGTAGGATAGCGAGACAATGTTTCACACGAAATGCCAAAAAGAAATTCTCGAACAAAGCTACAATGGCGTGATATCTATAGTATGTTACCGGCGATTTCCGACACAGATAGCCGACAGGAAAAAGGCCGAATTTCGCAGATACGCCGCTGTTCACCCGTAGCCAATAGTGACTGTTACTGACAATGGCAAGGTTGGCGCGCGTATAAAATTGTTCGCCTGTGTTACATCGAGAAAGGGAGAGAAATTAGAGAATTTTGTACTCTGTGGTCATGGGAACAACTACTTAGGTATACCAATAATTAAAATAAATGTCAAAATTTGACAAATGTCTGTCTGTGATTTCAAAATAAATGACAAACTGCTATTTATACGATACCTACATTAACGTTTTTATTTTTTTTCTGTCTGTTTGAAAGTTGGTTTCGAATGGGCTTCGAAACAGCTCAACGGAATTTAATGATATTTTTGATTGTTTACTTTACCCACCATAAGGATCAAAGTTAAGGTTACCTAAACGAAACCCCACAAAATACGAGTATAATAGGTAATAATTTCAGGTCATCAGTAACCCGATCTCACTTAAAACTCCGTGTTATTTGAGTGTGTAATCTCGTTTGACACATTCTAAATAAAGGCAGCTCTAAACTTAGCCATACACGAAGTGCCCAGTATAATTAGATAGGTGGGAAAATACAGAACAAAATAAAGTTTAAAGGGTTTGACGTATCGTTGTTTGGTCTTAGCAAGCAGCGCCGCTATGAGGTGTCAAGATATATTGGTCTCTGTAACTGGACATTTTAAAGGCTTCATGTCCTCAAACTACACACACATGCAAATTGAACAATGGAGTACCTATATCGTGTGCCCTTGGAATATTTAGCTCTTCGTTGTGAACGAGGCAGCGATTGCTTAGTAATTTATTTAGTAGATGTAGAAAGCTTTATTTTTAGAGCGCTATACTCGGATCCCTCAGCATTAGTGCAAACAATTTATTTATACTGGGTTCCCTACATCTGGAGAAGTAACTTATTTAGCAGATGATTTCATACAAATTATGTCGCATTTTTTATTTATCTAGTAAATAGTGAACGAACGAACAGACAAAATGCTTTTACCCTACTTTCTTGTGAAAACTAGCTCACCTTCACAGCTTCGGCTTTTTGGTCGGCTTCGGCGACCAGCTTCAGCCGCTCTGGCTCACACGGGTGCCTACGCTTTGTTACAGCTGGCCGGCGCGGGCTGCTCTCCCTCCGCGCCTCCGGGTTTACAAAAACACTCTAGAGGTAGGCAAATAAGACCACACGGAGTCGAGGTTGGCAAATTTGGTTCTATCACTATTGGCCTAAACATAATATTGTGTTCATATTCTGTAGAATGACAGGTGATAACAAACCATCCTACATACTAATCGATATGCCCAAACATCGCGCTATTCACTAGGCAAATCGTCAAATGATGTGTTGAACGCTATGGCGGGTGTTGGCTGGCCAAATCATGAAATGCGGCGTTTCATAAATTTTACGATCTGGCCAATTATACGATCGGACCACGACATATAGATTCTTGCAGTATGTTGCATCTAGCGCCACGTGGTTCATACAAACTCTTCTTACTTGTTTAATTCCTGCGTACAATACGCCCCCGACCTATAAAAAGAACATTACCACTAAGGTCAACATGTCACTTGTCCATTAAATAAATTAATGGAAAATATACAAATATGACATTACATTAATGTAATTTGACCCGAAATAATAACACAAATATAGATCTCGAGAAATGTTCAGTGCGAGTGATGTTATGATGTATAGTTTGTTACCAGGCACGTGTCTTTACCGTAGATTTTCGGTTGAGAGGGGGGGGGGGACACTCATTCATTAAAACAACAATGTGTGTAATTTTAAACTAATATTATAAAGCTGAAGAGTTTGTTTGTTTGAACGCGCTCATCTCTGGAACTACCAGTCGGATTTGAAAAAATATTTTTGTATATGATTCTAAAGGCTTAATTGAGGCTTCTAAAAGTCATGGCGCGATGTTAAATAGCCTAATTATTCCTCATGAGTCTGGCTATTTTGTGATTTTTGGTGTATGTGGAGGGTAATCTTCGAAGTTACACTACCTACTGATAAATGTAGCTTTCTATTAGTGAAAGAATTCTGAAAATTATTTGACTAAAAAAAAGCTACATTATCCCTAAATACTACGTATAGGCTACCATAAATCCCGAAAAAAATGCACAATGCTTGAGGGTCACGCGTACGAAGTTGCGGGCAAAGTGCTAGTTTAAAATATTGGAATATAACCGTATCTTTAACGTAGCCAGAATATCAAGCAGTAACGTTTGCCCCCCATATAAAGCCTGAATCGTGGTTCTTGGCATAATAGGCCGGTTGGCGGCCGCCCCTGGCAGCCTCTCTGTGTGCATTTGCCAAACAATTTTTTTCTTAATTGCCAAGCCTTTGTCTAGATGTAGATGTTGTTGGCACCGTGTGCACTCTGGTTTTTTGTTCGTACAAGCGCTCTTGTTGCGTAGAGCCTGGACTGAGTATTTTAATAAAATTCGAATAATTTCGGGTTGGGACAATATCCAGGGTTATCTTTCGTTTCAAGAACTATTTCAAAATTGAAAATAGTTCACTAGTAACCATTTCAATAACGAAATATTTAAGACGAATTTTCAGACGGTTAAATGTAGACCCATTTAATTTTCATCATCAGCCGAGAGGTTTCCATAGCTGGACCTAGGATTTTTATAATAATATTTTGTACAAACTATGAGCTGTAAAAATTTATTATCTTATGACTTAAATTGTCCTTGATATTATGAAATTCGAATAGATTTTCATGGTGAGCACTTTCTAAACAACAGAACCCTCTCCCATTACTTCAATTCAATTGCTAAAACAAATATATTAAAGTGATGTAACTCTAAGTAACAACTCGTGCTGGCCCTCTGACCTTGTCCTCTGTCTTGAGAGGCACCTGAGGGCAATCGATTTAATTAAGTCCCGATCGCTCCATGAATTATGCCCCAATTGGTCCGTGAATTATGTACTCCGTCTCGTGGTCGCCTTGTTACTTGCTAAACTATGTATTGAATGGATGATGTATGAATAGCAGTTGTGAGTTCACGATTGATTTACCTGCGTAGCATTTATGCTGGAAGGCTTACAAATACATAATTAGGTCACAATTTACATAATTAAGTCATTGATGTAGGTAATCAAAGAAATTGTATTTTATCTTGGAACAGGCAACTAGCTTTACTAGTTGCAACAGACTGATAACTATTGCTTGACTATTCAAAAGTGCTTGTAAATGGGTCCAATTTAAATAGCCAAATGTTATGACTTTGAAATAAGTATGTCTTTGACTTTGAAATAAGCTACGGTTAGTTGCA
This sequence comes from Thalpophila matura, assembly GCA_948465475.1. Taxonomy (NCBI): domain Eukaryota; kingdom Metazoa; phylum Arthropoda; class Insecta; order Lepidoptera; family Noctuidae; genus Thalpophila; species Thalpophila matura. Next base: position 17,913,853 of record OX419187.1, read on the forward strand.
CTGTGAAGGTTTGGAGTAAGTATTCAATTATGTAATTATGCTTAGGTACTCATGTATAAGCTAAACAAGCATTAAGCATACAGCATTTTTTTAGATTGATGATAGACATCGTTGGATATGAGAGAGACAGAATCGTGTTGCTGCGGAGTTTGTTGCGCCGTTTCTTCTTCGCAGCTAAAACACTAGGAAACGGTGAAGGGTGGGCGTTTTTGGGGGCTGTCTAATGTATATTGACGTTCAAAAAGTGCTAATTGGCTTTAGCCCACTTTGAATAAATGACTTGAATTTTTTTGAATTGTGATGAAAAATATAGCTCGATACCTCGAATGACTAGCTTACCTACATGATTGAGGTAATACAAATGATGCTAGAAACCTACAAGTCTTGAAGATTTGGCGTTACAAAACCATCCTTACCTATCAATTTAGTTAGGCGTCATACCTAGCCAGACTCTAAAATAGAAGTTATCTCATCTCAGAGACATCTCGCTAACTCCGGCGTGCTCCGCCCGCACCCTCATAAACAGTACAATGACATCAGCTGTAATCAGATCCGTCCACATCCGCATTCACGCACACACACTCACGTTCACATGAATGTTTGCACCAAAATCCTTTTCTTGAGTTTCCTTTGATGCGAACAGATAGGGGTTTCATTAAATTAACTGCCAGGTAAGTAATGCGTCGTTCAAAGGAATGCCGCGGAATTTTGATGCCTTCGAAGGGAATTTGCGTAAGTACGAAGTTGCGTGTCGAAGTGTGTTTGAGAGAATGGCGGTGTTGCGACGACGACGTGATGTAGATATACCTACTCGTATAAGAATATTATGATAGATTGCAGATATATTGCTGCAGTGGAGGGTTATATACCGAACTGCTGGGTTACACAGGGTGTTTGATAGGTTCATGTTAATTTACAACAAGGTTATGTAAAGTTTTGTTGATCTGAACGTGAAACAGTAGTATACCGTAATAACCTTGACCTGAATTAATATAGTATATACCTACTATTAGTTACTCGAGTAACTAGTTGAATGTAGTAATTTTCATAACAGATTACCTAAAATTGATATAAACTTACGATAATTTCGTGGGCGTGGAGAAGGTACTCCCACACGCTGACCTTCAAATTGTACTACGAACATACAAAAAAGTGTAGCCGGTACGGGACGCCCCGCAGCGCAGATGCGAAATGGTATTGAAAGAATTGATAGGTAATAAATATGTAAACCCTTTGACTGTCACTAATGAGACACAATTGATTTTTCTATTGTTCCTCACCTGAATCAGGTGTTTCGACAGATAACCTAAATAAAACACGCGTGCGGTCGGGGGACCCACCCCGTCAGGAACGAAGTTTCTTACGCCTTCTATTATTAAAAAGAGACAGAGAGAAAATAGTATAGAGGCATACCGCTTTTTCCTTATTCTGCCAGTCAACCTTACCGCAAGTCCAGCATCTTCTTTTTACATATTATCTTCTTTACCGGGAATCTTCATTCTAAAAAAAAAACAGCCAAGTGCGAGTCGTACTCGCGCACCGAGGGTTCCGTATCATATTTGTTGACGTATAAAGTGAAAAAATCCGGACCGCATAACTAAGTTTGTTTGTGAAGTATGTCGTATGTCATATGTCGAAAACTGTGAGACATAAAATAAAATGAAAATATATTTTGAAATGTGCAAATCAAGCCCTTTCATATGATATGTCATTTGACCTAGTAACCCCACTTTAAAATTTTGGACCCCCACTCCGGCCCCTTTTGCAATGAAAATAAAAATATTTTTGGATATTTTTCATTTGCAATAAAGTTGAACAAGCATTCTTTATAACTGTTCCAAATTTCAAGTCGATAGCATAAGTAGTTGCTGAAATAAGCAGGTGTGACAGACAGACAGACAGACAGACAGACAGACGAAGTCGCACCATAAGGGTTCCTTTTTTACCATTTTGGTACGGAACCCTAAAAATAGAAAGGCGTACGCAATAGGTACGTAGGTACACATACTCACACGGAGAAGCAACGAAGTATGATACAGTGTACGCGTCACGCATACAAAGAAGTAGAGAACAGCAGTGGAGAGGCATGACGGCACAGAGGGCGTCATGCCGTTCGCCGTCACGGCATACGAGTTGGTCTTACTCCAAGGCGCGCCAATAGATGTTTTATATCAAAAACTGCAGGCGTGAAGTAACCCACAAATACTAAAAGCACAAAGACAATTCCGTGCAAAATCCGGACACAATTGAATTAGCTTTTCCAGCCGGAATTATTTCGCGTGCATTTAAATTAGCTGCATTCTACTCCGACACGCCGGCGACTGAGGCTTGTACAAATAAGTCCGACCGCACACGAGCAAACACGCGACAGTTTATTTAGCGCGAGCAATTTAACTTTTGCACCAAAACTTATAACGTGCGGCAAAGCGAGTCGCTTTAATTTAAATATTCAGTAAATCAGTTAGTGTGCGCCGGAGTGAGTTCAATAATAAATGTAGTGTCGCTCGGCTCTGAGTGAAACTTCCTGCTGTGAAATGGAACAATGTTTTCAACAAAGTGATGTAAAATTTGACCTAGGTATATGAACATAATTATATTTATAATAATATGTTTTTGCTTGCGACTCCGTCCGCGTGGACTATAAGAAATTTACCATTTTAAGCGACCTGAGTTTGAATGTCCGTGATTTTCTCAAAAGTACTGAACCAATCTGATGACCTTTTCCACGTAAATTACATTTTTCGAGAAGGTTAGTATACATATACATAATTCATTAGATAATCATTCCTATGTGCAGGATTATATAATTTTGGCTGTCGGTGGCAAAAAAGCAAACAAAAACCAAAGCCATCGAATTACGCCGAAACTATACTAATAATTTTACAAGAATGGAAAAATCTCCAAACACAAGATCACATTTTTCATCGTCAGTGTTCGGACCTCAGATCATAGAAATAAGGAGATATGCCATCATAGCAAATTAGTACGGGGACAACTGTCGCCACTTTTAGTACATTTTTCAACACAATTACAAGCGTCCCTCGTGAATATAAAAATCTCCCACACAAAATTCCGCATACCCTCAATCTAACACTGTTAATCGTCACTCAACACTAGCACTAAACTAAAACACTGTATTTATATCATCGATCGTGTTCGGTTCGTCGCAAGCGTGTACCTTTTATATACGGTCAATGTGACCGTATGAAAGCGTCAAGCTCAATAGCGCCTTGGCACATCTCCCTTGTTTCTATGATCTGAGGTTCGGACATACATAGCTATAGAGTATAAATACACACATGCATACGTATATGGATATAGCAAGTTAAAACAAAAGACTGCGTTAATGAAGATTTACTTGTAATGCCCACCAGGCGTCGCTGTAGGCTTTATTTATTACCACCCGCAAATAAACGTATGTCATGTTAATGGTACCTACTTCTAGAGGTAGGTAGATACATTAGATGACGTCATCATGCTGCGTGTGCCGCGGATGATTGAATGATTGCATCGAGTCTATTCATAGGAATACATAGGAATTTGTATGCTTTTAAAGGTTTGTCATCACTATCAGATATTTTGTAATTAGTAGGTAGGTTTACATCACATTACAATATTTCTGGCTGGCAAAGTATTTTAGGGATTTTTAATTATGATTTCTTTTAATGTTTTTAGGGTTCCGTGCCTTAAAAGGAAAAAAATGAACTCTTATAGTCTGTCTGTCTGTCAAGACTCTTTTTCTCAGAAACGCGTGGAGGCCAGAAAATCGTTATTATTAATCACATAAACATTTTTTTTTTGCGATTACAGCGGCGCGAGTCCTACGCGCACTTTTCCGGTTTTTCTAAATAAAACAAAATACAGTTGTTAATTACAACGATAAACATCACCCTGTAAGTGGTCGTACCATTAAAAAGCGCAGGGTGTATGCAAAGTGGATGTCGCATGCTTTTAATATTCAGTGTGCGTGGCCAAGCGCCTGTCATTATACAATTGCTTTCAATGACTTTTAATTTATGCACAAATACCCCTTTGTTAGGGCGCCGCCATTTTGCTAACTTTTTTAATTTGCTGTTGAAAAAGGAATTTCTTTTTTCCGCAATGTTGGTATATTGAATCGGTTGCGCGCTCAGATCATAGAAACAAGGAGATATGCCATCATAGCAAATTAGTACGGGAACAACTGTCGCCATTTTTAGTACATTTTTCAACACAATTACATGCGCCCCTCGTGAATATAAAGATCTCCCACGCATTAAACATTCCACACATCCTCAATCTAACACTGTTAATCGTCACTCAACACTAGCACTAAACTAAAACACTGTATTTATATCATCGATCGTGTTCGGTTCGTCGCCAGCATGTACATTTAATATACGGTCAATGTGACCGTATCAAAGCGTCAATTTTAGTAGCGCCTTGGCACATCTCCCTTGTTTCTTTGATCTGAGGTTGCGCGGTTCCCTCGGCGGTGCTAGCGAATCCCCATTTCATAAGTAACAGATTTCAATGTAATATTTGTACTAATAAATACAATGAAGCTGAAAAGTGTTTTTGTTTGTTTAAACGTGCTAATCTCTGGAACCCCCAGTCGAATTCAAAAAAATCTTTTTGTATGTAATAGCCAGATTCATAAGAAATAATAAAGGCTATTTAACATCACGCTAAGGTCCTTAGGAGCCGAGCAAAAAGAACGCTAAGCAAAAACGAAGTAATAGGGCAGGTGGGTCAATAACCGATTTATTTTAAATCACACCGCGGGGCTCAGCTAGTAATATTATATGGATAATATAATAAACGCTTAGCATAATCAGCCTATAATGTTCCCACTACTGGGACACAGGCCTCCTCTGTGAGAGGGAGTGGGCCGTAGTCCACCACGCGGGCCCAGTGCGGGTTGGTGGACGTCACATGTCTTCGAATTTTTGGTTCTAATAGGACATGCCGGTTTTCTGACGATGTTTTCCTTCACTGTTAAAGCAAGTGATAATTAATAATACGCACATGACTTCGAAAAGTCAGTGGTGCGTGCCTCGGAATCGAACTCAAACCATTCGCCGTCGGAGGCACATGGTTAAACCACTAGGCTATCACTGCTTATTTACGCTTGCGTTATTAATATTGGCGTACGCTTACGTTAATAAACGCTTTTAAAATACAAAAGACTTGGAACATAATATGTTATTTGTATGTTAAGATAACTAAATTACAATTTGAATAATAAAACGTTCAAGACACTCATTATTTTGTTTCTAGGTTATTATAAAAACGGTTATTGTGTTGAATTTAATAAGAGGAAAGAATGAAGCCTACCTAATTAGAAAGTATATTAAATTATATTTCATATAAAATTAAGATAGTTATACCAACATAATGAAATCCCCTGAAGCATTACGAAGTTTAATTAAAAGCAAGAAAAACTCATAATTAGAGGAACCACCAGCTCTTTTACGACGTTCCTGTAGACTCGCAGACGGCGCGGGCGCGGCCCGGCAGTAATTGCTCGGTAAGAGACCGTCAAACAGTCATTAACCGCCGCACACGACGTACAGTAATTAACGAAGTCCCACTGAATTGCCTCGATACTGTTGCGTAGTTTCGACAACAAGGATAGTTCTGAGGACACCTTTATGGTTGGAAGGAGACGTTTTAATTTTTAGCTGCACCTTTTGTAGCGCGTGTAGTGACGATGTTTTGTAGCGCGTGTAGTGACGATGTTTTGTAGCGCGTGTAGTGACGATGTTTTGTAGCGCGTGTAGTGACGATGTTTTGTAGCGCGTGTAGTGACGATGTTTTGTAGCGCGTGTAGTGACGATGTTTTGGCTGCACCTTTTGTAGCGCGTGTAGTGACGATGTTTTGTAGCGCGTGTAGTGACGATGTTTTGGCTGCACCTTTTGTAGCGCGTGTAGTGACGGTGTGTTGGCTTGTCTGTACTTAAGCTATTTACTATTAATATTAGGTTTTGGTTTTAGAATTAAGTTTAGCTTCAGTAGGTATAGTGTATTGCTTTGCACTGCAATTAGTACTGAAAGTAAAAGTGTTTTATCAATTAAAACTTGTATATTCACATACCTACCTAGTTTGTGTTTGTCACTCCTAAACGGCTGAACTGATTTTTATGTTTTTTTTTGTGTGTTTAAGTGGGTTCTTGGATGATTCAAAGTCACAATTGGACCCGGTAAGTGGCGCCGCGATCGGGTTCTTGGAAATTTTGCTGAACTCGCTAATGCAGGCAAGTCAACGTCTGTTGAGTCCCCTAGTTTTGTATATAAAAGTATCATAATATAACAGTGGCTGACATAGGTAATTAATATGCTGTGGACTCTACATTTTGAAGCAAATATTATTAATGGTAACCTTTGAATGAAGAACCGCCATAAATCATGAGGGAAATCTAAAGAGAATGACAGTCTTGTGGCTATTGTAACTAGTCTGTCGTGTAATCAGGGTACTAATAGCAAAACAGTACTTAACTTTAACCACTTATTAAATAATATACAACTATTATTTTCATTTGTGTGACAATGATGATGAGATGCCAATTGGCTTAAGAGCTGTTTAATTTAATCATCGTCTATAAGTAAGGGGTGTATGTCCATCTTTCACGGGACTTCTAAACTCGATAATTTACTTTGCCTTTTCCTTTCACTTCTTATTAGCACCGAATTACCCTAAATTAACTCTTATAACCTACTTAAAAGTTTACTTTTCGGAAGCCTATACCTATTTGAACTTTTCTTGCATTTGAGCCAATTATTCAGTAGCTAATAGCCATATAATTCGTGGCCATACTTTTCTCCGCGCCATCAGCGGAACCAATAAAATTAAGTGTTATTAATAAACGCCGGCATTATCGGAACCGGAACGTTTACCGAGGTGGCCGCTCCTCTGTAAGGACATCATTCCGCAGTCCGCATTGTTATTCATCGGGCGACCTCCTTTGTGACGTTTTAGGAGCATGCGATGCCGCATCTTCCCTCTCCCTCACACGTGTGGTGTAACGCGGCCAGCACGTGAAACGGGTGATGTGGTGCGTGAGTTTTGCGCTATGAGCTTGTTCTGGAGTCCTTCGCTCCTTCTCGCTTTTGTATAGCTTTTCCGATGCGTTGGAGAGAGACGGCAGATTAGCGCAACAGTTGTCGCACGTAGTATCGATCGCGTTCTCGAGCCACGTGCGGGCCCGCCTCTCCTACCACTCACTACAATTTTCATTGCAGTTTTTCCTTTTGAGCGACGTCCATAGCTGCCTTTCTTTTGTGAAACCAATGATTTATCGCTTGCGGGCAAGCGTTGTACGTCGTTACGGTTGAATGGATGGGTGAGTAGTAATAATTGCTTCATTTCTTTCTCGGATGTGCTCGCTCGTAAAATAAAACGGAATGAACTGCGACGGGTTTCAGCAATACATGTGTAGTAGTAATAAGTGTTCGATAAACTGTTATCATACGATGACGTAACAATGTCGTATCGTGATGGATCCCGATATAAGCATCGCTTTAATAATTCGTGATATACCTACAAAGTGAATTACTTCGTCGCTGTAGAATACTTATAATACTTTCTATCAGAAGATTTTAGCCTTTGAAGTCGTAAGAATATGTAAAAATATTCATTAAAATCTACAAAGTTTCTCCTTTGATCCCGGCTCTTACAGTTATAATATGATAATAGATTTCATCTGATCATTATCTTATTCTTTGTAATAATAAACTTTTATAGGAGACTATAAAAAGGCAAAATAATGGAGATACTTAACGTAATGTGTTGTCATTAAAAGCATTTTTATGTATTAGAAAAAAAACAGCTTTAGCAATAAACTTACTCTATCATAGTCCACGGCTGGATATAGGACTTTCTCAAAGTGCCTAAGCTACCAAAAAATATCTAAGTACCTATTACTTAATTCACATTCCTAAACCACTGGACATTAAGTCTTCCAATAAAAATAAAAGATACATTTTTAGACATATTATAACGTTGTCTATTGTAGACTTCTTCTGCCAGTCCAGTCAATACGCAAGCTAAAATAAGTCCCCCTTCTATGAACTAAGAAACAGTTGGACAAGTTATTAAAAGCGAAGAGAGAAAGTTAAAGTCCTTATTACATGTTCGGATGAAGTCGGCAGCTCCCACCACGACGCTCGTGTTCGGAACTCTTCGGGAATGTACGATGTTTTATACGGTCTCGGAAACTGGCATAAGGAGACACTAGCTTTAATTGTACGATAGTGATAGAAGCTGGGCATGTCTAAAGGATAGTGATTAATGAATTACAGGTGAGGATTCCTCACATAAAAAATCGCAAATTAAAAAAAAATAAAGCCGACCGTGGTTTGTCCTACGTCTTATCTGGTGTTAATAAACACATGAATAAGGGCTAACCGACGAGTTAGAAGTCCATTAAAGTTAAAACGGCCGTTTAACAAGACTTTTAATATAGAAAAAGATATGTCGGTGAACTTGGCGCTAAAAATAAAAAAAAATACAAGTCAATGCAGTCGGGACCCATTCAATTATAAATTATTCCTTTTGGGCTTCCCCACAGTCGGGTAAAAAAAGCCAAGTCCCATTTCCAAGTGAGTGTCATCAGACATAGACATTATGTCTATGCCATGGTATATGTAGATAATAATTACTGTGATGACTTTGGTGATGATGGATAATTGACTCATGATTGTTTATTGTGACGGTCTGAGATTTTAGAAGAATGCTTCTTCTCTTTTCACAAATGAGTAGGTATGTATAGCCAAATGGATTTTGAATGCCTATAGCCGTAAGCAGTACCTATATTTAGCCCTTTTATTAGACTTTAATACCGTGTACTTATAAACAAACGTGTATGAAGCCAAAATATGTATCTTATATAAAAGAAATATCCAAGTCTATCCAACCCTACATTCGAGGATAAGAAAGAACAATATAAAAAGTTGAACAAAACGAATCCAACGAAACAACATTCAAACAAAACTTGAAAGAGAATATTTAAAAAAGCAAATGAGCCATTATTTTCCTTATTGCGAACAAAAAGTTCGTTAGGATTGCGTGCTTTATGGAAGACTGAAAAATGTTGTCATTGAAAGTCCGCGGCGACGTGGCGCATGCAACCCTTGCGCGCTGCTCCACCAACCGTTAGCGTGTTACTCTCGACATTCGTCATTCTCTTTATGAACACTGCAAAACGATTTTGGAGCTACTAAAATGTATTACTGAGCTAATTTAAATACGTGCTAGTACTTACCCTCCGAAGTATTTTTAGACAACATTTTGTTTAGCTCTAGAATTTTCGTCGACGCGAAAACCCGCATACCAAGAATTTTCATAACGGTACAAATGTTTTATGTGGTACGAAATAATGCGATGCGGTACATAGCTGCCATAGCTGACGGAATCTAGGCTACATTGCTTACGAGATAGGTACAACAGAAAATCTGTGAATTATGTACGGCGAATTTACAAACAGGTACAGCCGGTAGACCTTATTAAAATTCAAGTTACCTGCATATTATTCAAGTATCCTGCATATTTTCTCTCAATTTTCTAAACTACCAGCAAGCGAGTATAATCTTCGAGGAAGCCAGGCTAATCCCCAGAGGTTTTCTTAGTTACAAATTCCATTAAAATCAGTTATACTTCCGAAGTAATAAAGCTTAAAGTTACAAAGTTGGAGTCAGCGACACTGTTGAACAAGTACACAACATAAATACATAGTTAAAGCATTGTGCTATGCTCATTAAAATAATCCACTATTGTACACAGTGTTAAGCTGTGTCGCATGTTGAAAAGAATTAGCGTGGTCGTCACGCGATCCGTACCGGCTCGTATCGAGTATGAAGTCGACACGCTGGATTTTTCAATTGATTTCCAATTAGCGGCACACCTGTGCCTGCATATTCATATTTTATTCAGGCGCATTAAGTTTGAATGTCAATCGATTTACTGGAATGAAGTGGTACAGAGATAAATGATTCAATCTGTACGAACGTAGCGCGTTTTACATAGGTACATTAAACAATTAATATGATTTACGATACCTATTACGTGCTCATAGTTTATTTGTGTTGGGAATTTAGGAGAGTCACTTTGTCTTCTAACATTCAATTTATTGCAGATAGTCATCATCAAGATCAGTTTATCTTAGATGCAAAATAATAGAGATTTTCTTGTGCGATGCGGATAGTCTGCATCTATTATTTTTCGCAGTAGGTACCTACTATAGGGTACCTACTGTAGGTTACCTACTGTAGGTTACCTACTGTAGGTTACCTACTGTAGGTAACCTACGGTTTTGTTAATGTACATTGTGGTGGATGGTTTGTTTTTAGCGAAAATCTTTACATACATTTCTTCTAATGTCTTCGATAAATGCAATTATAAAACCAAGAACAGTTAAAATTCTTATTGGCAACAGACATTGACGTCATCACTGATTGTTTGCATGTACACAATTCACGAGCTCCGCATTTGCGTTCCGAGATATCTGCCATTTAATATTAAAGCACCAGCGAGCAGAACAACAGCGCTGTTTACCGTGTAAAAGGAATTTATTTCTTGCTTCCTAAATAAGGGAGAATTGACGTTCATAAAATCTAACTGTACCTATAACTCTGTAATGTTTTCACGAATACCGCGCGGGGTTCGAGCGGGGTTAGCACGGAACTCGCGTGTTTATTGAGCGAACGTTTATGCGCCCCGACACGATATCACTCCGCCAACAATGATTTGCAAGAAACAGAAAAAGTCCAAGAGGCGGGACTTGACAAAGTTTCGCCTTATCTGTGGTTCATATCTGTGAAAACTATAGTTTTTTTGTTAAGTTGGGGAACCCCGAAGTCGTACCGCTGTGGAGTTTGATTTATTTCATCCATACTATTATACTCGTAAAACTGTAAAAAAGCTGTGTCTGTACATTGAAGATGTTCCAGAAAAAACAGACTGGGACGTAACTATACCCAAAACATTTTGAATTTTTGTCTGTTTGCATCACGCAAAAAGTACTGAACTGAGTTTTATGTCATTTTCAGTTTCGTAGCTTGGGGTCCTACTTAAAATCTAAGCCACATTTCACCGAATTCCGGGGGGAGAAACCACCGTAGTACTAAAGAGCCTACACTAAGGGCCGTAAGATCAATCGTAGTTTAAACCACAGAAGAGAGTTTAAATCTCCCGTCTTCAATTGTTTCTTTGGGTTTTTGTATTAGAAAACAATCGAAGACGGGAGATTAAACTCTCTTCCGTGGTTAAGCTACGATTAATCTTACGGCTCTTAGGAGTTCCATTTAAAATGGTCAATTTATTGTAGTTCACGTGGACGGAGTCGCGGGCAAAAGTCTAATCGTTTTATAATATTGTGGTAAAACGTGAATTATGTAACTACCTACTTACTTTAAACTTGTTGTACCATTTGCTTTAAAATACTGCTTATATATAATAATAAACCCTAAACTAATACTTAAATATTGGTTAAATAATTTTCCGATCAGAGATTCAGAGCTGTAGTTATAAAACTTGGAAACGTGCTATGGCTCAAAGAACTGTAAAGCATTTATAACTTGTGCATGTAACTCTCGCAACGCAAAGTTCTCTCACTTATATAACCCTAAGGGCCGAGTTCACCGACAAGATAACAGTCTGATAAATTGAAAACGGCCGTTTAACATATCTTTTTCTATTGGAAAAGTCATGTTAAACGGCCGTTTTTAGTATAACGGACTATTATCTTGTCGGTGAACTTGACCCTAAGGGTAAGAAAAACTTTCTACGACAATTTCATAATTTTCCTCTGGTTCAATTACTTACAGCGCTAGTAGTCATTAATATTTTCGCAACGAACTTATAATACCACTACGTGTCACTGTCGCCGGAATTTAGCTATCCCCTAGAGACGCGGAGGATCGACACACACACATATACAATACATGCACGAAGCTAACGCGCACACACTCACACGTAAGTTTGCGAAGCCTGAAAAGGGACGTTCCTTGATCCCGGTTTCCGGGATTTGCTCGATGGCCCGCGATTGTCGGCGTCCCCCGGGAAATGTGCCCGCATTAGATATTTACCCTGCACATTATAATAAAGGAAAGTTTGCCCTGTGTTGTCATTTGTGTGATAAAGTTAAAGAACTCAAAGTGTTCACATTTTGAGCTTATTTATGTGATGTTTATTTTATTTAAACAAACATTTTTACTGACTTTTGAAGTGATGATGATGATGTCATCCAGGCCGATTTCGGCTACGGCAACTTCGTTTCTGCTACAAAATTATTAATGGCGTTGGTGTGCCCTGAGATGACTACTATAGCCAATTTTGGCCTTAAAAGAAGACTTTTGAAGTAATAAGTACCACTTAAGTACCAGTAGTCATGTGAAAGAAATGTTTCCATTTTAAAATGCCAGTATCAATCGATAGAGACATAAACATGTTGAAACTTAGCTATTTTATGAAAATAAAATTCAGTCTGCATACTTTATTCCAGCTAATAAAGTCACATTTTTAGAACCGAACGGAATATTTACGAGAGCGATATTTCTGTCTCCGCAAAAATAAAGTGGGATCTTCGGAAAACCGTCCCTACAATTTATTTCCTTTAGGAGGGCTCTCACATTCGGCACCTCTCTCGCTCGCACAAAACCATATATTTTAAGAAAGTTAAATGAAAAGATGCATTTTTGAAAAATGTAATCTGATACAGAACAACAAAATGATATTAATTATATTAAAAACACATGAGTTAAACATGTCTCAAAAACACATCGTAATCGTTTTTTAACGTATTACATTACACGAAACGATTAGATATCACAGTAGAAATGTGTTTTAATTATTTGCCTGTAAAATTAATATTATTTTGTAGTTCTGTATCAGATTACATTTTTCAAAAATGCATCTTTTCATTCAACATTCTTAAAAATGGTTCTGTGCGAACGAGAGGGGAGACAAAATTCCGAGAGCGCCCTTAAAATGTTCTTGGTATTTTTGTTTTTATATACTTTGATAGATCCGCGAACAAGCGACACAAATGGTACCAATTCATCACTTGGTACAGTTGGTACCAGCTCATTTACATCGCAGTAAGCATGACGGGTACACATCCACATCTACTCACAAGTAAAATAATCTATGTCACAATTTGTAGGTTTTGAGCGTTGTTGTATGTAGCAATATATTGCAATTTTTTCATGATGATCGATTCAGCGGTTTAGGCGTGAAAAAGTAACAAACAAATAAACTTACTTTCGCATTTACAATATTAGTTAGGATTAGGATAATGGGTAGGGCTGCCATCCGTCCGGGGTTCCCCGGATTTGTCCTAGTTTAGAGGGCGTCCGGGGACCGTCCGGTAGGGGTTTCAAAAAGTGTCCGGGTGAAACGCGGACACATTGTGTTTCATTAATCAGGGAATCCTGATTAATGAAAAATTTTAATCAGGGGCGTCCGGGAAATGTACTCAATTTCAGCCAAATGTCCGGGGTTTTTAAAGTTTTAGTCCGGCGTCAGCAATTAAGGTGATGGCAGCCCTAATAATGGGTAGCTCTATCAATAATTAAGTACACTCGACGTCATTGACGGTCGACCACTTTTCACCCTTATATTCTCGGGAGTGACGTCACGGATGTCAATCAGCCATAAGCTCTTTGTGTACTTCTCGCATATAAAAAAAAAAATAACAGTTCATTTCACATAAGTTTATTGCAAAAATACATCTTTATGTGTAACAACTAAGTGACAATATTATCTAGTGTTTATGTGCTGTGTAAAATATTAAAAAACATTAAAAACATTTATTGCTTCCCAACAAGTGTACAAGTACCCGATACCTAAAGGAAAAAACTGAATTGTTATTTGTGCATCAAATACAAACATTGACCTAATCTCAGTGTGTGCGCACCCTTATGCCGTGATTGTGTGTCGACTCATGGTATCTATCCACACCATAAACACCGTCAAATCTGCCATAAACGTATTCTAAAAAAAGCGCCATCTGTCGACTACACGACGTACCATTTAGAACGATCGATTGCTCACTCGTACACCACAACGACCAAGCTTTCACTATGGCTAAGTGCGGCGGATGTGGCCAATTCCTCTCACCGACAGAGGCCGCTAACTGCGATCTATGCAGGTCTTGGTACCATCGAGCATGCGTGGGAATACCAAACACCGGCTCAATAACGACCCCCTGGCACTGTCCGGAGTGTAAAAAGAACCGGGTCCGGGATAACCAGGCTGAAACACCGGTGAGAGGGCAAGCACCGGCTGCACTGGAGGACAGTCTCGTCAACCTGATGGACACTAGCCCTATAAACAACACAGCCCTAGATGATACTCAGGAGTTAAATACCGACATTCTCAGGGCAGAGCTTAGGATGTTCAGGGAGGAATTTTTGCGCACGGTGAGAAGTGAATTCCAGCTGCTCCGGGATGACCTGTCTGAACTGAGGTCCTCTCTAAGCGCGACAAATGATCGGCTAAGCAACCTAGAGGAGAGAGTAGCTGTAATGGAGAACAAACCATTCCAAGTTCAGCCCCGAGGATCGCCAGAGGTGGACGAGCTACTTGCGCAACTACGAAGGGACATTAATGACCGAGACCAGGAGTTGCTTGCAAACGATATTCAGATCTCGAACATACCGGAGGCCAGCGGTGAAAATCCAACTCACACCGCTATGTTGGTCGCGTCAAAGATTGGCGTTAAAGTCAAAGCGCGCGATATAGTGAGCGCCGAGCGCGTCGGGGGAAGGCGCATCAACGCAACGCAGGCGGTGGCGCCGGTGGAGACCCGCCCGCGCTTCCTCGTCGTGCGCCTCGCACGCCGCGATCTGCGTGACGAGCTGTTGGAGGGAGCACGAGTGCGGCGCGGCTTAACTACTGCTGACCTCGATATGCCAGGCCCTGCAGCGCGCATCTATGTCAACGAGCGTCTCACGAAGGTTAATCGGGAGTTATTTCGGAGTGCGCGAGAGGCTGGAAATCGACTTGGCTGGCAATTTATATGGTCAAAGCGGGGCCGTATACTCGCCCGAAATAAACCCGGGGACAACGCTTGCCATATCCGCTGTGAGGCGGACATACAGCACATCTTCGGAGCGGCACCGGCTAACGGCGGAATTAGCACTTCTTAAACTTTTTATTTTGTGTTGGAATGTTTTGTTTTTTTTTAATAATACGATTATTTCATTAGATAAGACCGTACTAGTGTTTAAAGTAAGTTTAGTTATAGTTAGTACTACTAAAATAATATTACAGCTAAGTTTGTCTTGCTACCATCTACTGAGTTCTATACCGATAAGCGTGTGTCCCGCGGCGCACCTCGGTGAATTGTATGTAGGCCAGTTCTATAACACCACACATATTTATCTACACCTATTTATCACGAAACCATTACTTATATACCGCATTCTAAAATCTAGTTACATTTTTATTGACTATATTGGATATATACATTTTATTCTACACACTATTTACATATTTACAAATAAAATAAGACTATTATTGATATATGAAATTACAATTGCAATTATTAAATGTGCACTGATATTATTATTGACATTGCTAAAAGACGGAATAATTATTTTACTTTATTTAAATGGCAAAAGGTGAAAAAATTTTTAAAGTTGGTTTTCTTAATGCGGGCTCATTGGGTACAGGTCATGATAACCTGATTGGTGCACTCGATAGGTATCGTTTTGATGTTATGGCCATCAACGAAACTTGGCTACGGCCGGGGGAGGAGGGGCGCGCTCCGATGGTGCCGGGCTATCGTCTCCGCCACACGCCGCGGCCAGCGAGTGTGCGCTCGGGCCGTGGTGGGGGCGTTGGATTTTATCTGCGGCGGGGACTGAGCGCGCGTACTTGGTCTAGCGCTGCGGATCCCAGGTTCGAATCCGTCGAACAAATGTGGCTTACACTCTCAATAAACGGCAAAAAAATTGCTATAGGTACAGCATACCGGCCACCATGGCTGGACCTCGTTCTTTTCCTGGATGCCATAACAGATTCACTCAGCTCATTGGGAAATTGTGACCACTACATATTACTTGGTGATTTTAATGTTAATTTGCTAGACATAAACGGCATAAAAACTAAAAAAATTCATGAGTTTCTGAGTAGTCTTGGTCTTACTCAATTAGTCAGAACTCCTACTCACTTCACAGCGTCCAGTGAAACCCTCATCGATCTCTTGTGTACTGACCTAAGACCGAGATACACATCAGTGGAATCTTTTGGCTCATCTAACGGTCATTCTATCATAATTGGCGAATTCCACGTGAAGCGTGACAGGTTTAAACCGTACGTAGTAAAATTTAGGCCTCTTAAAAATGTGTGCATGGATAGCCTCAAGACGGATTTATCACTGCTATGTCTTGAAAATATTTCTAAGTTTGACAACGTTTCTGACATGGTCCATGCTTTTAACTCCCGCATAATCTCCCTATTTGATGCTCACGCGCCGATCAAGACGTGTACTATAAAGGAAAAGTCGTATCCTTGGATAACAGACACGATTAAAGTTATGATGCGTTTACGGGACAATGCACTAACTAATTATAGGAAGACCAAGTCAGACTCTAAAAGAGAATATTACAAAGAGTTAAAATCGTTGGTGGTTAGTTCATTGCACAATGAAAAGGTTGCGTACTTTAAACATAATATAAATAATAAAATTAGAAATCCTAAGTTATTGTGGAAAAATCTTAAATCCACCTTATCGTCCAATAAACCTAGACAAGACCTTCCGTCGCACTTTACAGATCCTGACCTAATTAATAATAACTTTTTGGTGGTCCCTGGTAACGTTGTGGCAAGCTTGCCACTTACGACTTACTATGATGAAAACAGACATAGTGAAGCAACTTTCACACTCACTCCAGTGGAACAAGACGATATCTCACGAATTATCTCCAATCTTAAGAGTAACGCTGAAGGCCTAGACAACATAACCCTGGATATGCTAAATATGACTCTGCCGTACACGTTAAATATTATAACAGAGATAATAAACCGCTCTATAGAAACGTCAACGTTCCCCGACCAGTGGAAAATTGCTTCTGTTAGGCCCTTACCTAAAAATTCAGCACCAACCGAACTAAAAGATCTACGCCCAATAAGCATCTTACCATGCCTATCTAAGGTATTAGAGAAAGTTGTCAGCCGTCAATTAACCGCTTTTTTGGAACAAAACAATGTACTACCTGATCTACAGTCTGGTTTCAGAAAACAGCGCAGTACATCCACTGCCTTATTGGATGTTACTGATAATATACTATCAGCTCAGGACAAAGGAATGTGTTCATTACTGGTTTTACTTGATTTTTCTCGTGCCTTTGACGCAATAAATATTCCGCTGCTACTATCGAAGTTAAACTACTACGGTTTCGACCCTAGCGCTACACAATGGTTCCGCAGCTACCTCAGTAACAGGCAACAACTCGTAGACCTGCGGTTGGGTGATGGCACCGCTCTTAGATCGGCACTTATTTCTATAGAAAGAGGAGTCCCACAAGGCTCCATATTAGGTCCAATTCTTTTCATTTTGTACAGTGCCGACATAGTCAATTGCCTCCAGCGCTGCAAGTACCATATTTACGCCGACGATGTCCAACTATATCTATCCTTTAGACCAGACGATTACGCAAGTGCTATTAAAGACATAAATGATGACCTTGGTAGAATCGCCGCCTGGTCTGAGGAGAACTGCCTGTCACTAAACCCAACAAAAACGAAATACATGATATGTGGAACAAGACAGCAATTAGCTAGACTACCCGTAACATGTAATGTGGAACTAATGGGTAAACCAATTGAAAGAGTGTTTGAAGCACGAAATCTTGGTCTTGTTATGGACAACGACCTTCGTTTTGAGAAACACGTAGCCGATTCGGTACGAAACTGTTTTTACCGCCTGAAGATTCTATATAAAATGAGGCCCTACCTATCTGAAACGCTGCGGGAGCAGCTTGTGGAAACCTTAGTTTTGTCCAGACTGAACTACGGCGACACAGTATACGGCCCTCGCCTATTAGCTCGTACAGATCGGCTCATTCAAAGGGTTCAAAACGCTTGTGCTCGGTTTTGTTATAAAATTCCTCCCAGAAGCCACGTAACACCATTTTTAAACAATCACTTCACGCTAAAAATGAAGTCGAGACGCAAACTACACCTAGCTTGCCTTCTGTTCGGTGTGGTTAAATATAAAAAACCGGACTACCTGTACAACAAGTTGAGCTGGGTAGCTAGTAAACGAGAGTGCAGCAGAAGGCAATGCTCACAACAAACCTCAACTCAGCCTCACAGTACAGCAGCTTTTAGAGGTAGTTTCCGTTATGCGGCGTCTAAAGTGTGGAATAACCTGCCACCACCTATCAGAGCAATCAGCACGATCGATACCTTTAGAAGACGTTTACGGCAATATCTGATAGATGCGCAACGGAAACTGGATATGATCAACCAAAATATCTCAATTATATGATGTAGGTGCCTAACATACCGGAAAAATCTTAATTAAAATTGGAGTGGTTTTGCTCACTCTCGATGCTTTGCACTCCGTCTTGCTTCAGCCAATGCTTCCCCGTGATGGACTGTTGCGCTGCCCGTACCCATTGCGGACGTACCACCGTAGATGCTAAGCCTGAAAGAACAAAATAAATTAATAGAATAATGCACTAGTTCAGCGAATTCTTATTATTATTATATGACAAATAAGTAATACCCTCAGTGTCTGGCCTGCTTACGACAGGTGCGTCTGATGTTGGTTCGGGGTGCAAACTCTGTCCATCCGTCATCCCATCTCATAAAAGAGCTATTCAATGCTAATCTGCTGAGCTGAGCTGGGTTTCTCGACTTGCTTGTGGTTCGGTATGAACTAAATAAAAAAAAAAATAAAAAAATAAAGGTAGTAATTGGTAGGTACAACGCGAACGTATAATCTTTCGTCGTCAAATTTAAAAAGGTATCGCATGATGCCTTTTATCGTTCTGTACTCACCTTCAATGGATCCGTATAATTCTCGACCATCTCTTATTTCTATTCATCTTTTTACTCTTCTGTTGCACTTGATAATTGTAAAGTAATGTTAGTATATATTTATTAAATTTAGAGACATAGGTTCATAATTATGTTCACATTATGAGCGATTTTATTTTTATTTAAATAATGGGTTAGCAAACCGACAAACAGGTCCGTGCCGTGCACTGAGCAATGGCGGTATGCCGAGTTGCGTCTGCCTCGCTGCAAACAGGTTTTAACTCGCCCGGATTATAATTATATCTATTGTATGTTTCGTTAATTTTTATTCTATTTTTTTGTCACTTTTGCGCAGCGTGGCAGCGCAATTAGGCAAACGACCATGTTATAAATAATGCAGGCACCTATTGTACTGTTGCGAGCTGGATGTGTCTTTTTTATTTGATTTTTTTTTTTTTTTTTTTTTATTACACATACTTATCTAGGTACTTGTTATTATTATAATTTTTTCTCGCATTTATATATTATATGTATATAATATATTATTAGTACATTATAAGTTATATCTATTTACATGAAACTGGTTACATCGGTTGCGTCACAAAGGGTTCAGTTGAAAATCAGCGTCAGGCACTCGTGGTCTGACATTATGCTGAACTGAACCTATTTGGCACAACTACTAGACACACAGTACCTACCTAACTTTATAAATCCTTTTTTTTTTTTGTTCTTTCCATTTTGTTGTTTTTATTACTATTATTTTTAAGAATGTCTGTGTGTCTGAAGGTTTTTCGTGCCGAATAAACTTTTTTTTTCTTTCTTCTTTCTTCTATTCTCAGTAATAAGGGTGAAAAGTGGTCGACCGTCAATGACGTCGAGTGTACCTCTCACTTTGCATTCGTGAAGACCGCCTGTCATTTCTGTACCGACACGCCGCGTAATATCCCCGTGAGAACTGTCAATTAGTTTGCAAACTTTCGAGGGAGAATCTCATCGTGACATTCTCCCTCGAACGTTCGCACACAAACTGGCAGTTCTCACGGATATCACGTCACGGCGCCGTGGTACAATTTAAATCACGCTAAAACGCGTGCGTCACGCTTGCGTGAACGACGTGCATCAAACTGACACGCTGTGCTTCATTATTCACGTAAAGTACACAGAGTGGTGTTATAACATGTGTGAGAGAACACAGTTTTCCCATGGGTACCGATGGGGTTTGTGAAGTAAAGTAAAATAAACATTTTTTTTCTCTCTTAATTGATTTAGAGTCTTTTAATCTAACAAGACTATGCCAGACTCATCGTATCCTAATAACCTATACATAAATATGTATAATATGTAGAGAGAAATAAATACTACGTTCTATTTAAATTGCACACAAATTCATAAATTTTAATAGCACCATCACTATTCGGCTTAGAAAGTATAGCTTGAAAAGCACCTAATTCAGAAACGTTAATATTGAACTCTGACAATAATATTTCTCTCTCTCTTTTATACCGGACGCATTCCACCAACAAGTGGTGGACATCTTCAACGATTCCACATACCTCACAATTAGGACTGCATAAACATTTAGATTATTCAAAAATCTGACAGTTGAGTTGAATCTTTTCTGACGTCGAAAATGACAATGCGTTTCACATAAGTAGTCCCTTCGACGTTATGTTGGCTATCCTTTTTTTTTTTTTTTTTTTGAGGATGGGAAATCATCAAATGACCCCTCCCGCTCTGGGCGGAGCGGAAGGGAGTGTCAGACTCTTACTGACTAAAACCCACCCGTGTTCCTTCCTTAGCCCTTTTGTCCGGGTCAGCGGTATCCCTTCCGGACAATCCCGCTTTCCCGGCAGGCTTGGGCCCTAGGAATGTCACTCCTGTTTAGGTCTTAACGTTTTATGTTTTTTTGTAGATTTACGTGTTATAGTAATGCCTAGGATACTATAAAGTGATGAACGACAATATTGGTACTGAAAGAAAACTTCCAACACCGTTAAAAACGTTCTAACACAGGACATTCAAGGCAGCCAAATAGCGTCGAACGGAACTTTTACTTAAAACGCTTATTACAGCATGTAACAAAAACCCTGTTGGACCCCAAAAGGGGTCATTATACTCATCATCATTATGAACAACTTTTAATATGGGAGACCAACCGTGAAATCGCGAAAAAAAAATCAGCTGCTGACATAGACTACATTTTGTTGAGTTATGTGAACATAAATACAGGGTGGCAGGTTATGGAAATATTTTAAGGGGTCATTGTACTCATCATTATGAACAACTTTTACTATGGGACCAACCCTGCAATTGCGAAAAAAAAATCAGCTGTTCCATACATTTATGTTCACTTAACTCAACAAAATGTATGGAGCAGCAGATTTTTTTTTTCGCGACTTCAGGGTTGGTCCCTTAGTAAAAGTTGTTCATAATGATGAGTACAATGGCCCCTTAAAATATTTCCACTGTTTAACCTGCCACCATGCATATGGAACAACTGACTTATTTTTTCGCGATTTCAGGGTTGGTGGACCAACCCTGAAATCGCGAAAAAAAAAGTCATACTCAATCATTATACTCATCATTATAAACAACTTTTACTATGGTAAAAGTTGTTCATAATGATGAGTATAAAGAGCCCTTTTGGGGTCCCAACAGGGTTTTTTGTTACATGCTGTAGAGCGTTTTACATAAGAAGTCTAGGCTCTAGCTGCTTTTTTTTCGTGATTTCAAGGTTGGTTCCGTAGTTAATTGAACTTAGTATCGAGTACTGAATACCCTCCACTCCATGATACGTCCCTGGTTTAACCTTATACTCTGTGTACACTTTTAACGTAATTACTACACTTTGTATACAATTTACGACTGCACCTAACCTTCAATATTACGCTTGTAATCATTTCAGTTCTGAAGTATCGGCAGTAAATTGAAGGTCTCGATTGTACTCCCTGCTCTAACAGTGTTAACGTAAACTTTATGATAACAGGAACTGTAGATTTTATGTTATTATTTTGTGAACATAATCGTATAGTCAGAAAGTCTTACGAGATAGGTACTTGTATAGTCTCTTGATAGAACAGACACACTTTGCTTGAATCTATACTAGTTAATATTATAAATGCGAAAGTTTGGATGGATGGATGGATGGATGGATGTAAGTTTACTCAATCACACCCGAACGGCTGAACGGATCTGGATGAAATTTAGCATAGATTAAAGTCTGGAATAGCATATAGGCCACTTTTTATCCCGGAAAAATTTACGGTTCCCGTGGGATAGATTTGTAATTTCCACGCGAACGAAATCGCAGACAACAGCTAGTGATTTATAAATGAAACTGGATAGTTTAAAAAAGAATCGTATATTGTCTAAAATCGTAAACTTTGGTAATGGGCCGTTTTCTGCCGAAAAATTACTCCAAATGAACTGTAAGAAAGTGATTGAAAATGTTATCGAACACACGCGGCTCCTGGGCCCCAAGTCTGCTAATGCAATTGTCATAATCGTGTTAGAATGGTCTCTCAATGACATCGTTTTGACCAATGACGAAAGAGATAGTCCTACTCTAAGCCAATGACCGCTTAGGTTTTGTGCAATAGCAGAATTGGGGCCCTAATATCGTGAAGCTTGAGATATTATGGCACGGCGCACTTGATTGCCCGATGCAAACTGATTTCTAGACGTAAGTTTTGGTTTTGGTTGGACACTACTGATTTTAATATAATAAGTAGTAAATGCGTTAGTCGTGAAAACTGCTGATTTGAGAGATGTACGGATACATCGTACAGTACTTATTAACTGGGCCCCAATGGTGTCATAATGACACCATAACGGTCAAAACCTAAGCGGTCATTGGCTATCTCTTTCGTCATTGGTCAAAACATTGTCATTGTGAGACCATTCTGACACGATTGTGACAATTGCATTAGCAGAGTACGACTATCTCTTTCGTCATTGGTCAAAACAATGTCATTGAGAGACTATTCTGACACGATTGTGACAATTGCATTAACAGAGTAAGACTATCTCTTTCGTCATTGGTCAAAACATTGTCATTGAGAGACCATTCTGACACGATTGTGACATGATGTGATGTGAATTGCATTAGCAGACTTGGGACCCAGTATGTGTGTATTAAAGTTTTCCTGTGTGGGTATGGGTTACTTCGCCGCGCCCTTCCCCTCGAGAACGTGCATAATTTATAGCTTTGAGTGCATTTCGTGTTCCTGTCATTTCCCTAGAAATGGTTTTAATATTTTTTGCGTATTTTTATATAGAGGGGCGCGCCGCGCGCCGGTATTTATGGCTGCTTGGCAAATCCTTCGAGGATATTAATTATGTTTATAATAATGATAAGGCTTCATTTAGCCAGCGTTGCTGCGTTGTTTAATTTCATGGCAGCTATAAATCATAATAAAGAAATAAAGACAATCTTCACGTACGAGTAACAAATCATTACTGTAATATATTGCCTCAAAACATTATCATACTTTAGTACAAGTATACAATAAGGTATTGGACTACTACAAATCAAAATGTACAACTAGTTTATCTTATTTTAAGGAATGTCGTTTGTTAAGATATTTCAGTATTTTTTTCACAGTCGCCTTTTCGCTAATTGGTTCTGGATTTCTAATAAAAAAAGTAAAATATCCAATTATTTCATGTCTATGTTGAAGGCTACTGTCTATTTTTGTCAAAATGATAAATTATTATCTGTCGGCACATAATTTTCTGAGAAGTATTCATACGCGTGAAGGTGATATATGATCGCGTCGCCATTAAACAAATTATAGGTACACGTCTGATACACACGAATATAATGTACCTGCTATATTCTATTTTGATTAATTATTATCGATTGAGAACAACGATTTAAATAATTGTAAAATTGTTTAAATAACCTAAGAAAGTTTGCTAATACAGCTATTATTGAACATTACGTGTTTACGTAAACATATCAACATCTGAAACTGTTGTTTACTAGTATCTGAAACAATTTTTACTGGTGAATGCGTGGGATAATAGGCAATTCAACTGAATTATCTACTAATAAAACGTCTACAGTGTATTACAGACTAAACACTATACATCACTTAATATTCTGAACTAAATGAGGCACTAAAACATATTAATTAATTATAATTAAAAAATTATGCAATTTCTATAGTCTAAAGGAATTTTTGGATAAAAAATTCTAACCTGTAACATTATACATAACCCCGAAATTTTTGCATGTTAAGTTTAACTTAACGAAACATGAATGTGCCATATTACCTTGTATTTAACACCATTTTATACCATGTTTTTACGCAAATAAATGATTTATTATTATTATTATTATTTATTTCATTTATATATCTCAGGACCCTGAGGTCCTGGGCCTTTGAAAGGCGTACGAGGGGCCGAAGCCAACTCGCAGAGGCCCCTTAAGAAAAACTTTATAAATATGAAATGAGACACCAACCGGCGATTATCCCTATATGCACTAGGCAAGTGCACCCAAGGACAACCCCCGGTTGGTGTAGAATTATTATTGGTCATGGAATTAAAAAATAATATTGGACTATGGGTTTGGGTGGTTTGCGTGGGCTAGGTACCAGAGACTATGGAATAACTATGGCCCCTGCCTGTCCAATGGTTGTAAACACGGATAAAATTGGCAGGGGGTGACTTGCACACTCAGTAAATGGGCCCCCGAAAACGGCCGCTAGCACATAGTGACGTAGCGACAAGGGGGCAACATATCTTGAGGTGCTTGAGGAGTGGAGCGGTATTCCACGGCTATCAGGACAATCCCGGAAGTACGGTCAAGATCCCTACCAGCATCTTACTGGAATACTTCCTTCCCCCGAGCACGTTTGCTCTTGCGAATCTCCACTCAAACCAGCCAATAAAGGCAAGAGAGAGGTGGGAGCCTTGTTCCTCGTCAGTGCTCACTCTGACCGGCCAATTAAGGCAAGCCAGAGATGAGGAACAAGAGTTCTCCCGGGAGGGTCAGGTCCGTGGGGTCGCTACTGCCCAACAGCTCGCCACAAGCTGCCCTGCGGGTTTATTATTATTATTATTAACACACACATACTCGTCTGCATCGAATTTATCTAGAAGCAATAATACACTAGTATTGACGTAGCATAAATTCGTAGCGGCCTCGTAGCGAATCGTAGCACGTCTACGATATCGTAGACGCGAATATAAAACGGTCTGCGAATACGAAATAAGTACTTTTGGTTGAGTTATTATTTTATGGGACGTGTACACAATGGTCATATACTGACTACTATAGGAGCCATTGTCAATTTCATGGAATTTGTGCTTTGAAGTAGTATTGTTATACCCATCCTATTTTTTTATCAAGAAAAGTAGTAGTTTGAACTTCGTAAATCAATCATCGTCCGCCTAGCCTTTTTCCAAACTAGATTGGGGTCGGCTTCCAGTCTAACTAGTTGCGGCTGAATACTAATATTTTACATGGAGCGACTGCCATCTGACCTCCACAACCCAATTATTGGGTATAATACCGGTATTCGAATGTTAGACCAGTTTGTCAGACTTTCGGGCTCCTGACTACCCGTATCGACCATCAAAGATTTTCCTGTGACAACCGAAACCGACTGTTTAACGTGTTCTCCGAGGCACGGAGGGATCTAAATATGAAAAGAACGGTCATCCATCCGAGCACTGTCCGCGGCAAGCGCAGCTTAACTTCGCAGATCAGAGTGGCTATGATTTAGCCAGGAGTCTTTAATGGATCTCAATCACAAGCAAAATAATAACATATTACCACAATCACGATACAATTAACTTACAATTACAAGTAAACACATCAACACATGTATGATTGAATCAGACATCGTCTAGTCCAGTGGTTCCCAAAGTTGACTGGACCGCCTCCCACCTAACAAAAACTTTCAATTTGGGGCTCATCTTTTTTGCTGACATGGAGAAAAAAAAGGGGTATAGATTAAATGGAAGGAGTGCTTTTTCAATGAGAAGGAATGTTTGTTATTTTTTATCTTTATAAGTCTTTAGCATCAACTTAAATTTTGCATATTTTGGTCCTATTTTGGTTATGTGCCTACATTTTTGGGAAAATAATAATTTATGTAATTGGTATATGTCGTGTAAATCAATAAAATAAAATAAATAATAAATAAATTTTACAAGGCCCACCCAATATTCGCTCGCGACTCACCAGTGAGTCGCGACCAATAGTTTGGGAAATGCTGATCTAGTCTACTTAGGAGGCCGCATTTGCCGGCATTGAGCGCGTCCCAAAGGACCCGTACACGCCGTTTATTTGTTGACCTTGTGTGCACAGCGCTTTATTGGTGTTTGCTCTCCCTCCGGACTAGGTAGGTATGTTGTTGTAAGGAAGTAAAGAAAAATACGAGTTTTAAAAGCGTTAGTACTAGAACATCTTGTCGAACATGGCTAGTATGTTTGTTCGTTCGGTGTCTACTAGTTCTGTGTTATGTAAGGTTAAATGCGTTCTATATTATTTGATCCAATCATGATTTTCAATTAAATCTTCTGCTAAAATCATCGCAATGCGCACATATAATTCCCATACAAGATTACTAAAAAGTTTACACTTCGTAGTTAGACTTTTTCACTGACTTTTCGGAACCCAAATCTGTCCGCTTAGCTCTTCTAAACTACACAGTGGATCTTAATGCAGTTTTTATACCATATAGATAATTAATTCCGCGAGGTTTATGTGTACAATAAATTAATATTTAATTTAAATACAGCACATAAATCTCGATGTTTTGACATGTCGCCACTTCGGTATATTGCACCATGCGAAGCAGGGCTCGCTAGTACTCTAATAATAATTATTACTTAACTAGCTTCCGCCCGCAGCTTCGCCCACGTTTTTTGGATAAAAAGTAGCCCATGTATTACTCTGATGTATCCGTTCAGTAGTTTTTGCGTGAAAGAATAACAAACATCCATACATCCATCCATACATCTATACATCCTCACAAACTTTCACGTTTATTAGGGTTCCGTAGTAAAATTAGGAACCCTTATAGTTTCGTCCCGTCTGTCTGTCCGTCTGTCCGTCTGTCACACCCTCGTCAAATCTACAGTTCATAAACAATCTGTATGAAACTTCGCAGTTAGATGTCTTCTGTAAACCGCCACAAAGGCCTGTAGTGAAATTACGAAAAATAAAATAATTAGGGGTGACCCCCATACATGAAACTGGGGGATGAAAATAAATATTTTCGCGCACCCCATCATGTGAGGTATCGTTGGATAGGTCTTTGAAAATAACATAAAGGTTTCTAAATGACTTTTTTGTTGAAGTGCATATTTAGTGAACTAGGAGCTCCGAAACTCGTTAACAATGTGTCCCCCCCCCCTGTAATTTTCCAACCGCGTAACCAAAAAATCTGAGAAAAATCAAGCTTATGGCATCTAATAAATACTCTCGATTAAAATTAGTTTGAACAAAATACATAACAAACTTTTTGAAATATTCACTATTTTGAGTATAAAATTATCATAATAATATTATGAAATACAAACTTATATTTGCGGTTAAAAGACTGAAATACTTCTTGCTACGGAACCCTAGACTGGTGGTCCGGACACGCTCTTGCCCGGTTTTAATATTAGTAGGATTGCACACTTACGTTCTGCTTATCTCGTAAAGACCGAGGCGTGAAGTCCCAGACCAGATTATGATCCCCACTAGTCATATACATATTAGTCGACCTTGTGCACGAGACAACAAGGGACTACACTATTTACCTACTACTGTTTGTTAGTATGTGTGTGTATATATGTGTTGGACTGTGTGCGGTTTTCTGATTTGCTTAGGATGCCTTGGAAAGTATCTGTTGGTAACACCACTGCAAAGTTTATATTTTAGAAGTTAAAGCCGAAAACCGACCCTAAGATAACAGGGATATTGCTACAATTATATATTAAACGTAATAATAGGTCTTTACCTATGAAATTGCCGTTTTGTATGAAAAAATTTAAACTAATTTTTTTAATGTATTTTTTATTTGTATTAATCGAAGTAATCACCCATGCAATCAATGCATCTTTGCCAATGCAGTGGCAGTTTATTGATGCCCTTCTTAAGGAAATCAGCTGGACGGGAGGCAACAAAAGCTTCAAAGGCATTTTGTACTGCCTCTCGGGTATTGAATTTTTTTCCCGCCAAGAAGTTATCCAAATTCTGGAAAAAGTAGTAGTCTGTAGGCGCAAGGTCTGGTGAGTAGGGCGGATGACGGAGAGCTTCCAACCCCAGTTCTTGCAACTTGGAGACCGTCTGCTGTGCAGTATCAGGTCGCGCGTTGTCGTGCAGGAGCAGTGGAGACGAGCGATTGACCAATGCTGGTTGGAGATGTGCCAGCTTCTTCATCATTGTGTTCAGTTCTTCACAGTACACATCTGCAGTAATGCTCACCCCGTTTGGTAAGAAGCTGTGATGAATCACACCGGCGCTAGACCACCAAACAGTGACCATCACTTTTCTAGGGGTAAGTTTTCGTTTAGGGCATTGTTTAGGTGCTGAAGCAGGATCCAACCAACTTGCTGAGCGCTTGCGGTTATCAAACAGAATCCATTTCTCTTCGCCGGTAACAATGTGGTTCAAAATTCCTTCATTTGTGTGTCTGTTGAGCAGTGCAAGGCACGTCTCGACGCGTACTTCGCGCTGGCGATCATTGAGTTCGTGGGGCACCCATTTGTCAAGCTTTTTTACCTTGCCAATTTGACGCAAATGGACCAATATTGTTTTGACGCTAACGTCGAAAGCTGCTGCTAATTCAGCCGTAGATTGTGTATCATCAGCTTCCACAATCACCTTTAATTCGTCATTGTCAACCAAAGTCTTCGGACGACCGCGAGGTTCATTTTTCAGGTCGAAATTTCCAGAACGGAAGCGAGCAAACCAATAACAGGTGGTGCGTTGGTTTGTAGTGTTAGCTCCGTAAACGTCGTTGATGTTGCGTGCCGCTTGTGCGCGTTGCTGCCACGACGGTACTCGTATTCCATAATTACTCGAATTTTTAACGTATCCATGATGACGAAAAAGATTGAAATGCGATGAAAATGTAACACTAATCAATAAACAAATGACTACTTTTGGAAAAAAAAAACATGTTTTTAAAATAAAATTAATTTGAAATTAGAATTCTTAGCCAAACAAAAATTATTTTGATTTGAAATGGCCAGTACTGCAGAACGGCAATTTCATAGGTAAAGACCATTTAATATAACTAGATTAATAAAAATTAACAGCCGTACCACATAAAAATAAACATCTGTTCAACACACGTTCAACACGAATGCTACCAAAAATAATAGGCAATTGTTTTAGCACTAACTTGTCTAAAACAAGTGTGTATCATTTTTGGTAGCATTCGTGTTTAACAGATGTTTATCTTTTTTGTGGTAAGGCCATAAGTGATCAGGTTTATCTCGTGTTTGCGGATATAAATATTAGAGTGTTTGCGTTTCTGTGAGAAGGATACAATTGTGTTTTGATATTTACTTCTGTTTAAATGTTTAAAGTAGGTATTTTTGTTTAATTTTTTTTTTGTTAAGTCTCTATAACAATAACCCTTTAATTGTTGTAATTAGTGAATGCCCCGTTAAATAAAAAAAAAATCTCGGGCGTAAAGACAATAAAATGAAATAGTAATAGTCCTGAAGTTCGCACAAAAGCTGTATAATTTCCTCTTTTTCTTTAGCTCGGCACATGCAATCTTAGAACAGCATATAATTTATATAAATTAGCATACATAGAACTATTTACCATAACCATTCGGCTTTTACACTATGAATTTTGGAACGATACTCAAACGAGATCGTCGAACTGAGCTGATCTCATTTTCCGACGGCTCGGCTCTCGGCTCTCGGCCTCATCCGCTATGCAGATGATGGCTTTGATCCTCACGTGGGGTGGGGCCCCCACCACCCTTGCGTCAGTCAGAGTAACGAACTATGATGGCGCTTACAAAGGAGCGATTACACTATTGGCGGTGTTACGTCACTATGGTCCTACTTAATTAATTAAGTATTCGTTTTAGTAGTGGTATTTAATTTTTGTTGTGAATAATGGGTGTTTGAGTATAATAAATCTCACAGTACAGTTTAGCTATAACCTTTTGTTGAAGCAGTGGTAAAGTAACAACTGTAGTTTTGTTATATTACAATAATAGACAATTTAATCCACTGGAATAAATTGACTAATTTATGTAAATATTCAGTCTGGATTTAGCCTAAAATTGTCCTTACATAGGTCCTTTAGTCACGTATGGTGGTAATCTTGTTTCATACAACTTTGGAATCTGGAAGAGATTATATGTAGAGGTCATATTATTATGCGATTACGATAAGAATATGATCGTTAATGACCTCGAACTGTCAACTATCACTTGAAAATTAAGTCTTACAAAGAAAATTAATTTGCGAATAACGTTATTTTATCACTTTATCTAAGTCTTTGATTTACCAAATCTATCGTAATAGATTTTTTGATACAAAACAGCTCAATTTTCAAGACAAAACGTCACAATATGGCGCATGGTCAATCCTATTCTTATTTTTATCACATAGGTTCTCAAAAGACGAAAATAAGTCCCTTGGTGTATTAAAAATGCCTTCACGATTCCAACCTAAAATCTTTAAAATACAGTCTCATAAATCACACACAAATTTTTCAATCTCCTTCCGCAAAGACGCTCGAGCCGTCGATTTGTCGATAAGCGATTGCGCGGATCCCGCGGGATTAGTCCCGCGTCCCGCAGCCCGGGGCCGTCCCGTGTTCGGAAGTCAGCACATTAGGCCGCACCACAGATCATAGAAACAAGGAGATATGCCATCATAGCAAATTAGTACGGGAACAACTGTCGCCACTTTTAGAACATCTTTCGACACAATTATAAGTGCTCCTTGTGAATAAAAAGATCTCCCATACTTTAAAATTCTGCACAACCTCAATCTAACACTGTTAATTGTCACTCAACACTAGCACTAAACTAAAACACTGTACCTATTTATATCATCGATCGTGTTCGGTTCGTCGCCAGCGTGTACGTTTTAATTACGCTCAATGTGACCATATCAATGCGTCAAGCTCAATAGCGCCTTGGCACATCTCCCTTGTTTCTATGATCTGAGGGCCGCCCCTATCGTCGGTGGATCGCCGCCGTACGTGGGACGGGAGATAGCGGTTATGTCTTAATACTTTGGGTCCGATGTACGTGTAGGTATGGGGGAGGGGAATCTTTAGTTTTGTTGGAGTTAGTTAATGTATACATATATGTATGTGTGTAGTTGTGTTGCCGAACTATCGACATTTTTCATCTAAAAAGGGTTATACCATCGATAGGCCTATCGATAGTATCAATACTATCGATAGCTCGGAATATGACAATACTATTGACGGACTGCAATACTATCGATCCGATCGATAGTATTGCTACTCATAAATTATATACAGGGTGGCGATTAGGTTATCACATTAAATGAAACCATGTATCCTAAATGGCGTTCTTTGTACATACACAATAAAAAAAATTGCCGGTTGCCGCTTTTACAGGTCAGTAAATGTACCAATAAATAGTACAACTGTTAATACAAATTGGTACATTTACTGACCTGTAAAAGCGGCAACCGGCAATTTTTTTATTGTGTATGTACAAAGAACGCCATTTAGGATACATGGTTTCATTTAATGTGATAACCTAATCGCCACCCTGTATAAACTATCGATACTATTTAAGTTCTGAAAAACTGATTGGTTGGTATTGATTACCATCTATTGACTATTGATTAGTATCAATACTATCGATTGTATTGCACTATCGATTGTTTCTGACCAGCGATAGTATCGATACTATCGATAGTATTGCTTTGTAAACTATCGATGCTGTCGATATTACAATCGATATTTATTGCTATCGGTCAGCTATCGATAGACTTCGATAGTCGACCATCGAGCGGCAACACTAGTATGAGATGGGAAGTGTATGAGAATTCTTTCTTTCGGACTATAGTTAGAACTTGTGGAAGATCATTGGGAATTCGTAAAGAAATACACGCAAAAGAAACTTAGATGTTATTTCGTTTTGTGGGACTAACGGTAGCTTGTTAAAGAGAAGGTATTTTGTGTTAGCGTTTTCTTTTCAGTTTATGGCAAGAGTCTACGCTGCTAAACGAATTAGTAGTTAGTAGTTTGTCGTTACTGTAGGAAGTAAGGAAAGAAAAAACGAGATGTACCTACAGAATATTGGGTTATTGAGATTAATGAATCCAGGCTTTATTCTATACAAAAGCCCTATAAGAGAGTAAATTTTTAAAGAACTGTCAAAATGTAAACGTCGGTTCTTCATAATTTTTAAACATTTATTTAAATAAAAGCGTATGATAGCACTCAGATGAGGGTTGAAGTATTCATTTCATAATTAGGTATATCTTAAGTGCTGATTTGATTAGGATGACCTTTCTGGCACCGTACTTTAAATTCTACTCTAAACTTTAAATTGATCATGTGTAGTGTAGGGGAGTTTATAAAAAACGCAACACACCACTTGAACAGTTTGTTTTTAATGTTATTAACTATTACTAGTTACACAGTACAAGATATCACAACTTTCACAATTATTGAGTACAAAGCAAAGAAAAACAGGAGTACATGGGACGTGCGTCCAGCTAGTTACGAGTCGCACGGGAGAGAGAGGGGCGCGTCGGTTAGCCGCGAACGGTTCGAGCGCGCGGGGAGGCACGCCGACGGTTAGCGTCGGCGGCATGCGCTGTGATTGGCCAAAGCGGTGGCGCGACGCGCAATTCTCGCGAAGCGGGAACTTTAAATTAAAGGATGCGCGCTACATCCTCCTCCTCCAAGTCATGACATCGCCCCGAGAATGACTTGGTAAAACTAACAGCGCGCCTTCTTTTTCGACTTAGGCGGCCGACCTCGCAGACGGCGGGGTTGGACCGGCTCAACAGTTTCAGTGTGGTTACAAATAAGAGCAGTTAGATCCGATACATGAAAACGACCTAAAAGTTGTCCCTGACTATCGACCAACTCACAGGTCGTGGGGCTAACAATCCTTTTAACAGTGTACGGTCCATCTCTCTGAGGCATAAACTTTCGAGTTAAACCTTTAGGTGCATTACTAAGAGAATGAGTGGTTAACAATACCTGGTCTCCAACCTGGAAAACTGGAGATGGACGTCGAGAAGTGTCAGCATACTCTTTCCTAAGATCTTGACGTTTTTCAACTCGATCTCGTATATCCTGTAGGGAATCAATAAATTTTGACAGATAAGGCGTAACCTGAGGTACATACGTTTCTTTATCTAAGATTGCACGCATGTCATGCTGTGCATCGAATGGTGTTCGCATTTCGCGGCCATACATCATGTATGATGGCGTTAGTCCAGTGGTTGAACAGGTAGCAGTGTTGAGGGCAAACCGTACCTGAGATAAGAACTGGGGCCAACTGCGATGCTCATTCTTGACCAGCATTGCCAGCTGAATCTTCAGGTCCCGGTTCTTTCTTTCGGCGGGGTTGGCCTCAGGATGATAAAGCGGTATTAGGTTCTGCTTGATACCAAATAGAAACATGCACTGCTGCATCACCGCAGATATGAACTGGACTCCATTATCCGAAATGACACGCCTAGGAAAACCATATCGAAGAAAATACTCTTCGATCAAAATTTTGGCACATACCTCAGCTGTAGCCTCCTTGATGGCATATAACTCCACCCATCGAGTGGCAGTATCCTCGACGAGGAATACCCATTTTTCGCCTGATTCAGCTTCTGGGAGAGGACCGAACAAATCGACAGCTAGTACCTCACCTCGCTGGTGTAATATGGGCGTCTGCAAAAGACCGGTGGGTTTCTGATTGGAAAACTTATACCTTTGACAATCGACACAATTCTTTAAGTAGTCTGTAACGTACTTACGCATACCAGTAAAGTAGTAGCGCTGCCTAATACGGTCGATTGTACGGTCCACGCCTTGGTGACCAGCAGTAGGGGCGTCATGGTACTCCTCCATGACACCCTTGAGCATGGATACGGGAATTACTAACTGTGGTTCCTCGGACTCTGAATCGGGAGCGTGGCGATAGAGAACACCCTGGTCCATAAGGTATCCGCGCTCTAACCAGCGGGTAGAAGACATAGGGTCAGTGGTGTTTTCTATATCCTTGATGATCTTACTCACCTCTGGATCATCTAGTTGAGCAGATCGAAGGTCAGCTGCACTCTTGCGTGGCATATCTATAATAACCGAACAGACACCACAGCTTTCTTGAGATGCCTCATTGCAGTTAGGGCGGCTAAGCGCATCGGCAATGACGTTGACCTTACCAGGAGTGTACTCATATTGTATGTCAAAAGCTTGTAACTTAAGGGCCCAGCGCATCAACCTGCCACTGGGAGACTTTAATGTTAATAACCACTTCAGTGGTTGGTGGTCACTACGTAGAATTACAGGGTGACCCTCAATGTATGGGCGATACTTTTCTACGGCCCAGACTACGGCGAGGGCTTCTCGCTCTGTAGTGGAGTACTTACATTCTGCAGAAGTCAGCAAACGACTGGAGTACTCGATGGGGTGCAGGTCGTTACCTTCACCTTGCAGGAGGACGGCACCTATCGCGTAATTGCTAGCATCTGTATGAATGATAAAAGGCTTACTATGGTCTGCCTGAACGAGGATTGGTGCTGTAATGAGCCTCTTCTTCAGCTCATTAAAGGCCTGCCGCTGGTCTTCGGCCCAAGCCCACGGTTCATTTTTCTTAGTAAGCTTGGTGAGCGGCTGAGCGATTTCGGAAAACCCGGGAACAAACTTCCTAAACCAAGAACAGGTTTGTAGGAAGCTTTTGAGATGTTTGAGGTTGGTTGGCTCATTCATCTGCTGGATAGCCTGCACCTTTGAGTCATCGGGCATTATACCCTTGGGAGTAATAAGATGACCTAGATACTTAACTTGGTTACAGGCAAAGTGGCACTTGTCCCTGTTGGCACGTAACCCAAAAACACGTAGTCGGTTAAATACGGCCTCCAGGTCTTCCAGGTGCTTCTGGAAGTGCCCATCCGACAGAACCAGTAGGTCATCCAAATAAACTAATAAGGTAACGTCCTTCAAAGCACTCCCGGACCGAAAACGGTCCATTAACCTCTGGAAGGTGGCGGGAGCGGTTTTGAGGCCAAATGGCATACGAATGAAACGGTACGTACCGAGAGGCGACACGAATGCTGTCTTATCCCTGTCCACGGGTGATACACTCACCTGCCAATAACCAGACCGCAGGTCTATGGCACTCATGTATCCTTCCCTCTTGGTGGCGTGCAGAAGGTCCTCGATGACCGGCAAAGGGTAAGTATCACTTTTAGTAATAGCATTGAGTCGACGATAGTCGACACAGAACCTGTAAGTACCGTCTTTCTTAGGGACGAGGAGAGCGGGTGCGGCCCACGCTGACTCGCACTCCTCTATCACACCGTCAGCCAACATCTTGTTGATCTCTGCCTCCATTGCGGCCCTCTTTGCAGGCGTGAGGCGATACGGAGGCACTGCGATAGGCGGATGATCCCCCGTATCGATGCGATGCTCGGCGAAACTAGTCGCCTCTCCTCCTAGACGGAAGACGTCTTCATGGTGTTGAAGTAAATCTGTGAGCTGCTGGCGTTGGTCACCGGTAAGCATTAAACCTTCGTCAGCCCTTAGTGACATAGAAGACACAGCGATCGGCTTGCACTGTGATATTGATTCACCCTCAAACTCAAGCGGGTAATTCTGCGTGCACCCAGAGAAGTGCCAAGAAGAAGCAGAAAAATCAATAATCATACCTGCAGCATTGAGGAAGTCGATGCCCAGAAGAGTGTCATTGTTGTCAGCATCAGGGAAGATCACGAAGTCCACTCGAACACTTTTGTCCACAGTGATGAAAACATCCACACCTGCCACCAGGACCTCGCGTGAATGGACAACACCATCTGCCAGCTTCACGTTCACCTGCTTAGAACCAAAGGTAAGCCCCTTTTCCTTAAATATTTTATACAGCGAATGTCCCGCTATAGAGCATTTAGCAGCCGTGTCAAGCAAAGCCATGCCCCGCAAACCAAGAACTTGAATGCTAAGTACAGGCCTCAGCTGCGCTGAGTGTGCGGTCGTCGTCTGTAAAACGTGAGACGCAGAGAGAAGGACCGCAGGTGTAGCACCACCCCTAACTACAGTAGTTGTCGCCGTAGTGTCGGCGCAAAGTGAAGAAACTACTGAAGGTGTGTTACACTGCCCAGCATTAGAGCGGCACAATCTGTGAGTCGGAACGATAACAGGTGAGTCTACCCTATCAGGTAAGTCACTAACATAAGTTCCGATAACAGGCACATCTACCCTATCAGGTGAGTTGCAATCATTATTTCCGATAACAGGCACATCTACCCTATCAGGTAAGTCACTAACATAAGTTCCGATAACAGGCACATCTACCCTATCAGGTAAGTACCTATTATAATTATCGATAATTGGGGTATTCACCCTACTATGTGAATCGACAATAGTACCTGAAACCGATTGATTATTTACCGAAACTTTCGAACACACTTTAGCACAATAACACAAATAGCTATCGTCACCTGACATGCATGTAACGTTATTATGTTGTGATCGATAATAATCGCAAAGAAAATTATTATTAAAACGATCGCACCGTTGCGATTTTATGCGAGATGAACTACGATAATTATTAGAATACATATCGCGTGTATGTTTACATGGATAGACACTATTACTATTATTACTTCTACTACTATGGGCAATATCATGACCTGGAGTGTTAGATGCAGTAGATATATATTTGTAATCACTTACCGAATAATCCGGTGAATTCATTGTAACGGATGAGAACGACAAGTTGTTACATTTAGGGCATTGCGACCTCACTACCCCTTTCGCTCCGCAACCATAGCAGTATAGAAGAGACTTATCATTACCACCACACTTATTTAGCTTATTACAATCTTCACGCACGTGTCCGTATTGTTTACAATATATGCATCTAGGTTTCGCGACATGTTGGTTCGGATTCGGACGCGGACTGTCGTTATTATCGTGAATAACCGAGCGTCGCGACGATGTCGTAGCCGTAGGTATACTCGACGATGGCGCTGCGCTGGCCGCGCTCGGCGGAGTTGGCGCCACGGAGCGGCGCGTCGGCGCCGGTTGCGGTTGACCCGCGCGGCCGGCGCTCGCTGACTTTGTTGTGCGGGCGCCGCCGGACAGCGGGCCGGGCTGCGACGACTGTGTGCGCGTGTCGGATTCTTCGATTTCTATGGAACGTGCGAGGCGAAGCATACCGGAAAAATCCTTGAACTCTTCCCTCCTCAAATGTTTTCGAATCCGTGCATCAAGTAGGCCGTAAACCATGTCGACTTGTGCTTTTTCAGATATATCGCCGGCGGGAATCTTTGATAACAACGCACGGCATTTAGCAACGTACACGTCGGTGTTTTGATCACGTTGTTCTTGTTCGAATAAATCTTTATACAGACGGTGCGGGGGTCTCTTGTCTCCGTATGTATTCAGTAATAGATCTATGGCTTCTCCCCATGTACGGATTTCTTTCTTTACTCCTTGGTACCATATTGCAGCGTTGTTCGTCAGCACCATAGAGAGGCCCCTGAGGGCATTTTCCTCTGAGACATTAGCGCAGTCCTTGTAACTCTGAATGGCGTCTATAAAGGCGTCCACGGACTCGTCGGCGTCACCGCCGAACCTGGCGGTGCAGTGCGTGAAGGTGCCGCTGCCGGCGGTCGGTGTTACAGTAGTTGTGGTAGGAGGAACTGGGGACGGCTGGCGACATACTTTCTCCAGCAGGCGCTCGAATGCTTCAATTTGAGACTGCTGCATGGCAGTCATCATGGCCGCCACTTGTTTTGTTGAAAAACTTGCGGCTTCGTCGGTGCCATTGTCATCGTCGAAGTCGACGTTCTCGGCGTCTTCGAAGTCGGACGGTGAAGGCGCCGCTTTATCGCTGCGCGTACGAGGCATGATGAACTCACGACGAGGATATCGCAAATATTGAGTTCGGGCGAGCACTTATTACTCGCGTCACGTTGGGTAGCCACTTGTAGTGTAGGGGAGTTTATAAAAAACGCAACACACCACTTGAACAGTTTGTTTTTAATGTTATTAACTATTACTAGTTACACAGTACACGATATCACAACTTTCACAATTATTGAGTACAAAGCAAAGAAAAACAGGAGTACATGGGACGTGCGTCCAGCTAGTTACGAGTCGCACGGGAGAGAGAGGGGCGCGTCGGTTAGCCGCGAACGGTTCGAGCGCGCGGGGAGGCACGCCGACGGTTAGCGTCGGCGGCATGCGCTGTGATTGGCCAAAGCGGTGGCGCGACGCGCAATTCTCGCGAAGCGGGAACTTTAAATTAAAGGATGCGCGCTACACATGTAATTTACTCTAGAACAAAAGTCAATTACTTAAGTCATAAGGGCTGTATTAAGTATATAAAATAATTAAATAAAGACGTCCCAAAGACGTTTTAACGAGGTTCTATGAAGAATTGTTATAATTAGAAACTAGCGTAAGTTGAAAATAATAAGGTGCCATTATTTTTTATATGTGAGAAATAATTTATCTAAAAATATAGTTATAGGTAGGCACTTAGAGAAAAAAATATCGTTCGTATTTTTGACATATATACCACGTACCTCTATATTTCATGTATGAATGTTAGAACCTTATACATTTAGCTGTAGTCAGCCTTTTCCAAATAACATATCCCATTCCCAACATTGTATTAGTATGTTGTAGGCAAAGGCTTGTAACTTAACATTGAAATACCTTGACTATGTAAATTCAAGCGCGTGACATTTATGATTACAGCACATACGCGCGGCAGGGCGCCGCTAACATGAGTACAACCTTCGTTAAATAAAACATACCTAGTGTGTTTGTACTTAACACATACTACTTGAAATTAAATAACACATTACACAATATAAATCTGTAAATGTAAACTCAAAATTTATGAATTTTTTAAATACTTTTTTTGTAAGTAAAATTATATCTTTCCATTTAAACAGCACATTATCCACAAGTATCTGGCCAACAGAGTTTCGCTCGGCATTCTCTTTTTTTGTGTGAAAACGCATTTTCTCAGAAAGTAAATCATTATCTAAGTAAATACAAAATTTCATCCCAGTCATTAGAGCCGTTTCCAAGAAACCAATTATAAAATACACTAATCATTTTAGAATTACGCTAAGTGTAGAATATACGAGGTTTATCTAAAGAACGCAATCCACTTTGTCCTGGCGGCGGTAGGTAGATGTCAACCTTAGATCATAGAAAAAAAGAGATATGCCATCACAGAAAATTAGTACGGGAACCACTGTCGCCACTATTAGAGCAGTTTGCGACACAATTACAAGCGCACCTTGTGAATATAAAGATCTCCCACACATAAAAAATTCCACACACCCTCAATCTAACACTGTTATTTGTCACTCATTACTAGCACTGAACTAAAACACTGTATTTATAATCATCGATTGCGTTCGTTCAGTCGCTAGCTTGTACGTTTTAAATTATGGTCAATGTGACCAAACTAAAGCGTCAAGCTCGATAGCGCCTTGGCACATCGTCCTTGTTTCTGTGATCTGAGATGTCAACGCACTCGGTCTCGGCACGGCTCGGGAGTCTTATCACGTAAAAGGAAACTTCCTTCCTTATTTTCCAGCTAATTTTTCCCTGCGGAAGGCGCTTTAGAAAAACGTGTAGCACTTCGGTTGAAGGCTTTGAAAACGAGAAATGTTAACGATTTGTCTTTTCAGAATTACTTTTTGGTCTGAATGTCAAATTGAGTTTTGGAATTATTGCGGAACATTACTGTAATACTAAAATTGTCTGTTGAAGACTGCCGTGCTTACGATAATCGCAGTAGGTATGTAAGTCGCATTTTTTCCGATATTGAGTTAAATACAGATTTGGAATGTAGAGATTGAGATCTACATTTCTGTATATTTAAATTTTGTGTAACAAAAATACTACTAGCGTTTATAGTAAGAACGGCAGAAAAGTGGACTCGCATTTTGATCTAACAGTAGGTAGGTATAGCAGGAAAATATATTTATGCGTATACGTAATTTATTACAGAAGATGATACAATAAAAATTATTTGTGGTATTTTTATGGTGATTTATTATAGTGGGATAATATTTTTTTGTATGGTAATTTATAAGCTATGTTTAAATATAAAACGGACTTTAAGATGCTGGCACGAGATAGTGATTTGCACTATCTTGTGCCAGCATCTTAAGGTCCGTTTCAGTTTCGTTCCGTGCACAAAACCCTTAACAAAGTAAAAGTTTTTTAAAAAAAGATACCATTTATTTAAACAATACTAAAACCCATATCAAGCAATTAATATAAAACAACGCCGACGTCTTCTATAGAAAAAATATATAACTACCTACTTATCTTTACGACCAAGATCGCTATCAACGACGAGGAAACGAACGAAACGACAACGAAATTTACAATTAATAAAAAACGAAATGTAGAGAATGCGGTCTCGAATATTTACCAAGAACGGAAAATAAAGTAATAAAAGTTCAGGACCGACATAACTAAGGTATAAACAACACAATTCGCTTACATTTTAAAATAAAACCGCCCGAATAAAGTTGCAACCATCAAATAAGTGTAATAGTACCGAGGACTGGGTGGTCCTCGTTTACGAGGACCGCCGCACATTATCGTGAGTTTTGTGGCGCATAAAAGCGTCCTTTAAACATAAACATTAGGTCGACAGTTACCTCCAACTGTGACCTTTCACATTTATCACTAGTGCTCGATGGATCCGAAGGATATATTTTTAGGGATATGCGCGTTTTATGAGATGGTAAGGACAACATGAAAATGCTTTTCTTTTATGTCTAGCTATCGGTGTATTACTCAGTTCGTTGTATTAAATATCAACATAGAATTTATAACGCAATCATCCACTGAGAGGGGGTAGTGAAAATATATTTAGATTAACAATAAATAAATATAGAACGTCGTGGGAATATCACTACTGTTGCCAAATAAATTCGTATATGGTTTTAGCGGACCTAGAAAAGGCCAGTAAAACACATATGAAATTAATCCCTTAGTCACTTTTTACGATGCCAATAAAAATGTCGAATCGGCCTATGTATGGCGACGATATAATACTGACTATAATAAATTCAGCCTTGGCTTAAGCTTAACAAAACCAGTGCCAAGAAAAATACAACACGCGCGAGGAGTAGGGGTGTCACGTTTTAAAGTAAGTGTTCCTTTGTTTAAGTTACGAAAGGAGTCTTTGTTAACACTGTCCCTGGGACCGCGTGTACTGAGGGGACGCAAATGCACTGGCTTTAATGGCGGCTGCCGAGGTATGCGGAGACAAACTCGCTGCTACAACTGCATTTATGCATTACCTGCTATAACGAGACGACTGTTAACCTGAGCCTTACTGTGATCCTATTCAAGACTTCAAACCGGTTGTAATACAGTTGCCAGCCGATTAAGACCCGATAGATGAAGTACTTGTTTAACACATCTATTTTATATAAATCTATACTAATATTATAAAGAGGAAAGATTTTTTGTTTGTTTGTGCCGAATAGGCTCCGAAACTACTGGACCGATTTTAAAAATTCTTTCACTAATAGAAAACTACATTATCATTGAGTAACATAGGCTACTTTTTATCCCGAAAAAATACACAGTTCCTGTGGGACACGCGGACGAAGTCGCGGGCGAAGTGCTAGTAGGTAATAAAGCTGAAGAGTTTTTTTTGTCTGAACGCGCTAATCTCTGGAACTACCTGTCGGATTTGAAAAAGTCTTTTTGCATTTGATAGCCTAATTACCTGTAGCGTCATTGCGTGCCTATATTATTTGGCAATAGAGACAATACTGACTGCGCCATTTTTCAACGGGAAACCAGCCGGCCTAGCATGACCACGATAGAAACTGGTTTTGTCTATTTGCATATGCATAAATGCATGCATAAAACGGTAGAAATGTTTCTACAATCTGTCACTTTGTCTATTCTTCTGTAGACAAAACCAGTTTCTATCGTGATCATGCTAGGCCGCCTGTAGTAACTGAGTTATATGGAGCTTTCACCACTGCTAGACTTACTAAAACTAGAACCATAGGAGGGTTATATTTACAGTTGGGTTGCTATACCTAGTTTCAGTTGCATTTTCTCTAAATTTTGAGGATTCATCACGCTACGTGTTCCAAGGATGCTGAATATACGCTCCAAGGTAAGGCTTGAACTTCTTATGTCCTCATGTATTCATAAACCGAATCTGTAGTCTTGTTGTCTTGTTTCTCTTACAATATTTTATTTGTTTGTTCTTATATTGTCTGCACTTCGCTAGATTTTGTTTGTATGTCCTAGATACAGAGTTGTAACCTTAGATCAAAGAAACAAGGATATATTATGTTATCATAGCTTTGTACGGGAACCGCTGTTGTCATTTTTAAGACAATGTGCGTCACAACTACAAACGCTCCTTTGTAAAAATCTCCCATACATTAAAAAAGCCGCACACCGTCAATTTAAGACTGTTATTCGTCATTCACACTAAACTAAATCACTGTATATAAATCATCGATCGCGTTCGGTCCATCGCCATCGGCAACATGATCACATTGATCACGTCAAAGTGTCAAGTTCAATAGCGCTTTAGCTCATCTGCCTTGTTTCTATATCGTCGACCTAATAATAAAACTAAATTTTTGGCCAAACGGCGATATTTTGAAATTAAAATGAATCTAAAAGAGTTTTAACTAATTAAACTTTAAAAATGTAAGCAGACAGATTTCATTAAATATTTGATAAAGCATTAATTTTAAGTTTTCTTAAAACTTTAAGGAACCAGTATGTTTTTTTCGCATCCTGGACAATGGTCAATTTTGACTTAACCCCTATTATGTCGACGATATTATGATCTGAGTGTAACTAACAAAGAGTAAACGAAACTCAGTCTTTCGGTACAATAATATTATTGCTTTTAAAAGTTGTAAGGGGAAGTAAATTACAAAAGCAAATGAGCGGGCCCCGGATAATCCAATATTTACTTTGTGTGCCGTAGTACATACGAGCAGCCTCCCGCGCATTACCGGGGCTTAAGGGCTCACTGCGACCGCGGCTATACCCGAACACTTGTTTTAGTCTACAACTTTTCTTATGTGCCTGCCACACACTCGACGAGTGGCATGGGAAGTAACGAGGAAAGGAGGCAGAGACTAGACATAGTGTGGCAACATTACTCGTCATGCCACACGTCATGCTCCTCGTCCTGCCCACTGCTCCCTATTTGGTCGGTTTTTGCGCGCGAGTCAAAGGACCGGCAAT
The DNA here is from genome assembly GCA_948465475.1 of Thalpophila matura. Lineage (NCBI taxonomy): Eukaryota > Metazoa > Arthropoda > Insecta > Lepidoptera > Noctuidae > Thalpophila > Thalpophila matura. The sequence goes on from OX419187.1 coordinate 17,957,235, forward strand.
ACGAGTGCGAGTGGCTGGCCACATAATCGCGCGGTCGCAGTCCGCATCGAGCGCTCGCGCAAGACGCACGCGTACGCAAAATTAGAAATTATGTCGTCGCCAAGTGTGGAATGGTCAAATGAAAAAGTGTTTATTGAATAGATGTGATCCACCATCACCGTTGGCGAGGACGACGACGACGATGTATATTTCTTTTTACTACATTAATATAATTAGCTATACTAAAAATGCATAGCGCGCACGCTGCGTTTCAACGTCCAGATTGTCTCACCAAGGCAAATGACAAGTGAGGAGCGTCGCGATTAATTGCGCGAGTAGAGCAGTGTGTGGGCAGAGAGGGCAGCATCGCGGCAAATCACGGCAGCGCGAGGAGCATAGCGATGAGCAGCGCAAGGAGCATAGTCTGGCAGGCGCATTATATTATGTAGCGCGGGGAAGTTAGATTAGATAGTCAGTTGTTGAATTGCTGTTGTTCTGTCGATGTATCGTGTATCGTTTGTTTTATTGTCGTTCTCTCAATATCCGATTAAAATCGATTTTTGACATAAACACAATGGCAGTAATATCAAAAATCTAGCTCTAGGAAGGTAAAGAGCCGATGGATTGGTTATTCTGAATGGCCATTAATGTATTTTCGTGTCTTTTGTGAACTACGTAATTTGATAGATACCCAGTAACCTACGCTACTTAGTAGCCTCAAATAAACAACTGTATTTTAGGCATAACATAAGGTTACTGATATTTAAATGAATGATCTGGAACACTGGATGTAAAGACCTGGTTCTGGTCATTACACCCAGTTTCATTTAAAGAATACGGTCAAAAACTCATCCGGACAAAATTAAAAAAGCTACATAACACAAGCACACTAATATTAATCTTACTATTAAAAAAAAAATCAACAGCTACAATCCCTAATACAATAACACAGCGTTAAATATCATATTACCCAACCAAAGCCAACGCCCTGACTCCCCAACAGTAACACCAAAAAATAAACTCGATGGAAAACATAACAAAAGAGGAAAAATAAACATTAACACGATAAGGGGCAGCGGTCAGCGCGACAATTGTTGTTGTTGCCCGATTTGGGACATGATTAAGTGACCGCCGAGCTTTGTGCGCGGCATGTTTCAAAGAGGTCGGGTTCGTGTTTGAGGGCGAGCGCTTAGGCTGCGTTCAAATGACACGCGCCCGCTAAGCGCACGCCACGCACGTCAGCACCCGCGTCCAACTCGCTTTGAAATTTTGTGTAAGTATATATAAGTGTATATAATTTTAAGTAAGTATATATAATTTTGTGTAAGTATATAGTCTTATGACACATCAATAAATCTCAAATTGCATTTATCAAAGTCCAACCACACACGCCACGCGGCCGCCTCGCGCCCGCCTCATGCCAACCCCGCGGTCACCCCGCACACGAATTAGATGAATGCAATTTGAGATCTATTGATGTGTCTTAAGGCTAAAATTATATACCTACCTACTTACAAAACATTTCAAAGCGCATTAGACGCGGGTGCTGCCGTGCGTGGAGTGCGCTTAGCGGGCGCGTGTCGTCTGAACGCAGCCTAATCGTTCTGTGGTGAGAAAGGCTCGGCAAAACCTGCTGCTGAATTTAGGCGGTTAGTAAATACCTAATCTTTTTTGGCAACAGATTTTTGACAAGGTTTCCTCCACTTGTGCCAAGCTTGACACTTTGTCTATCAATATTTCATGGTAAATGAATTAGGTATGAAATATTGATAAACATGAGAAGATGATTTCAAAAAGAAGATACTTTATGATCTTAGATAGATAGATAGAATAGAACATACTTTATTGTACACCATAAATTGTAACACAGCTCATAATTACAAGGTATTGTTAATTTTAAGGGTCATATTAGGATGCCATGGCAGCGACGCCAGCAGCGCTTCCGTGGCTACCGTTGGCGTCCGTGTGATGCTAAAACAGGCCGCCAAAGTGGATCCCAGGGTACAATGGTGGATGGCGGTTTCATCGCTGATAGCGATATCTACCAGACAACTCTTGGATCTTATTTTTAAAATGGGATATAAATATACCTTCAAACTGTGAAAGTACACACACGTGCAAAAATAAGACAAATTCCCAACACCTTGGACTGAAATGAAAAAAAAAATGTAAAGGTCACACTACAAAATGGTCCTTCTATGTTTTGCCCAATCCTTGTTTGTACGCCGTACGCCTCCGCCTCGGTAAGTATTCATAAGCAGATTTATGTTGCAAGATGAAAAAAATAAACAAACAGAGGTTCTGAAAAAGGAGTTTCATTTTCTTTCGTAAGAGGGAGAACGACATGACAAATGTGTGTGTTTGTATGTTTCATGAGGAACGCTTTGCACATGTTATACCGGGTCACCTTCACTCGAAACTAAAATATGAGCCGAAAAGGTTCGGGCCATTTTTTTGGGAAACATTGGAATGTGTGAGTGCGTTATGTGTTGAATATATTACCATTGCGCAAATATGGGTTATTTCACTGTAGAACAGGAACTTGGAACTGTGGAAATGTGGAACAGGAGTTGTGGAACTTTGGACCAAACATGTATCTAGCGGGCAGCAACGTCGACAAAGCTTAACATTATTTTTGTCCACTAAATAAGGCCAATTAACTCATATTGATCGCAGTTTATTGTTCGACTTAGTATTGTTCTATCTAGAAAGTTCGTCACGTAGGATTGTATATCAGTAACGTATCCAAGGACGAAGGAGGCTAGAGCGTTGAAGATAAAATCTTAAGTTCTGAAAGATTTCAAATGATTATCTAGACTTGTGATTTGTGTTTTGATTTCCACCTTTTATCCCTCCCCTCCCCAAAATCATATTTAGATATATTTTCCATCCAGAAATATTTTTTGTATCTGCTACTGTGTAACTGGTGGCGCAACAAGGTGTTAAACAATAAACATTATGTTAACCAACACATGTCATGGTGACCGTCGAAATGTGCGTAAAAGTAAGAAAGTAAGCAACCAAACTTTTGTCAACCTATACCTACACAAAAAAACCGGCCAAGTGCGAGTCGTACTCGCGCACCGAGGGTTCCATAACATTTTTGGACGTATAAAGTGAAAAAAACCAAACCGCATAACTAATTTTGTTTGGGAAGGAATTTTGATTATTTTGAAAAAACTGTACTAGTTAGGAACATCTTTTTATTTTTGGTGCCATATTTGGGTCAATTCCCATCAACTCTAATTATTTCAGATTTTTCGCTCCGCAAACTTCGGAGATAAGGGGGGGAGGGAATGGTATTTTTTCCGACATTTTTCATCATAAGTCGAAAACTGTGAGAAATAAAAAAAAATAAAAATATATTTTGAAATGTGTAGATTAAGCCCTTTCATTTAATATGTCATTTGACCTAGTAACCCCACTTTAAAATTTCGGACCCCCACTCCGGCCCCTTTTGCAATGAAAATAAAAATGCATTCCTTATAATTTTTCTAAATTTCAAGTCGATAGCATGAGTAGTTGCTGAAATAAGCAGTTGTGACAAACAGACAGACAGATGAAGTCGCACCATAAGGGTTCCTTTTTTACCATTTTGGTACGGAACCCTAAAATGACCACATAACTTAATGCAAAATACTCGTATTTAAACAAAACCAGTTGTTAAATCAAGTTTAGTCTTGTCAAACTTTGGTTAAGTCTTAACAAACTTTGGTTATTCCGCATATAGCTGAAGTACCTAGTACCTACGGTAATTTTTTTTTTAGTGTAGTGGACCCGACTTACAAGTCGTGAGTCGTGGGTTGGATCCCCGGCAGGCGCGCATTTTGTGCAATTTGTTTCATCACCACTTCTCTACAAACGGTGAAAGACATGTGACGTCCACCAACCCGCACTGGGCTCGCGTGGTGGACTACGGCCTGCCCCCTCTTATAGAGACAATTCCTGTGTCCCAGCAGTGGGACATTATATGCTGATTATGCAATTATGCTAAAAGTAAGGAAGCTTGTACCAGCATCGTTAAATCCGAGCAACTGCATGATTACTGCATCATATTAACCTCCCGAGCTCTCGTCCGCCAATCTTCCTCTCAAGCTAAGGTGAATCAGATCTCGATTGCACACGTGAGATATCGCCGATGACGTCAGCGGGGGCTTGAGAGCGGCAACCGGGTCAAGAGGCAGATCGAAGGTGAGAGCCATCGATCTGAGGTGAAGCCGAGTTTAGTAGTTAGGTAGCTAGTTTCGAAGATGGTTGGTAGATATGAGGTTGTGTGATGTTCAATGATTATGATTATATCAGCGGCACGTTAAGATGGCCGATTTGAAGATTGTCTGCTCATAAAGTTTCGTAAAAATTGACAACTACTATTGAAAGAACAATTGCTGTACTTTATTATCAATAGTGACGCGTCACTATCAGTGCCGTAACTAGCCTTTTGTGCGCCCGGTGCGAGCTTCAATAAATGCGCCTTTCTTGGACCTAGTCTGGTAATTTCTTCGCCCCTCCAGGATCTGCGCCCTGTGCCTGGGCACCGCTGGCACCGCCCTAGTTACGGCACTGGTCACTTTAAACTATAAAGTACAGCAATTTTATTGTTCTTTCAAAAGTAGTTGTTCAATTTTTACGAAAATTTATGAACGTCAAATCGGCCATTATACTCGTAGCTTGCCGCTGAATCATAATAATTGAACATCCTCATCATAAGGCAATGTGAAGGTAGTAAGTACAATGTAGACCATTTTTAGGGTTCCGTACCTCAAAAAGAAAAAGGTACTACCCTTCTAGGATCACTTCATTGTCCGTTCTGTCTGCCTGTCTGTTTGTCTGTCCTCTGTCGGTCTAAAAGGGTCTTCCTTTTCTCAGGAATCCATGGTGTCAAGTTGAAATTTCTTAGAGCTGTAAAAAATCTTCTCAGCGTGAGGTAAGTGACATTATAAGTTTTTGGATATGTACTTGAATAAATTAGAAAAACATTGAACGTAAAGAAATACAGGTTTAGACCCCTTGCCCTAAGTAATACTTGATGTTAAAAAGCAATTCAAATAATAAATTTAGAATTATGGGATTCTATCAAATTCCAGTCATTTTTGTTACAGTACCGCTTCATCCAGTTCAGATAAGTGTGCGTGTGAGATTTGTGGGGAATATAAATAAAACACATCAATCCAAGCATTTCGTAGTACCGTCACAATCGTCGTCACTAGCGCAGCGTGCGACACATCACTCATTCGCAGACACATCCATCTTCAGCAAAAACATCAAAGGGACGTCAAGAAATATCCCTTTTTAGGGTTCCGTACCCAAAAGGTAAAAATGGAACCCTATTACTAAGACTCCGTTGCCCGTCTGTTTATCACCAGGCTGTATCTCATGAACCCTGATAACTAGACAGTTTAAATTTTCACAGAACTTCTGTCGCCACTATACAATAAATACTAAAAACAGAATAAAATCAATATTTAAGGGGGGCTTCCATATGTATGACGCACCTCCACTCTATATAATATAGCGTTAGGTTATTGTAAGGGACATTATAATACACTTCGTCGACGGAAACACTTGTTTTATTTGCGCATCGTACCTGCCACATTACACATACAACAAACGTGATTATTTTGCCTTTTCTTATTTTTAAACGTCCAAGGATGGTACGGAACCCTCGGTGCGCGAGTAGGACTCGCATTTGGCCGGTTTTTATAATAACAACAATATTTTCATCCCCAACGTCATAATAAACAGATGCAGACAATAACATTTCGGACAAAAAAATGCAATTTAACTTTTTATAGTATTATTTTCTTTACAAAAACCCCGTCTATCAGTGTGGGGCGTAGGGACTTTAATAAAATCCTAAAATTTTCGCGGCGGCAGCCGTGGGTGGGGGTGGGGGGGGGGGAGTCGGATCGAGGAATACAAAGTTTGGCAATAAACCGGCGGGGGACAGCGGCGTTCGCGGAATATGTGACCGATGTGGCAAACAAACACAATTACATTGTTTTTACACTAGACTAGGTAAAAAATGCGGCTTCGTTTGCATCTAGGGAATATTTTTGAGAATTATTTCGGATTGTTATTAAATATATTATTTAAGAGTTTTCAAAAACAATTAAGTGACACGGGTGGGATTTGAACCCGCGACCTCTGCCTACTGCGGTAGTTACAAGTAAAATCTGTCAGTTGGTACTGGTCATCTCTTACTCTGCTAATTTTTTTTTTCTTTTTTTTTATCTCAGTTTTTTAAATAAAATTGTTTAGACATAATAAATAAAAAAAAAAAAAAAAAAAAAAAATGAAACAAATCTAGAGTAAGAGTAACCATGGAGTTTCTTCTCCATTCTTTTTCATTCTTACGATTTGGAAAGGGTATTCAACTCACGGACAAACAGACTGATAAATAAGTATTTTTTGACAGTTCAAAAGTGCCTGTAAATGGTCTAATTGAAAAAATAAATGTTTGGACTTTGACTTTGAATAAAAAAAATAAACACTGTACAAAATATGTAGCCATACAATCAGACAAATTGAAAGAAGACATAACGTTCGAAGTCATGTGCGTATTAGAAATTAATTATCACTTGCTTTAACGGTGAAGGAATATATCGTGAGGAAACCGGCATGTCCTAGAACCAAAAAATTCGAAGACATGTGACGTCCACCAACCCGCACTGGGCCCGCGTGGTGGACTACGGCCCACTCCCTCTCACAGAGGAGGCCTGTGTCCCAGCAGTGGGAACATTATAGGCCGATTATGCTTATGCTTATGCTATAACATCAGATAATCTAATTCATTTTACGTAGCTTGACTTTGTACCTAATCCTCTTCAAAAGACTTTTTAATAAAAAGATATCCTTTAAAATACCAAAGTTTTTACTTTTACAGAATTTTTCAATTGAGTTTATGTACGGATCTCTTGTATACCTACTTTTGCAGTAGGGGTGATACAATCGGTGCGGTGGATGGTCGGATGTAAACCGCACTGAATATTAATTAAAACTTGCGGTTTGACCGTACTGTAATTGTTTTCTGGTCGACTGAAGCAAAAACAATGTATTTGTTTGTTGTTTGGTGCATAGTAGTTATTTGTATGTAGAAATAAACTTATTATGTATTGGATTTTCTTTTTAACCGACTTCAAAAAAGGAGGTTCTGTATTCGTCCCGTATGTATGTATGTATGTTTGTATGTGCGCGATTTTCTCAAAAACTACTAATTCGATTTGGATGGGGTTTTCACTAACGTAATCTACATACTTTGAGGAAGGTTTTAGTATATAATACATTAGGTAATCATTCCTATGTACAAAGTTATATGCATAAATGTACACACTACGTAGAAGATTTATTGTTGAACGAAGTCGTCAAAGTAATCTAACACGGGATAAAGAACTAAAAAGGGAAAAATAAAAAACTTTTTTAACATAAAATATCCGACTTCAAAAAACCACTACAAAGAAAATAATAATTTTGGTTTCGGAAGTCGGTGGCAAAAAAAGCAAACAAAAACCAAAGCCACCGACTTCCGAAACCAAAATTATTATTTTCTTTGTAGTGGCTTTTTTTGTATTATGTTATCTTCCAGAAAATAATAGATTATTAGGTTACAGATTACAGCTTGTATTGAAATAATCTGAATAATTACTCATCTCTTATCAACTCCTGACTACAAAGAACATGAATAACGAATCTTAATCATTTTATTCATGAATTATTTCAAGTATCAACGTGCTTATCTAAGGCGTGCTATACACTTCGGGTTGGCACATTCGAATCCGAAGTATTTGTTGAACAACAAAGCCGACCCGAAGCAATTACTAATATTCGGCTTTCATTCGGCTCGTGTCGATCGGGGAACTCTGTTTTTTTAGGGTTCCGTACCAAAATGGTAAAAAGGAACCCTTATGGTGCGACTTCGTCTGTCTGTCTGTCTGTCACACCTGCTTATTTCAGCAACTATTAATGCTATCAACTTGAAATTTGGAACAGTTATAAAGAATGCTTGTTCAATTTTATTGCAAATGAAGAAAGTCCAAAAAAAATTTATTTTCATTGCAAAAGGGGCCGGAGTGGGAGTCCGAAATTTTAAAGTGGGGTTACTAGGTCAAGTGACATATCATATGAAAGGGCTTGATCTGCACATTTCAAAAAATATTTTTTTTTTATTTTATGTCTCACAGTTTTCGACATATGATGAAAAATGTCCAAAAAAATACCATTCCCCCCCCTTATCTCCGAAGTTTGGGGGGCGAAAAATCTGAAATAATTAAAGATGATAGGAATTGACCCAAATATGGCACCAAAAATACAACGATGTTCCTAACTAGTACAGTTTTTTCACAATCATCAAAATTCCTTCACAAACAAACTTAGTTATGCGGTCCGAATTTTTTCACTTTATACGTCCAAAAATGATACGGAACCCTCAGTGCGCGAGTATGACTTGCACTTGGCCGGTTTTTTCTGATTTTGTTTACTGTAGTGGATCATATTATACTTTAAGGCAATATAAGACTTGCGTTTAGCTCCTGTAGTCCCCTTAATACCGCTCCGAACATGTATAGCATGCCTAAGTGTATTTTTCGTACAGCCATGTTTTAATTCGAGGCACAAATGAAATATTTAACAATGCCCCGAAAAGATTGTCTGAAAATAAATCACATGAGATTTGGTAGTTTCTTTGAGCACGTAATTTTCTGTACGTACCTACTTATAGAAATTCCGACTTATATTTTCAGAAAGACATTTAATGTTATGTACTTAATAAAGAACACTGAAAATATAAAAAATCTTATTTTTTGTCAGTTATTAAGAACAGCGTTTAGAATCTTTGGTAGTGCGTTTGTGTTTAAAAAATCGGCCAAGCGCGTGTCGGACGACGCACACTGTTGGGTTCCGTAGTAAGGAGGAGGTATTTAAGTTTCCGACCGCAAAGTTAATGTTGCTCAAATCCCATCAGCACGTGTCAGTTGTTTACAAATCTCATAAATATTTAATAACAAATAACTGCAGATTTATCAATCGATTACTTCGATGTCATCAAAGTTGAGCCAACAGACGCTCCTCACTTCCCCTTCATTATAATAATTATAATCAAGACATAACAATTACCGAACATAATAACAACATCCACGTGCTAATACACTCGTTACCTCATGGAGGGCTGGAGGTAATCTGCGTTATTATCCGGAGCGACGGAATTTCACGAGAGTTGACGACGTGACGTCACGGCACATCATCTTGTTGATCAATTAATTGATTATGATGGTGGCTCGATTTGCGCAGTGGTAAACAATTTTTGTGACATGGTTCATATTAGGTAATACAATTTTATTATGGGTTCGACAAGACGAATTCAAAAATATAAATAAAAAAAAAAAAAACAAATTCCAAAAACAATTAAAACAAGGTCATTTATCATGCCCGTTGGTGGCATAAAATCTGAGATTGAATTTAAATTATTGTTTTTTTTTTAAATTATTGGCTAACATGATGCCGCTGCAACCAAAGCCATCCCGTAGAGCGTTAAACAAAACCCACCCAGAAGGGGGCATCATCATTTATTCCGGGAACCACATACATATTTATTACCAAGTACTCTGGCTTCGTACTAAATTCCAGCGAAATCAATTAAGTGTGGTTAGGCCAAACCTCTTAACATGTATGATGTAGGATAAACACGGTGTGTGGATATAGGATGAAGTGGATATTAATTTAGATGGGAATTAATTCATACGCTTGGTTCTGTTACAATGTTATACACTCAGATCATAGAAACAAGGGAGATGTGCCAAGGCGCTATCGAGCTTGATGCCTGTTCTTGAGCAAATTGCTCATACTAAAAACGTACGCGCTGGCGACGAACCGAACACGATCGATGGTATAAATACAGTGTTTTAGTTTAGTGCTAGTGTTGAGTGACGATTAACAGTGTTAGATTGAGGGTGTGCGGAATGTTTAATGCGTGGGAGACCTTTTTATTCACAAGGAGCGCTTAATTATGCGCGTAATTGTGTCGAAAAATGTACTAAAAGTGGCATCAGTTGTTCTTGTTCCGGTACTAATTTGCTATGATGGCATATCTCCTTGTTTCTATGATCTGAGGTTATACAGCATTCAGCGAGTAGATAGCAAGAAACCACGCCTGATTATTATTATACTCTGATTGGTCATGTTTGTTTAGCTTTTTGCTAAGATTTGTTTGACAAAGTAGCAGTAAATTTATATGAAGTACTAGCTTCCGCCCGCGGCTTCGCCCGCGTTTTTGGGATAAAAAGTAGCTTATGTGTTATTCTGATGTATAAGCTATACTACTGTATAGTTTCATCAAAATCCGTTCAGTAGTTTTTGCGTGAAAGCGTAACAAACATCCATACATCTTTACATCCTCACAAACTTTCACGTTTATAATATTAGTAGGGTATGAAAAACCGGGCAAGAGCGTGTCGGACCACGCATACGCACAGTGTAGTGTTGCGTAGCAAGATGATGACCGTCAAAGGTGAGCATTTCTTTCTCGGCTTACCTCTTACAAAAATAGACACTTCGCCACTTAATATACCTTGTTGTCTTTATACTCTGAGACATAAACCTTTTGGTGGAGCTCGGGGCGTGATTCCCGTGATTTGGCACGAATAAGACCGAAATGCGAGATACGAGCTCCGCTATACGCGCTATTCAATGGCGTAATACGCTTTATTTACGAGACATGCCTCGGGAAGGGCGCGCGCGCTCATAGCACATCCTTTTACGGAATGACTTGAGATTATATTTTTACTTCGAAAAGCGAATAGCTTCGTGTGCCTCCCTAAATAAAGAAAGCATAGCAAAATTAGTTTATAGTCTAAATTGTTCTTACTGCTGGGACACAGGCTTCCTCTGTGTGAGAGGCAGTGGGCCTGGTCCACCACGCGGGGCCGGTGCGGGTTGGTGGACGTCACATGTCTTAGATTTTTTGGTTCTAGGAGATGCCGGTTTCCTAGCGATGTTTTCAATCACCGTCTTTAGAGCAGTGGTGGTGAAACAAATTGCATATACTGTGCGCCTGCCAGGATTCGAACCTACGACCTACTACTTGTAAGTCGCGGCTACCACTGGGCCACTACTACGAATGCGATTGTCTGACTTGTAAGTGTCTGTTCACACGTACCACAACCACACCACGTCGCAACGACAAAATGCTGTCAAGCAGTGGTTACCTGTGAATAGTGTCGCTGCAGCTTTCTGTAGTTGCGTTGTGGTACCGACAAAATGTCGATGTGTCTTTGCAAAATGTGATGTGTAGTTGGCAGTGTCGCTGGTGGTTGCGTTGTGGTTGCGATGTGGTTGGTATCACACACACGGTCGATAACGACTGCAAAATGTGGTACGTGTGAATAGTCCTATTCATTTTCAATACGAAATATACGGCCACGTGGTGTGGTTGAGGCGAGGTTTTTTTTTTTTTTTTTAAATTGTATTTATGGATGGCTTTAATTAATCACTAATTCTTATGTTGAAAAATCACTAATATTAAATTGAACAAGAAAATGAAAAGTAGGCGTAATAATTCTAATTCACGACAAAGCCAATGAAATGAAATTGACTCAAATCTCAGTGACACTGACACAATGACGAACAACGAATATCGTCTGACGAAGTGTCGACTGTTGCTGACTGACGTACGACGTGACATTAGCGGTTTTAGTTCGGAAATAATGTTTATTTATTTATTTATTTATTGCACAATGTACACACAATTAACTTGACTAAAGTATGACTACTTATTCTAATATGAGTATATGACCCTGCTAGGGTGTTGCAGTGTTGCAACAGAAAAGGTGATGCCTTATAGTTTTACAGTACAATTGTATTAAGTTCTATTCTTTATTTTATGTTAAGTATACATTATAATCTTATTTATTGTTGTGGTTGGTTGTGGTTCGTGTGAACACGCCCTAAGGGAAAAAGTCGCCGTGTGCATGGCGAACGTCTCTGTCTCTCCCTTGACAGTGAACATTCATAATATTTTGGTTCTTACGTGCACTACTTTGTTGTATTAGATTAATATTTGGCGCAGGTTTCTTCTCCGCAGTGCGGTGACGCGTGTACTCGCCGGTTTATTTATATTTTTGCTGCATTAGTATTAACAACTGCGAGTCACACTATGCTACGTTACAAGGCGTGTTAGAGCTTAGCGTCTTAGCCACTAAGAGCATTTCATGTGAGGGGAAGTGGGTATGAAACCAAACAATAAAAAAAGTTTTTTTTTGCATAAGTATACCTACAGGTTGGTCCAAAATAGTGATGTCATAAAAAAAAAGTTCCTCATACGCAGGGGTATCCGAAAATATAAGTATAAGTTCTGCGATTCTTGATAGTTTTCAATTAGTTATAATTATTTTATAAAATTTCTTGAATATTAAAATCAAATCAAATCATTTATTATTTGCAAACATGGGTAGTTATACATAGATCTTATAATATTTCTTGTTCTCCACGTTCTGCCGTCACATGGGCATGCAAATTGTTTACAATAAAATGAGAATTAAATTAAATCTAAAATAAATTAAATTATTGTGCAAATTATACACTACATACCACATTCACAAACATCATGGACAGTTACATTAATTATAGGAAATGTCACAATTTATTATAGGAATGTCTTTATATTATAAATAATGTCAAGGAGTATATCAATGAGTAAATAAATATAATATATAGTAAAAAAAAAACTATCTTTATTTTTACACGGCTTATTTACGTAATTATTTTGCAATTTTCATTGTTATGGAATATTCTTTCGGTATAAAATATCTGTATAGAACAGCAGATATTTTTTCGAATATTGAATACCCTTGGGTGTTCCTCCAACTACCTTACGCCGGGGGCACGGGAGTCGCTTGCGCATTCGTCCGCACCCCCGGCAGGTATTGGCCCGCCAAATGAAAGGCGGGCCCCGTCACCCTATGCGGCCGTCATGCACGGCCGCAATTCCTCTAGAAAGGCGCGCGTGGAACACGTCGCGCCACCGTCTCGGGCCTGTTTCCGTTCGGGCGACGGACGCCCCAAGTCCGCCGCCCGCAGGCCGCACCCTATGGTGGCCGGAGATCGTTGGCCGCCCTACGGCGCCCGGTGCGTCTGCTGCGGATGGGGAGAGAGGAAACCGCCTCCCTCTCCCTTTCCGCCGCCTCCAAATTCAAATTCAAATTCAAAAGTCATTTATTCAAAGTGGGCTAAAGCCAATTAGCACTTTGGCTCCTTGGCGTCCATCACCTCCTCGCAGAAGGAGGCGACGGCGCTCCAAGCGCTCTCGCTGCCGACCATGGCCTCAACCACGGCCGGGAGCGAGAGGCCACCCGCAGCTCCGACCGCCGCGACTAGGTCACGGCGCTGCACTGCCCAAGCTGGGCACTCCTCCAATGTGTGCTGCGCCGTGTCGTCGGGGCAGTCACCGCAATGGTGGCAACCGGGCGTCGGCTCCCGGCCTATACGGCACAGGTACTTTCCGAAGCACCCGTGTCCAGAAAGCACCTGTGTAAGCCGGAAGCTAAGGGCGCCATGCCGTCTCCCGAGCCATTCCCTCATTACGGGCCTTACCGCCGCTATTGCGGCGTGCCCGGCGCTGGGTCGCGCAAGTCACTGCTCCCATTCCGCCACAAGGATCTGGCGGAGCTCAGCCCTTTGTGCCTCAACCTGTCGAGGCACCAGGCGTTCGCCCCGCTCCGCTACATCCCCGCGCCACCGATATAGTGACGCGAGGAATATTGAATACCCTACTTGTACCACCTGTACCTTATACTCTGTAAAGTTCGCGCAGATACGAGACAAGAAGAAGGAGTCCTAACCTCTAATCAATTCATTTACAGACACGACTGGACAATAAACATGTCGATTTTACATTCGATTATGTTGAGCACAGCTCTCAACACTCGCATGGTGTTTATTATGGGTTCGTGCGCATTCTCGTTATATCTTTAATATGGTAGTCAGCATACTGCGCGCCCTGACCTAGCGTATTACGGGCAGGCTAGACATGAGACTATGTAGTATAATGTCTGTACTGGTGTAGAAAGAATTCTTGAAGTTATTTATGGAGTTAAAAAGAAGAAATAAATTTTTTACGTCGACATTATTCACAAAAAAAAATGTAAGGAAAATATGCGTCACATCAGCATGATGCTGTAACCCATGCACCCTGCTGTAACCTCGCACCCTGCTGTAACCCATGCACCCTGCTGTAACCCATGCACCCTGCTGTAACCCGCAGCGCTGGTTTTCAGCGACAGCCGAATTACATACCTACCTAACACGAAAGCAGGGGCCGTACCATGACGTGTTAAAACCATCATTGTTCCACTGTAAACAAGGGATAGCGCTATTCGTGCTGTATAGTGCAATAATATAACAGATATATAACAGCGGAATAATGATGGCAATAACACGTCGTGGTACGGCCCCAGTACTTTTTTTTTTTTTTGAGGATGGGAAATCATCAAATGACCCCTCCCGCTCTGGGCGGAGCGGAAGGGAGTGTCAGACTCTTACTGACTAAAACCCACCCGTGTTCCTTCCTTAGCCCTTTTGTCCGGGTCAGCGGTATCCCTTTCGGACAATCCCGCTTTCCCGGCAGGCTTGGGCCCTAGTGGGCCCCCTCTTTGATGCTGACATCTCTTTGAGGCGCGCGTGGAACACGTACGCGCCGTTCGGCACGGGACGGCCCCAGTACTTAAAGTATAAGTAGTATTTATGGGCGTATTATTTGTATGCCATTGAGCATTATGCTTTAATAATATTGTGCTTTAGAATAATATACTTCTAAATCACTAAAGCGTTATGCTAACAGTAATTATGGAAAAAAAATATGCCTAAACATTTATGCGCAACTATTATTATGCGTAACGACTAAAGATCATCAGCATAGGTAAACTGTAAAAGTATGCCATGATAAATCATGACATTTATGTGAATCAATAGTGAACCAGTGCAGTGATAGCCTAGTGGATTAACCATGTGCCTCCCACGGCGAATGGTTCGGGTTCGATCCCGAGGCACGCACCGCTGACTTTTCGAAGTCATGTGCGTATTAGAAATTAATTATCACTTGCTTTAACGGTGAAGGAAAACATCGTGAGGAAACCGGCATGTCCTAGAACCAAAAATTCGAAGACATGTGACGTCCACCAACCCGCACTGGGCCCGCGTGGTGGACTACGGCCCACTCCCTCTCACAGAGGCCTGTGTCCCAGCAGTGGGAACATTATAGGCCGATTATGCTATGCTTATGCTAATAGTGAACCACAGAATACTACTATCTATCCTTTTGTCATAATCCCTTAGTCATCTTTAGGATTTATGAAACGAAACTGCCCTATGTTACCTACAAACTGGGTCAGTTCTAAAGATAACCGGAGCAAACAGGTTTGCCTCATACTTGTTAGGATCAAGACACGTCATGACGTCACACCCCGACACTCGGAATACCTTGTATACGCCTGTGCGCAAAGCCGCAATTAGTGTGTGTGTCTGGGAAACGAGAGTCGGACACTTCTCTTGGATTAGTGCGGGTAAAGTGCGACTGGCTCTGACATGTTCTGTGTGTGAATGGACTTAAACGGTATGAAACTGGGCTATTTCGTTATAGCTTGGTATGTGTGTCACCTTTGATGTCTTTAGTTTAAATAGAAACAGTCTTAACACCAAATTATTCGTAATAAATTATTCTATTTTTGGAACGATGTTCCATAAACTGTCGTCTATCGCATTTGAAAAATCAACCTCCTGGAGGCCAAAATCAGTTGCCTTTTTTTTGCGACAGACGATGGGTCAACGCGGCTTGCGATAGAAGTTGACTGGTAGAAATCGTCACGTAATGAAAAAGCGTTATGCCCTCTCCATGCGACTTTCTTTCTCTCTCTGTGTCTTTCTATTTATACAAGGCGTAAGAAACTTCGTCCCTGATGGGAGTTCCCCGACCGCACACTTTTTTATAATGTTGGTAGGTTGTAAAGCAATGTAGATTGTAAATCCATTTAAACTATGAGTTAGTTTAAATGGATTTACAATTCTGTATTCTTTATTGTACACATAATAATATTTATACATAGTTTTATATTGATATGGTATGTACAAAGGCGAGCTTAACTCAAAATTTGAGTTTTCTACCAGCAAACCTTTGAGCGATAGAGAGAGGTTAACACACACAACTATGAGGGTAACAATAGTGTACAATTTTATTTAAACTTAATACCTACTTACATAAAAAATAAATAAATATACTTATATATTACTATGATATATACCTTACTATCACTACACTACACACACACTACACTACAATCTACATTGCTTTTTCGTTTTATGATGGCAGTTATATACCGACGTTACTAGTTCTCGAACCTCCAATCAGTATGCGACCCAATGGCCACGCAAGTACACCGGCGCTCTCCTGGCGCACTCCACACAAGTGGCCGTACGTGGTCCAAATGCAACCAGCTTTGCACAACTTTGCGGCGCTTTTAGAAAACCGATTGTGTGTGAAAATGGGTCATATTTATACGTAGTACCAGAATATGTAAGCGGTAACAGGGTAAGGGTGTTAGTGCTACTGCAGTGCTGATAAAGGAATGATTAGACAAGAAATATTTCGTTTTCATTTTGCCTCCTGATGTTCGTTTAACTTATTAGGCACTTTATTTCTGTGAGCATATAGCATAAGCATAATCGGCCTATAATGTTCCCACTGCTGGGACACAGGCCTCCTCTGTGAGAGGGAGTGGGCCGTAGTCCACCACGCGGGCCCAGTGCGGGTTGGTGGACGTCACATGTCTTCAAATTTTTGGTTCTAGGACATGCCGGTTTCCTCACGATGTTTTCCTTCACCGTTAAAGCAAGTGATAATTAATTTCTAATACGCACATGACTTCGAAAAGTCAGCGGTGCGTGCCTCGGGATCGAACTCGAACCATTCGCCGTGGGAGGCACATGGTTAATCCAGGCTATCACTGCACACTTTCTGTCAGCAATTCTTGTATAAATATATTAATTGGTATCCCGAAAAAGGCTGTAACGACTTGAATGATCGTGGTCGTAGGACGATTTACAACATACCTAAATATAATGTATCATTTACATAAGCAATAACAATTAATGCTTTTAAAGTACTATAAAAAAGAAACAAAAGACAGACGGTCAACCATTACATACAATTAAATTTCCATCAACATGTATACAGCATATTCCCGGTTATCATAAACACCTCAGATCATAGAAACAAGGAGATGTGCCAAGGCGCTATCGAGCTTGATGCCTGATCTTGAGCAAATTGCTCATATTAAAAACGTACGCGCTGGCGACGAACCGAACACGATCGATGGTATAAATACAGTGTTTTAGTTTAGTGCTAGTGTTGAGAGATGATTAACAGTGTTAGATTGAGGGTGTGCGGAATGTTCAATGCGTGGGAGATCTTTTTATTCGCAAGGAGCGCTTAATTATGCACGTAATTGTGTCGAAAATGTACTAAAAGTGTCATCAGTTGTTCCCGTACTAATTTGCTATGATGGCATATCTCCTTGTTTCTATGATCTGAGATAAACACCCATTACGTATAGCAGCCGCACTGCTTACCATAACATTAACATAACAACGTGGTTCAATTGCCGCCGACCTGCGAACTCGGGGTCGTAGGGTCACTCACACGTGGGCAGGTCCATTTATTACGTAAATATTTATATGGAAGAGATTTCAAAAACCAACTGACGCGGGGGCGTTTGAATCCGCGAATTCTGCCAAACCGTGGCGTGATTTAGGAGAATTTGCAGGTTTAAATCCCGCTCGCGTCAGTAGATTTTTGAAATCTCTTAATATTCTTAAAAAAGAGTTAAACAAATTGCTTATATCTCAAAACTGCTCTTTTGTCGAGATCATACCGTAGTGAATTCATAACTTTTCAAATAATATTATTTGGTCAAACATATTAGGATACACTGGAATCCATCAGATCCATTAAATAAAGAATCCAAATTCAGGTAGACAGAACAACCTAAAAAAAATGCATTGTTAATAAATTAAACCAAAGCCAAACCAAAAAACCAAATCTCCTAAAATATATTTTTCATTTAACTGTATCGTATCATTAGTATCGTGGTTCCGACAATAAACATTTATACTTCGCTAGTACATTCCCACATTACTATAAACTTACCTATATCAAAACTATCTGCTTACCTTACTCTCAATTCACCAATAAAGTTAAAATATGGCTGGCGGTGTTCAGACGTGATGCCTACGCCGTAGCACCGTAGCTCGTAGCTCGTAGCACGCGCTACACATTATTATAACACATTGTTCCCTGGGGAAGGAAAGCTGTACGATACGTATCTTATTATTTTAATTAACTGTATGTTTTTAGTACTGTGTTTATTTTAAGGATGTATATTCTTTTCTTATGGTGATGTTACTTTGTTTATTGGGTAAAGTATTATTTTTCTTGATTATGATGTTTGCTCATTTCCAGGGATTACTGTAGATCCTGCTGTCTGTCTAATGGATTTAAACAATTTATCATTATATCTAAAGGTAGTTATAGTTTTAACGATCTGTCACCAAAATTGGACGATCGGTGATAAGTTTTTTTTTACGATCACAATGGATATTGTGTGGTCCGAAATAAATAACTATTATTATTATAAATGATATTTATTTCTCGAAGGATACTTCACCTACAAGAAATAATATTTAAATTGCATTTTTTTTTTTTTGATATCTTTGTAAACATTTTCTTCGGAGATAATCTCTGAAAATAATGTTTACGCAAACGAAACGCAGATAAATTGGCTTTATTTACGTTTTGTGAACTTAATTTTTATTAAATTAGAATATTTACCAACATAAATAAAATCAAGCATTACTATCATGACTTACACGAATTAAACAATCTCCTACTACGGCGTAGCGCTACGAGCTACGAGGCTAGGCTACAACAGTGATTGCGTAGCAGCGGGGTCACAATGTACCGCTTACTGGTAACTGGGGGGTGTCTCAGCGGGACCCAGCAGGGGGGGCATTGAGAAAGGATAATGTCCTGGTAAATGGTGACTTAGTTTTGATATATTGGAGGTATTGTTCGGTCATATGATTTTTGTGATGTGGGTAGATTAATTGTTATTTTGTCGGATAGCATAAAATAGAAGTAACATAAATTGTGTTCAAACAAATGAACACGTCTTCAGCTTTATTTTATTGCCGGAACTACGATACTACGTGAGTAGTTAAGTGAAATAGAGAGGGGAGATTACTTCATTTCATAATAGCCTTTGGTTTTATTTATTATTTATCAATGTAATGTTTTTTCGGTTGCTCTTTTTACCTGAATTTGGATTATTTATTTAATTAATCTGATATATTCCAGTGTATCCTAATATGTTTGACCAAATAATATTATTTGAAAAGTTATGAATTCACAATTGTATGAATGTTTGTCTTTCCACCGACTTAATACGAACCTAGAGTCCATTAATTCGTGTTCCATAAACATTAGAACTCACGTCATCAACTAAGTTCCAATTCTAAAAGCGCACAATGTTATCATAAAGTGCGGAGTTTAAATATGTCATCAACATACGATCGGGTAACATGCACTAAACTATGAGGGGGCTTATAGACACGTGACACGCGACACTTATAGACGCCGAACTACGTAATGGTAGACGGCTTGTATGTTACTCAAGATGTATGTTTTAACCGCAAAAGGCCAATTCTCGTAAATAAAAATGTTCAAAATATAGTTTCGATATAATCTCAATGCCTTAAATGTCACAAATGTGAATAATGATGTTCTCATGTATGTACCTACTACATGACAACGTCAAACGGATAAGATAATACCATTTGTGAAATATGTACCTATTATGACACTGAGAGTTTTTGAATTTGGTTTGTCAGAGTCGGAACCGGAGTCGGAATCGGAGGCAGAGTCGGAGGTGGTGGCAGAAGAGAGATATGTTAAGGGCAGGCCTAATAAAATAAAATAGTATAAACATTATTCAGTCAGTAAACATAATTGAAATTACGACCGCCGCGCACCGCCGCCACTAACCGCTATATCTCCGATAAAAACCTCCGATTTAAAAGTATCGGAGTGAATGTCCGAATTGGAGGTGTAATATCAATCGGAAGTTCCGACTTATCGGAGCCGGAGTCAAAGCTCCGTAACATCCCTACACCGAACCTCCAATCAATCACAAGTATTCTCAGTGTGATACACGCTCCGTATCAGCCAATCGTCATATCACTCAAAGTACTAGTTCACTGAGTAGGTACACTGTGTGCCAAGCGAGGGCACCGAGTAAACTAATTAGTGCTGCCTCCCATGTCGTATTATTAAATCTCTTTGTTACTTCCCTTTGTTCATTATAAAGGGTGGGCTGCTGTTTGCACGCGTGTGTACGTGATACAATTGAATGGTGAACGTGAATGGGTTTGTTTGATTAATTGTGTTCAATTGATGGAATTTTCTTTTTGTTTGTTGTGGTGCGGTGTTGTCGTTGTTACTTTGAGGTGCTATTACGACTTATAGAATTCTATCCAAACTAAGTCGGTACCTATTATAAATTGAATGTTAAAGTAACTCAGTCTCTCTGTTTGTTACGTATTCGCGGTTATCCGCTGAACCGATTTTGAGAAGGACATGGGAAATTGAGTTATTTAATCGATGACAATACTAGCTTCCGCCCGCGGCTTCGCCCGCGTTTTTGGGATAAAAAGTAGCCTATGTGTTATTCTGATGTATAAGCTATATTACTGTAATTACTGTAAAGTTTCATCAAAATCCGTTCAGTAGTTTTTGCGTGAAATAGTAACAAACATCCATACATACATCCATACATACATACATCCATCTTCACAAACTTTCACATTTATAATATTAGTAGGAAGTAGGATAGGATATTCTAAAATCAAAATGCATGATGTTGTTTGGCAATTGGCAGTACTTTGGATGATGATGATGATTGCCAAGACGCATTAGAGTATATTGCTTAAGGTGCGGTTAAACGGGCTAGTTTTTTGACAATTTCTTGCTGCAATTGTATAGTCGTGAGTTGAGACCTCTACTGTGCAAATCAGTCGAACAATTGCCGCAATCATGCAGTAGGTAAAGCCCGGCGATATTGCAATGAAATTCAATGATGGTACATTACAATAACTGCTGTACGATGTAGATCTCAACTCACGGCTAAACAATTACAGCAAGAAATGTCAAAAAACCAGCCCGTTTAACAGCACCTTTAGTTACCTGTAAACGAGTATTACTGAAACTTTCTATTTCCTAAAAGTTATATGAATTATCATAATCATAATCATATATTTGCAATAAGTATTGGTACAATGTAGATCTTTCTATTTATAATTAAAGTCCCTAATACATAGCCATACATTTGACATGCAAACAATAGGTACAATATAAAAATAACTGTTATATTCATCAATTATTATATTATATTCATTATGTTATACTCATCAAATATTATGTCAAAACAGATTATTTTACATTATTTAAGAATTCATTTACAGAGTAAAATCGTTTTTCTAATAGCCATAACTTTAATTCTCTAAAAAATAAATTATTAGGTAAATCTTTAAATTGTTTTGGTATTTTATTATAGATATGTCCACTCATATAATAATAGTTTTTTTTTAAATAGAGACGTTCTTGGTGGCCTAGACAGAACTATTCTATTTGGATCTCTAGTAATTCGAGGATAACGGTCTTGAGCCTTTTTAAATATCCTCAATTTACATAAGTTTTGGTGTACTACCTGCCAGTGATATTAATTTAAAGGCTCGCAGTATGAATGGGCGGCAAAAGCTGCGGCTAAATAATGGAGCCACTCTCTAATGTGTAGCGATGTGGGGCATAGCGTGACCCGTGCGCATCGGGCGGGGCGCCAGTGCTAGCGACTTAAAGACATGGGAACACATATTTTTCTTCTCGTGCCAACTGATTGATTGATTTGATTTTTCAAGGTAAGTTGTTACAAAGCTATTTTCATACAAGTTGTGATATATGTAGTTTTGTTACAGAGGCTATTTCGCCTTTATAAACACTCTCTCATCGATGGTACAGCTCATATTATTGTTTAGACCCAGTTAAAGTGGTCACATTAATCGCAGCATCAATGGCGTTCTTAAGATCAGCGACATAAATCGATAAAGATCAGTTTGAGAATGAAAATAAGCTCATTATTACTAGCTTGTTACACATTATTGAATAGGAGGTAATACTTTGAAAACTGGTATTAAGACATATTTAAAACAATAATTAGGTTTTACGATATTGAATTATTATAATTACGAAATGATCGTATCGAAACATATTTTCACTATGTTATCTTTAAATATCAGCTGTGTGTGTTACTACTTCACCCATGTGTCACTCTTTGTTACAACTACCCCCGCTGCAACTAGCCCCGTACCCGCGTCCCAGCTAACGACCAGTATAATGATGAAACACGCGCTCACTAATGCGTCGCGAATGGCGCACTACTGTTATTGCACTTGTTGTTACACACACCCTATACAGGGTGGCAGGTTAGACAGTGGAAATATTTTAAGGGGTTATTGTACCCATCATTATGAACAACTTTTACTATGGGACCAACCCTGAAATCGCGAAAAAAAAATCAGCTGTCCCATACATTTCATCATGTTCACAAAACTCAACAAAATGTATGGAACAGCTGATTTTTTTTCGCGAAATCAGGATTGGTCCCATAGTAAAAGTTGTTCATAATGATGAGTACATATTTCCACTGTTTAACCTGCCACCCTGTATACACCAAGAACACACCTGATTCATGACACTGGATATTACTTGGAAACTACCGTTTATACGTGGTGTCCAGTACAACAACAATTTTCTATCAAAGCCGGACCTTATTACTGTTCAACGACAATCGATTACGTCTTATTGTCCAGATACTAACACTTTACCTTGGCATGTCTGGCTGAGATCGCTATTTGCGTTAAGGTTTTAGGGTTCCGTGCCAAAATGATAGAAAAGGAATCCTTATGGTGCGACTTCGTCAGTCGGTTTGTCACAGCTGATTGTTTCAGCAACTACTAATGCTAGCCACTTGAAATTTGGAACAGTTATTAAAAATACTTGCACATCTTTATTGCAAATGAAAGAAGTTAGAAAATATTTTCATTTTTATTGAATGGCGCCAAAGTGGGCGTTTGAAATTTTGAACTGAGGTTACTTAAGGTCAAGCGGCCTATCGTATAAATTGTGGTTAACAATGAATATTACCAACCCCAATAAATCAACCCCTAGACGTGCATTGCTGTGCACCGACCTCCAAAGCACCGTTACTCCCTACAGCAAACGGTCATAGGTATTGCCCACATCTCTATACTCGGCCAAAGGATAGTCCACGTTGTTACAATAGTAAACAGAGCTGAATAATACCCTC
Source organism: Thalpophila matura (assembly GCA_948465475.1). Classification (NCBI taxonomy): domain Eukaryota; kingdom Metazoa; phylum Arthropoda; class Insecta; order Lepidoptera; family Noctuidae; genus Thalpophila; species Thalpophila matura. The sequence goes on from OX419187.1 coordinate 17,980,667, forward strand.
ACTGCAGTGAACTATCGATCGTTGCAATGCTGCCAGCTGTTCACGCTCTCTCAGAATTACAGCACCTGGTTATAATTCTTCATTAATTTGCTCTGAGTTTTCCCATACTTACGTCAATTATACCATCGATCGCGTCCGAGACGGACGCTCTATGTCTTTACAACTCTATTAAAATATAACCGCGAGAACTGCCAATATGTTTGCGTGTGATTAAAAAGCCCCTTTGTATGTACACAAAAAGACCCATCTACAATTTTACCGTTAAAACCGCCTATTACTTGTTGCCCTAGTTCAAAAAATAATTGCTCATAGTTATAAAGCAATTTATTTATTATTCCTGTACTATTTCATACAAAGACAGGTAAATTGGTTCAGTAATTAAATTAAATTCATGACTTGTACTTCTTGCCCTTTCACGAAGCTTTCGCTGTAATTAGTATCTTTGTATTGTTGCTCAAAGTGTGTAATCATCTATTCATAATTTATTTCTTATTGAATTCCCGCCGTCTCGGAATTTAAGCAGAGATTTTTGTAGCGTTGTCGTGAAATAGCAGAATCGGTGTTTAAAATTTTGCTCTTCCTTTCACGGCATTTTGCACCAGGGTTATTTGAATTTCTTGCGTGATGTTTTCACCAGATACAGACAGATTTTACAATGTATATAATAGTATAAATAAAGACGCTGTTCTCCGCGGTGGCACCCCCGTTACTCGGCCCCTAAGGGTCGTAGCGTGATGTTAAATAGCCTATACTATTTCTCATGAACCTGGCTATCATATTTATTCAAAAATATTTTTTTGTATTCCAGAGATCAACGCGTTTAAACAAACAAAAACACTCTACAGCTTTATTATATTAGGATAGACATTTCAAAACCCTTGTATCATATCTCTGCTTATCTCGTATGACATGTTAAGTGTGCCGTCTTGACGTAACGCTGTGCCATTAATACGTAAGCAGCGTCTAATTGTTGGCACTCGCTTTCAGTAAGTAATTAGAGACGGTTGTCTCAGGCGAGCCTCATCATTTATTCATTAGCTGTTTGTACATTACCTGTGCCAGTAGGCTGTTTAGAATTATGCATGTTAGATTGTAGCATTGTCATCAATGACTAAGGGCGGGTTGCTTCAAACCATCTGTATCCGTAGGTCAGTACGTAATCGTTAAGTCAGTATGAAATTGTCGTACAAGCCGCCATATTTGACGGTTACAGATACGTAACTGTAAGATGAAACATCATGGCCTAAGTTAACTCTAATATTGTAGTTAACTTGTCACATAATTCACATGTATTTTTGAATCTCCTAATTTTATATTTAACTAACTGTACCCCGTGGTTTCACCCAGGTTGCTCAGCTCCTAAGCATCGTAATATGATGTTGAATAGTTTATACTATTCCTAATGAATCTGACTATCATATACAAAAAAAAATCGAATCCGACTGGTAGTTTCAGAGATAAATGCGTTCAAACAAACAAACAAACTCTTTAGATTTACAATATTAATATAGATAACAATAACTTGTTACAGTCATGCAGATTGATACAGCCAAATAACGCTACTCTTCGGTAGTGTTGCGATAGGTTTAGGTTTAAAGAACTTTATTTCTCATAAGAACATAGTTCACTTAAAATGAGATTAAACAATATTGACTTAATACTAAATACAGTTTTAGCTCTAGTCTAGTGCGACAAGTTTAATAGAAATTAATGACATTTTATTTTTAATCTTTTCAAAGTAACATTTAGCAATACCTATAGATTCTGACTATAAATATGAGATTTATTTTATTTTTAAATGTATATAATTGTGTAATGTTAAATAATATAGATAAATAGTGTTCCTGTGGTGAGTAAGGTCGCCAGAGCTCCTGAGGATACGCTTGACAGCGAGGGACCCGCTTGTCCTATAAACAGTTGGCTCAGCGAATCCTCATTTTAAAGGGTCGGCAACGCGCGTGTGATACTCAATATTGCAAATTTTCAAGCGTTTCATAGCTCACGGTAACCGGTTAATAAATCATATAAAAAATAGATTCTCGTAAAATACATAGTTTCTTAAAAATTGTTTACAAGCCCATACAAGAATAGTGCTAATATACGAATATACGGAACCTGCTCATATAAATTAGCATAACAATGTTACCTGAACAAAATGGCGGCCACATTTCATCCTAATAGCTTCCACAATAGTCGTATAAAACGGCAGCTCATTCTACTTTTCCTTTTCTCCGTTCATTATTCAAAGTTGATGAATTTTAAAAACTCGACAAAGCAAACTTAATAATGGGGAGGTTATAAATTCGGGCGGGCGTGCCGCGGACGACCGCGGTGCCGTGCGATGCCGCGGTATCGTAGGTACTAGGTAACTACTATATTTGGAAGCCTTCTAAGATCACTACCATACCCGTCTTTCACAGGGATTTCTCGAAAACTAAGTAGGTACCTAACGTAACATTTTATGCGGGGTATCATTCGAAAGGACCAAGAAACATTTTTTTTTCAATTTTTATTTTAGTGTAATTTAGTCAATTCGAGATCTAATTTCAGTTCTGCCGACTTTTAGTCATAGTGTTAACTAACTGCACCACAAGTCCTACTTTGGTCATTTCTGCGCCCCTCCAGGGTGTGCGCCCTGTGTCTGGGGACTGTCCTAGTTACGGTTCTGCCATTACAAAACTGTAAAAAAGTCGTGTCTGTAGATTGAAGATATTCCAGAAATACACGGATGGCTTGGGGCCCTATCCAATAAATATTTCTTGGAATTTTGCTTGTGCGCGCATCATGCAAAAAGTACCTACTAAACCCTGGGTTCTTAACCTGGGGGTAATTACCCCCTCGGGGGTAAAACAGTTATTCTGCGGGGGTAATAAGCTGGTAATAGATAATAAATTTTATAATCAACAATTAAAACCTTTACCTACTTATCATTAAAAAGCTTGCAAACGCAAAACAATACCAACCTTCAAACTACATTATCATTCATTCATCAACTTTTTGTGTAATTTATTATGATTTTTAAAAGCTATTGTATTTTCATAACATTTTAAGGGTACGTATTTTAAAACGAGTTTCCCTAATAGGTCTTGTTACCCCTATGGTAACAAGATTGAAAAGGTTAGGAGCCGCGGTACTAAACGGATTTTGATATGGTTTTCACAGTTTGGTAGCATGGAGTCTAACTTAAATCTAAGTCACATTTGATGAACCAGTCTTAGGTAGAAAATTAGTTAGAAGTATTAATTGTATAAACGTATACCTACCTTAATAGCAGAACAAGTGAGAACGATAAAACGTTTATAAGGTTCAGTACAGACAAGTCCACGGTCTCGTGGTCGCAAACGGGCGCGTATCGTGAAACTGGCACAACGATAGCAATAACAGCTTATGTGCCGTTATGTTCGCCAAACTGCCATCTTTGTTATATCTATACTAACTCTGAAATAGGGTAACAAATGGTTTAATAAATAGGGCAGTACCTGGCAACATTAAGGTTTTTAAGATTGTTAATAAAACACAGAATAAAAAAAACCGAACAAGTGCGATTAAGAGTCTCACGCCATAAGGGTTTCGAAATAATGCCGCCATTACATCATAGTCACAGTAAATATATCATATCTTGATCATAGATGGCGCTACTGCATACTTCTAGTAGCGCCATCTATGAACAGATGGCTCCACTTATGGTCCGGTGCAGACAGACAATAAAGTGATCCTATAAGGGTTCCGTTTTTCCTTTTGGGGAACGGAACTCTAAAAACACAGACACAAAAAAATAGAGATGCATTACACATCCAAATATTCATAGTCTACAGATAAGTATCAATGGAAGTCAATGCCTCATAACACCAACCCCATAGACGACGTCATCGACGCATGCGCGGCGTGACGTCAATATAAATTAATTAGCAGTAATGAGCGCGCCATATTCACGCTTTATGTGCGAATAAATTCTCGTTTAGAGGTTCCTTCCTATATTAATGCGGTACATTGTTTTCCGACAATGTTTTATGGCGTGTTAATTTTATTGTGGGATTTTGTTTTTATCTTTTTACGTGTTATAACGCGCTTTTGATCGTGCAATAAACTTTTGGTCTTATTTACGCTCTGTTTTTAGGGGGATGTTGATATTGCATATTATTTGGCCAACGGATTATTACAGTTTAGTGCTACTATTCACCGTTTTTTTTTCCCAAATATCATGGCTCGAGTGCAATTGTACATAAACGAAACGTGCAGGAAATTGAGAAAAAGGTGGCGGTGCGAGCTTATCAAGTATAGTATAGTATTGTCTTATGGTTATCAACTATTTTGTTAGTCTAATACGTATATTATTAGAGCCAAAAACACTACATTGTATAACAAGACTAAAACATACCTATAGTTAATCTATTATTATGCCAATGAACACACTAATTCAAGAAAGAGCTCATAACTTTTAAACGACTGGACATCAAATACAGCTAAAAATCATCCCAATTAAACTAGCTTTGAACAAAAAAATACCTCATTCAAATCGATCCATCCGTTTGGGAGCTATGAAGCCACAAACAAACAGACGGACAGACATAGCCGTCAAACCTATAACACCCCTCGTTTGGCGACGTCGATGGTTTAAAAGATTGAATGCACAATAGGCTAGGCTAAAACGTTTTCCTATCTATCCCAGATGTATCTGTTAGCAGTTTTTCGCAACAAAAAAGTCTTTGAACCCATCCCCTGCGCATAACTTGGTGTCGAAGGCCCCATTTGTGTGCAAATCGTCACGTTGTTCGCTCGTATGCCGGCGAAATGGCGTAATCTTTTAACACCACACATTTTTGTCACATACGCATACCTATGTACCTAGGTACCTACATAGATAAACTGAGAGCTTGTATGTTCGAAAAAGCTTGCTAAGGAATATGTACCTACGTATACGATACAAAATTATTTTCAGACTGCTATTCCGATGCATTTGAGATTTTATGTAATGAATAACAATTCTCGAAAAAATGTGTTTACAATTTTTCATACTAATTAATTTTGATATCTTAAAATACGCAATGTGTCAGTCGAAAATCGTCTCCAATCACGTCATGCAAGTCATACATATCTTGCAGCATTACAAATCAATCTTACTACCATAATTAAGAATTTTGGCGTATTTTCTTTGTGTAATTACAAAGAAAATACGCCAAAATTCTAAATATTAGCTAACTTCTAATAAAATAAATAAATCATCTTCCTACAACAAAAAATCTCTTCACCCTATAGCAGCTACAATACCTCTGAATAAAACATAATAAATCGTGTAACAACCATCTCTTTGTTACCAAGACTCCATGAAGAGACAAAGTTGGCGAGGGAAGTTTTTGTAAATAAGCTGAAACAAAGGCAAGGCGGGGTGGCCGGGCGACCCGCGACCCGCGACCCGCCCGCGCCGCCGGCGGCCGGTATTAGGCTCAGCTTCAAATGTAATAACAAATTCTGATTATTATAATAAGTTGCTACGAAAAATGTACAGGTAAGTACCTACCTACCTAATGGATAATTTATTTGTTTGATAATGTCAAAGAAAAACCTGTTGTTTTTTTATTTACTTACGCCTACCTAGGGCTCTATTTATTCCGTGTAAGTCCGTCTAAGAATAGCCTTCAAATTACAAAACGGCATAAGATTAAGTTTTTGCCCGTTGTCAAGAGAAACCACAATCAAATCAGAAAAAAACAGCAATCAATTTAGATAATTGGTCTAAAACACTTACAGAATTATCTAGTGATATTATATTGTTTGCCAAAATCGTTGCATAAAAAAATTAAAAATAGTTGTCTACATTTTTCCCAATATTATTTTCAATACTTAAAGATCGTCCGCTACGGAACATTCCGCAGAACGTTTATATTAGCGCCAAGTAAAGATGTCACCCTATCCTCTTAATTAATCCCGTAGTCGCATTTTACGACACCTACAGATCGAAGAGTGTAGTTTTATGTTCACTGTAAATTGATCAGGAGTTTAATTAGATAAATATTATGTGTTAGTATAGGTGGGTCATCCTCCGGTGTCCCATTGTTTGGTTGATTTCGGTGGCACAATTTTCTCCGATTAACTAAGACATTTTAAAGAAAATATCCGTACCCTCTGCTACCAATACTCTCTAAGTTAAATCTAGATTCGATATTTCCTGTTAAAATGTCCTAATAAACAGAAAAAAATGTGCTACCGAAATCAACCAAACAATGGGACACCGGAGAATGACCGAGGTACACGTATAGGTACAAAATGGTATGGGAAAACGTTCATTGTGCGTACAGCCAAAGAGTAGAACTCCCTGCCGGAGTCTGTGTTTCCCGATAGCTATAACCTAGGCAGTGGCGTGCGTGGCAAGCCCAACGCATTTTTTGGGTTTAGAGGATATTTATGTTCATTTTCCATGAATTTAAGTGAGTTAATGTCGTTATTAAAGCAATAAATACATTTAAAATCACTTACATTTATGAAAAACTAGCTTCCGCCCGCGGCTTCGCCCGCTTTTTGGGGATAAAAAGTAGCCTATGTGTTATTCTGATATATAAGCTATATTACTGTAAAGTTTCATCAAAATCCGTTCAGTAGTTTTTGCGTGAAAGAGTAACAAACATCCATCCATACATCCATACATACATCCATACATCCATACATACATCCATACATCCTCACAAACTTTCACGTTTATAATATTAGTAGGAAGTAGGATGAACGTAATTATATCTTCTAAATACCAAAAATTGCGTCGTTAGGCTTGTCCTCTAGGCACACCACTGGACCTAGGAGGCTTCAAGCGTGCACCATCATCGATCGCATCATCGCTTACGTGGGATAGTGCTTAAACGCAGACATAACAATTATCTATATTAAAAAAGTTTACTTAAAAAGGCAAAATAATCATCGCAAATATACAGGGTGGCAGGTTAGACAGTGGAAATATTTTAAGGGGTCATTGCACTCATCATTATGAACAACTTTTACTATGGGACCAACCCTGAAATTGCGAAAAAAAAATTAGCTGTTCCATACATTTTGTTGAGATAAGTGAACATAAATGTTTGGGACAGCTGATTTTTTTCCGTTATTTCAGGGTTGGTCCCATAGTAAAAGTTGTTCATAATGATGAGTGCAATGACCCCTTAAAATATTTCCACTGTCTAACCTGCCACCCTGTATTTATGAGTTACGAATATTTTTCTTTTCAATACGTCTTTATATCTGAAGGCTCCCTGTGTAGCTACTCTCCGCAATATCCGATTGATTGGCTGAAGTAGAGGTCACTAGGGGGGGGGGGGGAGGTCACTAGTTGCTTCTGTGTACGTCAGCAAGACTGCAGGAGGCCAAGGACGGCCCACCCGCATCCCTGGGCGCAGCTGCGGGACTGTTAATATGTGCAACACTGCAGCTTCTTTTAAAAATTTAGTCGTTTTAAAAATTTCAAAGTTTGAGCTGATCAGGTCAAGCAAAACATGTTTTCCCATACAAACTTTGCTACACTTTTTCACCTTCTTTGGGTTGGAATTTTCAAAAATGCGACTGCCATCTGACCCCACTATTGGGTAATAACCCATACCTATTCGAATGTTAGACCGTTGTCAGACTTTCAGGCTCCTGACCACCCGTAACGACTGTCAGAGATATTCCTATGACAACTGGGACCGACGAAACACGGGGGTCTCAATCTCGATGTGTAAAGAACGGTCACCCATCCAAGAACTGACTGCGGCAAGTGGAGCTTAACCTTGCAGATGGATCGATCAGCGCGGTAGCCGTTTAGCCACGAGTCCCTCCTCACTCTAATATCGCTGTTATGGTACAGAATACAGATGCAGGTCAAGGTTGCGTCTACCGCATCTCCCGGCCGCAGCACCGCTCAATATTACGGCATTACTCTATCACTTTAAAGGCTCTTTTACGACGATTGGTGTCGAACTGCTGCCGTGCGGTAGCTGTGCGGGTGTCCGCGGGTGCCCCGTCATTTGTTTTGACATGACAGAGACGTGTCTACTGTACCTTAACTTAGGTACGACACTAGCACGGCTGCCGCACGGCTACCGCACGACAGTCTGACACCAATCGTCTACTTAAATTGAAAGAGCCCTAAGTATTCAATGCATACTAATATTATTATGTATAGGCATTTTAACATCACGCTATGACCCTTAGGGGCCGAGCAACGGAGATGAAACCGCGGGGCGCAGCTAGTTAAATATAAAAGTCATATCAAAAGCAGACACGGTAGCCATTCCGACCTCGCCGACGAGGCCCGTCGCAACGTCCCCATCATGACCCGAGTCCGCCGCCGCGTATGACTCAGTCCCCTAACCGACCCTTGCTCGAGCCAGCCCGCGCTGAGCCTGTAGATTTAAATTCGACCCAAAATAATGAACCGATCCAGCTAGTAGTCCGTCCCTCTAGTTGCCCTCCCCCCAGCGACGCCCTAAGCCGAGGCTCGTACCCCAATAGGGAGTGCCCTTAGCGTGTGGTCGCTTAGATTGTAGTTTTATTTAGTTTTAAGCCTGGCTGGAGGCATTTGTAAGTCCTCACCAGATGACCGGTTAAGCAGTGACGGCTGTTAGAAGCCAACTGCGAGAGGCCATTCAAAAAAAAAAAAAAAGACACGGTAGATCAGCCTGTCTATTCTGTACCGACACGCCGCGTGATATATATCACCGCGAGCAATTAATTTGCGAACGTTCGAGGAAGAATGTCACGGTGAGATCAGAGCTTAGAGGGACGCCACAGCGCGGGCTCAAATACCACCCGTGTCAATTGTTTTTGAAATCTCAATAAAATTTTAATATGTTTTTCGGTACTACCCGACAATTTATTCCCGGGCGAATAGCTAGTCTGGATATCTGTCTAATAATTTAGGTAATGAATGAAAATAATATAATATTTTCCATGGTCGTTGTTACCGGGTGTGTGTGCATGAGAAAACACCAATAAATACAAATTACGGTGCTGCGCTGCAATTATGGGTCAAGGGCGGGTCTCCCGCGCCCCGCCCCGCCCCCGCCCCGCTCGATATGCCGCGCTCCTCCTATACCGCGCTCATTCATACCTGTGTAGTGTGCCAGTCGAGGGTTATGAATTAATGTCGTCTCGTATCGACGCGGCTGTAAGGGGTTAGTTCATGTCATGGGGGAAAGATTAACCGCAGTGAGGCCTCAGCTTTACCATGGGGCCATTCAATTATTAGGGTGTGTACACATCTGGCGAATGCGCCGCTCGCGTACTGCTCGTGCGCTGCTACTGTAATTGTTTGGTGCACCTCTTTAGCGCAACTCGCGCAAGGCTTCCACAGTGGGCGCGCGCGGTGCGCGTTCTACGTGCGTGCAGCTCGCGCGCACGCATTTCGGTTCGCTTTCATACTGTATTTCTCGCAATCAGAAACGAACTGAGCGAATGAGCGGGCGGGAGGAAGTATGTGAAGCGTACGGGGCGCACGCGTGCCAGAGGCCCTAGCCAAGTTGCTTTTCTCTTAGCGTTCACGCCAAACGATACGTACAAAATGTATGGCAATAAAATGACCTGCGGAAAAGTCACGTGACTCACTTATGTCACTTCCATACATTTTATCCGTAGAGTTTGGCGTTAACGCTAACAGAAAAGTAACTTGGCAAGGGGGGCAGATATGCTCTGTGTGCGAACAGCGCGTGCGGCGCATTCGTGGCACTTTATTCATGTGTTCGTGGCGCATTCGCCAGATCTGCATACACCCTTAAGTAAGTAGAATATTAGTAATTTTTAAAGTTTCATAGTAAAGTGATACTGATAAAGACTATAGGTATAGGGTGGCAGGTTAGACAGTGGAAATATTGTAAGGGGTCATTGTACTCATCATTATGAACAACTTTTAATATGGGACCAACCCTGAAATCGCGAAAAAAAAATCAGCTGTTCCATTGATTTATGTTCAAGTGAACTGTAAACTGTAACTGTAACTCAACAAAATGTATGGAACAGCTGATTTTTTTTTCGTGATTTCATGGTTGGTGCAAGTTTTAGTTTTTAAATGCATTGTCTGCCATGTTTGGAGTTTAGACGACCTAAACTCCAAACATGGCAGACAATGCATTTAAAAAACTAAAACTAAAAAATCATAAATAAGGTACCTAAATTCATAAAGTGTTCACAATGTTATAAATGTTTTATGTAGATGTTTTTAATTCAACATTTCAGCGCTGTTTCAGACCTTCAAATAAAACACACGTTCACAAAGATCGTACCCAGCTGTCGCGCCTGTTGCTATGGCTCCCTTCCCGGCCATAAATCTACGTTACGTCGAGGGTATGCGGTGCCTTAATAAAATTACTACCATCCTTAGCGAAATTATTTGGAAACTCAAATGGCTCTCCTTAAAAAGGCTATACAGAGTGAATTTTTCAACTGGGTGTGGATGGCCAAATCGGAAACTATAATAGCGGGGCCGATTTTAATGAAAACCAAAACTGCGTCATAAGATTTTTGAAAAATGAATTTGGACCCTGTTGGACCGGCTCATTAATCAACAATTCGGTTTTTGTCGTAGTCGGCTTTTTTTTCAAGTAAATAAACGTCATTACATACAATAGAAAATTTGTTTCAATACATTTATAAGACTGTATAGGTCGTTATCCACATGTGGAACAATTGAATATTATTGCCTCCACATTCATTTATTGATAAATAATTTACAATGAAGTTTCAACAACAAGTAGTATAGAGCGTTTCACGTAACAAGTCCCTTCAACGCTATGTTGGCTGCCCTGAATGTCACTCTTATTTAGGTCTTAACGTTTTATGTTTTCTGTAGATTTATGTGTTAAAGTAATGCCTAGGACACTATAAAGTGGTAAACGAGAATTGGTACTGAAAGAAAAGTTCCAACATCGTTCAAAACATATTGAAATTCAGGGTAGCCAACATAGTGTCGAAGGAACTTTTTATGTGAAACGCACAGACTCTAAACACAAACGTTTAGCAGGTATATAAGCGCATGCGATGGTCGCTGTAGGTACATCGTTCATTTACCAGTTTATATACTAGCAGCAACATGAAGAACATCTACCTGACGGTATTGGTAGGTATATCATTACGTCAGGAAAGTACCGGGAATCGATCATTTAAATTAAAGGGATTGTCTAAATTCTTTGTGACGCTAAAGGTGCTGTTAAACGGGCAGTTTATTGACATTTTCTTGCTGCACTTGTATACCCGTGAGTTGAAATCTATATTTACATTTACGTTCAAATAGTCATAGCGGTGCCCGCCAGGCTCGAACCCGCTACTTCGTGATTGAGAAGCGAGTCGTACTACCTCTGAAACTTGACAACCATCACAAGTTGATACATTACTCAATAGTTTTTGGGAGACACATTCATGTTATATCGTTTCGATTCTATTCACTGTACTTATGTTTATTTTGGTTTCATCACGACGATCTCGCGAGTCGAACACTGCGTCTCGCGAACTCACGACCGGACTCCGTTCAAGTCCGAAACAATTTGAAAATCCCCATAACCAAAACAAAACCCCTCAATATGAATGAACCTATTATTATCAATGTACATACCTACCTGATGTGTTAATTTTTAGGGTTCCGTACCAAAATGGTAAAAAAGGAACCCTTATGGTGCGACTTCGTCTGTCTGTCTGACTGTCTGTCACACCTGGTTATTTCAGCAACTACTAATGCTATCGACTTGAAATTTGGAACAGTTATAAAGAATGCTTGTCTAATTTTATTGCAAATGAAAAAGTAAAAAAATATTTTTATTGTCATTGCAAAAGGGGCTGGAGTGGGGGTCCAAAATTTCAAAGTGAGGTTACTAGATCAAGTGACATATCATATGAAAGGGCTTGATTTGCATATTTCAAAATATATTTTCATTTAATTTTATGCCTCACAGTTTTCGACATATGATGAAAATTGTCTGAAAAAATACCATTCCCCCCCTTATCTCCGAAGTTTGCGGAGCGAAAAATCTGAAATAATTAGAGTTGATAGGAATTGACCCAAATATTACACCAAAAATAAAACGATGTTCCTAACTAGTACAGTTTTTTCAAAATCATCAAAATTCCTTCACAAACAAACTTAGTTAAGCGGTTTTTTTCCCTTTATGCGTCCAAAAATGATACGGAACCCTCGGTGCGCGAGTACGACTCGCACTTGGCTGGTTTTTTGTTTCAGATTGTGGCAGGTCTTGCCTGGTCGGTAAAGTGCGGCATTGTCTCGACCGGCACCGACCTTTTAGGAGAAAAAAACACGGCTAAAGCAGATCTCCTGAATGTGGTCGGTGTTGCTTTATTTTCTGAAGTATTCGTAAAACCCTATTACACCACTTTTGACGTGGAAAGTCCTTAAAATCACACCTAAACATACGGGTTCCAGGTCAGAGAAGTGGGCCCTAGTAAAATTGTCTATATCATCTTAGCATATTATTTGACAAAACTGTTAATAATTTCATTTTCATTTCATTTATTTCATAAACAATTTTTACGTTGTGTCGAAATGTCTTACTAGTATAAACACGAAATTAATTGAAAATGGGTTTTTTTTATTAACGCACATAATGTTTCCATCATTAAAACAACTAAAGCACCATTGCAATTACATGACTACCTATCCTACAAATAAACAAATTGACTATCAAAATTTGTACAACCAAGAAAATAAAAAAAATACTAATTAATACCGGACTTTATTTATTTTCCTTGTTTACCTCAGAAGTCTGGATTAATGACCAGAAATACTGTTTTCACATCTAAAACAATGATTTCATACGAAAAATACTAATTGCATATAAAATAGCCGTGGTCACATGTCACCGTATTAATGACTAATGCGCTGACCCAACAGTGCGGCATGGCTATACCCTGAGTTTTTTTCACAGCACTAAATTCCTAAAGTCTAGTGAAGAATTTCAGGTTATCAGGCAGAAATACTTTCTTGTTCCATACGTTTCAGTTCGATTAGCAATATGGTTTCACCAAAGGACGTTGTACTACTGACGCCGGTGTTACATTATTGAAGCATATTTTTAATGCGTGGGAGGAGGGACAAGATGCCATTGGAATCTTTTGCGACCTCTCGAAGGCATTTGATTGCGTAAATCACGAAACACTGTTGTTGAAGCTTGAGTTTTACGGACTTCATAAATTAGCACTCAGTTTGGTAGATTCTTACTTGAGTAACAGACAACAGCATGTTCAAATAAACGGTGTGAGTTCATTGGGTCTAAAAGTGAAAATGGGGGTACCGCAAGGATCAATATTGGGTCCGTTCCTATTTTTAGTATATATTAACGATTTACCACATTTACTGAAAAATCAGCCAAAGATGGTTTTATTTGCTGATGACACATCATTGATTTTTAAAGTAGATAGACGTGTTCATAACCTTGACGACGTAAATAATGCTATTCTTCAGGTACATGATGTCACGGTTAACGTGAATGTTTAAAATTAACTTCACTTAAGTATATAAACCTAACTAGATACAAAACGCTAAGTAATAAGCAATCTACGTAGTGGTCATTTCGAGACAAAGCGTTGAGTAGTGTATTCGAAAGTAAGTACTTGTATTCGGCTAGCTTCGCCTACGTTCGGTAATATTCGGCGCGAACCGCGGAATGATTTGCATATTATGGAAGTGAAAGGACAGACTGATCGGACGACGGATCGAGAGACTGCCTTGCAAACGACCGCTGCACCGTTGCGAATGCGCAAGCTATTACAATTATTATTTAAATATTATTGTTTAATAATGTGATCAGTGTCACTATTATTATTTTCAATTACTATTGTGATCAGTGTTAGAAAAACCCCGTAATTGGGTAAGTTGTGCATTTATTCCTTCCCTATTTAACGGTGAATATATTATGTCCTTGATATTTTGTCATGTCATTCAGCGGACATGTAATTATTTTACGCTAATATACATGTATTTGCTTCTAGTGCTTTGATTGATTGTAATATTCATAGACTAGATTCATCATCCCCATAGTTGCAATTATAATATCGTAGTAACGTTTTGTAACAGTTCCGTACCTAAAGTGAACTTTGACCTTTCTTTGTCATAAGTCCTTCTGCTTGTTTTTGCCAACTTTAAACCTTGACAGCCTCATTATGATCACGGATTAGCCATAATTCATATCACGAATTGTTTATAATTAGTTACGGTACCGCGTTACATGTGGCAGTCAAGGTTAAGAATCGGACCTTTTGATAATCGTTCAATTGTAACGATTCCAGGGTTTTATGAACCGGGCTTATCGTGGCTACTGACTGCTTTTGCTGGGCCGGTGTCTACACACCGGATGCTTCTTTGGCACCGCTGCGCCTATGACCTACCTACCTACTTATAGAAACTCCAAACGCTGCTGAGCTGCTACTGAAGTTATTGCGGGGCAGCTGTCTATGGCCGTATTCGCTGATATCCTACGATTGCGCAAGGACGGTATCGTGACCCTGTTTTCCGTACTACTAGATTTGACTCACGCACTAAAGAACCCAAACCCTGAGATCTTGTACCTGTTACCGACATTCTATTTAATTGTTTACAAGTTGTTAATAATAATATAATTCATCTGACATACTAATGATACTTAATCTAATGAATTGTTCCTAATCTAATAAGTTATACATCAGTTAACGAATTATACATTCTCGAATAAATCATACATGTTAAAGTTAATTGTAAATAATCTCATATTTTAATGATATTTTGGTTTTAACTTCAAATTCTACAATAGTTAACGAATTATACATTCTCGAATAAATTTATACCTAATAAAATAAATTGTAAATAATCTCATATTTTAATGTCAAATTAGTTTTACGTTAAATTATACACCATTTAATCAATTATACATCTTTTAATAAATTATACATATTTTAATAAATTATACATGATCTAGTATTTTAAGACTACTTATGTGTTTGACTCCAAATATAGATTTCTAAACGCTTCCAGTTCGTTTAATTTAAAATAATTAATGTTATTGTAGACACAACGTAACAGTGGCGCCCACTTTCGCGGTTCTGTGAGTCATTTCTAGTAGTTCCGGTTAGTTTGCTATCTAGTTATCATTGGTGTTGGTTTGTACTTGGTGGTTGGCTTTTGTACAACGATTATGTTTATTTACCCAACTAATGAGTAAATTAGGTTTCTTTCAATTATTAATTTATGTGCTGAGCCAACTAATTTGGTAGAGCCTTTTCTAATATTATTTTGTAATACTCATTGGTTGGATATTTAATTCTCTGCTGATTTGGGTTCCTTCTCTCACCAAAATTTTATTTTACCCTCACTTTTATTTTTGATTTTTCGTTATTGTTTTTTTTTTTTTTTAAACAAAATCGTTATATATTTAGTTTATTTTTTATTTGTAACAGAATGGACGCTTAGTTTTTTTTTATTATATACCTTTTTGTTTTATATAATATTTTTATTCTAAGGATATCTGCACAACATACCCAAAATACGTTTATTATTGAAAGCTATTATATAAAACGTATTAAATTGAACTACCTTTATTTTTATTAAAAAATGGAACGTAATATAAAATTTCTATCGTTGCAAAAATCTGAGCTAGAGTATGAGGTCGGTTTGCGTGGCGATACGCCTGCTGATAGTGTTACGGATTTAAGAAAGCAAATTACTAAATTATGTCGTGGTTTTGCATCAGAGGATATACTAGAGTCACATCTCGATTCGAAGGATGATTTAAAGGGTGTTAGAGAGTGCCTCATTAAGAGCCAAAATTGTATTACTAACTTAAAGACTAAATTCGATAAAAATATGTATAGTCGTACAGAAAATTTATTAAATCACGTTTTCCATCGTTTAAACAGAATTAGTCCTACAGAGGCAGATGAAATAAAAAAATTGTCAGATTTGACTAAACACTTAAATACACAGACAAAAGAACTTAAAAATTTTGCACCATCTACTTCCTCAAATGATTCTAATGATCTTAAGGATACAACCGCTTCTACTACTATTGCGGTTACTTGTGATCGTGGCATTAGTGCTGACATATTTAAATTAAAATATGATGGCAAAACGTGTGTGCATTCATTTATACAAAAGGTTGAAGAATTTATTCGAGCCCGTAACATTAGTTCGGATAAAGTACTATCGTTTGCTGCGGAAATTTTTACCGATAATGCACTTCACTGGTACCGGAGTGTCCGTGATACCGTTCGTTCATGGGATGATATAGTGACCCTGATGAAACAGGATTTCGGTCAATTCGACTACGATTACCGGTTAATGTCCGAAATACGTTCGCGTTCTCAGGGTGAAAGTGAGAATATAACTATTTATCTGTCTATAATGCACTGCATGTTTTCTCGTTTGTCTCGAAATGTACCTGAAGAGGAGAGATTAGAAATATTACTTCATAATATCAGACCTTGTTATGCCAATATTTTGGCTAGTTGTCCCGAAATAAAAACCATTGATGCACTACGTAATCAATGTCGTAGTTATGAAGTTTTTCAATCAAGAATTCTACAGTTTCGTGAACCACCAAAAATTGCGGCTGAAACATTAGCTCCTGAATTTGCCTACAATAGACCTAGCACATCACAAAACAGAAATTTTAATAACACATTTAAGCCAAATAATAGCATTTACACTAATAAAAATGAACCAGTACCAGTTCATGCAGTTAGCACTAAGGAAATTAAGCCTAAACCATATTGTCCTCGGTGTCGTACGAATGATCATGCCCTAAGGAACTGCGTACAGCCTAAATTCTTAATTTGTTTTAAATGCGGAAAGAAAGATGTCACTTATCCTACTTGTCCTGATTGCGAAAAGCCTCCTAATTATCCCAACCATAGGAAGACAAAAAACTAAATGGAGAGGATTGTAGTAAACGCTCGAATTTCAACCAGCTGGACTGGGACAACTGGTTGTCTTTTGTAAAAACCTTTCACCAGACTTATAACGTAGCTACAATCCTGCACTCAAAACCTAATAATGATCCGCGACCATATGTCAAAATAACTATTAATAATCTGGAATCTTTCTCTATGTATGGACTGTTGGATTCGGGTTCAGTCGTAAGTGTTTTAGGAAAAAACTCTCATAAAGTATTAATTCAGAATGGTTTCGTTTTGAACGCTGGGCAGTCGATTACAGTCACTGCTGCTGGTGGACAAATGATGAAATCAATAGGATTTTTACACTTGCCGGTAGTATTTAATGGTAAATGCGCGGTCATCAAGGCATTCATAATTCCTGAAGTTGAGGTTCCCCTTTTATTGGGTATTGATTTTTGGTCTGCTTTTAAAATTTTTCCACACAACCTATCCGAAGTAATGTTTCTACCACGTAATGATCCTAAAATTATGAATCTGTCTATAGATACAGGCATCCAGTCTTATGAACGGTTAAGTGAAACTCAAAAGAGTCTAGCCGACGATATTATGTCTCAGTTTAAAACAATTTCATTCGAGCATAAAGGTCTGGGCAGAACCCATTTAATCACTCATAAAATAGACACTGGTGAGGCTGCCGCTATTAAACAAAGATACTATCGCATGTCTCCCGAAAAGCAGCGTATAGTGTCAGAACAAGTTGAAGAAATGCTTGCACTGGATGTGATTGAACCCTGCGAGAGTCCATGGTCTAACCCTGTACTTGTAGTCGGTAAAAAGGACGGAAAACCACGTTTTTGCGTGGACAGCCGAAAACTAAATTCAATTACCAAGAAAGACGCGTACAACTTACCTTACGTTTCAGAAATCTTGGACAATTTGAAAGAGGCTAGATATATGTCTAAGCTAGACTTATCTAAAGCTTTCTGGCAAATCCCTATCCATCAACCTGATCGGGAAAAGACTGCGTTCTATGTACCAGGACATGGCACGCTAATGTTTAAGGTTATGGCTTTCGGTTTATCAAATGCACCAGCTACCCAACAGCGATTGGTGGATTTTCTTTTTGGTCCGGAGTTCGAACTTAAAGTATTTTGCTACCTCGACGATATAATAGTGATAAGTAAATCATTCGATGAACACTTGTCACTTCTAAAACGTGTCCTAGAAAAATTACATAAAGCCAATCTAACGGTTAACCTAAGTAAATGTCAGTTCTTTAGCAGTGAAATGCGATATTTGGGATATGTTGTGGACGAACAAGGACTCCGTACTGATCCAGAGAAGGTGGAGGCAATTTTAAGTTTTCCTACCCCAACTACAAAAAAAGAAGTTAAGAGGTTTCTGGGCACAGCTTCGTGGTACAGGCGTTTCATCCCACACTTTAGTACTGTTGCTGGGCCATTAAATAAACTAACTTCTACTAAAAAAAACTCTCCTCCTTTTCAATGGACTCCTGAAGCGGAGAACGCATTTGTGATGCTTAAATCCCTATTGATAAAATCACCAATATTGGCGTGCCCAAACTTCGATCTTCCATTTGACGTCCACACGGACGCTAGTAATTTTGGTGTGGGCGCTATGCTATCACAAACCATTGATGGGGTGGAACACCCAATTGCTTATATGAGTAGGTCTCTGTCCGGTGCTGAACGCAACTACAGCGTCACAGAGAGAGAGGCACTCGCTGTTTTAACAGCCTTAGAGCATTGGCGTTGTTACCTGGAAAATGGTAAATCATTCTCAGTTTTTACAGACCACTCAGCTTTAAAGTGGTTTCTCTCTCTTTCTAATCCCTCTGGGCGCCTGGCAAGATGGGGTGTTCGCCTTTCGTCATTTAATTTCAATATTAAGCACCGTCGGGGTAAAGATAACATTATCCCTGATGCGTTGTCTCGGTGCTCAATAGCTGAAATCTGTCCAATTCCCCCGCCAAGCCTTAGTGCTCAATCGAGTACCCCTACACCTCCAAATACTACCGACCGTTGGTATCTAAACATATTTAAAGGTTCCTTAAGTTCACCATCTAGTTTCCCAAACTATCGCGTGGAGGGAAACTGTCTTTATCGCTGCATGAAGAGTAAGAGCTTATTGTTGTCTGAGTTTAGCTGGAAGGAGGTCGTGCCACAGGAGTATAGAGAAAGTGTAATAAGCAATAACCATGCACAGCCTACTGCAGCCCACCTTGGTATTTATAAGACATACCACCGATTGCTTTTAAAATATTACTGGCCTGGTATGTACAGTGATGTGGTAAAATTTGTTTCAGACTGTGAAACTTGTCTCGCATATAAGCAACCTACTCATGGTACTCTTGGAAAAATGGGAAGGCCTAAAGACTGTTCACGGCCATTCCAAACTTTGTCTATTGATTTGGTCGGTCCCTTGCCTACTAGTAGGAAGCAAAATAATTATATTTTTGTAATAACGTGCTGTTTTTCTAAATACTGTTTATTATTCCCGTTGCGACAAGCTACTGCTACTGCCATTTGTAAAATTCTAGAAGACAATGTGTTCATGGTACATGGTATTCCTCAAACTATAATTATGGATAACGGGTCTCAGTTCACTTGTCATCAACTGGACACATTACTTTCTAAATATAAAATACCTAATCCACATTTTACTCCTAAATACACACCTCAAGTGAACACTGTAGAGAGGTATAACAAAACTATTGTTACAGCCATATCATCACTAATTAATAACGATCATAGGGCCTGGGACGTAAACCTACCGAAAATTCAGTTTGCAATAAATAACTCTGTAAATGAAGTTACTGGATTCACACCATCTTTCTTGGTACACGGCCGCGAATTGGTGTCTTGCGGTTCACATTATGTTGATAATGATATTCCTAACGAACTTATATTTTTACCACGTGATGTTTACGCAGAGAATTTGGGTAATTTAGCCGACGTTTTTAACACAGTGCAAGCAGCTTTATGGCATAGTCACCAAAAAACAACACAGCGTTACAACCTTCGTAGGAAACCCGCTGAGTTCCAAATAGGTGACATCGTGTGGAAGAGATGTTTTGTCCAGAGTGATAAAAGCACTCATTTTACTAAAAAGTTAGCTCCCAAATTTGAGAAGTGCCTGATAATAGGCAAACGTTCTTCTCTTGTATATATTTTACAAGATATGACAGGCCGTGATCTAGGAGCCTGGCATATCAAAGACTTAAAGATGAAGATATCTAAGTATTAAGGACGCTTCTACATAAACTATATTTATTTTTCAAAGATTTTACCAAGTAAAATCTTTTGCTAAGGGAGGGGGTAATGTCACGGTTAACGTGAATGTTTAAAATTAACTTCACTTAAGTATATAAACCTAACTAGATACAAAACGCTAAGTAATAAGCAATCTACGTAGTGGTCATTTCGAGACAAAGCGTTGAGTAGTGTATTCGAAAGTAAGTACTTGTATTCGGCTAGCTTCGCCTACGTTCGGTAATATTCGGCGCGAACCGCGGAATGATTTGCATATTATGGAAGTGAAAGGACAGACTGATCGGACGACGGATCGAGAGACTGCCTTGCAAACGACCGCTGCACCGTTGCGAATGCGCAAGCTATTACAATTATTATTTAAATATTATTGTTTAATAATGTGATCAGTGTCACTATTATTATTTTCAATTACTATTGTGATCAGTGTTAGAAAAACCCCGTAATTGGGTAAGTTGTGCATTTATTCCTTCCCTATTTAACGGTGAATATATTATGTCCTTGATATTTTGTCATGTCATTCAGCGGACATGTAATTATTTTACGCTAATATACATGTATTTGCTTCTAGTGCTTTGATTGATTGTAATATTCATAGACTAGATTCATCATCCCCATAGTTGCAATTATAATATCGTAGTAACGTTTTGTAACAGTTCCGTACCTAAAGTGAACTTTGACCTTTCTTTGTCATAAGTCCTTCTGCTTGTTTTTGCCAACTTTAAACCTTGACAGCCTCATTATGATCACGGATTAGCCATAATTCATATCACGAATTGTTTATAATTAGTTACGGTACCGCGTTACATGTGGCAGTCAAGGTTAAGAATCGGACCTTTTGATAATCGTTCAATTGTAACGATTCCAGGGTTTTATGAACCGGGCTTATCGTGGCTACTGACTGCTTTTGCTGGGCCGGTGTCTACACACCGGATGCTTCTTTGGCACCGCTGCGCCTATGACCTACCTACCTACTTATAGAAACTCCAAACGCTGCTGAGCTGCTACTGAAGTTATTGCGGGGCAGCTGTCTATGGCCGTATTCGCTGATATCCTACGATTGCGCAAGGACGGTATCGTGACCCTGTTTTCCGTACTACTAGATTTGACTCACGCACTAAAGAACCCAAACCCTGAGATCTTGTACCTGTTACCGACATTCTATTTAATTGTTTACAAGTTGTTAATAATAATATAATTCATCTGACATACTAATGATACTTAATCTAATGAATTGTTCCTAATCTAATAAGTTATACATCAGTTAACGAATTATACATTCTCGAATAAATCATACATGTTAAAGTTAATTGTAAATAATCTCATATTTTAATGATATTTTGGTTTTAACTTCAAATTCTACAATAGTTAACGAATTATACATTCTCGAATAAATTTATACCTAATAAAATAAATTGTAAATAATCTCATATTTTAATGTCAAATTAGTTTTACGTTAAATTATACACCATTTAATCAATTATACATCTTTTAATAAATTATACATATTTTAATAAATTATACATGATCTAGTATTTTAAGACTACTTATGTGTTTGACTCCAAATATAGATTTCTAAACGCTTCCAGTTCGTTTAATTTAAAATAATTAATGTTATTGTAGACACAACGTAACAATGATTGGTTTACCGCAAATAATTTAGTGCTCAATGGAAAAAAAACTAAATGTATAAGGTTCGCCTTACCGAATGTTAAAAGTAGTGAATGTGACGTCGTACTGAATAAGGAAAAACTCGAGTTTATTAATGATACAGTGTTTCTAGGGATCACGCTTGACTCGAAACTTCAATGGGGTCCTCACATAACATCCCTTGCAGGGCGGCTTAGTTCAGCCGCATATGCAGTTAGGAAAGTTCGGCAACTAACAGACGTCGATACCGCGAGACTGGTCTACTTTAGTTACTTTCATAGCATCATGTCTTACGGTATATTATTGTGGGGACGAGCTGCAGACATTGAATCTATTTTTATTCTGCAAAAGAGAGCTATCAGAGCCATTTATAAGCTTCGCAGTCGCGAATCTCTTAGGGAACTGTTCAAAGAAATTAATATCATGACGGTGCCTTGTCAGTACATATATGAAAACATTATGTATGTTAGGAAAAATCTACATCTATTTGGTAAAAGATGCGAAAGACATCATTACAGTACTCGAGATGGAAACAAACTAGTCCAACCACGCTACAGATTATCCAAAGTACATACATCTTTTATGGGGTACTGCGTAAAATTTTATAATAAACTACCTCTCAACGTTCTTCAATTAAATGAGAATAAATTCAAAAACTGTATAAAACGCACACTATGTAGGCAAGCATATTACAAATTAGAAGATTATATTGCTGATAAGAATGCTTGGCTTAATGCTGGTCCTGCTCCACAACCACTTAGACTCATGTAATCGGAGTTATCTGCCCTTGAAGCTCTTCTTTATGACTTTGTAAATTACTTTATTATTCTGACATTTACAGGTAATCTATTCAGAAATTGACATGAATTAATATAATAATTTTCAATAGTAAGTTTGGTTTTGTTGTACGCATATGAATAACGTTAGTTTTGTAATTGAGTAACTTTCTTTGTGTATTGTGAATGTGAGTGCCATGTACCTAGCTATTTAAGTTTTAAGCTTATAGTATGGCAGTTGAGAGCATGTCATGCTCGCTTAAATGTACCGCTGATGGTGGCGTGTGTATTGGATCGTTCGATTCCCTCCAAAATGGTTGAGTTGAACGGTGCTGATGCGCACGTCATGTCCGTGAACGGGCGCTGTCAGTTGGTGCTGGTCATCTCTTGACTGCCTAAACAATGTTTTTTCACTTGTCTAGTTGATAATTATTATTTTGTACCTTACTAAACATAGTTCTCACATATTAGGGCATCACTGTAATCAAAGAAATTGTAACAGAATTTATTGAAAAAGAGTAACCATGGAGTTTCTTGTCCGTTCTTCTCCATAGGAATCTACGTTTTGGAACGGACAACTAGCTTCAACTAACGGACAAACCGACTGACAACTATTGTAATATTGTTTGACATTTCAAAAGTGCCTGTAAATGGTCTAATTGAAATAAATGTTTTTGACTTTTTTTTTTTTTGACTTTTGATTTTTGTCGTAGTCGGGTTTTAGTTTTTACTACACTAGCAACAAGATTATTTATTTCCAATCAAAAATAAAAAATCGTTTCCTACCACTCAGAATTCAAGAAAATTTCATTTATTTTCCAATAAAATCAAAAACAGAAAAGTTGAAGCTTTAATCAAATGATCCAATAAACTAGCGCAGCTAACTCCCCGTGATTCGCAAACTCGCAGTATGTTCCACACTGCCAGCGACACCCGCTTGTTGTAAAGTTGCAGCTGCATTCGCCAAGGACAGCGAGTCCTAGCAGATCGATACGTCACCGGCACCGCCCGCTAAATACTCGCCACTACGCCAAATGTTTGACAGTGAAAACTGCGTTATTGTTATTGAGCGTTCCACACCCACGGAACAGAAGATTTCTGTTCCGTGAGAATTCCCTTCGACGCTATGTTGGCTCCCCTGTCTGTCACTCCTGTCTAGGTCTTAACGTTTTATGTATTTTGTAGACTTTTGTGTTAAAGGCTAGGACACTAAAAAGTGGTAAACGAGATTTGGTGCTGAAAGAAAACATCCAACACCGTTAAAAACGTTGTAACATATTGACATTCAGGGCAGCCAACATAGCGTCGAAGGGAAATCTTGTGAAACGCTCTATATTTATATGATGAAGCCAAACGTTTGGCAAATATTTGCGATTATGTTTTGTTTTTTTTTTTGTCAGAAGTGAAGCTTTTGTTATGAAGGGTTATATGCCGAGTAAGGAAATTCCTATATCTTAAGCTGGATGATAGTTGAACAAGGATCACGGTTTATGTAAAAGATCAATAATAATTCGTGCAAAAATAAGATATTCAAAATAAATTACCCTATTAATAAAACACTCAAGTATTATATAAAAATATTCAGTACTTTTTCTTATTAACTTATTCGAGAGCGAGAAAAGGTTTTTTATATTCGGAACTTTTTTCATTGATATTTATTCCCTCTGCGAAGAAAATTGTAACCATTTCAATCGAATCCCATCCAAATGGAGATGAATGTGAGACATTACTTGAATGTAAATCATGGGGAAGACGTTTTTTGCGAGAGAAGTGACACAAAGGTTCTCACCGGAATTGGAACAAAAAATTTAATAGTGCTTTTTATTTTTCATTGCGTGATACCGATAGCTGTTCGCGTTTATGACGGTTTACCTGTGATCGGTTTTGTTAAACGGACTGATGAGTATCAGGTTATTGTATTTTTTATTCAGTGGTGGCAATCTCTTCGCAGTCCATTATTTTCAAATATTAATGACTCCAATAATTGTAAGTAGTTTCTAAACTTTCGCGAATTGTAGGTAAGAAGCTTTCACATTTTTAAATTAAATCGGGACTTTTCGCGCACAAAGGACACTGGCAGTCGCCCATAGAACGCTGGGCTTCAGATTGTGTATGTCGGTACAGATATGAAATTAGTTTGGTGTGATCGAGTATTTCAAGAGTATTTAACCCAGTAATGCCTAGCGTGTCCAAATGGACACGTATTTAGTGGTAAAATTAAATATTTGGTAAGCTAACCTAGCTTTCTTTTTTGGCAAAGTAATTCTTATAGCGTATTCACTAAAGCCTATAGTTTCTGTAAACTTTATTATGCTGCTGATATTTGCCATTATTTTGGAAATATTTGCATTGTATGTTCAATAAACTTGCGAACAGGTGAAAAAATGGATCCCAGATGAGAGTAGGTAATATTATGTCTATGTCTTGTTATTTACCTATGTTATTTTTATGATATATGATATTTATATAAATACTCTTGGATAACGTAACGGGAAAACAAAGCTCTGCTTTCATTTTAGTTTGTTTTTTTCACAATAAATTCGATGTGTCCATATGGACACGCTAAGCATTTGTCGTAGCTTTTTATCAAAGCAATTGTTATATTTCAGCTGCTTTGATTTCGATAAATTCAAGGAAACGTGTACACTAAATCAAGTTCTTTATTACCTATTTGTATAAAAAAGATGATGGCGTAGATCAGCCAATGCCTGAATCTCTTTTTATAACCCTCGGAGCCAGCTATTTTGAGTAATAAGGACTCTCCTGGCGAAGGTAATAGGAAGGAAGGGCAGAATTTTTGAATGATTGTCAGTTGTTTGTTGAGACAGAGATGCGTTTTCGGAATAAAAATGCCAATAGATGTTTTGATGACCTTTGTGGGAGAATTCATATAAGATGAAAGAAATAGTACTGGTCCCTGATGACATGGATATTAGATGCAAGCGTTCATAACGCATGGCTACTCCAGAAATGACTGGAGCTAACGTTTTCCTATTCGATTTTCGTAAGAGATTGTCTGAAGCTGTCTTCAGACTACGCCATACTATATAGTATACGATATACCTTATAGCATAGCGCAGTATACAAAGCCAATAATATTATATATAGTATAGCACAGTGTGAACGTGTCCATAACAATGTATGGTGCGCGATATTGTTGTGCTATGAGCTATATAATAATTTAGTTTAATTTATTTAGACTACATGGGTCCACTGTGTTAGTAACAATTTTACTTAGCCTATGTTAGTACCTAATAACTAAAACAGAACGTGTACGCTCAGCCAGCGCCCACACAAGCGGGCTGTCTGCCCGGTCAGCTATCGCGCGCAGTATGCCATTGGGGCTGTCACGCAATCTTCGAAGCAGAGAAGCAGATTTCTTACGCCATAACGAGTCAAAACCGTCAGTGCGTGCCTCGGAGAACATGACTGAAGCGCTACAGAAGCGTGGCAGCCGCAGTAACACCCTGAACGCGTTGTTGTATTGGATACGCAGAGCATTGTAAGCCTTTTGGGTATATCTGAACCACAGGGCCCCCGAGTACAATGATGTGCAATACGCCTTAAAGAGGGTTATTTTAATTGCTACGGTACATCGATGGAACCTGCGGGCCAGCATGTTCGCTCGGACCGACAATGCTCTGCGCTCCCTCTCCATGTCCATATCGTCTGTCATCTTGTCTGTAATCAGATGCCCCAGGTATTTAAATTTATACACCCTTTCTATGGGGACCCCTTTAAGTAGTAGGGGAGGGATATCCGTGGGACATCTGGTCCCAGACCTGAAGACAATAAATTCAGTCTTTTTACTATTGTATACTAAACCATGTCTCTCAGCATACAACTCACACTCATGAAGCAACCTGCGAAGTGCACTAATCGAGGGAGCCAGCAGCACCATGTCGTCTGCGTAACTTAGATTATTAAAACACACGCCATCTACATAGCACCCGACATGCATGCTGCTGAGTCTCTCGATCAATGCATTCACGTACAGCCCGAAGAGTACAGGGGACGAAAGTCCTCCTTGTCTCACCCCGCACTCCGGTCTGCACGCCCCCGAAAGCTCTCCTGCCCATCTTACACGCGTCTCCTGATTGATGTACCAGTACTTAAGGAGAGATGCGAGCTCTGGTGGCAACGTTGTATCTTTTAGTTTTTCCCATAGTACATCGTAAGATACAAGGTCAAACGCCCTGGATAAATCAAGGAAAACCGCGTAGACAGGTGTTTGTCTATCCGTATAATACTTAACAGCGTGCTTCAAACTTACAATCGCAGACTCAGTTGACAAGCCAGTTCGAAATCCGAACTGGGCGTCATGGAGCCTGACATGCTTGTTTAGATACGAGTTGAGCACACTATCAAGTATCTTGGCTACAACAGTTGCCAGCGAAATAGGCCTGTAATTTGCACTATCCGATACATCTCCGGTTTTATTCTTAACAACTGGCACTACCAGAGTTCGCATCATATCAGGGGGCAGGTACGAGTGAGATATGCACAAGTTGAATAACAAGGCGAGCACTCGCGGCAAGTGTACCCCAGCATGCTGTAGATGCTCGGTGCTGAGCCCGTCGTGTCCTGGTGATTTCCCTCTACGCATATTTTTAATGATGTTTCTTACTTCTTTTGCCAGTACCACAGTTGACACCCCCACACCTTCAGACCCAGCATCGATAACCTTACATGGAGAGCCTAGTGGTGACTGTACCGCAAACTGCGCCTTAAACAACTCGGCGATATCCTTAGGGTTACAGACCGTGTTGATGCTCGTAGGTATACCAGGCCTTGGATTTAGTTTATTTGTGCTTTTCCAGAAACTTTTAAAGTCTGAATTAGCATAGTGTTTTGCTAACAAATCCATCCTCAGTTGTTCCTGATGGTTTTGACACCATTTTAGTTTACCTTTGAAAATTTTCCGTGATTTCACCATTGAGTCATAAATGGGACCAGACGATGGTCTTCCATATTGGCACCACGTACTAAAGTCCTGCCTGGCATTCCTATGAGCCTCGCTCACATACCTGTTCCACCCAGCCACTGGTTTTTTACGCTCATTGGACATGTGCTTAGAAGTGGCACTAGCGTTTGTACATAAAATATCCACTACCTTCTTATATAAATCATTTATAATTTCCCTATGTGTTCCACAGTTACAATATGAACCACAACATTGTAGCAGCTCGGTATGCAGATCCAGATGCCTTAGTTCTGAATTACATAATGTTTCATAGGCTTTGCATTGGGTTACACTTCTATTTCCCCATATAATTTGATTACCCACTGGGTAACCTTTAGGTACAGACTGCTTAATCAAATCTAAATTGCAGGTAATAACTAAAGGAAAGTGGTCAGACCAGTAGACGTCATATTTAACGGAAACATCCGTTACTAAGTTTAAAGCCGCGCTTGTAACCACACAGTGGTCAAGCCAGCGTTTGCACCCATGAGCTTCACTGACAAATGTAAACGTGTCTGACGTCACCTGCAATTTACAACTATCTACGCATGTCCAGTTTTGTTCATTTGAAAAATCTAGAAGTTCATTATAGAAATGTTCACCTGGGTGCGCGTTAAAATCCCCAAGTATAAATACACTCTCGATACCCGTATCTTCAATTATAGCACTTACCGCACTAAGACAGTCGGTGAATTCCGGCCGATTTTCAACACAATCAGTAGGCATATAGACAGTTATCACAAGCACTGACTGTTTATTCGTGGCCACCTTTATAGCTGCAATACGCGGATTAGTACACTTGATCACACTCACACACGGAAATAGTGCTTTGCGCCACAGCAGAGCAACTCCCCCGTAAGGTCGCCCCCTGAGAATGCCAGCGCCAGGATCCACAGCGGAGGTGCCCGTACTCCCAAACTCGCTGTGCACCTTTGCGAGAAAAGGCATCTCATCCGGCAGCAGCCACGTCTCTTGCAGTGCGATTATGTCTGCGAAACTGCACAGTTGCTTTATTCCATCTACCGAACGCTTGATGTTTTTGCAGTTATACGTAATAAATGTAGTGTTCATTATAATTATTTTATCACATTTCTGCCCACTTCCACATTGCTGGATATGGGGTTTCTATAAGGTCTAAACCGTCTGCATGTGATTCCCGCAGGCCACAGCTCGTCGTTTAAAAATACGTCTAACATGTTCTTAGGAATATACATTTTATAGGCGTTGTATGCCTTTTCAGTTTTCATTTTTATTTTCTGCAAGTCCACTTCCACATTAACTTTCGACAACAGATACTCCACAATGTCCTTTTCTGTTGCAGCTTTATGTACATTGGAAAGAAATAAAGGTAATTTCCATATGGCAGGCTTAAATTTATCCTCCGGTACGTAGTTGGCTTTTCCTCTGACAACCAAGCTAGATCTTCTATTTCTATGCATTTTCTTATAAGCTGTTATCCACTCTTCCTTTGGACGTTCCAACTTCCACTCGCCATTACTTGTTATCTCGGCCAAAGTCTTTACGTTTTTGTTTACATTAGACGGCAAGGTACGGCAGTGCAAGGTGTCGGCGTTAGCGATTACTCCATCCTCACACATTTGCGAAACAACAACATAACAGCTGGCCGGTGTCGGTTCATTTTGCATTAACACATTATCGGCACATGAGTCACTCATTCCGCTCCCGCCCGTCAATCGTGGCTGCATGACGCACTCATCGGTGGCGGCCGCGCAAGCGGTTCCACAATCGGCTGTGTTCGGGCTCCGCACGAGAGGGATGGCACCATTGCAACTGCCGATTGAGTTATTTTGCGGTAATGCGGGTGACCGAAAATGTGTCTCCGCCGGTTTTTTAACAGGACTACTTTGCAAGTCACTATCACTACATGGTAGGTTCATGAGTCCGATCGGCCCACTATCACCCTCCGTTTGCCCTAAGTAAGCGCCGCGTCTATTGTTTACATATGTTGGCCGGTCCATGTCCACTAGGGATGCATATTTCATGTGATCGATATCCGCTTTTAGATCACTTATTTGATCCATGGTGACACATGTTTGTTTTAAATTTTTAACTTCCGATTTTAACACCAGAATGTCTTTTAACAATGCTGTTGCATCAATGTGGTCGAAGGATATTGGTGGTAATTTTTCCAACGTTCGTGCCACAAAGATTGGGTTTTTATCTGGATCTGTAGACTTTAACACGCATATAATATCTTCGATATCCTTTTGTTCTTTGTTTTTTCTCCTCGATATTTTTCGGGTACTTGTAGAAACGGACTCAAACAATAAACTTTTTGCTGATGAGATTTCCACAGAATTATACGTGCTTACACACAGCCGCATTAAACTTTCCTCGTCCATAATGTCTATTTTGTTTTGCACAAAACATAACAACTCGTTTATTACTATGTTGCATGAAATACACTTCACTTTCTCAGAGGACATTTTTCTGCACCCGAACGCAGCCGAGTTCGCGCGAAGACTGTACGTATATGCTATAATGCTATATAGTATAGTGTAGTCTGAAGACAGCTTTACAGTACCTCAACAAACATCGGACGGTTGTCAAAAGTCCAGGAAAACCTAGTACTGCGACATCTGCACTAACAGGTTCATCGATATATGAAAGGACTGATCACTACGTCCAAAAAAAAAAAAAGGGCAATATGTGGGGCCATCGTGTAAAAACAAATTTTCAGCAGGTAGAATTGAATTCATAAAATGCAATGTGGGCTTATGTGTTTCTTGCTTTTATCATATAAAATCACACTTTTACAATTTACCTACAAATACTTTTTTGCTACTGATAATGCTTAGCGTGTCCACATGGACACATAGTTTTTTTCTATTTTGCAATATATTTATTCAAACCAAAATTGTATATTTCATTTACGTACCCTATAATGAACCCTAATTTATAAGGAAAACATTAAAAACTAAAAAAATACAAATTCGGGCATTACTGGGTTAAATTCATTTTTTATTTGTTTTTGTACGTAATTGGGTTAAAAAGAAATCTTCGTATTTGTGACAAGTATGGTGTGAATGATCCAGTGAAGTACAGTCCGACTAATGAGTTCTCAATTCAAAGGTTTTAGTTG
The DNA here is from genome assembly GCA_948465475.1 of Thalpophila matura. NCBI lineage: Eukaryota > Metazoa > Arthropoda > Insecta > Lepidoptera > Noctuidae > Thalpophila > Thalpophila matura. The sequence continues at coordinate 18,011,279 of OX419187.1, forward strand.
CTGTCGCCATGATATTCTGTGGAGGCACGCGCCAGCCAGCATGTACCCGTTTTTGTTTTATTGGTTTTTTCAAAATGTCAATGGCATAATCATTTTATTTCTTATTTAATTCGATTTTTTATTCCAGTTCTTAATCTCTAAGATAAATTAGGCAAAGAACAATTAAAATATTTTTTTATTTTTGGTTAAGCTTTTATTACTGTACCATATCAAGCCCAAAACTGCCGACGTCCTTTAATCAAATTATAAGTAAGAATGAGAAGACTTCTCGTGACCACGGTCAATACAGTACTTCACCGAAACGCTGAAGTTAGTCAAAATACTGTAAAGTATTTTGCGCGACAAGTCCAGATTTAATTAAAAGACACGAATAAGTTTGGAAGGTAGCTAAGTATAAATTTTATCTCCAGTCGTTTTAGCTTAATAGGTAATAGTAATAATAGAGTATCTAAATCTTTTTACTACAATTTTTAGAATTCTTGCAACTGAATTTTAGACCAGTTCCTCTCAATCACTAAGCTGATGGACGTCGGCAGTTTTGGGCTTGATATGGTACAGTAATAAAAGCTTAACCAAAAATAAAAATATATTTTAATTATTCTTTGCCTAATTAATCTTAGAGATTAAGAATTGGAACCAAAAATCGAAATAAATAAAAAATAAAATGATTGTGCCATTGACATTTTGAAAAAACTACTAAAACCAAAGCGGGTGCATGCTGGCTGGCGCGTGCTTCCACAGAATATCATGGTGACAGCAACTAAAACCTTTGAATTGAGAACTCATTAGTCGGGCTGTACTTCACTGGATCATTCACACCATACTTAACCTCACTGTCAGAAATACGAATATTTCTCTTTAACCCAATTACGTACAAAAACAAATAAAAAATGAATTTAAATACTCTTGAAATACTCGATCACACCAAACTAATTTCATATCTGTACCGACTTACACAATCTGAAGCCCAGCGTTCTATAAGCGTCTGCCAGTGCCCTTTGGAACGCATAGGTATGTTACTTCGATGACAATGCAATATGCTACCATGGAGGTGGTCTCATGATGGAGTTGGGAGGTGGCTATAGGAACTCCTCAACTTCATAATATAACTCTATCGTGTTTGGGCTCGTTAGGTTTATCTTGAGAAGTACCTACTACAAACCTATATATGATGTCCAGGGTCTCATGATAGAGGTGGGTAGTGATCATTATAAAAACTTGTTTTGAAAAATGTTTTTCAACATAAAACTTATTTATAATAAAACAAGTTTAAATGGATTAAATCGCGTATATTATGGATTTTGATTTGGACTGTGGGTTGTCATACATAGGGCAAACAAAGCGCAGTATAGCCACTAGAGTTAAAGAACACATAGCTGACATCAAAAACGAGCGCTCTACAAAGTCTGCAGTGTGTGAGCATGCCCTAGGCAAACCCAACAATTTCCTACGTTTTGATCAGCCTCAAATCCTCGCAAGGGAGAACCGATATATACCTAGAATGCTTCGCGAGGCTATTGAAATTAAAAAAACATTCTAATTTCAATAGAGAGGATGGTTGGCAATTACCACCTGTTTGGAATCCAGTTCTTAAAATAATCAAGTCCCAAACTTCACACCGCACTACAAAACATCGAGACACCGTGAGCGATTATTGTGTGCATCGAAACGAGTACGATTCGAATAATATCGATTAAAATAAATCTTGTGCGGGTAGATCGAGAATAATTTTTCTATAAATTAGCTGTCATGACGCCTACCACCTCAGTCGTCCTGCCGGTCCTGCGACCACGAACGCTGCAAAGTGTTCGAAACGTCAGGAAAACTGTAAAAATCCATAATATACGCGATTTAATCCGTTTAAACTTGTTTTATTTTAATGTGTAATAATCGCGAAAACCTAAGACATTATTAAAACTTATTTATTTATGCTTATGTTATTATAAAACCCATTTTTAAAGTGACGTTAAACATTGCTACTCGTGTCCACGTCATCGCTGCGTTGAAAGGCGGAGCTCACGCCTGAACACCATAATAAAGTGTTTCCTTCCGACGTGTAACTGCCGTCGTGACTCGCTCCGACGGTCACACGGAGCTGGGCTATTGTTCTTTCTTTACTGTATTGGAATTAAGAATAATTACTGTGGTCTGACAGAAATTCATAGTTAAAACAAGTCTAGTAGTAGATAATAAGCCTATCTAAATTTCTTTGCGTACGTTCGAGGGAGAATGTCACGGTGAGATTCTCCCTCGAACGTTCGCAAAGAAATTGGCAGTTCTCGCGGTGATATCACGCGGCGTGTCGGTACAGAAAGAATAGATAAGTTGCTGTTCAATATGTCACTTTACATAGGTCATTTGAGGGGAAATTAAAAATCGCATTCTGGCAACAACATTACTTCCTGTCAAGTAGTTGTGAAGTATTGTATTGTTCATCAAAACTGAGTCATCAATATTCTTTGTCTGATCACAGTGTTGCTATAAATTATTTTTCAATTACCATGTATCTAAACTGACTTTAAGTGAGCTCATAAAACATAAACACGTTAAATGAAACAAAGGTATGACGTATCACCCTTAACCCTCATCAGACAACGCCGAAGCAAATTGAAAACGGAACATTTAGATCCCATCGCACTCGCCTATGAAGGTAAACCAATTTTTCCGCGGGGCGGGGGGGGATAACGCTGTCCTTTTCGCCCCCAATCCCCGCGTGGGGGGGATGTGGCCCGACATTGACCCGCACTGCGCCGTGCAGCCTGCACAGGTGCGTCATTCATGTACCCTGCACCCCTCCCGCCTGCATAGCGGGTACATGTTGCAATGGCTTGTTACCGGATCAAACTTTGTAGGAAATTTGCTGCAAACTGATTTGTGCGGACAGGAAATTGATATTTGAGTGAGTAAGTGACAATACTAGGTAAAGCTTTGTGTCTTATTGGTTTCCTCTAGGAATATGGTTATTTGTTGTTAACAATATACTTACCTACATATAATTTCCTGTATAATCTATAAGTTCTAATATTTTAAAGAGAAAGTAGGTAGGTACAAAAATGTGAGTTTGTTTAAATGTGTAGAGAGGATAATTTTCCGAACTGATCCGATTTTGAAAATTTCCTTTTTAATAGAAAGCTACATTACCTTCCTCTGAGTGCTATATAGGCTACTTTTTATCCCGAAAAAATGCTACTGTGCATTTTGTGCACCTGTGGGTCACGTGGATGAAGTCGCAGGCAAAATGCTAGTCTCTACTTAATACTTAACCTCACGAATTTTCAGTCCAGGCTGAGTGAGAAGCTATCTGCTTAATGCAAACACATAACCTAAGTTTTTATACCTTACTTAACTGTTTCGGGAAACTTTCTTACGCTACAAAACTCTGTTATTTAGTCCCTTTCGGCGGTGAGGTAGTGCTGGCTTAGATATTACGGAGTCAATGGTCCCGCGGGGACCTCTCGCAGTAAAGTAGCTCGCAGGTATCTGTAGGAAAATGGTGGCTGTGCCGCGGATCCCTGCGAACAGCGGGAATTTCCGACCTTGTAAATTGTTAGGGTTAAAATCTGGAAAAATATGAAGCTGTGTAATACTTTAGGGCTTAGGTATGTTTGTGGATATTTTGAGTTGATTTTAGCCACAAATGAAGATTTTTGGTTGACAACAATTTTATTTTACTAGACTTCGTCCGCGTGACATAGATAGGTACCGCCATCTAGCGTCCTAAAGCAGTTGTGACCGTCGAAAGTTATTGTTCTTTCCTTCGTGAATAGTGTTTTTTGTTCTGGATGAAAGGTACCTACTTTATGTCCTTAAATTTTCTGTACCCCTGACAATGTATAGGCAACATAATTACCGTGCAAAATTTCATGATGTTCGGTTCAGTGACAAACTTACCTACATATCGCATAATATATTATTACTAGCTGTGTCCCGCGGTTTTACCCCCGTTGTTCGGCTCCCAAGGGTCATAGCATAAAGTTAAATAGCCTTTACTATTCCTCATGAATCTGGCTATCATATTATTATACAAATTCTTTTTCGAATTCGACTGGTAGTTCCAGAGATTAGCGCGTTTAAACAAACAATCAAAAGCTATTCAGCTTTATTAAAGCTGAATAGCTTTTGCTATTAGCTATATATACCCACATTTCGTCAGTTTGTTTTATGCATCATGTAGGTACCTACCTACCTAATAGGACGCGAGTCTACGGTAGTACGTAGTAAAATTATAGATATTAATAGACTAGAACTCGCGAACCTTATTAATTTTAATGTAACAACATTTCTAAAACTATATTTCACTTCATAAGCAGCCATTGTAAATTCAAAATAATTTGAATTCTATAACACGCTACACGAATGTCAAGGTGTTTCGTGTCTACAGCACAGCTTGGAACCAATTGGCATGGCATGTAAATAAATAAATCCTTACTATCCTTACTTCCTTACTAATATTATAAATGTGAAAGTAACTCTGTCAGTCTGTCTGTCTGTCTGTCTGTGTGTTACGCAATCACGCCTAAACTACTGAACCGATTCAAATGAAATTTGGTACAGAGATAGTCTAGAGCCTGAGAAAGGACATAGGCTACTTTTTAATGTGGAAAAAGGGCTGTAAAGGGTTGAAATAGGAGATGAAAATTTGTATGGAAATTACATATTTTTTTAAGCTAGAAGCTTGAAACTTATTTTTGGGTTTTGGGGTGTAGGCTAGGTGTAGGGTAGGTGTAGTGTAGGTGTAGTGTAGGTGTAGGGTAGGCGTAGGGTAGGCGTAGGGTAGGCGTAGGGTAGGCGTAGGGTAGGTGTAGGGTAAGTATAGGGTAGGTGTAGGGTAGGTGTACTAAACTTTACCCGTGCCAAGCCCGGGCGGGTCAGCTAGTAAATAAATAAAATGCACTCGATCAGCCTGTCTATTCTGTAGTTGTACCGACACGCCGCGTGATATCACCGCGACAACTGCTATGTTTGCGAACGTTTGAAGGAAAAATAAAGCAATAATTGTGACCGTCGAAAGTTATTGTTCTTTCCCTTGGGAACAGTACTTTTTTCTGGATGAAAGGTATCCTATGTCCTTTTGTATATCATGGCGATCGGTTCAGTGGTTTAGGCGTGAAAAGGTAACAAACAAACAAACTTACATTCGCATTTATATAATAAGTAGATAGGATAAGTATTTACTCGTACATATTTTGAATAGACGAATGCGAATAGGATGACTTGTAAATATTGTAAAACGGAATTATTTATACTTAATTTTGTTACTCTTTTATTATTGTACCTACCGGCTTGGCCTCACCCTTCACCACTATTATTTGTATTGTATGACAAATCTCTCTCACAGAATGACAAAAAAAAAGTGACTTTCTGGTGATCTCTGTAATTCTGGATATTGTGCAAAAAACATCTGTATAAAGTAGTTCTCTCAGAACACAATCAGCCCAGTCCAGGTGTGAAGCTAAGGTTGCGTCCTTGCCTGGCGCAGTGTCACCCGGTGCTAATCCGCCGGCCGCGACGTCGCCGCCGCCGCCGCCGCCGCCCACCGCCCGCCATGCGCCCAAACATTCTGACACCGCTGGGACTGGTTCTATTTCTATTTAAGATCTGTGGGCCGATCACGAGCTATTTTGACGTATGGTATCGATAATGAAGCATATTTTGAATATAAAATACAACAGGCTTAAAACATTTTGATAAAATTGTATAAAATTTGAACATTAAAAAAAGGAAGTGACTCCGCGACCGCCGCCGTGACCTGAATTTGCAGCCGCCGCCGGTTGCTAAGTTGGCAGCCGGCGCTGACATTCGAAAAAAAGCGGGAAATGGGGTTAGCAATTTGGCATAAGTAATTAAAAGAACACTTCATGTTTCATTTGAGTAACATACCTAACTAGGGTCCAAGAGCGAGCGAAGTGAGCTCGGGAACTTGGACACCCCGACACGGACAATTTTGGTTCGACGGGATTGACGGGGGCTTCAGTGAGCGAGCAAAGCGAGCGAACGAAGCTCCTGTCAACCCCTTTGTGTTAGGTTACTTTTAACCTTGCAGACAGACTTCGACCACCTCCCTCCCCCTTGTAAGTCCAAAAAAGTTGTATTTTGTTTTACATTGACACTGTAATTTAAAAGTCAGTCTAAGGTAGATAATTCAACTTAAAACACGGCAACATTAATCTGCTGCTACGGTAGTTTGCAATTATTTTCGTCTGATATCACTGCTACTCCAAGGCTACACCGGTTTCCAACGGCGTTATTTTTGGGAGCCGCCGCCGGCTGCGGAGGCACTCCCTAAAAAAATGCAGTTATGTATATTAATTATGTAGGTACGGTATTTAATTTATATAAATATTGTGTAGCAAACGTACCTATATTTTTAATTCAAAATATGCTTACATTAACGATACCATACGTCAAAAAGACTCGTGATCGGCCCACTGGAATATTACGTGTCTCAATGTTTACGTATTAACACGAATTCACGATAGGTAGTTTATTTCCTTATCGCTAAGTTTAGTATGCTAATTATTACACTGAATCGATAAACCTTGACTTTGGCACACTACCTAGTTAATGTATTCTGTATTAATTCATTAATCAAACGGAAAAGTTTCGACTTATTTATGTACTTAGGTACCTACCTAGCTTTATTCATGATAGCTGGCAACTTGGATGCACATTTGCACAGATTAAGAAACGAATAATATTTCATAACAATTAGGTGCCTATCTACCTAAAAATTGTTCAGGATGTCTATTCCGTAGTCTACTGTCTATTCCGGAGAATCTCATCGTGAGATTCTCCCTCGAACGCTCGCAAACAAATTGTCAATCCTCGCGGTGATATCACGCAGCGTGACCGTACAGAGGCTCTAGACAAGTTGCTTTTCTGTTAGCGTTCACGCCAAACGATAAGCACAAAATGTATGGCAATGACATTACCTGCGGAAAAGTCACGTGACTCACAAATGTCATTTCCATACATTTTATCCGTAGCGTTTGACGCTAACGCTAACAGAAAAGTAACTTGTCTAGGGCCTCAGAATAGATAGCCTGAACAGTTGTTTTATTATTTTCAAGAGTCACATCCCCCATTCCCCCGCGGCCTGGTTACTGTCGCAGACGCCGCGCCCAGCCTCGGAAGCAGTTATGTTATAAATGTCAATCAAACAGTCGTAACGTTTTATATCCTGTTAACTGAGCGCGCCTGTTCAGTGGTTCCGTACTTAGGGCTTGTACACAAACCTGCAAATCGGCGCGATGCGAATTCGCAACGCGAATTGCTGCGATGCGATTTCTGGCAAGGGGTCTCCCTTCCACGGTTCGGATTTTTTTTTCGAGTTGGAAATCCTCATGGATGTCCCCCGCCCTGGGGAGGGCGAGGGGGTCTGTCAGACTCTTACTGACTAAAACCACCCCGGTGTTCCTCCAACTACCTTACGCCGGGGGCACGGGAGTCGCTTGCGCATTCGTCCGCACCCCCGGCAGGTATTGGCCCGCCAAATGAAAGGCGGGCCCCGTCACCCTATGCGGCCGTCATGTACGGCCGCAATTTCTCTGGACAGGCGCGCGCGGAACACGTCGCGCCACCGTCTCGGGCCTGTTTCCGTTCGGGCGACGGACGCCCCAAGTCCGCCGCCCGCAGGCCGCACCCTATGGTGGCCGGAGATCGTTGGCCGCCCTACGGCGCCCGGTGCGTCTGCTGCGGATGGGGAGAGAGGACACCGCCTCCCTCTCCCTTTCCGCCGCCTCCTTGGCGTCCATCACCTCCTCGCAGAAGGAGGCGACGGCGTTCCAAGCGCTCTCGCTGCTGACCATGGCCTCAACCACGGCCGGGAGCGAGAGGCCACCCGCAGCACCGACCGCCGCGACGAGGTCACGGCGCTGCACTGCCCACGCTGGGCACTCCTCCAACGTGTGCTGCGCCGTGTCGTCGGGGCAGTCACCGCAATGGTGGCAACCGGGCGTCGGCTCCCGGCCATTCCTTCGACAACCGTCAACCGTACTGAATGTATCTTTTTAATTAGGTAGTGACCTTGCCATGGATATTAAAAGTGTTACACTGCTGCTATTGATAAAAAGATATAGAAAAAAAAACGTAACAACGCAAGAATACGCGATGCGAATCGATTCGCAGGTTCTTGCAATGCGTCGTGCGAGCTTGTAGATTTTTGCGATGCGACGTCGCATATTAGTTTTGTGTACAAGCCTTTACTATAATTTGCTAGCCACGCCAAATAGCTCCAATACCTGTCACGTTTGTTTGAAACTATATTTGTATGAAAACTACTTACATAAATTGTTTGTAATTTTATGTTGGTTTTTGTTTGATTGGTTTGTATGTAGGTACTTGCATATCTACGAAAAGCGACGTGAAAAAAATGAGTGTTAGATATTAAGTAGGTATCAATGGTAAAGGGTGTGGGTAATCCGGTACAAAATAGTAACAAAATTAAAAATAACTAGCACTTTGCTTGCCACTTCACCTGCGCGACCCACAGGAACTGTGCATTTTTTCTGGATAAAATACAGTAGGCTATATGTAGCACTCAGGGATAAGGTTCTATTAGCGAAATCATTTTCAGGAGACTGCCCCCTACATACAAACTTACAAATATCTCTTTATAATATTATTATAGATACCATGTTAGTTATGTCACAATACCTGTTCGTTTATTCACTGTATTTAGGTACCTACATAATTATTTTAGAATAGATGAATAGGTAGGTATGACTTAAGTAAAATGGAATTGTTTATAATTTTGTAACATTTTTTTGATACCGGTTTTCCCTCACCCTGCGCCACTGATGGGTAGGTAGAGTAGTAAGTGAATAGAGCCTTAAGCAGGTACTTACTCGTCAGAAGACATTATAAGGGCTTAAGACAAGCCTGCCTTTTGTAAGAGTGTACTCATGTATCTCGGAGACAAGAACCCTCATCCCTTGTCGTAAGAGGTGACAGCGAGATTTTGTCGAGTCTTCGCCGATAAAAACCTGCGATCAGCAAGCCGTTTAGCAAGACTGGACGTTTTTGATGGACAGCAGCACTTTTTTTTTTTTTTTTGAGGATGGGTAATCATCAAATGACCCCTCTCGCTCTGGGCGGAGCGGAAGGGAGTGTCAGACTCTTACTGACTAAAACCCACCCGTGTTCCTTCCTTTGCCCTTTATGTTCCGGGTCAGCGGTATCCCTTTCGGACAATCCCGCTTTCTCGGCATGGACAGCAGCACTCAACGGAGTTATAATAACACTACATTACTTACTACAAATTTTTAAATCTCAAATTAATCATTGGTGCTGATACTGTTGTTCATCGCAATATACTAATTTTAATCACACTACATCTCTTTCTTACAAATCACCATCTATAGAAGTGCATAGCACTTTACCCGCGACATCGTCCGCGTCACATTTAATAAGAAGGTACCCACACGTAGCGCCATCTAGCGTCCTAAAGCAATTTGTGCCCGTCGAAAGTTATGTTCTTTCCCCAAAGATCTAAGAAATCTCAGAGATTTCTTAGGTCTTTGTCTTTCCCTCAGGAACAGGTACTTTTTTCTGGATGGAAGGTACCCTATGTCCTTTTCTGTACCCCTGACAACGTTTAAGTATGTAAAATTCATGATGATGATCGGTTCAGTGGCGTAGGCGTAAAAAGGTAACAACAAACAATCAAACTTACATATAACTTTCGTATTTATAATATTAGTTAGGATTTTTAAACATGTCAAAGCCATGTTAAGTTTATCATGATAGAAATTAAAGCGACAGAGGTCGTGGGTTCAAATCCCAGCCGTGTCAGATTATTAAATCTCTTAAAATATTTAAAATAAGTTAATAACTAAGTAGGTCTTACTTATTTATAAGATAAACTTAACATGGCTCTGACATGATTAAAAAACACTACATTACCATAAGATGTTATAGCCCTTTGGACCAGAAGACGGTTTGGAAAATCTCACTATTTTGACTGATATCCTTTCCCACATCATAGTATACTTAGATAGGTTTGATGTAGTTAATACTCGACATCAGAGGCATAAGGTCGGATGTACACTCGACAACATTGACGGTCGACTACTTTTCACCCTTATCACTAAGAATATAAGGGTGAAAAGTGGTCGACCGTCAATGTTGTCGAGTGTACACATCTGCCTAAAATCACTTTTTGGCACAGAGCCTTTAAGGTTCCGTTTCTCTTTCGAACCCATTAACTCTGGTTTTCCTATCTCTATCCACTAAGGAAATACATAAGTTAATAAAGTCGGATCTGAGGATTTTCCCATACAAAAGTGAATTTTATTTTTGCTTTCCTAAAAACCTTAAGTTTCGTCGATGTAGGTATCTACGAAATTTAAGGTTTTCAGGAGAGCAAAAATAAAATTGACAGATACGACCTATTCTGATGTACAATAATAGTTCTCTTCGTGTTAGTACGACTATTTTGGGTTCACCTTCACACCCAACATCCGCTGACGTGGGTAACCTATCGATCAAGCTTCTTCAGTCTTAATTAAGACATCCTTTTTAGGGTTCCTTACCTCAAAAGGAAAAACGGAATCCTTATAGGGTCACTTTGTTGTCTGTCTGTCCGAGGCAAGACCCTTAACGGGTGGAGGCATCTGCTCATATATGGTGCCACTAGAAGAAGTAGGTATGTACTCGTAATAGGTGCTCATAGATGCAAGATGCCGTTATTACATCTACTAGTAGCGCCTTCTATGAACAGGTGCCTCGGATTTGCCACGGACAGACAGACGACAAAGTGCTCTTATACCTAAGGGTTTCATTTTATCTTTTGAGTTACCTACGGAACCCTAAAAAGGGACAACTTATATTTGCTGTGTGATTTTTTTTTACAGACCGTTTATGTTAGTTAATCCTCTAAGGTAGATTAGATACCTACTATTAGTATTTAGTTGGTAGGTACTTTTTCATAAGTAGGTATATAGGTACCTACCTACTTAGGTATAAGTAGTTTTTTTTATTAGTAGGTAGGTAGTCTATGCACTTCCTGTTTGAGTTCTGATTATGCTTAGTCTTTTTGGCACAAGCTACACTAGAATCGTCTAGTAACAAGATTACTCAGTCAGGAAGGCTGCAGGCTGACTGCCCAGTGTGCGCCGGACGTTATGGCTTAGTTTATCTATGTCAAGGACAACCTGGACAACGTAGGTAACTAATATAGCTGAAAAGTTTACACTGACACACTAGCTCAGTTGGATAGCGCGACGCCACGGTGCGTTAGAGATCGCGGGTTCAAATCCCACCTGTGTCAGGTCTTTTTGAAATTTTATATTTAATTAATAACTACCAGTCGGATTTCAAAAAAATATTGTTGCATTTAATAGTCCAATTCTCGATGAAGGTTATAGGCTATTTAACAACACGCTACGACCCTTAGGAGCCGAGCAACGGGGGGTGAAACCGCGCACAGTTAGCAGCAGATAACAAAGTAGGTATAGCCTATTTGAACTATTCATAGTTACATTCATCAGCGATCGATAAAACTTCGGCATCGCGAAATATTCATGTGGACTTAGGGCTACCATCACCAAAATTTCTGACGCCGGACAAAAACATTAAAAACCCCGGATATTTGGGTGAAATTGAGTATTTTCCCGGACGCCGGATGCCGGACGCGGATTCTCCTGACACAAAAAGTGTTCGGGTTTCACCCTTTGAAACTTTTTGAAATCCCTACCGGACGCTCCTCGCACGCCCTCTAAACTAGGACAAATCCGGGGAACCCCGGACGGATGGCAGCCCTATGTGGACTTAATATTCAGCACACATTCGAGCCGGATGCCGGACGTGGATTCCCCTGACACAAAAAGTGTTCGGGTTTCACCCTTTGAAACTTTTTGAAATCCCTACCGGACGCTCCTCGTACGCCCTCTAAACTAGGACAAATCCGGGGAACCCCGGACGGATGGCAGCCCTATGTGGACTTAATATTCAGCACACATTCGAGCCGGATGCCGGACGCGGATTCTCCTGACACAAAAAGTGTTCGGGTTTCACCCTTTGAAACTTTTTGAAATCCCTACCGGACGCTCCTCGCACGTCCTCTAAACTAGGACAAATCCGGGGAACCCCGGACGGATGGCAGCCTTATGTGGACTTAATATTCAGCACACATTCGGTATAGCGAGTTTGGCACATCACCAGTTTTGTATCTGCAGCAGATAGCGATCTACTTCGCGACCGTTATGGCAGCTACCGTGCCTACTATGTAGATCTAGATCATTTTATTAGGCTCATTCTTTTTATTATTAAACAAACTTTGCCATAAGTAGTCCATATCTACTTAGGAATTTGTCCTAAATGGTGGGTAGTGTGGGTAAATACCTCCACAATATACATATAAGTACTTAGATACCTACATCTCACGTATTATGACGTACAAACGGACAGGATGCCTAGATCCGGAACAACCTTTGAATAGGTACCTATCCGAACCAAATACTAAAATTATTAATAGATAGTATCTAAGTAGGTAGGTACTGATTTGAACAACTAGGATCGTAGATACATGTTTGTTCCGTGTGGGAGTCGAACCCGCGACACGAAGCGCATTAGCCAATAGCGAATAATATAATATATCTATTAGATAAAATGTTCAATGCTCAAGATTTCTTAGATCTTTGGCTCAAGCAATAAGAAGTCGTACCTACTTAGGAATTTGGCCTAGTCTCAAACATAGAGTACTAGCACAGTCTATTATAAAATCCATAGGTATTCTTTATTTATACTGTGCTACTAGTCTCAAAGAAATAGAATAGGACGCATGGTCACAGATTACTGAATAGTTAGCATGGTTGGTAGTAAGGCCAAGGTAGGTACCTAGGTAGTTAGTAACAGTTACTAAGAGAATAAATAGGATGCGTAGTAGGTAAGCACGCACTCATTAGAAACCTTATTATGTATGGCCCATGATGTCATGGGAGCAGCTATTGGCAGCACCGTAATATTATGTTAGTCTTAAATACAAGGGTAGGTACTTTATTTGTTAGCAGAATAAATTTTTATTATTCTCCTCCAAACGGTAGAAGAACGTTTTAAGATTACTACTAACGCCATCTGTTGGCCAAGTCTAAACATCTAAATTAAATTATGTTTTCAAAGCTAGCTAGCGAATACAATTTGTTTCCCAACAATTTTAACCTCACAAAAGTTTTATTAATGTAAGTTTTTTCAAATAAAAAAATGTTCCTGAATAGGTTTAAGAAATCAAGATAAATAAAAATAAATTATTAAAGAAGCTTACTTTGTGAACGTTTGATAAAACTAAATCTTACTGTCACTGGCGCTAGGTAGTTTGATGAAGGTTAAAATTCAAAAATCGACACTTTATTTTTTATCACGAATTATTTAGTTTTTCGAATCACATCCTTTAATTTTTGTTGTAGAAATCGTAATAAAATAAAACAATGCTATAATAATCGATTGCAGAATAAGCCTCTAATCACAGAATGAACTCCGCGAACTATGTTGTCATCTGTCAGATTTGGCCTTCAAATCGCTGCTGATCCTGGCTGGGCAACTAATGCAATTTCCAAAAGGTTTTGCAATGTATGAGTGAGGTATTCAATGAATCCGATGGTGTGACATACAAGTAATATTATTCCCGTGTTAAAATGACATCGAGGAGTAAGAATGCTGTGCGCGGCTACGAAACAGAGATTGAGAAGAGTCGTGAGGAATCTAACTGGAAGAAGGCAGTGGACTTGGCCCAGCAGTTGAAGGCCAGGTCTCCACAGCATGGTCAGTGCCACATGTTACATATTACCTTAGCTCTTATATCATTGTAAGGCGTCTTCAGTAAGGTCGTCGAAGTGCAGTTGTTAGCATAAAATATTGTTTTATTACTTATCATTAATGTTAAAAACATAATGTATGTGTGCTGTTTTTCGTTTGTATGCGTGATAAACATCGGTACATGAGCTGTGTACCAACCATTGGTTTATTATGATCATTATTTATTCATGTTTCCTTGAATGTCAGTTACCAAACCATTAAGTTTTTATGGTTCTGTACTTTAAAAAGTAGCTGAGGTCGAAACAATCACTGTCACTAATATATTTCAAATGAACATGCACTAAAAGGTGCCTACAGTGTCCTAATTTATGTAAATTATTTATCTACTGGTTCAACCCATTATTATTTAGATTGATATGTTACATTCCTGTAGTTCTTGTGACCCTCCCATCCCCTATTCTCTCAGTATATTTTTATAAGACATTAGAAGGTTCTACTGGCCATTCTTGTGACATAATACCTTAATTTTCTCGATATTAGAAGTGTACAACTTAACAGAGAGCCAATTTAGAAGAGCCGACAAAAAGTATTGAAATATCATGACAATTATGAGATATATGCCGACTGATAGCAGTCACTGTGTCCTCCCACATGCCTCTTCCTGTGCATACTGAGGCTTTCTGTTATGTTGTGCACCTGTAATATACGATCAGAAACAATAACAGCATACCTTTCTGTTCTGCATCATGTTTGTGACATTTCTATATGCAAGTCTACCAAAGCTTTCTAATATTTTTTGTTTAGCATCATACTTAATCTCATACACTGGCATTTGTCAAGATGTCTGACTCATCAAATAAATTGTATTAACAGAAAGTCTAGCCCACTTCCTCATTGGTGAGGGCAAGCTAGAAGCACACCTTGAAGAATGGCCGCCCAGCAAGGAAAACATAGAGAGAGCGCAACGGGAGCTCTCGGAAGCCCGCGGCTACCTCACCCTAGCCACCGACGAGGCAGGCAAGAGAGCTGGAGTAGCACTAGATGCTCATCTACTGCTTGGAAAACTGAATTATGCATGCGGAGCATACGATGATGCATTGAAACATTATAAATTGGCCGAGCTGAATACTTTGACTGAGAAGGAGTTACCTGTGTGAGTAAATGTTTAATGATTATTATTAAATATTATAAGTGATTTCAAATGATATGGGTGGGATTTGAACTTGCGACCTCTGCCGCACCTTGGCGTCGCTCTAACCAACTGAGCTACTGTGTAATGTTAAAGATTATTTATGTATATTCGGTAACAAAATATTCAAAAAGATAAATAAAATACAACAGATTTTTTTTCTACAATTAAACTCATAAATATTCATATAATATCTTGACATATAATGGCATTGCTTTGTTATTTTATAACATCTAAAGACAATAGAACATTATCTGCAATTCTATTATATGCTGTGTGACATGTGTCCTCCGCTGCACTCTTATCTCAGGTTGGCAGTGACTAACTACAATTGAATTGTGTGTAATCATCTCTAAGTACCACTTGTTACT
This sequence comes from Thalpophila matura, assembly GCA_948465475.1. Taxonomy (NCBI): domain Eukaryota; kingdom Metazoa; phylum Arthropoda; class Insecta; order Lepidoptera; family Noctuidae; genus Thalpophila; species Thalpophila matura. Next base: position 18,026,591 of record OX419187.1, read on the forward strand.
CATAGTAAAAACAATTAACTGTTTTTCATCTATAGCTGCAATTCCATTGCATTACGTGCCAAATTATCAAGTAATTAAAGCCAATTGTGGAATCTGTTGCAACACCTACTGCTATTTATGGCTGAATAAATTTGTTGACTCATACAATGTTACTGAAATCGAGGCTATTAATACTTTAGCAACAGCATACAGCAATTCTTTGATTAAATATTAAAATACCATAACTTATTGCATATTTATATTTTTTTTATAGGTAATGTAAATGTTATTATATTAAAATAGGAAAAAGTTATGCCATTATTAAACATAAATGTACTGAAAACAAGTTCTATTTGATTTTTAATGACTTTACTAAATAAAGGGAAAACACAACTTAAAAGTATTGAAACCACTGCATGAATGTTCTAGAAAATCAAACTTAGCTTGCAAAAAATAATCAGATAGTAGTGTACTATTAATCACCATTTACATAATGTATGACCCATGGAGCGTTTATAAACGTGGTATGACCTCATAAGGCCATGAATGTGGTTTTTTAGTTTGCTATTCACCTTTGCACTCAAAGAGAATATAGTTCTTATATTTTATACCTCTATTTTATCTACTAGACATAACCCTGATTTCAACACAGTACAAACAATAAACATATTTCAGGAGCTGTTAGTGTTTATCCACTATCATGTGCATCTGTACACGTGTTACATAATGACGTCATCGTACGCGTATCAAACGATCGCGCATGACAAGCGCTAGACAAACCAGAAGTTTCATATAATAGGCGGCAATAAAGTCATGCACATAACTGAACCAAACAAAAGGCGCTTTTTCAACGCGCGTCAAAAAAAGCGTTATAGGCGTTTGTCAAGGCACATTTGATTCAACGTCCAACGCCGAGTGTTGTAAATCTGCGCCCGATTAAAAAAAGTGTTGTCGTGCGAACAGCCTGTCTGTTCTGTACCGACACGCCGCGTGATATCACCGCGACAACTTCCAATTTGCGAACGTTCGTGGGAGAAACTCACCGTGACATTCTCCCTCGAACGTTCGCAAATCAATTGACAGTTGTAGCGGTGATATCACGCGGCATGTCGGTACAGTATAGACAGGAAGATGTATCGTTTCCCATTTGGCACTCGAGCGTTTTTTCAACGCGCTGTTAAAAAGCGCACGTGCGAATGAGGGCTTATTTCGCCCTTGATTGATTTCGGGTCCTTTCCACGCACGAAACAAAAAATTGTTCAAAAAACTTCTGCTGATACCCAAGGGTTTGTGCTTGAGGTGGTTCATTCTTGCAGATTTTGAGTGAGTGCCGAAAATAGGAGTGTCCCATCTGTATAATCTATCTATACTATTATAAAATTGTAAAAAAGCCGTGTCTGTACATTGAAGATATTCCAGAAAAGATAGTCGGAATAGGGTACTGGGACGTAACTATGCCCGAAAATATTTTTTTTTTTGAATTTTTGTCTGTTTGTCTGTTTGTGCGCGCATCACGCAAAAAGTACTGCACGGATTTTGATGTGGTTTTCACAGTTCGATAGCTTGGGGTCCAACTTAAAATCTAAGCTACGTTTCATCTAATTCCGGTGGGATAAACCAGAGATACAGCTTGAACTCTTGGTAGTACTAGCCACCCTACACTACGGAGGTCATTTCACTGTAGTCCACGCGGACGGAGTCGCGGGCAAAAGTCTAGTTTTCTTATATCGTGGTTGATAGGCGCACACACAGATGAATCACCGCGTGCGCAGCTTATGTGTCACGCTTTTGTTGCTATATCGGGACTTTTCCTCAACATTTTTGGTGATAATGATTTTGTTTACCGACTGTATATTATTATGTACACAGAATATAATGTTCTGTATTCGTGATAGTTTTAGTATCCATAAAAGAATAATGGAGTCATCAGTATGTGATTTACACATTTTAGACATCTTCTATGATACCTAATTTAATTTAAGAAGAATGGTGATATAATTTCTTTAACAGGTGACAAGTTTGCACTTGGGAAACATTTTAAATATCCCAGCATGTAATTAAATTGGTAAAGAAATCACATACATAGATAACAGTAATGTAAGCTTATTCCAATGATTTTCTTAGCAGTCCATAGTCTTACAGTTGGCTTAAGCCTTAATAAGGTGCCTGCGAACGGAAATAGGAAAGTTGTGCTAATGGTACGTGCCAATCTGTCGAGACTCGCCCGGCTTAGCTCTACAGATCGAGCGTCAAATTGGGTCGTTCGTAGGCGCCTTTATTCTGAGCTATGGCGACAACATCGTATACACCGTCGTATTCACCGTGGGAGAGCCATGCTTCGGCACGAATGGGCCGGCTCGACCGGAGTAAGACCACGGCCTCACAGAAAGCCGGCGTGAAACGTGTGTCGTGTTTCGCCGAGTTAGTGAGGGTACCGGAGGCCCAACCCCGATGATGGCGCAGTTAATAAATCCATTGTTGTGGGGAAGCAAACCTGCTCTCAACAATGCCCAAGGCAAGAGCAGTTTTTTAAAGGCCGGCAACGCACTTGTGACTCATCTGGTGTTGCGAGTGTCCATGGGCGGCGGTAATCACTTACCATCACGACGTGATCCGTCTGCTCGTTTGCCTCCTATAATATAAAAAAAAAAAACACCCCTATTTTGGCCAAATTTCTCAGCTCCTCTTATTTATATGAAACATATGTGTTTGACAGTCGAAGTCTCCGCATCGTGGCCGAGTCGTACGCGATCAAGGGCCTGTGCCTGGAACAGAACACCGTGCCCGGCTCCACGAGCCGGTTTAAGCAGGCCGAGCGGGAATCTGAGATGGTGAGATCTTAGTGTATTGGCCAGGGCCGAATTTTAAGGTGTGAAGGCCCTGGGGTAACCAAAATTAGAGACACCGAAAAATTTAGGAATCCGACGAAAAAAATGATTTGTCAGATGAAGTAAAAATGTCACAGTTTTTCAAAATGCTCTTATCAAGCAGAATTAAATAAATAGTCCATGTTTTGCATAATCCATTAATTTTCATAGGAATATGTTTAGATTAGAAATGTTTTTCAAAAAAATACCATCTGAATGTGAACTTTTTTCTCTTTGACAGACAGATTTTACTGTTCTTATCTAAAAAAATCAAGTTGTGGTGTGCAGGGTCCTTTCTTACCATACTAATCTAGTTAATTTTCTTTGGCGTAACGTGCAGATCCGCAGCTTCGAGCTGTCGTCGGACCTGACGCTGCTGTACCTGCAGCGCACCGGGGCCGCTGCCCGCGCGGGGCCCACGCTGGAGACGGCGCTGCAGCGAGTACCCATCCTGCACATACGCGCCGGCAGGCTGCAGAACGCTATCGACAGGTAACACTCCACTGTACCTGCAGCGCACGGGGGGGCCCACGCTGGAGACGGCGCTGCAGCGAGTACCCATCCTGCACATACGCGCCGGCAGGCTGCAGAACGCTATCGACAGGTAACACTCCACTGTACCTGCAGCGCACGGGGGGGCCCACGCTGGAGACGGCGCTGCAGCGAGTACCCATCCTGCACATACGCGCCGGCAGGCTGCAGAACGCTATCGACAGGTAACACTCCACTGTACCTGCAGCGCACGGGGGGGCCCACGCTGGAGACGGCGCTGCAGCGAGTACCCATCCTGCAAATACGCGCCGGCAGGCTGCAGAACGCTATCGACAGGTAACACTCCACTGTACCTGCAGCGCACGGGGGGGCCCACGCTGGAGACGGCGCTGCAGCGAGTACCCATCCTGCACATACGCGCCGGCAGGCTGCAGAACGCTATCGACAGGTAACACTCCACTGTACCTGCAGCGCACGGGGGGGCCCACGCTGGAGACGGCGCTGCAGCGAGTACCCATCCTGCACATACGCGCCGGCAGGCTGCAGAACGCTATCGACAGGTAACACTCCACTGTACCTGCAGCGCACGGGGGGGCCCACGCTGGAGACGGCGCTGCAGCGAGTACCTATCCTGCACATACGCGCCGGCAGGCTGCAGAACGCTATCGACAGGTAACACTCCACTGTACCTGCAGCGCACGGGGGGGCCCACGCTGGAGACGGCGCTGCAGCGAGTACCCTATCGACAGGTAGGACACAGGATCAATAGTAGATTGTTTTATTATTACCAGTGATAGGAATAGGTAGAGCAATTTTGCGGGATTTTATATCTTAATATGGACATGCCATAAATTACGGACATGCCATTCAAAAAATGTTATTATACATAATCTTAATTAACACTAGCACCTTGCCCGTGACTTCATCCGCGTGACCCACAGGAACCGTGCATTTTTTCGGGATAAAAGTAGCCTATATAATAGCACTCAGGGATAATGTAGTTTTCTATTAGTAAAAGAATTTTCAAAATCGGATTATTAGTTCCGGAGATTACCCCCACATACAAACTTACACATTTAACCTCTTTATAATATTAGTATAGACACGCAAATATAGCACTGATTTGATTAAATTCCAACAATTTATAATGCGCCATCGTGAGATGCAATTTTTCTTGTCGCAGATGTGCGTGAACTTAATGTAGGTTGTCGTTACCGTCCCACTAACCGGCTAACCGGCTTAAATCGGTAATATTTGTGTTAAATCCAATTAACCTTGTGTGTCGGACTGCCAGTCGTCCGGATTTCCTAGTTTATTATGTTCGTGCGACAGATATGACGCTCTTTACAGCATGTAACAAAAACTTTTTTCGATCCCAAAGGAGGCCATTATGCTCATCATTATGAACAACTTTTACTATGGCACTAAGGCTGAAACCGGGAAAAAAAATTAGCTGTTTCATACTTTTATGTTCACATAAATCGATAAAATGTATGGAACAGTTGATTTTTTTTGCGATTTCGGGATTGTGTCATACAAAATTTTGTTCATAATCATGAGTATAATGGCCTCCTTTGGGATTGAACAGGGTTTTTGTTACATGCCGTATAACCAAAGTTAGCCGACACCTCTTTCTAAAGCTCGATGTGCAATTTATACTGCCGCTTACAGTATGGGCTGATACATTCATGTAAGGCTGCCATCACCAAAATTCTGACGCCGGACAAAAACTTTAAAAACCCGGACATTTGAGTGAAATTGAGTATTTTTCCCGGACGCCCCGAAAAAAAAAAGTTCATCAATCAGGATTCCCCTGACACTAAGTGTCCGGGTTTCACCCGGACACTTTTTGAAACCCCTACTGGAAGCTCCCCGGACGCCCTCTAAACTAGGACAAATCCGGGGAACCCCGGACCGATGGCAGCCCTACATTCATGTAATATGATGTCGTACAGGTATCGTGAGATGCTGAACGCGGTGGAGTCGATATCGACGCAGGCGCTGCGACTGACGCTCACGCGCCAGCTGGCCGAGGTGCTCATGAGGGGCGTCACTGGACAGGTAATAAATACATCTTTATACAGGGTGAATTATTCAACTGGGCGTGGATGGCCAACTCCGAAACTAACTAAGAAATAGTGAAAAACAGCCAAAGGAGTCTCGGAGCCGATTTTGATAAAAACTGAAACTGTATTGTTAGATTTATGAAAAATCTATTTTCTAATTATTAACGACTTTCGGAGCTCCTAGTTCACTAAATATGCACTTAAATAAAAAAAGTTATTTAGAAATCTTTAAGTTATTTTCAAAGACCTGTCCAACGATACTATACTACACATGAAGGGGTGCGCGAAAATATTGTTTACATCCTACAGTTTCATGTATATCCCCACCCTAATTATTTTATTTTTCGTTATTTCACTGCGGGCTTTTATGGTGGCTCATAAAAGACATCTATCTGCGAAGTTTCATACAAATTGGTTATGAACTGTAGATATGACGAGGGTGTGACAGACGGACAGACGGACACAGACAGACAGATAGACAGACAGACAGACAGATAGACAGACAGATAGATTGACAGACAGATAGACAGACAGATAGACAGACAGATAGACAGACAGACAGACAGATAGACAGACAGACAGATAGACAGACAGATAGACAGACAGATAGACAGACAGATAGACAGACAGATAGACAGACAGACAGATAGACGGACATGACGAAACTATAAGGGTTCTTAGTTTTACTACGGAACCCTAAAAAAGTGTACTACAGTCCAGTGGCGAAGGGACAATTTTTATAACAGGTAAGCCGGGCTACATATGCTTACCTGGCCACGAAAAGCTAAAGTAGGCAATACTGCCTGTGCTATTTTTCAAAGGGAAGCCGGTAGAAATCGTATTGTAGGGACTCTCCGCCACTGCTAAAGTCAGGATATGTTGTCCGTTGCGTCAGGTGTACAAGGCGCCGGACAGGCTGGCGGGCGCGGCGCCGCCGGCCACGCTGCGGCGCCGCGACGACCACGCGCCCGACGGACCCTGGAAGCCTAAGAAGTATGCTGCTATTAATCAGGTCAGATTGCGATTTATTTTTGTTTTTTTTTTTTCTATTAGATAGACTCGTCTTTGTCCACCTAGCTAGTTGTAGTTATGTGTGTCGAGAGTATGTATAATAATTTTGTAAAATAATGTTTCTAATTAGTTGTCCACTGATGTATATTACTGGACATCGGTGGACAACTAATTAGAAACATTCAGTACTTTGAACATGTTCGTAAATTTAATTGTGATTTGAGTGAAAATTGACTTGAACTTGACCTTCTTCATTTTAAACACGGTTAGCTCTTGGAAGCGGACCCTTGTTATTTTTGTATACGTTTACAAACAAATTTTTGACATCTTTTTTTACGGTGACCAGAACAAGGTAATGAAGTGTATAATATTTAAATATTACGCAGTAAGGTTTTTTACAGATTTTGTTTATCTTGTTAATATTTATTCATCATCTGCCTAGCCTTTTCCCAAATTATATTGGGGTCGGCTTCCAGTCTAACTAGATTTGGCTGAATATCAATATTTTACGTGAAGCGACTGCCATCTGACCTCCACAACCCAATTAATGGGTAATACCGGTATTCGAATGTTAGACCAGCTGTCAGACTTTAGGTCTTCTGACTACCCGTAACGATTCTCCGAGGCACGGAGGGGTCTCGATGTGTAAAGAACAGTCACCCATCCAAGGACTGACCGCGGCAAGCGCAGCTTAACCTCGCAGATCGATCGATCAGCGCGGCCGTCATTTAGCCACGAGTTCCTCCTTGTTAATATCTATTATTGAAAATAAATATTATTTTATAGTTCGTACCACGAAACGAGTACGAAGAAGTGGTACTATTGCTGCTGGTGGGCGAAGCGATGGCGGTGCGTGACGCCGTGCTGTCGCAGAGCGGCGAGTTCGAGGCTGCGCGTGCGCACGCACTTCGCAACGCCATCGCCATCGCCGACCTGCTGGCCCTCGCCGCCACGCGCTGGGGCCAGCTGTGCCTGGTACTTGAGGTTAGTCTACGTACGATCTTAATCCAACAGGCGACTCGCTTGTAAGTGTCCGGACCGATCCATTATCGAAAATAGAGATTATTCACAGAATTAGTATCCGGCTCGAAGGACTACAAAATGTGGGAGCCAATTATTGTAAGCACCGTACATTGCACTCTGTTAGTTGGCTATGTTATTGTAGCATACAGAAATAACCAAAAGTTTAGTTGGGTACATTGAAAAGTTAAATGTAATGACCAGTGTTCGGAAAAGGGTGAGTATATTTACCTATAGTTTCTAGAACAGAGACGAAATTCGGAGACTTTTAAAATTTTTACCAGTAAATTTACCAGAACTTTAACGAAGTGAATTTAAACGTTTTATTAATTTAATGAAAACGTCTATTGCGTAAATAATATTTACGCAATAGATGATTTCATTAAATTTAATAAATTAATAATAGTCTATTGCGTTAATAATATTTACGCAATAGACGTTTTCATTAAATTAATAAAATGTTTAAATTCACGTAATTATAGTTCTGGTAAATTTATTGGTAAAATTTTTTTTAGTTATAAGGAAGTCTCCGGTTTTCGTCTCTGTTCTACAAACTGTAGGTAAATATACTCACCCTTTTCCGAACACTGGTAATGACGTAATGCTTACATCATTATGACTAGTAGCTAGTAGTTACACATCGTGCGTTATTGAACGTGTTCGTTCGTATGATTGCAGTCGCTGGAGCGCGCGATGAAGTTCTCGTTTGGATGCGCGCACATCTGGCGACAGCGAGCGCTGGCCACCGCCGCGGCCGCGCCCGCGCCCGCGCGCCCCGCGCCGCCCGCGCCGCACGAGCACATCGCGCCCGGTACCTGCACTTACAATACTATTATTATTTTTAAATTGCTGCAAACAACCTTGACCTCAGATAATAGAAACAAGGAGATGTGCCGAGGCGCTATCGAGCTTGATTCCTGATCTTGAGCAAATTGCTCATATTAAAAACGTACGCGCTGGCGACGACCTGAACACGATCGATGGTATAAATACAGTGTTTTAGTTTAGTGCTAGTGTTGAGTGACGATTAACAGTGTTAGATTTAGAGTGTGCGGAATGTTCAATGCGTGGGAGATCTTTTTATTCACAAGGAGCGCTTAATTATGCGCGTAATTGTGTCGAAAAATGTACTAAAAGTGGCATCAATTGTTCCCGTACTAATTTACTATGATGGCATATCTCCTTGTTTCTATGATCTGAGACCTTGACTGTGCAATAATACATTTTTCGGGATTTTAGCTAGAATACGTTATAATGTAGCACTAATAGGTTGTTTGAATGAAACCCAATTAAATTACTGATTTGTGAGTATGTCATGTTTATTACCAAATATGTACAGGACTTAATACAAAAATTCTTGATAAGTAGTGCTACCTTAAATTATTTGCCAATGAGAGAACACTAGGAAATTGCTTACAATGTTTTTAAAATCAACATTTTGCAACAAAATCGTGGTGGCCCGCCGATCGCTATCACTGCACTTGGGAGGAAGTGCAATGATAGCCTAGTGGTTTAACCATGTGCCTGCCACAGCGAATGGTTCGAGTTCGATTTCGAGGCACGCACCGCTGACTTTTCGGAATCATGTGCGTATTAGAAATTAATTATCACTTGCTTTAACGGTGAAGGAAAACATCGTGAGGAAACCGGCATGTCCTAGAACCAAAAATTCGAAGACATGTGACGTCCACCAACCCGCACTGGGCCTGCGTGGTGGACTACGGCCCACTCCCTCTCACAGAGGAGGCCTGTGTCCCAGCAGTGGGAACATTATAGGCCGATTATGCGCCGATCGCTGCGCGTCGACATACAAATATCGCGGGCCGCCGCCGAGGCATCAGTCACGGTGTCGCAGAGGTCTGATCTCGCGACACATAGACTAAGTTATTTGTCCCGACCCATCCGCTCCCCCCCCAGCTACCGGAGGGGGGTGAGCAACCCCAACGCCCAGACCTTAACTTTAAGGGCCGCGACCCTGCTGCCATGGGAAGGGGGCAATCGTCCCGACCCCGTTTCCTCATGTCCCTTGGGGGGCGGTGAGAAGAAGCACAGTCGAGGAACTTATGCAGTATTTTCAACTCAATGCATAAAAAATCACAAAAAATATACATTTATAATGTATCGCGATATGATTTATGGTGATATCGCATCGATGTCCGATAACTGCAAAATAATTGGCAGTGAGTTGGAAATACTACATAAGTTTTCCGATAGATGTCGCCAAACGCTCCTAAGAAGCGTATTACAAAGGGGTCTCAAAGGAGGTCACCAATCTTCCAAGCAATTTTGGCTAAACTTGTACCGCAAGGTACACGTGCATCAAATCGTAGAGAAAAAATAGAGGAATTAGAATATCACTGTATTTGTTGAATATTTAAATTGAGTATCTTCTCTTTGTATGCGATCTCTATAGTCAAGTGACATGTATAATCTGTGGTTCTCTGTTTGACACATTATATCCGTTGACTGTAAAAGCAAGCATGGTTGTTTTATTATAATAAATATAATTTCAACAGGTTATGGGCCCAGAAAAGCCTAAACAATAAAATGTTGTTAAAAGTTACGTAGGTATGCGTCAGTAAAAGTGATTCACATCAAACTTCGTCTGAAAAGTGAAAAAAACCGTGATTGGCATTTGTTTTAACTGAAGGCAGTTCTTACTCCCATTGTGAATATATGGGAGGCCGAGACGGCAAAGAAAAGGATGATCTGACACGGGCTTTTGACAATTCGGGGCTTACACGCCGTATAGTTCTGCTACGTAATCTCTGTACAACCGCACTTTCCGACAGTCAAAATATGAAGAGTAACCGGTCAATAAGATAAAGTCCAACGCACACCAGTTGAGAAACATCGGCTTCGTGGTGACAATGAGTGGCTCCGAACCCTGCTGCTCTGCGGTCTACCAAATAAAAAGTAATGAACTCAACTAAGTGGGTAGCACACATGCTGCTACTTTTCTCGCTGTTTCTGATAATGATAGTTCCGCCTGAACTTGCGGTGAACTTAATCTCTGTACATCAGATTACTGAGAATGGTGGACAAGTGAAATCTTACTGTGATGACTGTGTTATGCTGAACAATGAAAATTAATAACATGTACCGGCTTAACAGTACCGGAAGTTATGCATACATGTCTGATATTAATCAAGATGCTGAGTTTCTATAGCATCAAATCCTGAGTTTGAAGAAAATGACTGAGTGCACTGAAGGTAATGAATTTATCAGGCAAAGGCAATAATTTATTATCATGCATGTCATGTCAAGAAGGTAAAAGTCAAGTGTTACATTCAATGATGCTATTCAAACTGGTGCACTCTGACTCTGCGGCCTGAAGGAAACTCAATCGTTGGGCGGAGATAAATATGTTCTAACCTTTTTGGATGACCATTCAAAGGTTTTTTTTTGATAATATTCGGCACAATAAAAGCGAAGTATCAAAAAAAAAAATCGAAGAATTTGAGTGAGAATATTAATTTAGTGTAAGTTAATGTAGTGAAGTTACCTCAGCTATGATGAATAGGTACCTGCTACCTGATCAGATACCGTACTTGCTATTTATGAAGAAGCAATAAATTTGGTAGATGTTAGAAAAGTCCTTTAAAGAAAAACATAAAGCCTATGACAAGAATGGAACATGGATATTGGGAAACAAACGTCCAAATGCCAAGATATCTGCTGCAAGTGGATGTTTTAGTCAAAGATGAACGAATCAATCCAAGCTTTAAATTCCAGGCTATGTGGGAAAAGGGTTTACTCATACAAAAAATATAGGCTACAAAGAAACATTAGGGAATAAATTTTAAATGATAGAATTTGTACTTTGTGAATGTTTCTCCTAAGTTTCTGTATACCACAGTGATTTGTTAGTTAATGTAACTACTGTTAAATAGTAAAGAAGTCTTCAATTTAGGGGGAGTGTTGAATATTTAAATTGAGTGTCTTCTCTTTGTATGTGATCTCTATAGTCAAGTGACATGTATAATCTGTGGTTCTCTGTTTGACACATTATATCCGTTGACTGTAAAAGCAAGCATGGTTGTTTTATTATAATAAATATAATTTCAACAGTATTTTATTCAATAATTCACTATAAACCATTTAATAAGTAATTTAAAGTATAAAAAACTTGTAACACAATTAAATCATATGGCAACATTGCATAAGCACGTGCAAGCATGACGAAATGTATTTCGATTTAGTTCTCGATTATTGAATAAGTTACTATTTTTAGTAATTATTTAATTCAACGTTTACTGATCGCAATTGTGTATAATTTTATTACTAAAAATCATAATTTTTAAAGTAATGATTAAAATAACTACAAACACAACTATTTTTCTGTTAATCTGAATCTGCAGTTGAAACTGTGACATCAGTAACAAATGTTACCTAATCGATTAATTTACTAAAAAGTCATTTCCACTTAGTGTTATCTTTGCACATCACTGATAATTCTGATAAATGACAAAATAATGTTATTGTTTGTTTTGATTCCGTTCAATTCCGTTCGTTTCTGCGTTCCGGGGTGTTTCTGCTGTTCGTTTATGTTGTGTATATTGTTTGATAACTTGGCTATTCTTTCTGGTATTACGTTTGCATCCTCACGATTTTGTTTTGACGGGTGACCCCAAAAACTTGGGTATTCTCTCTGGACTTTTGCTTCCAACTCGGTGTATGTATGTGTGTATCATTATGTGTATAGTGTATATAGTGGCGTAGTCTAAACAGCTTTAATAAAAGCCACTGGTAAGTATCTTTTGCAATGTCAATAACGAAAGCACATAGAACTTGCGGCGAATGTTTTCAAATTGTGTAATGCCGGTTTCACACACTTGGCATTTGCCGTAAACTACAAATCTCGACAAATGCACTGAACGTGTCGATTCATTGCAAGCGTTTTCTGCAAGCTTCTTTTGATTTGTGCACAAAACCGTAAACGGCAAACCCATGTTTAGTTTGTTTAGTAATATTAGATGTCTGTAGTTTTGTCAAGGTTTTACCTAAGTGTGGATACGGCAATAGGTAGTTGACAGATAGAGCGCCTGAGCGCCATATTGGAGTGCTTTTTATTGAATTATAAGTATTTTTTTCTCGTCTCCAGGTGACGATAAAAAAGAAATAAAAACACAGCATTATTCAGTATAATTTAGGGTATTTTATTCAACTGAGTGTACCTCGGTACTTCATTTAGCCAAATATTGTTGATCTCCTTTCAAATGAGTCGGGCGAGACCCGGTAGCTCAGTTGGTTCAGAGCACTAGCCACGGTACAGCAGAGGTCGCGGGTTCAAATCGTCATATGATTTTTGAGAATCACTTAGGCCATGTTGTTTCAACTTACAGTTACGTATCTGTAACCGTCAAATATGGCGGCTTGTACGACAATTTCATACTGACTTAACGATTACGTACTGACTTACGAATACGGATGGTTTGAAGCGACCCGCCCTTAGGAATATGAATGTTCCCCGCAGGTAGTCCCCTGTGGGTCGCGGGCGTGCGCGCGGCGGGCGTGGCGCGGCGGGCCGCCCCGCTGGCGCCGGCGGACGCGGCGCTGCGCCTCGTGGCCGCCAACACTTGCTATAGGATGGGCTGGGTGCGTATACGCCATACACACCTAACACACGCCACCCCCCCCGCCTCGGGGCGGGCAGAATGCCCCGTCAGACTCTGGAGCAACGCAAACGACAGACTTTTTGTGCGATCGAGTCTGATCTGTCTAGTAAGTTTCGTAGATTGTTCGGGCGCTGCAGACTCGATCGCACAAAAAGTCTGTCGTCTGCGTTGCCCCTCTTACTGATTAAAAATCACACGGTTGAAGTAAGTACACAATAATCGTAGTATTCCATAAAAAAAAAAAAAAAGTGGGCCACAAATTAGCATTTTTTGAACGTCAACATACATAAAACAGCCCCCAAAAACGACCGTCCTTCACCTAGTGTTTTAGCTGCAAAAAAGAAACAACGTAACAAACTCTGCAGCAACACAATTCTATCTGTCTTTTACTGTACTGTACTGTACTTTTATGTACAAAATTATATAAATTCTTCAATAAGTCCGTTTAACCGGTCACTCTGCATCACCTACTTACTATAACTTTGTACAGATAGAAGAGGGCATCGAGATGGCGGAGGAAGCATTAGCGATAGAGGACGTGGAAGACGGACCGAAGGGGCAGATGCTAGCGAGGTGTTGCCTCTTCGCCGGCATCGGATACCAGATGAAGGCACAGGTCTGTCAGTACCACCTCACTTATATCTGTTTTACAGTTTGATACGTTAGATTAGCAGAGGGGCTCGTGGCTAAATGACAGCCGCGCTGATCGATCAATCTGCGAGGTTAAGCTGCGCTTGCCGCGGTCAGTCCTTGGATGGGTGACCGTTCTTTACACATCGAGACCCCTCCGTGCCTCGGAGCAGTCGGTCCCGGTTGTCATAGGAATATCTTTGACAATCGTTACGGGTAGTCAGAAGCCCTAAAAGTCTGACAGCTGGTCTAACATTCGAATACCGGTATTACCCATAAATTGGGTTGTGGAGGTCAGATGGCAGTCGCTCCATGTAAAATATTGATATTCAGCCAAAATTAGTTAGATTGGATGCCGACCCCAATATAATTTGGGAAAAGGCTAGACGTTTGATTAGCAGAGAGTTAGGTAATTGTTACAAACTGGAGGAGAAAAGGTGACGGCTAACAATTCATACACTGAAAACCCAGAATCGACAGCAATGAAATGTTTACCAACGGGTTAGCTTTAATAGACATTTGATGGTACCAAAGTGCAAACCTTGATCCCTGGGGTATGGAAGTTACAGCTTGACCTCTTGGTAGTTCTAGCCATCCTACACTACGAAGGTCATTTAAATTGGTCTATTTATTGTAGTCTACGCGGATGGAGTCGCGGGCAAAAGTTTAGTCTGTATTTAAGCTTATATGTTGTTAAGAAACCATTTTGATATAATTATGAAACAGTTGCTCTCACATTGAAAATATCTTAATAATAGGTCTTTACCTATGAAATTGCCGTTTTGTATGAAAAAATTTAAACGAATTTTTTTCATGTATTTTCTATTTGTATTAATCGAAGTAATCACCCATGCAATCAATGCATCTTTGCCAACGCAGTGGCAGTTTATTGATGCCCTTCTTAAAGAAATCAGCTGGACGGGAGGCAACAAATTCTTCAAAGGCATTTTGTACTGCCTCTCGGGTATTGAATTTTTTTCCCGCCAAGAAGTTATCTAAATTCTGGAAAAAGTTAGTAGTCTGTAGGCGCAAGGTCTGGTGAGTAGGGCGGATGACGGAGAGCTTCCAACCCCAGTTCTTGCAACTTGGAGACCGTCTGCTGTGCAGTATGAGGTCGCGCGTTGTCGTGCAGGAGCAGTGGAGACGAGCGATTGACCAATGCTGGTTGGAGATGTGCCAGCTTCTTCATCATTGTGTTCAGTTCTTCACAGTACACATCTGCAGTAATGCTCACCCCGTTTGGTAAGAAGCTGTGATGAATCACACCGGCGCTAGACCACCAAACAGTGACCATCACTTTTCTAGGGGTAAGTTTTCGTTTAGGGCATTGTTTAGGTGCTGAACCAGGATCCAACCAACTTGCTGAGCGCTTGCGGTTATCAAACAGAATCCATTTCTCATCGCAGGTAACAATGCGGTTCAAAATTCCTTCATTTGTGTGTCTGTTGAGCAGTGCAAGGCACGTCTCGACGCGTACTTCGCGCTGGCGATCATTGAGTTCGTGGGGCACCCATTTGTCAAGCTTTTTTACCTTGCCAATTTGACGCAAATGGACCAATATTGTTTTGACGCTAACGTCGAAAGCTGCTGCTAATTCAGCCGTAGATTGTGTATCATCAGCTTCCACAATCACCTTTAATTCGTCATTGTCAACCAAAGTGTTCGGACGACCGCGAGGTTCATTTTTCAGGTCGAAATTTCCAGAACGGTAGCGAGCAAACCAATAACAGGTGGTGCGTTGGTTTGTAGTGTTAGCTCCGTAAACGTCGTTGATGTTGCGTGCCGCTTGTGGCGCGTTGCTGCTACGACGGTACTCGTATTCCATAATTACTCGAATTTTTAACGTATCCATGATGACGAAAAAGATTGAAATGCGATGAAAATGTAACACTAATCAATAAACAAATGACTACTTTTGGAAAAAAAAAACATGTTTTTAAAATAAAATTAATTTGAAATTGGAATTCTTAGCCAAACAAAAATTATTTTGATTTGAAATGGCCAGTACTGCAGAACGGCAATTTCATAGGTAAAGACCTAATATTATTACTAAGGATTTGTAGACAAAAGTCAAAGTCAATCCCACAGTTTTTCGAATAAGTGAAAATATTTTTTTTTATGTACAAAATAAGCCTACTCAGACCGCACATCAGAAGTTTGTGTCGACTCTGGGTATTTTTTTAGCCATCACCTTTACAGACTATGGTTTATCACTTAGCATTTTAAAGGTCAAAGTATTAGGAAGTCCGTTCGTTTCCGTATTTTTCTGACTTTTCATTTAAGAGTCCGTCCATAGTAATCGGCTTATTTTGGCGAATTTTAAAGCGAAATAATAAAAACGTGGTAAAAAATAATATTAATATCACGGAGGAAATACACAGAGGAGATGCCCTTAGCTAACACGAACCGTGATACTTTTGGAGTCGTGACGTCATCTTGCCACGCCCACTTTGGGCGTGGCCTCAATCAGTCGGTCGCCACTGTTAGTGCGAATAAAACGTTCGCGTTCCCACCGTTTATTATTATTTTCTTTAATATTTGATAGAAAAATTTTGTATGTTATCCTGCAAAAGCTACTCGGATAAACGTTCTGATGCTATGAATGGCGTCACATTTCACTTGCAAATATTTTTAAACGTAATTTATTCTAAGAAGTTCTAGAAAATACTCGGATTGACATTCGACACTGTCCCCTAGAAATACTTTTACTGCTCGACAAAAGATGGCGTCACTTTTTATCACATGAATCGGTACAAACTACGTGATAATTACTATATCGTTATGATTAGTAGTGTAGTGAAATAAATTTTAGATTACTTACAGCCTTTTTTTGCAAAAATATCGTATTATTCGCAGTAGGTATTACCTACTGTATAGTAGATTATTATTTTGAGGCGCACGCACGCCGTACGGCGTGAAGTAGCCTAAACAATTAATGTTTCCATCTTACGTTTTGATTTCACCCTAAAAGTTTTGTCACTTTGACACTAAAATCTTTTTCGTTTCAATAATTAATATAAAGTGTATTCGGATAGAACTTGCGAACAATGTAAACAAACACTTTAGTCAATATTTCTCTAATAACCATCACCATCAACGATCAAACACGGTTTAATTTACATTCTGTTCACTTTTTCTCTACCTTCAACTGTAATTAATAATGAAATAATAAATAAAAACTAGATTAATCCATAAAAATTAAAAATTCATTTTGCGGTTGAAGTTAGATGTCAAATTGACTTTCAAAGTTTTTTTCTTTGAAACTCTATTTGTTTTTGAAAATCAGTGAGGTTAGGTTTTATAGAGAAATAAACTTATTCAATTATTCTATAATATTTTTTTTTTTCAAAATCTCTTACTAATTATTATGTCTAAGTAATATTATTATGTCCTATACGCACACCTAGACTGCCCAATATCTTCTATCTTTCAGTCCATCCAAAGGTTGTCTGGAAGAGATCGCCTTGAGTGATAAGACCGCACATTTTAAATTGGTAGGGAAGCTTTTTCTGTATATGATATTATGGTGTACAATAAAGAGTTAATAAATAAATAACGGGTTATGTCGACGGCTGAAAATTAAACCTTCTAAATGACCGAATTAAATGTTTTGCTAGCCGGTTTGGCCCAAATCCGTGTAGCACATTGGAGAAAATGTGTTGTCCATGTTTTAAAAGAGGAAAATATTAAAAATATACATACATACATACCATACCGCTACAATTATTTAATTACTAGCTTCCGCCCGCGTTTTGGGGGTAAAAAGTAGCCTATGTGTTATTCTGATGTATAAGCTATATTACTGTGAAGTTTCATCAAAATCTGTTTAGTAGTTATTGCATGAACGAGTAACAAACATCCATACATCCTCACAAACTTTCACATTTATAATATTAGTAGGATAGGATATAGTAGGATTTAAATTTATATAAGGTCCTACTCTTCATACTCGAAATATTTTAAGAGGCACATCTGTTGGTGGCCTAAAGATGCTATACCTACAAACGAAAAAAAAAGAGTATATATTTTTTTAAAATAAATTAATTTAAAATTATTTGATATACATAAAAATACTCGCTCTTTATTATTTTCAACATCCACTACGCTAGTTTTTAAGTAACTTATTATTATTATTCGAAATTAGCGTAATAGATGTTGAAAATAGTATTTTTTTTAATAGTATTTATATTTAGTGTCAAAATAATTTTAAAATAATTCATTTAATAAAAATAAATACTCAAATAATTTTTTTTTTCATTTGTATTGCATCTTTACCACCTATAGATGTGCCCCTTAAAATATTTCGAGTATGAAGGGACCCTATATACAACCACACCGCAATGTTTTGATACACTATGTGTATCACTGTCAACAATAAATGACCAACCTTCACACAGTATACGGACACGGATACACGACATCCAGCAATCCTTCCTCCATGAGCCTCTGTCAGGACTCACGGACAGACTTGACAGACTCTGTCAAGTGCGACAACTTCACACTTGCGTTTCGTTGTCAATTTTATTGATGTTCTGAACTAATGAGCGGATGTGACATATAAATATATATTTTTTTTAAATAGGCCGTAGGTATTACAATGTGTGAAAATTTTTAGGAAAGAATTAACGAAAATCAGATTTTTATTATATGTTCGTACCATAAACAAAATAGGGAACTATTTACACAAATCTCATTTTCCACTTAACCTTAAGGGCCGTACCACAAAAAAGATAAACATGTGTTCAACACGAATGCTTCCAAATATAATACGCACTTGTTTTAGCACTAACTTGAATAAAACAAGTGTGTATTATTATTATTTTTTTTTTAAATAAGAGCCATCCTAAGCTACCCTTTAAATTGATCTTTTTTCCCTACAATAAGGCGAAATTCCAGAAAGTGGAAACACTAGTAGTAAAACAGTTTTGACTATTTGCCAAGTTAAAACTAGCGGAATATAGCTAAACTACGTCGTACCAATTTTTAGTCGTAGACTTGTAGGTAATGCTATTCACCACTAGATGGAGACACTTTGAGGTGGGTGGAGTCTCAGGTACCCTCCGGCCCCCGCGTCCCGCAAAATATCACGCATCGTAGTAAAGACAAATCCCTTTACAACACCTCTACTCTGTAATTCCTCTGTGATTAATATCAACATGATCCATAGTCTATTTGCAGAAGGCTAGAATACTTTATTCGTCTTTACAAAATATAACAGAAAAAGAATTTGAAATAACGTAATTTTTGAGAAAGTTCCGTAAAATATTTTGCAAGACTTTGCAAGAAATTGTGTCTCTCACTTTTGAAATCACATACGATTTTATTCATATTTTTGTCGCGCCATTACTGCCATCGGAGAACATAATGTCGCAAATGAGTCGATAGCGTGCACGGCCTTAAAATGATCTTAATTACAGAAAACGAACGCGCGCGTCGACAAGGAAGTGGCGAACGACAGCTCTTTGAAGTTGTTGTTGCGTTCAGTGGAGCTGGACAACAACGACCACCTCGCATTCTACTACCTCGCGCTGCAGTACATGTACCTGGGCATGCTCAACGAGGCCATGGTCAGTTATTATACATTTGTTCCTCTTTTTTTTGTGAAATGTAATGTACAATCGAACTTTCGGAATTATGACCCACTCAGCCGATAAAAATTTGTTGAAATCGTAAAACAAGGAATTTTTCTTTTTTCTTATTACTGTGCACTATTTTTAATATTACAAGAACTGTGTCAATACGGGTGAGTCTGTGCAGTTTTGATCTTTATTAGAAAATATAAATGCAGTAGATTAATAATAATAAAAAAAAAAAAAATTGAGAATTTCGAATTAACTGTTGTTACGCATGGTTTGCCTGAATTAAGTATTTTTTGTGTACTAATTCTTTTGAAGAAGAATTATAATTAAATTAAAAGATATATGCCAAATAATAAAACTTCAAGTAAAAAACCACTTTACATGTCAAATTAGTATCAAACGTGTTAAAAAACACGAAAAGAGATGGCATAAGGTGAAGGCATAAGGTAAACTGTCACTGCAATAAAATTGATAGTTTAGTCAAGTTTGTTGCCAGGGAAATTGTTTTGTCAGTGTAATATATTTAAGCGAAATTATATCTAATTGTATTAGAACGTTTGTAAAAAATAACGCTTACGGTGGGTTATGATTCCATTTGCTTGATTGTACGTAACACAAGTGTTACGTACAATCAACCAAATGGAATCATGACTTGACAAGTTGACATGCAGGACGCGACGCGGTCGTGCCTGGCGGCGCGCGCGGAGTGCGGCGGCGGCCTGCGCCTGGCGGCCGCGCTGTGGTCGTGCGCCTGCGCCGGCTCGCGCGGCGCGCGCGCGCTGGCTGCTGCACGCCTGGCGCGCCACCACTACCCCGCCGCCGACTGGCCGCTCGCCGCCCTCGCCGCGCTGCAGCTCACCTGGGAGAGCCCTGAGGTACTCGATAAGCCAGTGGTCCGACCTCCGACGATGAACGAGAAACGAGTCGAACTAGAAACGAGTTAGCGATCAGCGGGAAGCGAGTGTGTAGTTTTAATTGTTTTGTCGCCGGGCTATAAGCGAGTGTGCAATTGCGACGAACGATTACTCGCGCCACTCGCCCGCGGTTGCTCAGTCCTGTGCAAACCTGCGCGCGCGTTACACGTTTACAATGATCAAACGAGCGAGCATCGCTGAACGAATATCGCTGAGTGAGGTTATTTTTGAAAGCTCGTCACTCAGCGACAAAACTAATAAAGCGAACCGTCGCCAGCAGTGTGAACAGTCAGAGAGCAACTCTTAATATATGCATCTCTTTCGTTTACACGGAATGTATATTTATTGTGTGTTTCTTGAGAAAGAAAATCGCCGATAGTTAGTCGTTTTCTCGCCGACGACTGGACCACTGCCTACTGTCTACTGTTACTGTCGTGAGCCTGAAAAACAAATTTTGCCACTATTATCACTCACTACTACTGACGTTCTTTCCTACTACTTACTACTGTCATCTTTAATAAATAATCTTGTTCCACACAGGAAGCATTAGCGACGGGCAAGGAACTGTTACAACTAGTGAACTGTTCCGAGTCGGAGTTAGAACCGGAACACAACGGGTACGCGGAACTAGACGCGATGTCCGACTCGCAGCACGACGACACGCAAAGTAATCGAGATGGCGGTATGTACATCAGTCACTGAACTTTGGCAGCAATCATCTATATAAAAAAAAAAAAAAAAAAAAAAAAAAAAAAAAAAAAAAAAAGCCTTTTATTTCTCGCAAAACAAACATGCAGACAATTTTTTTCCAAATAATCCAATAAATTACATATTATGCATGATAAGAATTTCAATTTTTATTACATAATTATCATTCATAAAATATTATTAGCATTTGATATTGAATAATTTAAAAATTAAATAATGAATAATAAAATAATTGAATTACATTTCATAATTTGATAATTGTATACATTTCAAGATTAAAAAATTGAATAGTTTAGTTAAAATTATATTCTAAAAATAAATTCATGCAAGAACCCCTCGTGTGAGGGTGAAGGCCTCCTCCAGACTCTTCCAATGGTCTCTGTCTTTGGCTATCATCATCCAATTTTTTCCTATTACTTTTGTGATATCGTCTTCCCATCGTGTTGTAGGTCTTCCTCTCTTTCTTATACCTATTGGGCCGGACCATGATGTTGTTCTGTTCGTCCAACGATCTTCACTCATTCGGGCGACATGTCCCGCCCACCGCCACTTTAATTTTAGTGAGTAGTTGAGAGCATCAGATACTTTTGTTTGATTCCTAATAGTGTTATGAGGTATTTTTTGGATCTTTTTAACGTTGATGATACTCCTCTCCATACTCCGCTGACAGGATCTGATTTTATTTTTCACTTTATGTGTAAATTTCCACGTCTGGCACGCGTAAGTAATAGAGGGGAGTAGGCAGGCATCCATGAGTTTTCTCTTTATTTTTATCGGCATGGAGCTTTTCAGTATTTCTTTTAAACTCCAAAATTTTCTCCATGCGCCCTTCTCTCCACTTCTATATACACATCTATATACTAATCTAAATCTATATTAATAAAATGCTTTGTCCTGACTGACTGACTGACTGATGGATCAACGCACAGCCTAAACCGGTGGTCGTAGAAACGTGAAATTTGGAGGACGTATTCCTTATATGATGTAGGCATCCGATAAGAAGGATTTTTGGAAATTCCACCCCCAAGAGGGTGAAAAGGGGTGGCAAAGTTTGTATGGGAAAACGTGTTTACATGGTCTGATCAACTTTAAATTCTTAAATATAGAGTTCAACATTCAATTGGTTAGAGCACTGAACAAGGACTTAAGCTGAATGCCCATTTACCCAAGCCGAACGCGTGGAGCCGACCGAACTGAATTTTAGAATTCTTTGTATGAAATCCTATGAAACCTCGCCCACCTATCCGCACCGAATCGGAAGAATTTGGAAGGTCCTCGAAATTCTGATGACATCTTAGAATTTTTACGAAGCGCCTGATATGTCTAAGTAAGTAAGGAAAATGGCACATTCGTTTTCATACTATTAAAGGAACATGCGGTATCTAGCCTATTCTATATCTGTGTTAGATTTGGTTACTTCAGCGCGGATAGGTTCGGGTAAATGGGCGTTCAACTTTAGTATTAAAATATGTGATGAACTATTCCAAATTCAAATAGATATAAAATTTTAAAAACAAAAAAGTTAGTTTAGAATTCGAAATTCAACTTCGTTTGCTCTTGAATATTTAAATCAAAAAGTTTCATTACTTAGGTACCTTGATTTTCCTTCCAAAATCCTGCTATCCTACTAATATTATAAATTAATGTGAAACTTTGTGAGGATGTAGGTATGGATGTTTGTTACTCTTTCACGCAAAACAAAAACCACTGAACGGAATTTGATAAAACTTTACAATAAGCTTATCATAATAACACATAGGCTACCTTTTATCATGAAATACGCGGGCGAAGCCGCGGGCGAAAGCTAGTCTAAAATAAAATCTATACATATATTAAATATCTATAAATTTGCAAGTGTAGCAATCATCTACATAACTATACACATAGTTATGTAGATGATTGCTTCCAAAGTTCGTAATGGAAATATTGCTAAGTTTTTTTATATAAAATGTTGATGGTTCATCTTTTCAAATATTATACAGATGGTGGTCAACTAATTAGAAACATTCAGTACTTTGAACATGTTCATAAATGTAATCGTGATTTGAGTGAAAATTACGAACATTCAAGATTAATTTATCACGTCATTGTGATACTAAGACAAACTGTTGGAAGCGGACGCTTGTCATTTTTTATTGCACATACTGCAACTTTTGTCAATATCTTTGTTGGCGACCAATGGACCGCTAATTAGAAACAGAATCATAGCAATATTTAATTCATTGATACATGTTTAAATGTACATAATATTTCATCTCGGTCCAAAAGTAAGATTAACGTTACCAGCTCCCCTAGCCAAGTTACTTTTCTGTTAGCATTAACGCCAAATGCTACAGATAAAATGTATGGTGTAAGTGACATTAGTGTGTCTCGTGACTTTTCCGCAGGTAATGTCATTGCCATACATTTTGTGCTTATCGTTTGGCGTGAACGCTAACAGAAAAGTAACTTGGCTAGGGCCTCTGAGGCCCTAGACAAGTTACTTTTCTGTTAGCGTTAGCGTCAAACGCTACGGATAAAATGTATGGAAGTGACATTTGTGAGTCACGTGACTTTTCCGCAGCTAATGTCATTGCCATACATTTTGTACTTATCGTTTGGCGTGAACGATAACAGAAAAGCAACTTGTCTAGGGCCTCTGTTGTTTCTAATTAGTTGTCCACTACTATATTATTGTATTGTGTCGTTCAGCGTCGATCCGCGCGGAGTCGGCGGGCGTGTACCGCATCGAGCGCGCGCTGTCGGACGGCGCGTCGTCGCTGTCGGCGCAGCGGCCACGCGTGCCGCTGGCCGACCATCGCGCGCACGCCTGGCTACTATTAGCGCAACTGTGTCTCAGGTATGCTCATGTGTACTGTATCTACATGATATGAAAATTTTATTTGACATTTTTAATTTAAGCTATTGACATTCGTAATTTAAATTCTTTGGATGTTATTGCAAAGTGAATATTTAGATAATTTGTAATTTAATTATTTTTCTTTGACATTTGTAATTTGATATGTACTCAATTTTTCATTTAGTAAGTTCCTTTTTTTGACATTGGAATTTAATTGTTTTGTTTAACTTGGAATCATCATTATTGTAACAAAACATGCCGAATTTAGTAGACGGAATATGAAGAACTATAATATTGGTACCTACTATCTATGTTTATAAAATTCGTAAAATACCATATTTCAGGCAAATAAATGAATCTGATCTAATCGAATATCAAATTGAACAGGCTTTGAGTATATGAGATTTAACGAGTAATATACAGGGTGTAAGGAGAACGCTTCCGAAGCCAGAACGTAGATTATATACAACCTAAATGCAAACGGATACCAATAACCTTTCGCTTTAAATTGATTATTTTCAAGACTTCATATTTCGTAAACACGCAATGAAAACCGTACAAAGCGTGAGGTCACTGACACGCTAGCCACAAAGCCCGCGCGGAGCTGGGGTCGTCGGCCGCCCGGCTGTGGGCGAGCGCGTGTACTTTGAACTCGAGATTATGCGCGAGCGTCAGCTGATATTATTTACGAGTACATGGCGTGTTAATGCTGCTAAGAAAAAAAATATATTTAATCGCAATTATTGGTTTTAGTTACCTGTTCTCACAGCATAGTGTACGAAAAATGTAAACATTTTTAAAGCTGTAGTTATGAAAGTACTCAAAAGATGAAATAGCTGTTTGTATGTCTAAATTGTGCATTGACAGGTTAGGGCGAGTGAGTGCGGCGGCGGGCTGCGTGTCTGAAGCGGCCACACTCACGCCCTTCAGCCATCTTGTATTATATACGGTGAGTTATTATGTATCAGGTTGTATAATTATAACGGATCTTATTCCGACACCAGCAACTTACACTACGCTGACGCTAACTTGAATTTTGGGCAATTTCTGTTTTTAATGCCGAGTTTTTTTATCGGCTTCTCTAAAAACTAAAGAAGTTATGAATTAAATACAAGGTTAAGTAAATATAATTTTTGCAATCGCCCGATATTATAATACAACATTGATTAGAGGCGTAAAATATACTTTTTTAAGTTAGCATAGTTTTAATTGCTGGTGCTGATTTGCTAACTTATTGTTATCTACAAAATTATAAAGTTCTGTGTAATTCAATTTACTCAAAATGTCGATTTGTGAGTATTTTTAGTATGCATCTAGATTGCAGAGTCAACATGGATAAAATTAATTTTGCTAGCATTCGATTTTTGGCCAAAAAACCGGACATGTGCGAGTACGACCGATCATAGATGGCGCTACTGCATACTTCTGTGGCGCCATCTATGAGCAGATGGCTCCATTCTTGGTCATGACAGACGGACAAAAAAGTGATCCTACAAGGGTTCCGTTTTTCCTTTTGTGCCCCCCACGGCGAATGGTTCGAGTTCGATCCCGACTTCCCGAGGCACGCACCGCTGACGTTTCGAAGTCATGTGCGTATTAGAAATTAATTATCACTTGCTTTAACGGTGAAGGAAAACATCGTGAGGAAACCGGCATGTTCTAGAACCAAAAAATTTAAAAACATGTGACGTCCACCAACCCGCACTGGGCCCGCGTGGTGGACTACGGCCCACTCCCTCCCACAGACAGAGGAGGCCTGTGTCCCAGCAGTGGGAACATTATAGGCCGATTATGCTATGCATTTCCTTTTATGTGAAATGAATGCTAATGTTTTTGCCAGCGCGGCCTGGTGCACGCGGCGAGCGCGGAGTGGGACGAGGCGCGGCAGTGCTTCCAGAACGCGCTCGCCATACACCCCACGCACCTCGACAGTATGGTGCAACTAGGTACGTTTGCGGCAACTTCTTGTAATAAATAAACCATAATAATCTATACTTATAATAAATCTGTAGAGAGGTCAATTCTGTACATTAAATATATTTTCAAAATAACTATCAGGGGGTGATTAGTGATCGATACTGATGCCAAAAATGCAATCAGTAAAATTTTTGTCTGTCTGTCTGTCTGTCTATCTGTCTGTCTGTCTGTCTGTCTGTATGTTCCTTATAGAAACAAAAACTACTCGACGGATTTTAACGAAACTTGGTACAGTTATTTTTCATACTCCTGGGCAGGTTATAGTATACTTTTCATCACGCTACAATCATTAGGAGCAGAGCAGTGAAGGGAAATGTTGGGAAAACGGGAGAAGTTACTCCATTTTTTAAGCTTCCGTCGCGTGTGCAGCCTTAATGGTTAAAGCTACATAGAAATCATGTATGACGGAAATGTTTAACATAAAATTATCAAAAAAATATCTCACAACAGTATATGTCTATCTTTTATGGTTGACTCACAATAACACGTGTTACTCCCGATAGCTTAGCAGTTCGGAGCTTTCTGATTGTATTTGTTTACTCTTACTCTCACTCACTCTCACTCAATAATCTCACTCATCCCTAATTAAAAAAAGTTAACATTATTATCTATTCAATAAAAAAAGAATCATAGAAATCGGTATAGAAACACCAAACTTATACATGAAATACGCTAATAAGCCATCGCGCCGTCGCGCGTGAATCATGCTATAAGGATTATTTTTGTGTAATTACGGTTGCCGCGCTCGACCCGGGACGGCGGGATCGGTTATTGAATTTTGATGAATTTGCGGTATTGCTGTAATCGCGTGTGTTTATGTCACTCAAAATAGAAAAATAAAAAACTATATTCACCCCCTCGGGGGTAAAACAGCTCTTCTGCGGGGGTAATAAGATTGATAATCTTCTATACAAATAAATAAAATTGAAGTGTCTGTTTGTACTGTCATGTTGTTGTAGGTACTGTTATGAACCGTAGAGTGATATAATGGTAGTTGGTAGTTAAAGTTTACTCCTGAGGTACGTTCCCATGGGATAATTTCCGACGTCCACGCGGGCGAAGCCGCGGGCGAAAGCTAGTTATACATAATATTGTTCAATATTGTTCTTATTCACTGTTAGAAATGTATTATTTAAAATCAAAGCGATGATGAGCATTATTAGCAATAATAAACACGTATCAAAGAATTCAATAGTGCTTCAAAAAGGTATTCGTAAAATTTGATTTTAATTTAAGGCTTAGGTAATCAAAATGTGTTCTTTTTCTAAATAGCTGTCTATTGGTTACCGTAAAAGGAATTGGCAAAAAATATAGTTTGTATAATTATAATAATAAAACAAAAAAAAAAAACAACCGAATGCAGAACCTCCTCCTTTTTGGAAGTCGGTTAAAAATAGCAAGCGCCCTTTTTTTTGAATAGTTTGATTTTTACTCAAATCGTGATTATACGAGTACTAAACAACAGGTTCAATACTAACCTGTTTCGTCGTACAGATATGGTCAACTAATTAGAAACACTCAGTACTCCTGAGTGTTTCTAATTAGTTGACCATTTCCGTATGGCCTACTGTAGGTGACTACAGTATAACATAGTAAGACGTGTCCTCCCCAGGCGCGGCATACTACAACCTAGGCTGGCTAGGTCTAGCAGAGAAGTCTCTCCGCGAGGCTGCCGCGCTGGAGCCCGCGCGAGCCGACACGTGGCGCCGCCTCGCCCTGGTGCTGTGCGCGGCCGCGGAGCCGCTGGCGGCCGCGGACGCCGCCGCCGCCGCGCTCGCGCTGCAGCCGCACGAGCCGGCGCTGCGGCTGCCGCTCTGATGCCGCGCCGACGCTGCACGTGCGTACTTCTACCCATACACAGGGATAGATACACCAGTATTTTGAACAACGCTCTGATGCCGCCCCGACGCTGCACACACCTACGCAGGGATTGAAATACCGGTGTTTTGAACAACCGGTTACTATAGTAACCTAATGATAAATGCTGTCGTCCTCAAGCTATAATGCCGTTATCCTGTATCTGATCGATTTTAGTTTTTTGACGCCGCAATAATCACCAAAAAATTCTCTATTTACCTAAACAGATATAATCATCAAAAACTTCTCTATCTATTTAGACAGACAATTTTTCGCTGATTAAGATGGCTAAAAAAACTAAAATTGATCTTATACGCGGCATAACGGTATTATAGCTTGAGAACGGTAAAATACCGGCACAAACCGTTATAATACCGGTATTTTAACTGCAATACAAAAGTTATTTTTGCGATTGACTAATTAAAACACCAAAAGCATAACGATTTGTATTTAACAGCAGGTATTTTCGCAACCGATATCAAACCCTGCACCTATCGAACACTTGTTACACTTAATGTGTAGATACAGAACGCCGGCTCCATTAAACGCGACACAACGTACAGCACATTGGCGACTTACAATAACATTTAACCAAGAAATAAAATTGATATTTGACAGATTTTGTATAGAAAATCTGACAAAAATTAATAATTTCCTTGCATAAAGTCATCGGGCGATAGTGATATAATGGCACTTAATTTAAAAACATCTAAATTCAATCCAGTGTAATCGCATTCAGTAAGTTCACTGACTGAGTAATCTCAGTCAGCATCCTAATTAGAAAAGGATTTAGGACGACTAAATTCAATCAAATGTAATAAGCGCTTGAGTTTGATATAATTTGACACCGACATGTGCATGCCTATTATCGCTCGACGTAAAGAGTCAGCCTTCTGTATCGATTTATGTCGTGTTTGTTCGCTGACAACTCCTAAATATAACTCTTGATTATTGTGATACTTTGTTCTACCCAAAACCAAAACACATGTTGAACATCTACCTTGTATTAGTCTTAATATGAGATATGCTGCTAATTGTAAATGGTATTTATGTAAACATACATGGCAATCGTAATTCATATTAGGACTTAACATTTCTATGTGACAGATTTTACTCTGAATCATAATATAAAAATAATAACTCCTATCTAAAGATCCAAAACTATCCCGAAATATGACTACTTTAATGCAACAACAAAACGTGTCTTAAACTATTCTAATTGTTATCTAAAAGCAAAACCTACTTAACAAGTTCACTACAAATCCCAATATAATCCAAAATTCTACCAGTACCAAATTATTGAAAATACTAAACATCTCAATTCATATGTTCCTCGTCTAAATAAGCAAATATTGTGAATGTTCCAAAAACAACTAATATAGCCAATATAGGTATATAAAATAATAAATGTACCCGTCAGCGGTCCTCTACAAATCTCATGTCAATGACATAGCTTTCCATACTATTAGGAACATACATAAATAGATTCATTACTTTAATATTATTCTGAAAAAGCAAAGTATAAATAAAACTACTGCGAAGTACTTATATGTATCTAAATAATGTTCTGTAATACCTTCCGCTAAAGTAGAATATAAAACCTTCTGTGTTACCACAACGAATCGATATCAATCGAAGTGTAAGCAAAAATTATAATTGACACGTGAATTTAAAACAAAAATCTACTATAACGCAGCGCAGTGCATGCACAGTATTGTGACGGTAGTACAGTGCACGCATAATGTCGTGACGGTAGCGCAGTGCATGGACAATATAGTGACGGTAGCGCAGTGCATGCACAATATTGTGACGGTAGAGCAGTGCATGTACAATATCGTGGCGGTAGCGCAGCGCATGCACAATATCGTGACGGTAGCGCAGTGCATGCACAATATAGTGCAGTATGCCTGACGTAGTGCAACGTTTGCGCACGATACCGCAGCGTTTTCTCAGCATACGGCACGAGATCTACTGCGATGCTTCGGATATTGGACGAGTCTAAAATATAAAAAAAATTGACATGAAAATACACCCGCGTCAAGTAAAACCATATATAAACTCATCAAAAAACTAATAAACTTGTCAAAAATATTCACTATGACATCGATGAACAATCCCACGGATGTGAATTTCAGAGACAATCTCGATTAGGACGCGCTTCAACTAACTCGGACAATGTAGAGATGTAACAATAACTACGAAATACTTTAGGCATAATGTAGCGAGCTCTGCAAACGTTTTAGAAAGCATTTTGCCGGTGTAAGTGTAACTATAATACGTAGCGTTCTATCTGTTCAAGTAGTACTATCCCGACTGACTACTGTATTTAGATACTCGCCTCGGAATTGATAAAGGCACGCGATTTCACTGTGCGTCGTGACTCGCTAATCTCGCCTAATATTATTATAATACCATTGACAGATTAACAAACTGCACTCCTAGCCGAATCATTTTGACGTGACGTATTGTAACGTTAGTGAATTTTGAATCGGAAATAATCATTTGGTACATGATATATTTATTTCAATTGTATACTTTATTCATAGGTACCTCTGTCTGTAGTAAAGTGCAAGTGGATGTTGCATAAAATACGACTACATAAGAAACGTAACGACAAAATAATTCAAGCTAAACTACTTCTAAAAATAATGCCATATAGAAATCTCAACGTTTCCGACCAATATACGAATGAATCGGTCTTATTTCAACAACCTGTATTACATCGGTGTGATGGCACTACACTTCACGTATCTGACCAAATAATCGCGTTATACAAAATAAACTTTATTTTAATAATCATAGGGTACAATTTGTATTAGCCAAAAGTGTCAGAAAATACATGGAGTAATGTATTTTTGGGGCTACAGTGTTAATAAAATATAACTATTTCACTAACGAGTCACGATGTACAGTGAACAGTTTCTTTCCTTCAATATAGTTAACGAAAACTGGCGAGGGGACGCTTCTATATTATTATAATTAAATTAAAATTAACTTGCCGTTAGTTCGTGCAGAAAGATGGGATGCTTCTTATAAGACATGGTTTAACGATAGTTCCGAGCCGACGGTTATTAAACTTTTAAAGTCATTTCCTATTAAAAAAAATATTATAATACTGAAGTAATAATAGCTCTAGCTGGACCAAATCCACAGAAATCAAATAATAATAAGTCACAAGTTGTCAAGGCGGTGAACTCGCGCAGCTTTCGCGCAAAAAACGTCCGCTTTTGAGCAAGAACCGACAAGAGCGTGCGTTTAAAAGTGTGACGTATTTGAAGGGAATTAAGTTCAATTTACATTGCATTGGATGTAAAAGATGTGTTGCGAACGGGCGACAAGCGTTCTGGTAGTAAAATGTAATGTAACATTTCTATTGATTTTTTATTTAGATATCTGCGATCAAATCAAACTTTCATGATATTAGGTCTTTACCTATGAAATTGCCGTTCTGCAGTACTGGCCATTTCAAATCAAAATAATTTTTGTTTGGCTAAGAATTCCAATTTCAAATTAATTTTATTTTAAAAACATGGTTTTTTTTTTCCAAAAGTAGTCATTTGTTTATTGATTAGTGTTACATTTTCATCGCATTTCAATCTTTTTCGTCATCATGGATACGTTAAAAATTCGAGTAATTATGGAATACGAGTACCGTCGTAGCAGCAACGCGCCACAAGCGGCACGCAACATCAACGACGTTTACGGAGCTAACACTACAAACCAACGCACCACCTGTTATTGGTTTGCTCGCTACCGTTCTGGAAATTTCGACCTGAAAAATGAACCTCGCGGTCGTCCGAACACTTTGGTTGACAATGACGAATTAAAGGTGATTGTGGAAGCTGATGATACACAATCTACGGCTGAATTAGCAGCAGCTTTCGACGTTAGCGTCAAAACAATATTGGTCCATTTGCGTCAAATTGGCAAGGTAAAAAAGCTTGACAAATGGGTGCCCCACGAACTCAATGATCGCCAGCGCGAAGTACGCGTCGAGACGTGCCTTGCACTGCTCAACAGACACACAAATGAAGGAATTTTGAACCGCATTGTTACCTGCGATGAGAAATGGATTCTGTTTGATAACCGCAAGCGCTCAGCAAGTTGGTTGGATCCTGGTTCAGCACCTAAACAATGCCCTAAACGAAAACTTACCCCTAGAAAAGTGATGGTCACTGTTTGGTGGTCTAGCGCCGGTGTGATTCATCACAGCTTCTTACCAAACGGGGTGAGCATTACTGCAGATGTGTACTGTGAAGAACTGAACACAATGATGAAGAAGCTGGCACATCTCCAACCAGCATTGGTCAATCGCTCGTCTCCACTGCTCCTGCACGACAACGCGCGACCTCATACTGCACAGCAGACGGTCTCCAAGTTGCAAGAACTGGGGTTGGAAGCTCTCCGTCATCCGCCCTACTCACCAGACCTTGCGCCTACAGACTACTAACTTTTTCCAGAATTTGGATAACTTTTTGGCGGGAAAAAAATTCAATACCCGAGAGGCAGTACAAAATCCCTTTGAAGAATTTGTTGCCTCCCGTCCAGCTGATTTCTTTAAGAAGGGCATCAATAAACTGCCACTGCGTTGGCAAAGATGCATTGATTGCATGGGTGATTACTTCGATTAATACAAATAGAAAATACATGAAAAAAAATCGTTTAAATTTTTTCATACAAAACGGCAATTTCATAGGTAAAGACCTATTATAATAAAAAAATACCCAAACCATAGTACAATGTTATTCTGGTAATATCGTTAAACCATGTTTTTAAATACGACAAATTGGGTTCAAATCATTCATAACTTTATTGACCTTTTGAGATCAAAATATTGTACATAAAACACACATTTTCGTCATAAGTTCCTGATTACTGTGAAAGATATCTTATATACGAAAAGAATAACAAACAATATTAAAATTATATTATAGACAGTGTTATGTGCATAAAATTTAAAATTCAAAGAAATAGTTATTGTATATTATCTATATTATTACTGAAACGCTATTTCCAATTTTCAAATAAACATGTACTGTACATAAATTAAACTCAATTTTCCACTCAATCATTGTTAACTATAGTTAATTTCCTAACAAAGAGATCAGTACAGCGAAGGAGTAATATACATGAAGACATTAATTAGCTCGTTAAACATTCGTTTCGTCTCGTGTCTGTGTTTGTATATTTTAGTATACATTTAGTGTTCGTGTATCGCTACTTTGTATTTTTGCTTAGAGCATGTAAACATTGGAAACGCTTTTATTTTATTTTTTCTTACTATCATTTATTACTAACTACAAGTAGGAATAAACCGAGCCCAACGGTTTAATGCCTCACATCAATAAATCTCTGTTGTGTTATATCAATATTAGCATTTTAGTTGGGGGTGCTACTTCTGTTGTACATATCGCACTAAACAATCACACTATAGGTATCTCTTTCTTACAAATGTCATTGAAAAAAGACAGGAAATATTAAAAACTTTTAAATTAGTTGCACGCGCAACCAACAGACATGGCGTTACAAATAAGCAAGTTGACTAATTTGACTGGACTAAATATCTTCTATCCTTTTTTATGTTTTTTGTTAGAAAGAGACCATAGTGAGACTAAATTATTTTGTTAACACTAGAATCGGTACCGGGAACTATAACATTTGACGGTAATATTACATTACTTTTTATCAATAAATAATATATTTCGTGATACTGAACGCCTATAGACGTTATTACAATAAAACTTTTGTGTTTCGTAGTGTCACGGAAAGTGTTAACTTGCTAATTTCCTTAGTTAAATACCAAATATCACGGAAATATACCATTTTATGAACCCTGTTTAAATGCTCTAAGTACTGTCGAGTCCCGTCCAGTGGTTTCAAACATTTTGATTGTGACTTGCATGTATGATATTTGTATATAGGTGCATAGTTTTACGGGAATACACATTTTATTATTTTTGTTTCCCATAGCTGTATCGTAATTATACTTTATCTGAAAAAAGTTTCGTGTAACTATCATAGCTTAAATATTGTTAATACTGTTTAAACATTATTATATCCATATTTTATAATAATTATGGTTTAGGCAATTTAATGATTTATTATAAATTTAGACCAATTAAGGAAATATTTAATTTTAATATCCTTATATTCATAACAACATTACGGCCACGAATTTAGTAAGTCACAAATGTTTTACAATATGAATCGTCAGCAACATGGCGCAACTGATGCCAGATATTGGTGCCGATGCTGTCGTGCACCAACTAAATTTAATTTAGACTATTCCTATCCTTTTCTACCTGTTAAAACAAGAAAGAGACAGAAATAAGAATTGTCGAATTTAGTTGGATTAAAATTCTCATATTGCAGGGTTCAAACAAATGAAAGACGTGTTTACGTGTAGGTATATCAACAACTAATATTTAATGCATCAGACTTATTACCTAAGGATCCTTATGTACATATATGGAGGAGGTATGGCACACACTACAATACAATTTTAGACGACACGTCGAAATGTTACGATTAAAAGCGCACTGAAGTTAGTTTGACTAATTTAGTTTGACAGCACTAAAGCGTTATATGTCCTTTTCTCATGCTGTCTATTAGAAAAAGATTGCAATAATTTAATATTAATTTAGTTGGTGCAAAGAAAATCGGCGCCACAGTGCAACGTAGAGCGATTATTTCACAAAAGTAGCTAAACAAACTGTGGTACTGCAACAAAAAGTAATGCAACGTTTGCCCGCAGTCGGGTAACATGTTTAACATCGGTGACTCACCGAGGACGCGGCCGTAAGCCTCATCGCTCACATTGCCAACCTCGTTAACTAATAAATTCATTGCCATATTTGAGTATAATAGGGATGTTAACTACTTTTTTTTATTGTGAACCTGTAAACTATTTGAAAAAAGACAATTAATACCGAAAAAACCGATGAAACAACTACAAAATTGGCAAAGTTATAAGCGTTTTAAAATGATTTGCTAGACACGGACGGCACTACCTACTAGTGACGTAACACCACCTACGTCCGCTTGCGCGACAAAGACGGAGCGATACTCCCTCCAAAAACTTTAAAAGCGTCTATGTTTTCCATTTTGTGATAAATTATTATTTTTGCTTTTACTTTTTTGTTGTGTCTTTGAAATAAAATAATTTATTTGTACTTTTTTAATAGTAGGACACTACCGTATTGCGCATATCAGTATATTGATTGAGATATTATATTACATTAGTACGCAGTTAGATTTATTTAATAGTTGCTAGTCTTTGTCGCATGTTGCGCTCTTATAGGGCTTGTAAGCAGGCTATAAAAATTGCAACTTGCTGGGAATCTTGCCGAGAACTATACATGGGCAATATTTACGGCGATACTCTTGCTGCAATTTAGCTATGCAAGATATTGCAGAGTATATTCTAGCAAGGTAGCAACAACTGTATTGCTGTAGAATTGAGTTCGTATAAGTGCAGGAATTTGTGGCTGTAGAACTAAGCCAGTGATATATTACAGTGGACAGCGAGACTTGTTGCTGCAGCAGTTATTGTGAT
Organism: Thalpophila matura; assembly: GCA_948465475.1. Classification (NCBI taxonomy): domain Eukaryota; kingdom Metazoa; phylum Arthropoda; class Insecta; order Lepidoptera; family Noctuidae; genus Thalpophila; species Thalpophila matura. The sequence goes on from OX419187.1 coordinate 18,061,703, forward strand.
GTACCATAATTGAATTTCATTGCAATATCGCCGGTTTGCACGAGTTGCACGATATAGATCTCAACTCACGGCTAGCCTAACGGCTACAATTGCAGCAAAAAATTGTCAAAAAACTAGCCCGTTTAACAGCACCTTTAGTTGCATCTGTACATAGTGTAAACGGTACACCTTACAGCTCGTTCGGTCGTCCAGCCCCCCTAGCCAAGTTACTTTTCTGTTAACGTCAACCGCTACGGATAAAATGTATGGAAGTGATATTTGTGAGTCCCGTGAAAAACGGAACTCTTTGTTGTCCCTCTGTCCGAGGCAAGACTCTTAACGAGAAGAGGCATCTGCTCATAGATGGCGCTAATATTGCATATTTCTTTCTAGTAGAATATTTTATTTTATTTAATAAATCTACATACAAAATTAAGTTTGAACGTAATCCTCAGAGCGCGAGTCCTACTCGCACTTCTCCGGTTTTTTCATCTAATTTTGATTACAGTGGCAAATGATTAAAACGGTATAAACAATCGGCGCATGCATCGGTTACACTTTGTATAATTTAAATGATTATTATTTGAACTAGCTAGGTATTGGTGCGGGTAATGACATAGTTGTCTGGTATTTGTGGTGAGAATGGTGGTAGTATGGTGAGAGCGTAATGGTAGAACATAATGAACGTGGTGGTAGTACCTCGGTAGACTTCCAGGTGTGGGTGTGCGTATTTACGTTAGTTTAGAAAGCAATCGGTGCGATAAGTTGTTCGTAAAATTAAGTTGAAATAATAAGTTATGGTCTATTCGATGGTTCATTTTAAACAACCATACAACAAAAATACTATTTAGTAATGATTATTTTATTAGAAATAACATTCTCAAAAACTATTTTTTAATGATTATATTGTCACAGTGAGTCTATGTGTCCGTTTAGTGCGTTTTCATGGCTAAACTGGTACACCAATGTTGATAAGGCTACAAAACTAAATTAATTTTTAATTTGGGACCTACGTTTGCTTACGTAGTTCATCATACAATCAATTTTGTAAATAGTGTTATCCTACATTGTATCTTTCTGTCGAGTTTTCTTGCAAGTAGTTTGTTTAATTTTACGGTTTCTAGTATTTTATTACCATTTACGACCGAGGTAAATAACAATACTGAAGCCATGAAACAACCATTTATTTATGGCACTTTAAATACAAGTAATTTGTAGTTAGCCGGAGTTAAATACATAGTATACTATACATTATATCCTTGACGCATGAACAACACTTTTCGCACCGATCTTACAAAATATGTAGTTCGATAATGATAGTAATTTAAACTATCGAACGAATTTATTCTTAACTATAATATGTAAAGACTTTCCAAAATGGATTACAGCATTCTTTTCTCGGTAATACCTTATTTTTGAATCGTGTATTTATCATATTATTCCCTTCGACGCTATGTTGGCACCCCTGAATGTCAATATGTTCAACGATTTAACGGTGTTATCCAGGGACCGAAAAGGTCACCCGTATAGGGGTTATCACGGGTTATTTTTTTTGGGTTAGGTGAAAAACCTTGCATAAAGGTTAACCAGTATTCTGGGTTAATCAGCCTAATAATAACCGGTTCACGCATAGAGTTCATTTTTGTTCCTTTTTGTTCATTTTTGTTCTATTTCATTCGGGTTAATGAGCAATATTAACCGGTAACGGTACCCCTTTCAAAGGGTTAACCAGTTACCCTGCATTAGGATTAACCAAAAATATGGGTTAGAGATTTAACCGGTAACCTTTTAACCCGATTAATCGGTCCCTGGTGTTATCAGATTTCTTTCAGCACCAATTCTCGTTCACCACATTTTTTTGTTCTAGGCATTGCTTTAACACTTAAATATAAAAAAACATAGAACCTTAAGACCTAGACACGGAGGCCAACATAGCGTTGAACGGAATTCTTATGTGAAACGCACTATACTTATCAAAAGATGATCAATTGCTATTGTTTTTTTGTTTTGTAAATTACAAAAATTTTATCGTTACTTAAAGTATAACATTATAACTGTATTCGTCTCAGTCTTGTGAGAAACATGGCAATAATTTGTGTCGCGTCGTATGATCGTATCAATAGTGTTAAATACAAATAATAAATTGTAATGTATATCCGAGTAGAAATCGTGAAACATTGGATGTGCCAATGTCTGTGCTATATGTTACTATGTGAATGTTTTAATCGTATACCTATTATTATATTTGTAACGTGGTCTATTCTGTAAATATTTGCTAATTTGCGAATTATTTCCGAATACTTATAGCACGTTATTAGATCCCTAAACTTATTTAAATTATTTGACCAAAAAGCCACGCCACGTACAAATAACGACCCTGTGCTCTTAAAATGGGAAAAGTACACAATTTTTCATTGATATGTCAATAAATGTTTTTCTATCTTGCACAAGAAAAATGTAATTTCATAGAAAAATAATTATTGTTTTTCATAATATTGACATCATTATTTGAAAGATTTCAGCATGGTCCTAAAAGTTACCACCTCAAAACAACAACTAGGTATTTTGTAATGTTCTGAGGTAACCGCCGGTGCGTGGTACGAGTGGTAACCGGCTGTGGCTACCATTGACACAATTGGGCGGTGATAAGCAATAATGTCTTAGCCAACATTTAGAAAAAAAAAATACAGTTTTTTCATGAGTCAAAGATTTCTGAACCCAAATATGCTATCGACAAATTTCGAAAAATGTTGGCTTAAATTATCACCGTCCAATTATGAGTACCTACACTCCCTCAGCACGTTTGGGTGCTCTGCATCACTTTGGTTGTGCTCACTCCGTATAGTTGGCTACACAAGTGCTTAAAGGCTTTGTATTTTTTTTAATAAGAATGTTGATTTTTTTATTTTAGTGATTTGCACTTCTGAAATATACCTAAATTAGATTTCAGACTACATTATTCTTCTTTATACTACTTAGTGGCTTATAGACACGAATGCTGAAACACTTTGAATGTTTGCGTAAAATGATAAAACTTGTGTAGCCGATTGTACTGCAGTGCATCTAATTTAATGCAATTTGTTACAACGCAGCACTTACAATGTAAGTAATGTAGGTATATTTCCCCACAACTAACGCAATAATTCGACACCTGTTAAATACAATTAATAAATTATCAACTGTTTTAAAATGATACTATTATACTGTAATTGATCATTAATTATTATAATAACTTTCACGTATTTTGCTCGTTTTTGGTAGATTTGTATCACAGAAATCTGGCTAAGTCAATAGAAGTCGTCAAGGCGTCAACTTGTCGCCACTTTTGAGAAAATCGACACCAAAATATCGAGACAGCGCGTTTAAAAATGTGACGTATTTGAACGGAATTAAGTTTAATTTATATTGCATTAGACGTAAAAGATTTATACGCGACATAAAAATAATGTAGATAACATTTCTAATGACTTAAAATTTAGATTTCTGTGATTCGTATACAAGAATTTATTTTAGGGCCTAGACAGAGTTTAATGTTCTTGGTTAGTGTATAAAAGCTTCCAAATCGCGCCATCTTATAAAGTGATAGTTACGTGTCAGTGTTGTATCATTAAATCCCTTCCTAGTGTTCAAATCGTTATACAAAGGAAAGAGACAAAACATTTCGAAATGTTATGTGTTCGATAGCTTTTACTGTCCAGTCGACGCGAGTGACAGAGATGGCGACAATTATTTGTTGTTCTCTGTCGCACGCGTCCGGGGTGTAGTTGTAATCATAATATTGTATAATAATCCTGTAATCTAAAGACCAATGTAATATTTATAGTCGGTCATAGTTCAATAAAACAATATTATTGTATTGAATTTCTGAATTGTCTATCGTGAATGTATCGATCACTTGTTAACTGTTCGAGGACGTTACTGCTGCAGTCGTTCGTCAAATATTCAATAGTCTACATCAATGGCGTGCCTAGAGGCCAAGTTCGACGCATTTTTTACTTTTAGAGAGTATTTATGTTCCTTTTTCATGAATATAAGTGATTTTTAATGCACACGTTGCTTTAATAACGACATTGGTGCTGATTCTGTTGAACATTGCACTAAGCTAATTTTAATCACATTATATCTCTTTCTTACAATTAATATCATTGAAAAGGGTCAGAAAAATTTAAGAGCTGTCAAATTAGTCTACGCCCTTGTCATTTACGGGATAATAGTCATGATCTTTTGCGAAACCGACTAAATTCACATTGAAATGAAGCAAGAGGACTAATTTGACAGGATTAAATATCTTCTATCCCTTTTTCATGTTTTTCGTTAGAAAGAGACATAATGAGACTAAATTTGTTTAGTTTGTAAACAACAGAATCGGCACCATTAACTCACTTAAATTCATGAAAAATGAGCATAAATACCCTTTAAAACCAAAAAAATGCGTCGGGCTTGTCCTCTAGGCACGCTACTGGTCTACATACGTGCAAATAGATGTTTGAAATATAGATGATGTGTAGATGTAGCCGTTAACTCGAGCTCGCCTCTCGCTACACGAGGCAGGTTCTATAGCAGCACCTGTAAGGGCCCTAGCTCACCAGTTCGCATGGCGACGTCGCCGGCCACGTAGCCAAACAATTTATATTGAAATGTACGGCAGCTAACTCGCTTGGCGACGGACTAGCTACGTCGCCAATTTGGAAGCGTTGCCACTATCGACGCCCCGCTCTGGCGACTAATACTAAAACTTGGCTACTCTGTTTGCCAGAGGTAGCCAAGTTTACGCTGCCGGCGACGTCGCCATGGCGACCTGGTCAGATACGGCCCTAAGAGAAAAATGACAAATAAAAACCACATTTAGTAATAGTTCACTATTATTTTTGACGAGCAGTGGCGGCAGTTGTCCGACGTAACGCAGTCGCAAGTAAACCGACTGTGAGTATACTAGGGTCCATTTCAATTGAATTTGTTAATTTTGTAAACAATGTCAGTATGGCCAACTGTCAAAATTTGATGAATTTGTATAAAAAGTTTGTTTACATAGTTTACAAGTTCTATTGAAATGGACCATACCTACTGTAGATGTACATAATTTTATGTATACATATAATATATAAATACGTTTATAAACCTGTTGTGCTCTTGTGTACTTTACTACGTTGTAGATGTTGTTCTTGGCATTCGATGTTGACTGTATATAAAACGTTTAAGGATATTAAAAATAATAATTATTATGTTACATAATTATGTGTTTTATTTCAATTATTAAAGCCACGTGTAATGTTTCTCTGCTGAAATGATTCATCCTGCACACGCTGCTAGGTATATGGGACGTTACCGTTGCTTCTTTCAATGGTTCTATAGATCGACCTGAATTTGATGTCCTTTAGCTGCAAAGTTAAAGGCATTGAGTTGGAGTCTGTATTAGTTTTCCGATAGATGTCGCCAAACGCTCTTATGAGGCGTATGCAAAGGGATTTCAAACGAGTGAATTGAGCGGGACCCGATAGCTCAGTTGGTTTCAGAGCACTAGCCATGGTACGGCAGAGGTTGCGGGTTCAAATCCCGCTCGGGTCATTCGATTTTTAAGTCATATTTAATAACAATTTACTTCATCTTATCAATGACATGTAAATCCTACGAGCAGGTTAATTAGGTAGGTATACCTAGTCGAGTGCCATTGAATGAAGCGGTTACTTATCATATTAATCCCTTCTTACTTATAAACACAATGCAAAGCTTTACTGGGAGCAACAGCCAACGCGTGTCTATCTACTGATGTGAACAAGTGGTCTGATGGCCTATAATTTAGGTAATTAACCACTGGTTATTAGTTTCATAACGAACCAAACCAAATTCATGCAATGCTCTGAATAAGGAGGTGAGTAAGTATTAGTCAAACAATAACTTAGGTGCTTATTTGCTTTTAGTAGTACAATGATATCTTTGGTTCTGTAGGTACATTCAGCGTGCATCCTACTTGCGGCCGTCACATTCCTACCTACTCGTACGATAGTATTTACTCTGTGGTCAAATTTGACAGAATATTTCTAACTTCATGATTAACTTTATAACTTCATAAACCAGTGCTTCAAACAACAATTAATAAACCTAATCAAAAATAGCTTTCATTGGTTCAAAGAGTAAAATAATATTATTTTATACCTAGATAATGGCTCTTTGAGGTAACTACCGTTTGCGGGCGTTCTCTTGACGTGTCTTTCCAATACGCGCACCCCCAGAAATCCGCGCACCGTACAGTGGTGACCAGGCCTTGACGAGAAATGAACAGAAAGCAGGAGCAGCCTGACAACTCAATTGATCTAGACGCCATATTACCAGAGTTGGGCCAGTTCGGCCGCTACCAGAGATTTGTGTACTTCTATTTGGGGATTGCTATCATTTTCACCAGCATTTACAACTGCCAGTACGTGTTTAATGCGGGAAGCGTCGAATACAGGTGAGCTGAATGAGACGGACTTAACCTGAGCCTGAGCGCACGTGAGCTTAACTAAACCGTATATTAACTGGTGTGGTGAATAGAGAGGTATTTGCCATCGGTGGCTTGGCCATAGGACGCTTGGGCAACGGATTGGTGACTACGCAACGCACGAGCCAAGCGAGCGGTGTCGTGGCACCGGCCGGCGAGTGCCAGAAAAGATCAACCGACCTCCGACCTTATTTTCAACAGAAACACGTGTTCTTTCGATATACAGTGGTGTCGATCTAGTGTTGCACTAGCACCATTCGCACTTGAGTGGAGTCGAGCCACAGTTCTTCAAACCAGTGAGCATTCTATCTTCCGTGGTTCGCGTTACAGGTTTGTCGCACCAGCGATATTCGCACTTGGTCCTACTGTCACACTTCCGTAATGCGCTAACAAAGATAGATGATACATCACCCCCAACTTGTGCCTATTAGAAGATATCTAATCAAATGCTTAGCCATGTCCGTGTTGTCACCAGGTGTTATTGCGGCAGACAGTAGCGGATCCTGAAATTATTTTTGAGGGCGTTTAGGGGTCCCAGATATTATTTGGGGAGGGGGGGTACAACCACCTATCCCCCTTCCCCCTGGATCTCCCACTGGCGGCAGACTACCGTTTAGTCATCACCCTTTTGTTCAGATGCAGAGTGCCACAGTGCGAGTCGTCTCCAGAAAATTTCGCGACTAACGGTTGGGGTAAATTTGCGTTGCCTTCGTCCGGATACGATTGCTGGCGGCTGGTGCCCGTCGGGCGGGAGTGCGAGCCCGCGAGCTTCACTAACCAGAGTCAGCGCTGCTACTCCTGGGTCTACGAGAGTAGAGACACGATTGTTCCCGAGGTGAAAGCATCTTGACTACCACCTAGGCCTGCTTCATAATCTAGCTGTAACATTTTACCGGCTGGCGGCACCTTCATTTGACTTCCATTATTCAAAAAGAGCTTATAGCGGTTTGAACATTTAATTTTATCACCCGGGAAATAATTATAAACTTGTCCAGCATGCTTAGCATACCCACGATAGAAACAGGTTTTGTCTACAAAAGAATAGACAAAGTGAGAGTTTGTAGAAAGATTTAGATCGTTTTAAGGATACAATGAAGAAAAGAAATGTTTCTATTCTTCAGTAGACAAAAGTCTAGTACGCCAAGCACGAGTCACCGCGTGCTTGGGCAGAAGAGATAACGAGGTGGATAGAAAGAACTTAGTCTATTCTTCGGTAGAATAGAGATAGAATTATTATTGGTCATGCTCAGCCGGCAGTTCCGCTATGTAGAAAATGTGCGTAAGAATTGCAGGGCTCTTACGACTCTTGAAATATCAGTAGCTTGATGCTATTTCAGTTCGACTTGGCATGTCAAGAATGGAAACGCACTCTAGTGGGCACAATCCACAACGCTGGCGTGTTCCTGGCAATACCTTTAACTGCGACCGTCTCAGACTGGTGAGTATCATCATCCGCCTAGCCTTTTCCCAAACTAGATTGGGGTCGGCTTCCAGTTTAATTAGTTGCGGCTGAATACCAATATTTTACATGGAGCGACTGCCATCTGACCTTCACAACCCAATTATTGGGTATAATACCGGTATTCGAATGTTAGATCAGTTTTGTCAGACTTTCGAGCTCCTGATGTTGGATTGATCAAACTGGTGTTTGTTTTGCCGTTGACTATGACCTTCGTTAACGTTCTCACGATCGAGTATGTTAGAAAAACTCGCACGTACTCTGATTTGATCGATTGCGTTAGGTTGGGTCGTCGCTTTGCGCTGATCGGGACGGCGGTGGCGCCGGCCCTGTTCGGCGTTATCCGAGGCTTCTGCAGCAACTACTACCTGTACCTGGTACTGGAGTTCTTCGAGGCCCTCGTCGGCAATGGCACGTACAGCACCGCATTTATTATAGGTAGGTATACTAATAAGATATTATGCTTCTTCGTGAGCTTTAGGGTCCACCAGAGATGTGCTATGCAGCTATGCTGCGAGTATGTAAAAGCTAAGCTACGAAACTATGTGACCATTTCCACTGATGCTAAGCTATGTAGGGGAGTGAGTAGTAAGATGTGCTATGAAAATCCGCCGCTGCAAGGTAGCTGCGAGAGAAAGATGCGCTACTCGAGCTATGAGACGTAGGTATCGACAATAGGGAAGGCACGGGGAACGGCGGCGGGACATAGCTAATAGCTACACCACTCGCGACCATCCATACCACACATCCATAGCGCGGCAAATGCGCGATCGATGTGGACATACCGCGTGCGTACGCGTGTGTACGCGCGTGGACGTACGATGCAATAAACAAGTCAGCGACAAATCTTCACATAGGTAGGTATGAGTGACGGATACGAAGCTCTACAAAGCCGAAGCTAGCCGAATCTCTGTCTCAAACTCGATGCGTAGGTAATATATTGGGTAGTATTTAATCTTACAACTGTAAATCCACATTTTTCTATCAAAGTATTCGCAATTGCTAACAAAAATACTGAATTGCACACTAAATTTGCCCATCAAATAAATCAAATATACTACACTGTTTGATGTTTAAAGCTAAACTATTTTACTGAACTACTATCTGTAACTGTAACTTATAGTAAATCTAATTATCCTTTTAGTGCAACGAAACATTTAATCTGTTTTTTTGGAATACGTCACCTATTAAATTTGAAAGAACATGAGTTATTCTAAATAAAACAACAGTTAATCAGTCATGTTTATTAAATTATTGTTCTCAAAAAATCAAATAAGTGTTATCATCATAATCACTAATTAAGGCACAACGGTAAGACTACTCAGACTTTTTTAAAATAAATTAATTAAAATATTAAAAAATATATATTTTTATTGTACGATTAGGGCAGGTCTTGCTTTTGATGGACGTCCGCGTTTTCGTTTTATCCCAATAGGTATGTTTTTAGCTTCTGCAGGTGGTGTGACATTTATATTATCAGAAGCTATTGAGGAGAGACAAAATAAAAGACTTTATTTTTTGATTTACAAGGGGGAGGGAGGTGGTCGACGGAGCCCCGCTACGCGGGGCTCCTATTTCTGTCTGCAAGGTTAAAAGTAACCTAACACGAAGGGGTTGACGGGGGCTTCGTTCGCTCGCTTTGCTCGCTCACTGAAGCCCCCGTCAACCCCTTCGAACCTAAATTGTCCGTGTCGGGGTGTCCAAATTCCCGAGCTCGCTTCGCTCGCTCTTGGACCTTAGTTATCATAAAATATAATAGCTAGCGTAAACTGAATGCTATCGGCGAAAGATTCGTTCGTTTACATTTAAACTCGAGCAAGTTATATTTATCTAATGAACGAAAACAATAACAAATGCACGCGACCATGCGCCGTGTACGACTGCGGAATAACATCACTCGCTCTCTCTCACACCCGTGCCGCCGTGCTTGTGAAGGAGCGAGCGCGATGCGACTAGCGCGAGCGTTGAGTGAGTGCAGTCAAAAGCGCGCCAAATAAGTTTTCAACAAAACAGTTGTACAAAGAAAAATATAGTTGGGTTAAAGGGATTTTAGTTCAACAAGTAGCAAATTAGTGTAGTCATTAGATAACCTATAACATGCATTCTTTGTTATGCAATTTAAGATAATGATTTTAGTAATTCGGTGGTAATATTGGATAATTTAGTGTGCAAATCAGTATTTCTGTTATATGGCGAGTAATTTTGTTTTAGAATGCTTATATCTGTGGTTTTAGCAAGTTTTTCGTAGTGATATTAGATAAATAAAGTCGCTAACTTTGATATATTTTAGACATTTTCTTATACGACACATTTAGATATACAATTATTTAATTTGATAAAGAGTCATTTATTTGATATGCTGGTACATTATTAGTGGATAATTGTTGTTTGCTTAAATTTTAAATAGAGGTACAATTAAAAATTCCCCTAATATATTTACTGCCGCATATTATAATAGTCAAAGTCAAAACGTTTATTCTAATTAGACCATTTACAGGCACTTTTGAATTGACAAGCAATAGTTGTGGAGCTCCGGAACTAAATAGTTAATGTTGACCACGGGTTGGTAAGGGGTGGCCCTCTTTAGCATGTAGATAACATTAACCCTGTTCGAGCCCGAAGGGGACCATTATACTCATCATTATGAACAATATTTTGTATGACACAGTCCCGAAATCGCTAAAAAATTAGTTGTTCCATACATTTTATCGATTTATGTGAACACAAATGTATGGAACAGCTGATTTGTTTTTCGCGATTTCAGCGTTGTTGCCATAGTAAAAGTTGTTCATAATGAGGAGCTTAATGGCCCCCTTTGGGATCGAACAGGGTTTTTGTTACTTATCATGCTTATCATGCTGTAGGTATTTCATCACCAATATCTAATGCTTTTTTCCAGGTCTGGAGATAGTGGGCCTAAAGAAGAGAGTGATCGGCGGCAACATAATGCACTGCACATTCGCGGTCGGACAGGTGGTGGCCGCGGTGTCAGCCTGGGCCATGCCGTACTGGAGGCTCTACACGCTGGTCATCTTCGCTCCCTCCTTCTTGTTCATTGTCTACATGTTCTTTGTTGAAGAGAGTGTGCGCTGGCTCCTAGCCAAAGGAAAGAGGGACGAAGCAGTTAGAATTATTCTTAAAATCGCAAGGATCAATAGAGTAACACTTTTACCCGCAACAATGCAATTGTTAACCGGAGTACCTAGAATAAGTAGACCTTCCCAGGTGGAGCAACAAAGAACTTTGCAGGAACCAGAGACTAAAGAACCGTCATTGCTTTCACAAGTGCTGAAATCAAAGACCATCATGTGCCGTATGGGCATTGTTTCTTTTTGGTGGATATCAGTGACCATGATCTACTACGGGCTGTCAATTAACTCGGTCTCTTTGATGGGCAACAAGTACCTCAACTATGTGCTGACGTCACTCGTGGAGATCCCTGGCGCTCTGCTTGGCTTAGTCACGCTTGACCGATTTGGAAGGAAGAGTTCTATTATGACAAGTTTTTTTATCTGCGGCATATCACTCCTCGTGTTACCTGCTATCAATAATCGTGAGTATTATTTAATGTGTAGTTATTAAATAAATCTAGAACTTGTAGACAAATAAAAATATGACTATGAATAGTTATTATAACTTTAACCTATCTCGAATCATGCTCAAACCCAGCAAACAAATTATCGCGTGTGTAGCTACGCGCTAAGCTACGGCCGGCGTGGCTCGTGCGAATTGTCAAATGATGTTTAGAAATCTGATCTGATGTTAGGCATTTACAAAATGGATGGTCGTTGTAGTCTGCAAGGATATATATCATGTGTCATTAGGTTAGGTAATGTGTCATTAGGAACCCGAACAAAGCGCTTTGATTCCACTTTCATTGTGAAAACCGCCAAGCAGTGGAATGCGCTGCCCGAGTGGGTGTTTCCCAACAGTTACAATCTGGGTGTCTTGCAAGTCGCGAGTGAATCGGTTTCTTCTAGACAAGCGTGCTCCATCGTAGACCGCATCATCGCTTAACATCAGGCGAGATGGCGGTCAAGTGCAAGCCTATCATAGAATAATAAAAAAAAACCAACCGACTTTGAATCGCTGCAAAGTAAATAAAAATTCTAATTTCGAAAGCTAGTGGAAAAAGAAGCAAACCTAAAACCACCACAAATAAACAAAACCACCTACCTATTATTTAATCCCAGTCTCTATTGCAGCCACCATAATAATAGGTCTGACGTTGGTTGGCAAGATGATGATCAGCCTGATCTTCTGCGGCATCTACATCTACACCATCGAGCTGTTCCCCACGCGCGCGCGCCACACGCTCATGGGGTTCTGCTCCATGACCGGTCGCATAGGCTCCATGAGCGCGCCGCAGACGCCTCTGTTGGTTGGTCGGTCATCTTCATAATTTATTGCTGGCTCCACACGATCGTCCAACAATCCAACACTCCACATGACTCCAATCTGTCCCAACTCACTATCGATACAAAAAGACTCTCCAACACCGTCAAACATGCACGAACTATCTCTCCACACGTGGAAGGTTGGATAAACAGTTGGACTGTTGGACGATCACATAGCTTTTGCTCGCAATCAACTCAAAATCTTATCTCAGTTCAATTAACTGTCAGTCATAGTGCTAAATTAATTACGAGAATTATTGACCTTCAGGATTGCAAATGTTAAAGGTCAAGTTCACCGACAATACGAGTATAACAGTCCGTTAATATTGAAAACAGCCGTTTAACATGACGATATGTCGGTGAACTTGGCACTAACCTTATAATCGATGTTTAAAGGGTATTTAACTTGAAATTGCTTAATACACACAGTTAATTATCATCTAATTCATTGGCATAGAAATGACCAAGATAGTCGTAGGTACTATATTTAATCAGTGGTTAAAAGGCACAAGTAAATATATTGACAAAACAGATGGTGTACATGAAGTCCCTCCCGTACCTGTTGTTTGGCGCGCTGGCGGCCACGGCGGGCCTGCTGATGTTGCTGACGCCGGAGACGTTGCACAGGAGATTGCCCGACACCATCGCGCAGGCGGAACAGATGAACGCCGCCGCACGCACCAGAATAACAACCAGATTGATCGTTAGGTAATAAGTAGGCAGGCACCATCGCGCAGGCGGAACAGATGAACGTCGCCGCACGCACCAGAAGAATAACTGCCAACTTTATCAATAGGTAGGCACTACTGGACTCTGATTCGCTTTGATAATTCGGAAGCCTTCTTTAGATTTAAACATGGCACTTGAAAGGACAATTGACAATAATGTGCCAAATGACAATCTAAATGAAAGAGCTGATTTACCACAGATCAGATTTTTTTTCTGTTCCGTGTAATATACCGCTAACGCGAATTCATTGCTTGTATGTTTTCATAAAAGCCATGTTAAGCTTAACATATTGTTAGTAAATAATAAGAGATTTACATCAGTAGACATGTACCTACGTTTTAAAATGTAAGGTACCTAATAGTTATATTATGATAGAGACTAGAGAGCGTTTCATATAAAAAGTCCTGTCGACGCTATGTTGGCTGCCCTGAATGTAAATATGTTACAACGTATTTAACGTCGTTGGATGTTATTAAATATTTAAGAGATCGTCGTCGTCGTTGGATGTTTTTTTCAGTACCAATTCTCTTTACCACTTTTTAGTGTCCTAGGTATCACTTTATCACATCAATCTACAAAAACATAAAACGTTAAGACCTAAACAGGAGTGACAGACAGGGGAGCCAACATCGAAGCGTCGAAGGGACTTCTTACGTGAAACGCTCTGATTACTACTGTTTGTGACCAGCCAATCACAGCGTTTGTTAAATTAAGTACTGTCATTGCTGTTTGTGAAGTCTCTATTATGTACTAAAGATTTCCCCTCTTAATTATTGTTTGTTTTATTTGCTACGGTTGTAACTGCTAATAACAAGTAGGTACCTACTTAGTGTAGTTAGTTTTTCTAAATCTGCCAGCTCATCGCGTTCATCAGTAACAAGTACTTTGTAATTTTCTGTTATTTTCTTGATTTGATTACGGCTTTGACAATGTCACAGAATCTAAATACGAGTAGGATGAAGCATTTGGAGTTTTATTACATATTCTTATTATTTTATTTTTTTATTTAATAAAGAATGTATACCTAAGATATTCGCCTGTTTTCGTTGTTGAATAAAAACTTTATTTATTCTTCTTCTAACTTCCATTTATTATACTCCATTATAAAATGCAGTCCGCAGCGCTGTTCCTAAATCTTACCTTAGGGCTATTCCACAAATCCCCATGAAAAGGGATTTATACCTAAGTACCTACTTGATCTTTACTATGTATTTTGTACCATTTTTAATTGTTCCTGCGTATACTAACGCTATTCAAATGACCGACAAGATTTTTTGTGTGACGTTTATATTTTAGAATGCAGTCATCTATACTAATGTAATAAGAAGAAGTTGAAGAGTTTGTTTGTTTGTTTGAACGCGGTAATCTCTGGAACTACCAGTTGGATGCGAAAAATTATTTTTGTATATGACAGCCAGATTCATGAGGAATAGTATAGGCTATTTAACATCACGCTACGACCCTCAGGAGCCGAGCAACGGGGGTGAAACTGCGGGGCACAGCTAGACTAAATAATCGCGACCTTGCAATGAAATCTCCAACAAAGTGTAAGACAGGTTTGTTTGTATTTTTTCTCACAATGCGTCCCACGTGGATTACAAGAGGTTATCATCGTCACTCATTGTTATTGTAATCTGCCCATAACCTCGCCATCTTATTATTAAGCTAAGGCGCTCTTGCTTCGCACGGGTAAAGTTTAATCTAAAATATTGGATTTCGTGGGTTTTATTTTTTTTGCGCGGAACCCTATTTTTTTTCTTAAATAAAAATAGTTTAAATGACTCCTTATAATATCAGCTATCTGCCAGTGAAATTCCCGTCAAAGTCGGTCCAGCCGTTTCGGAGATTAGCCGGAACAAACACACAGACAAAAAATTAAAAAAAATGTATTTTTTTTATAAGTAGCGTACATAAATACATACTTTCTTAATATGCATTTAGTAAAAAAATTACACAAACAGACACTTCAATGTTATTTATTAGTATTATATAGATAAGTATAATTATCATAAACTAAGTTTTTTTGTACGATTGATGACGTTTCAATAGAAGATTAGTACATTCGCTCTCTTGATAAGTTTGATCTGTTGATAGTCGCAAAACCGTGAATGCAGCGACTCTTTATGATAGCTGTGTTTAGGCTGCGCGAGGGCATCGATACCGGGCGGTAGCGCGCGATAAATGGTCGCACGCGCCGCATACGACCAGTAGCGGTGATAGGCGAGTGTCGTGGAGTGACTTCGGGAGTGACTTCGTGAATCCTCGTGAACCCTCGTGAATCCCGCGATGGCGGGAACCGTGGACCTGGATGCTATACTGCTGGAGCTGGGCCAGTTTGGCCGTTACCAGATCCGGAACTATTTCTTCATACTTGTCGCGATTTTGATGAGTGCCGTATATAACAGTCAATACATCTTCGCTGCTGGAGACGTACCTTACAGGTAAGACTGTTTTTATTACCTACTCATAAGGGTGTTGCTCTTCAGGCAAACAAGTCCAGTGGGGCTATCGGGAATAAATCTGTTATTGTTTTTTTAAATTCCCGATGTCCCCACCAGTGGGGCGACGGCGGTGGGGACACGCAAACAAGAAGTTAGCTTACGGTCAATACTGATACGTGATGCAGGAGTCCGACTTAATATCTATTTCGTTTCCGGTTTTTTTTTCGACCGAAAAGAAAATGCTATTCTCGGTCGATAAGTTCCAGCAAATCAATAGATACAATTTATTTATTTAGATAAAATCAATAGTTATAACAACTTGTGCTTTTAAGCACAATAACATTAGAAATACAAAGTAAGCGTAAGTGGTCTAAGAAATTTATTTATTTTTTATTTTATTTATTCATTAAGTAGTTTGACAACATAGGTCCAATGGTTAGTAAAAAACTTATCAGCTAAGGGTTAGTAAGCTTAACATATAAAATAGGTATTACTTAACTTATTAATCATTCCGTTATTCATTCCTGTCGCACGAGCAACCGAACTGAGTGCCTTAACATTGGTGCATCGTGTTTTTCGGCTAGGGTTTTCAAAATGCTGTTGGTGCTAGCCCGCGTTCTGCTTAATAAGGATGCTGTCTTTTTCCTAATTATGGCATAGAAATCGTCGGTTCGTGCTACAGCAAACATACTCGACGCGCTGCAGAATCGGGGCAGCCTCAACAGCACCCTGAAACCATTATTATATTGCACACGCAGGGCATCTAGAGCCCTCCGCGTACAGTTGACCCACAAACTACTCGTGTAGAACGTTTGGCAATAGGCTTTAAACAGAGTTATTTTGACCTCGTTACTACAACGAGCAAATCTGTGAGCCAACATGTTGCATCTGGCTGCTAGTGCCCTGCGTTCACGCTCAATGTCTACCTGATCCCTGAGGTCCTCGGTAACATAGTGACCCAAGTATTTAAATTGGGTGACCCTTTTTAGAATTAGTCCATTGAGGGATATTGAAGGCTCATAATTTAAATGCTTTCCGGGGGCAGCAAAGATCAGATATTCACTTTTTTTAACATTGTATACCAGGCCGTGGGTTGCCGCATACCTTTCACAGACATTTAGCATCTCTCTGATTGAACCGGCCGTTGGACCCAGCAGCACCATGTCATCCAGCTTAAATTATTGACATTAACGCCATCTATTTTGCATCCGACTGGTTTGCTGCTGAGTTCAACGATCAGCTCATTTACATACAGGTTGAAGAGTTTAGGTGAAGTTAACCCCCCCTGTCTCACCCCACAGTCCAACCTGTATGCTTCAGAGAGAACGTCTCCCCAACGAACTTGGTTTAACTGGTTACTGTACCAGTAAATAAATGCTTCGGCTTTTTTACCAAACAAAAACCAATAGGCAAAAAAAACGGTTTCGGTTAGCGGAATAAAATGCAAATCAGGCCAAATTTTATGAAATGAAATTTCATTTCATTTCATTTCATCGAATTCGGCCTGATTTGCTTTTGGTCGAAAACAAACCATTTTCGGTCCATCTCTAGATGCAAAAACCCATAGTGTCGGAGTGCAGCGGATACCAATCACTAATCTATGCCCATAGTTTAAGTGCAATTTATAAATTAAAACCTCTGCGGGAAGTAGGTAGGTGGATAGTAGAAAGAACTTCGGCCATGAATTTCGCTTTTGAGATAACAGTTAAAATTCTACGAATAGCCGAATACAGCTATAGTGAAAGCTTAAGGAGCATACCTAAGCGTTTTTAACTAATATTTTAAACATTGAAATAGTGCATGAATGAATTAAATGCATGCAAAAAAAAAAAATTCAAATCTTTTTTTAGTGTCCTTGGCATTACTTTAACACTTAAATCTAACAAAAACATAGACACCGTTACCACAAAAAAGAAAGACACGCGTCAAACGCGAATGCTACCAAAAATAATACACACTTGTTTTAGACGAGTTAGTGCTAAAACAAGTGCGTATTATTTTTGGTAGTACCTATTCGGGTTTAACGCGTGTCTATCTTTTTTGTGGTACGGCCTAGAACGTTTAAGACCTAGACACAGTGACAGACTCGGGAGCCCACATACCTTGCATCGAAGGTAGTTCTTATGAGAAACGCACTCTAATGGAAACTTTTCAGTAACGTAGGTACTGTATCCAAGTATACCTACCTGCATTTTATTAATTTACTGCATAAACTAATGAAGTTATGGCACCTACTTCATATCTCGTTGGTAATGTTGATACTGAAATGAGATCTTAATTGCGATAATTGTTTATGATACATTGATTTTAAATAATTTATCTTTTATTAACCGTGTGCCCAATGGGATTTCTATCGGTAATTTTAACCTCCTATTTAGTTCCCTTAGGGGATGGATTAAAAGCGGGATTGTCCGAAAGGGATACCGCTGACCCGTAACATAAAGGGCTAAGGAAGGAACACGGGTGGGTTTTAGTCAGTAAGAGTCTGACACTCCCTTCCGCTCCGCCCAGAGCGGGAGGGGTCATTCGATGATTTCCCATGCTCAAAAAAAAAAAAAAAGGGGGATGGGTTAAAAAAAATATCCTTTCTAAGGGCTTGTACCTACACAAAACTGCGAATCGGCGCAAAAAGATAGGTAATAGAAAAAAGAATGCGCGATGCGATTCGATTCGCAGGTTCTTGCGATGCGTCGCGCGTGCTCGTAGGTTTTTGCGATGCGACCTCGCATCGCAGCTTTGAGTACAAGCCTTTAGTGCTCACCTACGTTATACAGAACCCTGGTATTGGGAAATGTCAGTGTGCATTAGTTTGGGGAATTTCGACATCGATTAGAAATAATGATTGTTACAAGTTTTCATGAAAGCTCCCCACTGGCACGTTTTTTTTTAACAATTTCGCATAACGATCTCACTTTTCCATTCGAACCTTCCGCTGGGGAATTTTAGTCAAAATGTGGGTTTTTTTGACGCCTAAAAATCGACTTACGTGTTAATCAATTAATTATTTCTAATCGGTGTCGAAATTCCCCAAACTAATGCTGCATACAAGATAGCTAGACATGTTCTTTTACCGAGGTTTTCTCGTGGACCACTCAAAACGGGACATCCTGTATAAGGAACGTACCTACTCCTCCAAAATTTAATGCTTCTAAACTCACCTGCAGCTTAAGCTATACTATGCGTTATCTGTCAGTAGTATGTAAGAGTTTTTTATGTAGATTGTACGCAATATTGCGGAATATCTTCTGTTAAGATAACCATCGACCGATTGCCGGTAATCCAGTATTAGTAGTGAGCCACTCAGACTCGGATCAACTTGGATTATTGCAATATAAGCAATTAAGGTCCGTCTGCTCAAAAAGGCGGCGACTTTAAAAAGCGACACTAAATGAGCGCACGGACTTGTTTGTTTTGAGTAGCTAAGTATTATATTTGTTAGAACCATATTATGTGGGTTCGATAACCAGACCACACACGGAAGTCATTCATAGAATGATTTTAAAAAATAAACTGTCAATTGTTTGCAGTTTTAATCCTAGTGTGGAAAACTATACCTAGGTACCAATGGTACCACTAGACCTTACCATTTTGAAAACAAAATCCCGTGCACATGATGACCACAGCTGTTTACCGCCCATTTTACATTGACAACAGTCTTAAAACAATACGCGCTACTTTAGCGGCGGGCGCTACAAGCAATTATAGTCCTTACGTTGGTCAGGTCTAGATTTGTCTGATTGCACCTATCTAAATAAAAAAAAAACTTATACGACGTTCTGCGTCTTGTCTCGTGTTCTTCCTTCATCAATCACGCCTCTTCAGAGCACAGTGACATTTATCGGAGCCTTAAAAACAGTTTCCAACTCAATGCTCAACTTTGCAGTAATAACGACACGATGTCAGTCACCATTATATTTTATTTATTTAGCTGCAAAATATGTAAAGCAATTGATATTGACGACGATAATATCTACAAAATATTTACTTGGACACATTGTTTGGAAGGCTATTGTTCAATTATGTGTGAGACAACATTATTTAAGGTTTAAACAGTTTAAGAAGGAATATACTGCAGAGCGGATGTCGGAAGTTTGATAGCAAGGTTAATTGCTGTGTCATCTTCTGTTTAGGATGACTGTAGCGATTTGACGCGCGGTACTGGAATATTGATTGGTTACTACGACGCGTGACTCCTATTTCGGATAAGGAAAGAACGGAACTAACAGTATTTTGAGCCTACAAGTCTACAATACATTATGAGTTTAAGTTCAAACATATCAAGGCCCCGGTATATTCAAATCTAAGCCACATTTCATCTAATTCCGGTGGGATGAAACAGAGATACCTACAGCTTGACCTCTTCCATCGTAGTAGGTACCTATCTACCTACTAACCACCCTACACTTCACCGACAAAAGAACAGTCGTTAAAATTTCCATATAAAAAGTCATGTTAAACAGCCGCTTTTAATTTTTCGGACTGTTATTTGGTCGGTGAACTTGGCCCTAAGGAGGTCATTTAAAATGGTCAATTTATTGTAGTAGTCCACGCGGAAGTCGCGGGCAAAAGCCTAGTCTAGTAATACTATTAACACAGCAGTCTTCTAACTTAATGATAGCGTTTGATAAATAGCTAGGGTCCATTTCAATTGAATTTGTTAACTTTCTAAACAATGTCAGTATGGCCAACTGTCAAAATTTGATGAATTTGTATAGAATGTTTGTTTACATAGTTTACAAGTTCTATTGAAATGGACCATAGGTAGTCAGGAAGAGTTTGTTTGAGTTATTCCGTACAAAAGCTGAAGAAGGAAGAATTTCACCCGTGGAAGGCCAGCGAGTGGTCGCACCTTTATCATCACGGCACAGTTGTGAGGTCAAGTTCTGCGTCAGTGGACACTGGATGACAATGATGACCACACAATCTCTGAGCCACTCTGAGGAGATTGCTTCACTAATTGACCGGAACATGTTTTTGCCAAGTTGGGACTTTTTGTGCATTGACTGTTTGTTATCATTGTTATCAACAAGTAAATAGAGTAGTTTGTTAGATGATTAGTTTTTGTGTGTCGTCAATGGATTTTGCTTAAGAATTAATCATGATGGTGTAAATAGACTCGTCCCCTACTACACAGAATACTAGATAATTATCTATTTGAGAGAACTTTGTACCCCGTTTTAAGCAAATTGCGATCATGGAGAAGTGTGAGATTTGGCATAGTCAAAGTTTATATGGAGAGCTGTCAGCATAGCGAATCCTCATTTTAAAGGGTCGGTAACGCGCATCTGATACCTCGGTGTTGCAAGCGTTTCATAGACTATGAAGACCGCTTATACCATTAGGGTCTCCCCACATTTTCCTCCCCGCAGGAAAGTTTATTAGTAAAAACAGGTAGGTATCTAGACGACCAACCTAAGGTAATAGGTAAGTTTTTTTTATAGGTAAGACGATGGCAAACATGCGTACGGCCCGCCTAAGGGTTTTGACATTTATCGACGCGGAATCGGCTAACGCCGGTCAAAAAAGCCTTTATGTCTACGAAATAAGGGTGTTACTAATACCATTCGCATCGGCTCGGCTCGGACAACGCGTCGCGACACCGGCCGACTGCGAAACGAGCCGTTTGCCTATTAGCTGATCGCAGTTTGGTGATACGCACTCGGCTTAAGCCGATTCCGCGTCGATAAATGTGGGGAGACCCTTAGGCGGGCCGTACGTATGTTTGCCATCGTCTTACCTTATAAAAAAAACTTACCTAACCTTAGGTTGGTCGTCTAGATACCTACCTGTTTTGACTAATAAACTTTCCTGCTACTTCATTTGTTTATTATTCCTTCAAGTTGTTGACGCATATTTTATGGGCACGTTCTCGTTATATTTTATGGCGATTTATTGCACGTGGATTACCTGATTACCTTACAACGCAAGGCTATTGCACTTTTAAAGAGTCGATAAAATTTAGGTAGGTAAGTAATTTATGGAAAGTTTTTGTAATGATTACCTCCGGAAAATTACATAAAATATTTTTATTGGTGCGGTATCAAGTAACGTGATGAAGCGTTGGTTTTAATATACAGTTTGAGACGACAGTAAGTTATGATTATGATTCCGGCTCCAAAATGTACGGAACCTAACGTTCTAGGAGTTTTTATAGGTAGGTATGTTCTACGTCTTCTTTTTGTATTTTTGATTGGATTTTTTATCTAACTTGTAATAAATCGGTGTGTAGGTATAGTAAAAGCCTGAAATCTTAATCAGTTAATTAACATAGCTTAATAGGTATATTATTTATAGACCTCGATGATTCCTGTAGAGAATAGCCACTACATAAAACTGTTGTATTGCATTGTGTCAGATATGAAAGGAAATCGCTGGACGCACGCAGTGTTATGAATCTATTAATAATAATATATGAAGACTTTGTGTCTACCCCTTTTTACCCGACTGTGCGACGCAACGGAGGGTAATGTGTTTTTAAGCGTACCTATTGCACGCACGCGCACGGCGTGTGAGATTTGGCATAGTTAAAGTTTATAAATGGAGGAGTGCACGAATTTTGACCACTGGTGACCACTACCCCTATCATGAGTATTTTGACGTATAGTTTCGGTATAATGTAAGCATATTTTGAATCTAAAATGCAACAGTCCTGAAATATTTTGATAAAATTTTATTCAATTTGCGCATTTTAAAAAGTACATAGAAATGATTACTTAAGTACTTAATTTATATAAATATTGTGTAGCAAACGTATATTTTCAATTTAAAATAACGAAACTACATGTCAAAAAAACTCATGATCGGGGTACACTAGTCATATTAATCAATGAATGTTTTGTGTAGTCTTGATTTACCACAAAAGCGTGGAAAAGAAACATGGGCATAGGGCGTGAATGGTCAAATCCGAAACGAAAAATAGCGAAAAAGCACTCTAAGTAGCCTTGGGACCGTTTTTGGTAAAAAATAAAAATGCATTTCCTTAATATTGTACTTAAAATCCTTAAAACTATGTAAATTCGATTAAATGGTCGTTCGAGAAATGATGCTTCGAGATAATGTCTTTCGCGCTGCCGATGATTCGAGTTTCTAACTTATTCGAGATTTTGATGCATCGAGGCAGTGAACTGTCGAGTTAACGTTTTCGAGCAAGTGTTATTCGATCTAACGTCATTCGATTTCAAGTAGTGAACCTAGAGCAGAGCTGCTTAATGATATTAAATTGACCTTCCTGTTTAGCAAGTGCTATTTAGAGTACAAGTTTATTACCTGGAAGTGCCCGCAAAACGGAACACTTAAAGTAGGTATATTATTACATTATCTGACTGACCAATTAGACCTAAATAATAGTAGTAAAATCTTTAGAGCTGTTTGTAGAATATACTGGCAAATATTATACTACCTCCGAATCTATCATCTAGCAGTTCTACTGTGTTCCGGTTTGAAGAGTAGGTACAACTTTCAACATTTTGTTATTTAATACTAGTTGTTCCCTGCGCCTTCATCTGTGTGAAAATGGATGTATGAAAAGTATGTGTTTCTCCTCTTTCCCGAATTTCATCCGAATCCGTCCGGCCGTTTCAGTGTGAATAAGCAACAAACATAAACACACACACCCAAACTTTTCCAAACTTTAAATTATATTTTTTTACGTTTCAAACGTTTTGACCAATTTTTGATTTATACTAAAAGACTGTTCAAACAAATGGTAAAAAATGACCAATCGTTTCTGGCACTCGTCGACCATTCGAAATAAAGATTGGGATGGTACAACTAAGTAACACGCCTACTGCATCAATTGATACAGTATCTTTCACGTGTTTCGTAGAGATAATAGCCTGATATTAAAGTAATATTTGGCAGTTCATAATATCGGCTTATGGACATGCGCCTACTTCATTTGATGACGTGATTATCACACTTATAAATGTAAAAGTTTGTGAGTGCGTTCGTAATCGTTACACCTTAACGCTAAAACGGCTTGACGGATTTGGATGAAAAAGCACATATAGGATACTTTTTATCCATTTTCACGCAGACCAAGTCATCCATCATAACCTCTCGATGTCTACTAAATAGTGGATATCGTAATTATATTTATGCAATACTTACGTTGGATTTAACGTTATCTACAGAAGCAATTTTAAGGATTACTGACCGATACTTGAGCAATTCCATAATGAAATATAATGATAGAGATAAAGATGTTAGTTACAATGTACCTAAGTGTGTTATTACTAAATATTATGATATAAATGCTAACAATAAATGAGCAAATATTCGCACATTCGTAGGCGCATAATAGTGCACATATTCCTTTGAAATGAAATTATATTCATTTCTGTAAGTGGAACTTTAAATATACTATAGGTTACTGTTTGGGTACCTAGATTATTTTAAAGTTGATAGCAACCGGCATTTTATAACTGATGATCTCTGTAAAAAAAATGCCGAAACAAACTCAAAGGTTAAATAAAAAAGTCTGTGGTAGGGTCCAGACATTATTTGGTTCTCTTCTCCAAACTGTTTTCCTTTCTGGTCAGTTCTTCTCCAACAAACCATATTATTCCTTTAGATTCATCGCTAATCATTTTCCCGGCTTCTTCATAGTTTTTAGGAAATGTAGGTATGGAGTATGCCTACTTTTGAATTGCTCTTTTACACGAGATAAAGGTACCTAATTACTAACAGACATAGGAGACCTACCTATTTATTATAATTATAAACGTGGTTAAGGAAAGAAATGACAAGGAAATCTACATTGTCGCTAAGGCCATGTAAATTCTTGAAACCGTGTAGTTAAGTAGTATGAGTCTGTATCTAAGTCGCCTATAATAACGTCCCAAGTTTTTCTTGAATGCGAAAATAACCAGCCAGCAAGGGAGGTAGCACGGCTGACTGCTGATGTTATCCAAGATCCAATTTGTATGGACCAAGGTCATTGCACATTATTTAAACTTATTTCTTTTAAAAATGAAATAAACTCTATAGAAAAGTAAAACCATTTTGAAAATAGCACATTTTCAGAAAAGGACATTGTCAGAAAGTACATTTTGGCAAAAGGACATTTTGAGAAAAAGGTATGCGCCGGGATCCCATAATTCATTGACGTATCCGGGAAAGAAAATTGAAATATCTCTAGTAACAGACGAATAAAACTGGTTTGTCCCTAGATTTATTCAAAATTGGAGATTTTGAGCAAACTTCGTGATTATTTTTCTATCGAATTAAGTTTTAATAGCTAGTCAATCGTGTTTCGGCCACTGTACATCGGAGTTTTTAGCGTCTTAAAATTGATTTTCCGAGCTGTTGAAACTTCTGCTTTGAGTCCCACTTCACCTTAAGCATAGAGTGGCTCATAGGTCTTATAGGTACCACATGTCTAATTAGATATCCTATTTCAGCATGTCTTCTTCAAATAACGGTGCGCTCTTGACAAACATCAGGCTTTTAGGGTTCCGTGCCTCAAAAGGAAAAACGGAGCCCTTAAAGGATCACTTTGTTGTCCGTCTGTCATGACCATGAGTGGAGCCATCTGATCATAGATGACGCCACTAGAAGTATGCAATAGCGCCATCTATGATCAAGACGTCATGATATCTACTATGATGTACCTAATAGCGGCATAGATCGATAGGTAGATAGGCGCGAGTCGTACTCGTACTTGTCCGGTTTTTTATGTTAATGTGTCTTCTTAGATGTACACTCGACGCCATTGACGGTCGACCACTTTCACCCTTATTACTAAGAACATATGGGTGAAAAGTGGTCGACCGTCAATGGCGTCGAGTGTACTTGCGTTGAATGCACAAGGAATCAGTTTGCCTTCCTCTCTGCTAACAAACAGTAAGTGCTTTGCTTTGCTCTGAAGTGTCGCTAACGAGCGCATCCTGCTTGTTCTGCCACATTGTTATCCTTCGAGTAATGTTTAGTATCCAGGTCGTAAGTTCCTTGCTCTATATTTAGTACTAGAGTCTAAATAATATTTATGTGTTCTCTCTCTTTCTCTCTATCTATTTTTGTTGTTCTTGTCTTCTTCTTTATTAGCTGTCGTATGAACTAGACTGGACTGTCAATTGTTTTCTTCCAGGACCTACTTATGTAGGTCCACATGTCCTATCTCGTGATTTCAAGGTTATTTTCTTAGTTAGTAAAACTATCTAATACTGAATACCCTTCTTCAATACATCCCTCGTTTAACCCTAGACCCTGTATCATCATCATCATCATCATCATCAGCCCGTATTAGTCCACTGCTGGACATAGGCCTCTCCAATTGCACGCCATTTAACTCGATCCTCGGCCACTCTCATCCAGCTGCCACCAGCCACTCTGCGAAGATCGTCGCTCCACCTAGCCTGAGGGCGACCTACCCTACGTTTGCCGATTCGCGGTCTCCACTCGAGAACACGTCTACTCCAACGGTCGTCGGTTCTACGACTGATATATAGACCCTGTATTGTATATCTAATATTATAAAGCTGAAGAGTTTGTTTGTTTGAACGCGTTAATCTCTGGAACGAATCGGAATCGAAAAAATATTTTTGTATAATTATGATAGCCAGATCCATAACATCACGCTTTGACCCTTAGGAGCCGAGCAACGGGGATGAAACCGCAGGGAACAGCTAGTATTATAATAAACTAGCTTCGGCCCGCGGCTTCACCCGTGTTTTTGGGATAAAAAGTAGCCTATATGTTAATCTGATGTATAATCTATATTACTGTAAAGTTTCATCAAAATCCGTTCAGTAGTTTTTGCGTGAAAGAATAACAAACATCCATACATCCATCCATACATACATCCTCACAAACTTTCTCGTTTATAATATTAGTAAGATTGCTTTCTCCGAAACGGCTCTAACAGTTTGGATGAAATGTACTTAATTTTAACTTGTCTGATAGGTGTCATCCCTGAGAACATCTTGAGTGAAGTTTGGTCGAGATAATACAAGATAACTTTGCACGCGAGTTACCACAAAGAAGTAGAGATAAACTAGTTCTAAATCAATTTAGTAACATGATTGACATTGTTTCGGATACTTCAGATTCAACTGATAAGTGTGGAGATAATGTTTCAAGACCATGCGCACTGGTAGCTAGTAACTAGAGGATTCAACATTTTATGAAATGGATTGTTTATTTGGGTTAAGTATAATTACTTATGCTCGTGATCAAGAGCACTGTCTTGGGTGACAGCTGGGTTAAGAAATTAAACTATAATTATATTGAATCACTTTTAATAAGTTTTAGCTGAAGTAACTTTGTATACTCAGCCCCGGATCTAGGGGGGGGGCTATAGTCGGGGCCCATGCCCCGGGCGGCAAATTCAAGCTTGGTAGAGAATACACTGAGCAGTGTCGTCTATCAAGCGTAGTAATCGCAAACAGTAACGCTAGACCGGTCGTTCTTTGGGGCCTCAGATCATAGAAACAAGGGAGGTGTGTCAAGGCGCTATTAAGCTTGATGCTGTTATATGGTCACATTGACCGTATATAAAACGTAACACGACGAACCGAACTCAGTTGATGACATAAATACAGAGTTTAAGGCCCGTATTACAGAACGATGCTCGAGCACAGATCTCTGCTTGAGCATAGATTTAAAGCCATTTGATTGGTTGAAATCTATGCTCAAGCAGAGATGGGTGCTCGAGTATCGTTCTGGAATACGGGCCTTAGTTTAGTGCTAGTATTGAGTGACGATTAACAGTGTTAGATTGAGGGTGTGCGGAATGTTTAATGTGTGGGGGATCTTTTTATTCACAAGAAGCGCTTGTAATAGTGTCTAAAATTGTTCTAAAAGTGGCGACAGTTGTTCCCGTACTAGTATTGCTATTATGGCATAGAATAGAATAGAATAGAATAATTTATTTATTTGTATAGAATGCAGGTGTTACAACATGGTGTTAGTTTCAAATATATTCCCAGTACATTCTGCCTGTAGGCATACAACAATATAGTGGTTAGCTTACAGATAAATTAGAAACTAGGTACTTAAATTCAAAATGAGATCATCAGCTAAGTCTAAAATGATTTACATAATTAAGCAAATATTACGTTGCATCATTTATAAAATCGGTAACGGAGTAGCAACATTTCTCTATCAGCAACGACGACAGGAGTTTTTTGAATTTAACTAAGGGCTGATCCTTAATACAATTTGGCAATTTGTTAAATATAATAGGTGCCATACCAACAATGTTTTTTTTAAGCAATGCAGTGTTATATCTACCAGTACACAATAGTTTTTTTTTTTTTTTTTTTGAGGATGGGATATCATCAAATGACCCCTCCCGCTCTGGGCGGAGCGGAAGGGAGTGTCAGACTCTTACTGACTAAAACCCACCCATGTTCCTTCGTTAGCCCTTTTGTCCGGGTCAGCGGTATCCCTTCCGGACAATCCCGCTTACACAATAGGCTCTGATATTTAGATCTCAAGGCAGTAGTTCGCATCCTCGTATCATTCAGTGCAGGAAATAGATGCTTGTTGGTTTTCACGAATATAGCTACTTCGAGAATGTCTATACTAGGAAAAGTTAGTATTTTGTGTTTTTCAAAGAAAGGAATGCAACTATCTGTAACCTTTATATTAAAAATCGATCTTATGGACCGTTTTTGGGCTTTAAATATAGTCTCCCGTTCGGAACAATTACCCCAGAATACTACACCAAATCTTAGAACATATCTCCTTGATTCTATAATCTAAGGTGGAGGGACCATCAGCATCAATGGGCTTATGGGCTTGTTACGGCTAAAATGATGATGATGATAAAAAAAAAATTTCGGGCGGGGGCGGCATTTTTAAATTTTTGCCCCCCTCGAAATAATTCAAGATCCGGGGCTGTGTATACTTAGATTCTATATACGACGATGGTGCCAAACAGGCGTACCGCTCGCCTGATGGTAAGCCACAGTAGCTTATAAAACGCTTGCAACACCGAGTATCAAATGCGTGCTACCGACCTTTAAAATAAAAATTCGCTGTGCCGACAGCTTAGAGGACAAGCATCTCCCTCGCTGTCAACACAGCGCATCTTCAGGAGCTCTGGCGACTTTACGCACCACAGGGATACAACACTACCGAAGAGTAGCGTTATTGGCTGTGGTTTCTGTAAGGTGGAGGTATTCCCTCAGTCAGGCCATGGTCGTAGCCACGGTGGGGCAGGGTGGGGTGCTTGCCCCACCCTGGCCCTGACCTGTAAGGTACCTATAACCAACCTAAAAAATTAAATTATCTAGGTACTAACTACAATACTTACTTGCTGGCTACGCTCATGAGTCAGGCTGCTCTGGATTTGAGCGAGATAACCCGCTGTATCCTACTTCTCATTCTCCTACTAGATACTTATCTATTGTATTTTATAGATTAATTTCTGATTTTTTATAGATAGGTAAAAAAAGGACGTTGGTTTATTTTTATCTTAATAAGGTAAAAATGGGACACTTTATACTCTAAATTTTTCTATTTTGCGCACAAACTACCGACAATTATCTAAACAATAAAACTAGATTCGATCGTTTACCTCCGTGACCGAGACGAACTAATACAATGTTTTTTAACGATTTTCCTTGTCGATAAAAACATAGTGATTGTTCTTCTGAACAATTACTATTCTCTATAATTGGTGTAGAGATATTATAGACATTTCTTGATTAATTATTAACGAGATGATAATGAATGTGGGGCGATTTTTTTTGCGATCATAAACGATCATTATTGCACACAAGTTTATCAACTAAACTATTGAATTCTGTTGTGGGTTTTGTGCTTAGATTATTGAAATCTGAGGTCCTATTATGTCCTTAATGGAAACGTGTAGAATTGTAGATTTCAAAATATTAGGGTTAAAACTTTGAATTTGTGGTAGGAAAACACTCTTTCTTCTCCAATGTTTTCGACGGTACATTGTAGCCATGTATAACGGTATGTACTAGTACGTAGCTTCTATTCTTTTCCATGGTGATGTTAATGACTTCTTTCTGATAGAATATAATAATATATCTACGTGGTCATTGGTCATTACCATTATGACCATTGACTGCAATTAAAAAAAAAAAAAAAAAATGTTTCCCCACACTAGGATTTCTCCTGTGTCGTGGGTGCGTTTACAAACACTTTTACATATACAAACACTCCAGACCCGGAATAAATATTTGCTCCGTGCGGGAACCGAACCCGTGACACGTTGCGCAGCAGTCAATCTCTCAGCCACTGCGACAACCGTGCCGCCACAACGTCATCATCATCATCATCAGCCCGTATTAGTCCACTGCTGGACATAGGCCTCTCCAATTGCACGCCATTTAACTCGATTCGCCACAACGTAAATAAGGTATATTTTTAGGGTTCCATACCAAAATGGTAAAAAAGGAACCCTTATGGTGCGACTTCGTCTGTCTGTCTGTCTGTCTGCCTGTCACACCTGCTTATTTCAGCAACAACTAAAGCTATCGACTTGAAATTTGGAACAGTTATAAAAAATGCTTGTCCAATTTTATTACAATTGAAAAAAGTCTAAAAATATTTTTATTTTTATTGCAAATGGGGCCGGAGTGGGGGTTCTAAATTTTAAAGTGGGGTTACTAGGTCAAATGACATATCATTTATGAAAGGGCTTGATTTGCACATTTTAAAATATATTTTCATTTTATTTTATGTCTCACAGTTTTCGACTTATGATGAAAAATTTCTGAAAAAATACCCTTCCCCCCCCTTATCTCCGAAGTTTGCGGAGCGAAAAATCTGAAATAATTAGAGTTGATAGAAATTGACCCACATATTGCACCAAAAATAAAACGATGTTCCTAACTATTACAGTTTTTTCAAAATCATCAAAATTCCTTGACAAGCAAACTTAGTTTTGCGGTCCGGTTTTTTTCACTTTATACGTCCAAAACTCATACGGAACCCGCGGTGCGCGAGTACGACTCGCACTTGGCCGGTTTTTTAAAACTTTCGCAAATTGTTCATATTAATATTATGATTTTAAATTAGTATTGGCTAACAAGAGAATTATCTTCTCTTGACCTCGGTTATGCAACTTGATCGAAAGGTCAAGGTTAGTCAAAATAGTGGTATTTCGATTATGTTTGTGTGCAAAAAAGTTCCGATTCAACAATAAGTATCCTTAAAAAGAATAAGTAGCAATAACAAGGTATTCGGTCTATTGTACACATTTTTTTTATTAGTGTAGGTAAACAACGGCCCGGTTAGCGTGTAGGACTCTTTAAAAAAAAGTACCATTATTGTTTCTACACGTGATTCGCGCTACAGTTTTATCGCACCGGCGCGGCGATGCGCACTTGGTACTGTCACATTTCCGTAATGTACTTATAAATATTCGTTTTGCTTTGTCTACATTCAAGACATGCCTTCACTTTTTATATAGATTAGATACCTACTTATCTAAATATTTATTCAACTTTATAGAAACAAAAGAAATACTGATATTATCTAAATAAAATGCGTAAAGTAACATTATTTGCACAGACAGCGGCGGTCTTGTGCGGGTAGCAACAAAGGCTTATCATTAATCATACCTGATAAACACAGACTTCTGTACAAATAAATAAAATTGAAGTGTCTGTTTTCAATTTCAAAATAACAGGTTTCACTAAATGCATATAAAAGTAGGTAAGTACCTATATCTCTTCGTCTGTTCTGCGCAAAAAAACATCCGAATTCGACGCCGGCCAAGTCACGGGCACAACTAGTAGGTATAAAATTATAAATTAGCATAACAAATCTATTTTTAATTAACCGACTTCAAAAAAGGAGGTTCTGTATTCGTCCCGTATGTATGTATGTAAGTATGTATGTATGTTTGTATGTGCGCGTTTTTCTCAAAAACTACTGATTCGATTTGGATGGGGTTTTCACTAACGTAATCTACATACTTTCAGGAAGGTTTTAGTATATAATATATTATTAACAAAAAATATTTTACATGTTACAACAATTACATGACAAATATGAGACAAAATTAAAGACTGTAATTCCGAGAAAGATACATAAATGAAGGGAAAATACTGTTAATCTGCTATCACTAAACTTGTTCGCTTGATAATCATTAGGTAGCCTTTTTTCGACATCCGTGACAGCTAAAATAATTATGTTAAACATGTAAATAAAATACCGCTAGTCTGGTACCTACGTTGCATGATGAATACTCGATTCATTATCCTGCTTCAAACGTGTTTTGAAGGTCACGATGCAGGAAAGTTTTGGGCTCTATTTTTATTAGCAAAAATATTTTTAGTACAAACGATTATTAGTACCTCACATCATAGAAACAAGGAGATATGCCATCATAGCAAATTAGTACGGGAACAACTGATGCCACTTTTAGTACATTTTTCGACACAATTACGCGCATAATTAAGCGCTCCTTGTGAATAAAAAGATCTCCCACGCATTGAACATTCCGCACACCCTCAATCTAACACTGTTAATCGTCACTCAACACTAGCACTAAACTAAAATATTGTATTTATACCATCGATCGTGTTCGGTTCGTCGCCAGCGCGTACGTTTTTAATATGAGCAATTTGCTTAAGATCAGGCATCAAGCTCGATAGCGCCTTGGCACATCTCCTTGTTTCTATGATCTGAGATTAGTACCTACTACGTGAAGTAAGTGACAACTTACATCGGGCGAAAGATATATTCTATACAGTGCTGCTGCATCAGTGGTTCAAGACATGATTTGGTAGAGGCGTAGATGGTCACTACACCCACAACAAAGACGAAAGTCTTGGTTCAGACTGCTGTCTCGCATTTTAACCGACTTCATATCTTAATAATAGTGAGCAATTCTTGTATTAATTATACACCGTGTAATTGACAGGTTGGCAAAAACTGAAACTGTAGCTTCATGACCATGATTATGACTGAAAAACGTTGGAATTTTCTTCAGGAAAATTATCGAATTTTCCGACCGTTTTTCAACTAGATTTGTGTTCTATTCATTTGTTACAACAAAATCCAGCCCTAAAAACACAATTTTAGTGAAAAAAAGCAAAAAACTTAAATTCGGCAATGTAATCGTAAAAGAAAATTCATACAACCCGCGCGGAATCAGCTGTTAGCTGTAAAAGTTTACTGGCCTCTGTAGTACCTACATCATTTCCGGGAAAATATTTCACTATCAAAATATTAACATTCCAGTCTGAATTCATACTTTTCGTTTTTGCCAACCTGTCAATTACACGCTGTATAATATAAAATTGGTTTCTCGAAAACGGCTCTAACGATTTGGATTAAATTCTGTATTTAGATAATGTTCATTAATTCCAAGCATAGATTAATGCTTGGTCTCCGCTGTGCTAAGTTTCTAAGTTTATCTAAATAGGTGTCATAGCTAAGCTAAGTTCGGTTGCTCAGGCACTTTTTTAATGAATCGTCATACCATTATCAATCTCCTGACCAAGAAATTGACTATTGGCCGTTTTCAATAATCGATCTATCGGCACTTTTGTAGAGATTAAATTTTGACCTTATACAGAACTAGTTAAAATTCGATCTTTAGTTAGGAAAAGAGCCGATGAATCAGTTATTGAAAACGACTATTCATAATCACCGTCAGTTTTGAAATTATTGCTACTTCTGACATCATTCCTCACATCTCTGAGACACCCTCTGATGACAACTACGGGGAATGGAGTCGCTGTGACAAATTGCTAAACCATAAAATTAATACGAAAAAAATTTGCGTTTCAGATGTCTAGTTCCAGAATGCGATTCAACTCCCCCGGAGTTCGACTCTGGCTCGTGGGGCCCATGGGCGCTACCGGACGGGGGCGGGCGCTGCGAGCGCCTGCTGCCCACGGCCCAGGACTGCGCGCCCTCCAGCTTCCACCCCAATCAGACCAAGAAGTGCGACTCCCACGTGTACGAACATAACAACACTATTGTTGCCGAGGTGGGTTCGTAAAGCCGGTAATAGTTAGGAAATAAATGGTCGAATGAGGATAGGTCTGTCATCTGTCCGGGTTTCCCAGGATTTTTCCTAGTTTGGGAAGGTTAGTCCTGTTTAGTTTTAGGTAGTGCTGGTTAGGTCCTGGTGAGTCCGAAGTTCTCAAAAAGTGTCTTAAAAGGATGCCTGTCACGTCAGCAAGGTCGTTCGTTTTCTATTCCAACAATTAGTTCAATGCAGTACTCATACACGAATATGAACGTACTGCTTCTCTCAGAGAATTCCGAAAATTTCCCAATTTTTTAAATTTTCCAGATTGTCCGGGAAAAATCCCCGTATTTGACCAAATGTCTGGAGTTCCATGAAAATATCATGAGGGCGCACTCGATAGGCACCCAGTTGTGTAGTAACTTATTTTTTTAAAGACTTTAAAGAAGGAGGATGCTATCCAATTTCCGATTAACCAAGTATTTTGTAGGACCACTTTGATATGTGGATAATATTTTCACCACGGCACCTGTTCCTAAATAGTTCCTGCTGATTCTAGAGAAAAACAAGTCGGTATTGACGTAATGTTTGCATGTTTCAGTTCGACCTGGCGTGTCAGGAGTGGATGCGGACGCTGGTGGGCTCGATTCACGTGGCAGGCGTGTTCGCCGCGCTGCCCATCACCGCCTTCATATCCGACTCGTAAGTACTGCTGCTATAATGGTATCAGCTCAACCTGGCGTGGCAGGAGTGGCTGCAGATGCTAGTTCGCTGTGCTGCCTGTCACTGCATACGTGTCAGACACGTAAATTTGTACTCCTAGCAGTATACCTCTGTGCAGACTTAAATGAAGACCTATCATTCAGAAAGGAAATTGGAACTCATTAGAGGCTATCTTTTGGTTCCAGGAAACTAAACAAAGTTACACATTTGCCGTTATTATTGAGCGATAATTATGAATCATTAGGGGCCGTACCACAAAAAAGATAGACACGTGTTAAACGCGAATGCTACCAAAAATAATACGCATTTGTTTTAGTACTAACTTGTCTAGAACAAGTGTGTATTATTTTTGGTAGCATTCGCGTTTAACGCGTGTCTATCTTTTTTGTGGTAAGGGTGTATGTATATGTTTAGGTTGGTTCTGAGATAAGATTTGCGAGATTAGGTAAAGGCCAATAATTATCTAGTCAAATACTTTTTCTCGCAACTCTTAAATTATAAATAAACATAATACTTTGTTTCGCTAAACACAACAATGATTGTTATTAAAGAACAGTGTAATCGACTGCGGTCAAGTTTTTGTCAAATTAGATAATTGGTTCTGGCAAGCCAACCGAAAACCAATAAGTATCTAACTATTTAAGTTTTGTTTTGCTACAGAGTTATTTAAACTGAAAAATAAAAATAACAGTTTTTTTTTTATATCAATCATGTTAAGGCCGTGTTGATCTTATTGTTAATTATAAATTATATAAGATACCACGATCGGAGTGCAAACTCGTACACTCTTCCGTACTATGTGGCATTGGTCTGAATGACGCCTCTTTAGAGCATGGGTGACATATATTGAAGCCTGGCTGTTATTATATCATAATAATAGTAAATAATTATTATTTTATAAAGACCACCCCTGTAGGTGTAACAGGATAATGCCCGGTTTACATTTTTCCAGTAGCATTCCAGTCCACTGACGCTGTGATGCCACTGGAATAATGTAAACCGGCACTGGCATGCAAGTGCCAGTGTGTATTCCAGTGCCAGATCACATATTTCCAGTGGCATTCCAGTGCCGCTGCACTGGAATGCTACTGAAATAATGTGAATCGGGCATAGCACCACTATAATTAAGGATAGGTCGTCAGGAAGCTCAGAAATAGCGACAGTTGCAGTAAAAGCTATTGTTTCCCCAGGTACGGCCGGCGGATGGCGCTGGTGATCACAGCGGTGTCCCCCGCGGTGGTGGGCGTCATACGCTCCTTCTCCACCTCTTACATCATGTACCTCTGCTTCGAGTTCACCGAAGCCCTCGTGGGAGCTGGCGTCTACAGCACTGCCTTCATTCTGGGTAAGCAGTTGAAGAATACTATAGCTGCAAGTGTAGTGATGATGATTAGACTTCTAACTATTGTCAGTGCCATAACTAGGGCGGTGCTAGCGGTGCCCAGGCACAGGGTGCAGATTCTGGAGGGGCGCAGAAATGACCAGACCAGGACTAAGTTTTGGGTCATGCATGGTGGTTATAGCATACACACAATACCTGTTTATTGCGGATGCAGACGCGTCCTACTATCAGATTAGAATACTTTTCAAGGACGTAGTCATAAAAGCCCGCACCGGGCACATAAAAGGCTAGTTACAGCACTGACAATTGTAGACATAGCTTCATCTTAAATTATGTATGTACGCTTCTTAAATATTATCAAACATATTTTCGATGGTGTTTCCATGTTACAGCTCTCGAGATGGTAGGTCCAGACAAGCGGGTGCTGGGCGGCAACCTGATCTCCACCACGTTCGCACTGGGGCAGGTGCTGACCGCGGGCGTGGCCTGGCTGGTGCCCTACTGGCGGACCTACACCATCGTCATCTACGCACCCTCAGTCCTCTTCGTATCATACTTCTGGCTTATAGAGGAAAGTGTTCGCTGGCTGCTCAGCAAAGGAAAAAACAAGGAAGCTACCAGAATTATCTTCAAAGCCGCAAAGATGAACAGAAAGAAACTGTCTCCAGAAAGCTTAAGAATGTTGACTGAAGAACCTGAAAAGAAACTTCCGCTAACGGAAGGCCAGACTCTAGTAGAGCCAGATACAAGATCTCTCCTAGTTCAAGTAATAAGATCAAAGAACCTGATGTTCCGTCTCCTTGTGTGCTCGTTCTGGTGGATAACCTCGACGTTCGTCTACTACGGGCTGTCCATCAACTCGGTATCGCTGGTGGGCAACAGTTACGTGAACTATATCCTGACGTCGCTGGTGGAGATCCCCGGGTACTGCCTCAGCGTGCTCACGCTCGATAGGTTCGGCAGGAAGAGCTCCACCATGACCGCATTCCTGATTAGTGGAGTGTCACTCGTAGCGATGCCTTTTGTGCCAATGAGTAAGTTGACTTAAAATTCTATAATGACAGGTTCTGAATTTTAACAAGGCATGTTAATTTTATTTTATGTCCTCGGTGTGTATGTTGGCTTCCTCCCAGTTTCTGAATGCCTAGCCCAGCAACTCTTTAGTAAATCTGCTATCAAATTTCGTGTCAGCTATTGTTATTAGTTTACCGTAATAACATTGGCCATTCATTGGCATGATATTTGACAAGAGATTTAATTGAACAGGCTTTTAGAAGCTGGGGGCTGTAATCAGAACATGCTTCGTAAAGGTTTTTTTTCTAAGTCTTACACAATTACAATCATTTGGAGAATACCAATAAAGCTAAAAGTTTTTTTTTTTTTTCTAATTGTTTACAATTATTATTTTAATCGGTCAACGGTTGACTTTAACACAAAGCATTCTCAATTGCAGCGCTGCCGTGGCTGCAGACGACGCTAAACCTGCTGGGCAAGCTGTGCATCAGCATGGCGTTTAGCAGCACCTACATCTACACCGGCGAGCTGTTCCCCACGCAGGCGCGCCACAGCCTGCTGGGCGCCTGCTCCATGGCGGGCCGGATAGGCGCGCTGGTGGCGCCGCAGACCCCGCTACTGGTCAGTACTTCACCTACATCTACACCGGCGAGCTGTTCCCCACGCAGGCGCGCCACAGCCTGCTGGGCGCCTGCTCCATGGCGGGCCGGATAGGCGCGCTGGTAGCACCGCAGACACCACTGCTGTTCAGCGTTGTTCGTTTGTAGAAGCTGTTCCTTACGCATTATGTCAGGAGCAGCTTTGTGATGAAATGATCATTCTTCATCATCATTTCAGTATAATCTTTGAAACCAATCACTCATACCTATGTGACGTTTTGTCGCCGTCTTGTCAGTATAGAGCGTTTCACGTAAGATGTCCTTCGACGCTATGTTGGCTGCCCTGAATTTCAAATGTTACACCACTTTTTACGATGTTGGAAGTTTTCTTTCAGTACCAATTCTCTTCACCACTTTATAGTGTCCTAGGCATTACTTTAACACATAAATCTACATAAAACATTAAGGCCTAAACAGGAGTGACAGACAGGGGACCCAAATAGCATCAAAGGAACTTCTTACTTGAAACGCTCTTTAGCAGCTACAAAACGCCACATAGGTATGAGTCACATAGAAACGGTACTCTACAAAGGCGAAGCTAGCCGATTATCTTTTTCTAAATCACTACACGACTGCGGAAAAGCCAAAAATAGGGTAATGTTTTTAACCTGTAGGTGTGTATTTCTGTTTCTGTGTTTCTACAGAAAAAAACGAGCGAACGGATTTTTTAAAAGTTTCGTTCCCGTTCCACAGATGGCATACATGGAAGCACTCCCGTACCTGGTGTTCGGTGTGATGGCGTGCGCGTCGGGGCTGCTGATGCTGCTGACGCCGGAGACGTTGAAGGCCAACCTGCCCGACACCATCGCGCAGGCAGAGGACATGGACAAGAAGAAAGCTGCGGCGTGATCGTTATAGTAAAGGACAATGCCGGGGGACCATACCTATTAGTGCCGCGGAGTGTCACAACCAAAATTACTCGTTTTATTAAATTTGTAATGATAAAGAGCTCCAGGTTTCTGACATAAACACTAACGACTTCAAATTAGTTATTTTCTCGAACTTAACCTCAAAATATTAAGTAAGTAAATTAAAAATAAATACAAATTGCGGGTGTCCATCTAAAGAATAGTTAGCAATACAGAAAGAGCATTTAATTCTCTTCCAAATACACTAAGTTTTGTCGTGACACAAAGACTTTCGAGTTTGGTACGGGCGCCATACATAAGCGAGCATTGTCCTTTAGTTTTAATTCTTAAACAGTGCCGTAACTAGGGTGGTGCCAGCGGTGCCCAGGCCTGGGGCAGACACTGGAGGGACGCAGAAATGACCACAACAATACCAAGTTTTGGGTTTTGCATGGTTGTTAGTAGCAAGTTCCTACCAGTGGTGAAGCGTGAGGGGGAAGCCGGTACAATAAAATAGTAACAAAATTATAAATAATCTGTTTTACTTATGTCATACATATTTGTTTATGCATAATATGTGAATACAATGAATAAACGATAGGTATGACATTAACTAAAACGCAATTACTTATAATATTTACAGTACCGGCTTCCCCTCACCCTTCGCCACTAATAAGTACATACAATATCTATTGTGTATCGCGTTATACGCGTGTAGACGCTCCCTACTATAAGATTAGAACATTTTTCAAAGTCGCAGTTAGACAGAAGAAGAAGCTTACGGCACTGATTCTTAAACATAATGTTTTGACTATTTATAATTAATTTATCTGTATTTATTACTAGCGTAAGTTTCCAGTGATAGTCGTCTAATGTGAGATTGAGATTAATGACTGTTTAGCGCGCTCATGTAATACTAATTTAGTCCTTAGTTTAATTTGCTAACAAAGTACAAACTACGATAACAACCGCATTAAAAAGTTTGTGTTGTTACAAATTAGTGATTGTAGGTATTGCATAAATAATTATGTGTTATAATAATTTGTACAGATGGAAAATAAAATAGCTAGGGAATATTATTTAGGTAGGCAAAATATCATAAATAGCTTAATGGTTAGGTACTGCATGGTCATAGTACAATGCACAGACAAATATTATTATAGTACCTCGTATTACTCGATAAGAAAAACATTGCAGCTTACAATACGTAATACTAAAATCTTGTGTACACACGGCTACACATCAAGCTATACATTCCCAGTTTACACTGACCTCTCACTGTAAAGAAATCCTATACAATGCGAGATCAGCTTATACTGGAAATGTATAGCTTGATCTGTAGCCGTGCGTACCTGCCGAGCTTTTCGTGGTGGATCATTATTAATAATTACCTACCCAAAGTCGTGATAAAAGTGAGAAATTAGCTTAACTGGCAGCACCCCGACACGGACAGCTTAGGTTCACTCGCCTTGCTCGCTCACTGAAGCCCCCGTCAACCCCTTCGTGTTAGGTTACTTTTAACCGTGCAAACAGAAATAGGAGCCTACGTCGACTATTACTGATTAGACGCGTCAGAACTTGAACCATTGATAAAATATATAACAATCCTTGTCATTTGTATGACAATGAATAGAAATAACAATGACTTAAGAGCTGTTCAATTTTATCATCTGTAAGTATATATAATAAGTATTTATTTAAACGAAAGACTATCAAATTCCCTGCTGAAAAGAGAGCTAAGGTACAAAATGTTGTTATCTATGTAATAAATGTATTTAGAAATAAGAATTGGATGGGCCCAGCATGAATAATTTTGATTTTGACGTATGGTATCGTAAATGTAAGTGTAGTGTAACGTAAGTAATACAATTTACGCACTTCTCTACTATAGGTACCTATACCAATAAAGTATACAATTTATATAAATATCATGTAGCAAACGCGTATTGCCAATACAAAATTCGCTTACGACGACGATACCTACCATACGTCAAAATGATTCGTATTAGATAGATAAATACGTAAAATTATTCCTTAAGTAAAATTATTCACTCTTAGGAGGTGTAAAAAGAGATTCCCAATTTCAACTGATTCAGCCACGGTGAGGCAGAGGTCACCGGTTCAAAACCCCGCGTGTCTCTGTTGTTTTTGGAAATCTCTTATTTAATAACAAAATTATTTGTGCTAGGCCCTCTATTTCATGTTACCGTAAAAAGAAAATTGTTAAATAAATGTTATTAAAATCAACGTTTATTGAAATGTTTCATTTTGGTCACTTCTAGTGTTTCACTAGACCTAACATCATGCCTATATTCCCCAAAGGGTTAAGGCAGATGTGTAATAGTACACCCTTTCGCCAGTTATGTTTAAGTCCCCCATGTACCTAATAGGGTACGAGCCTATTGCCATCAACCTTGCACAAATATCTACAGACTCCGGGCTTGCTACTGAGAATGACCTCATGGAGAAACCAAGAATACTTTACCCCACCCGGGATCGAACCCTGCTTAGAGACAAAATTCTTTCTATCCAAATCGTTATCTCTTCGGCTCGAGCGCGCGGCGACCCGTGCTTCGTTTATCAGAATTTTGTCTACTGAAGAATATCTCATACCTACTCAAGAATATTTTTTCATTGTATGCGTAAAACCATAGAAATGTTTCTACATACAATCTGTCACTTTGTCTATTCTTCTGTAGTCACAACCCGTTTCTATCGTGGTCATGCTAGGCCGGCAGGTGACGTTTGTGCTCAAGACTGGTATAAGTACCGGCAGGAATCATGAACACAGATCGCGCACGCCATGCATTTTCGGCCCAATAGACAATAGACAGTTGACAATACGTAATAGAAAATGGTCCAATTAGACGACGAGCATCAAATGACGAACCAATTGCGTGCAGCCTCGGCGCCCCCGTCTTCTTCATTCCGCTAAAGAGACTCAAAAATCAGATAATGCGCAGGTGACATTTGTGCTCAAGACTGGTGCCGGTACCTACTTATAGAGATCGTTCCACATATGAATTCCCCTAGAAGTTATGTTGGCTGCCCTGAATCTCAATTTATTACAACGTTTTTAACGGTGTTGGAAGATTTCTTTCAGCACCAATTCACTTTCATCGCTGTTCAACGTCCTAAATATTATTATGAAACATAAATCTACAAAAAACACAAAACGATATGACCTAAATAGGAATGGCAAGCAGGGCAGCCAACATAACTTCTAGGGGAATTCTTACGTGGAACGGTCTCTACCTTACTGTTGGCTTGGCAGTAGCGTTATGAGTGAATAGACAGTTAATCGAGAGTGTATTGACACTACCGATAATAATCACATACTGAGTACCTATCTACCTAACTTAACAATATTTTATATAAACCTCATAAAACAATTTTATTGACGCTTTAATTGATTGAAAAGTACGCTAATAGAGTTTTATGTTTCTTACAAGAACAGTAAACATTTAAATGTGGCAGATATTATCTACATGTTAGGCGAATCACATAGGTACCACCCCGCGCTACGCTGCGGGGTGCGTGGCGACGAAACAAAAATCCCGCGCGTGAATGCGTTTTCAGTGTGTTGCACCATGCGTGATTTCTATACAAATACAGGTACCTACTTGCAAACAACGGAAGATCACACACCCCCGCGCTACGCTGCGTGATGCGGGGCAGTGTGCGAATCGCCTTATCCAAAAGATATCGACGCTTAACCTATCACTTATAGGTACACCTACAATCTTCCTCCACATGTGCGCAGAAGTGGTATCTATGTAATTTAAATCATTACAAGGTCGTGAATATTCAGTCAAGGCACCGATTATGTAGTTAAGGGGTGATTCTGTGAGTCCTTTAGCAGATGTGGTCAAACAAATCAGCATGAATAAATATATCTAACATTCTAACCTTCGCAGCAATCATCAATCAAAGCACAAAACTACT
Source organism: Thalpophila matura (assembly GCA_948465475.1). Classification (NCBI taxonomy): domain Eukaryota; kingdom Metazoa; phylum Arthropoda; class Insecta; order Lepidoptera; family Noctuidae; genus Thalpophila; species Thalpophila matura. The sequence continues at coordinate 18,103,619 of OX419187.1, forward strand.
GATTATTATAATAAGCCAAGAGGCCGACCCCTTCCAATCAGCGTCACGATCACATCGCGTTTTTGCTCTTCATTACTGTCACAAATTTTGATACCGATATCATCATGTGTGTCAATATCTCAGATCATAGAAACAAGGAGATATGCCATCATAGCAAATTAGTACGGGAACAACTGTCGCCACTTTTAGTAAATTTTTCAACACAATTACAAGCGCCCCTCGTGATATAAAGATCTCCCACACATTAAAAATTCCGCTCACCCTCAATCTAACACTGTTAATCGGCACTCAACACTAGCACTAAACTAAAACACTGTATTTATACCGATAGTGTTCGGTTCGTCGCCAGCGTGTACTTTTGTACTATGCCCAATGTGATTATTCCCGATGTCCACCACTTGTCTGGCCACCACTGGGGGACAGCGAGACAACTTTAAAACATTATTCTCGTTGTCCACCACTGGGGGACAGCGTCACAACTTTGTAAATTAGGGTCCAAGAGCGAGCGAAGCGAGCTCGGGAACTTGGACACCCCGACACCGGTTGACGGTGAGCGAGCGAAGCGAGCGAACGAAGCCCCCGTCAACCGCTTCGTGTTAGGTTACTTTTAACCTTGCAGACAGAAATAGGAGCCCTGCGCGGCTCCGTCGACCACCTCCCTCCCCCTTGTAAGTCCAAAAAAGTAGTATTTTGTTTTACATTGACACTGTTATTTAAAAGTCTAAGGTAAATAATTCAACTTAAAACACGGCAACATTAATCTGCTGCTACGGTAGTTTGCAATTATTTTCGTCTGGTATCACTGCTACTCCAAGGCTACGCCGGTTTCCAACGGCGTTATTTTTGGGAGCCGCCGCCGACAGCGGAGGCAGAATAATCGGCCCCCCAGTGGTGGACAACGAGAATAATGTTTTAAAGTTGTCTCGCTGTCCCCCAGTGGTGGCCAGACAAGTGGTGGACATCGGGAATAATCACAAAAGTTCTGACGCTGTCCCCCAGTGGTGGACAACGAGAATAATGTTTTAAAGTTGTCTCGCTGTCCCCCAGTGGTGGCCAGACAAGTGGTGGACATCGGGAATAATCATGCCCAATGCGCTCAAATTAAAGCATCAAGCTCAATAGCGCCTTGGCACATCTCCCTTGTTTCTATGATCTGAGGTCGATATTATACCTATTATAATATTCTCTTACAGCCCAAAAATATTAATTTACTAGCTGTGCCCCGCGGTTTCACCCCCGTTGCTCGGCTCCTAAAGGTTCTAGCGGGATGTTAAATAGCCTATACTATTCCTCATGAATCTAGCTATCATATACAAAATATTTTTTCGAATCCAACTGGTAGCTCCAGAGATTAGCGCGTTCAAACAAACAAACAAACTCTTCAGATTTATAATATTGGTAGTATAGATAGTAGGTATAGATTTGTTATTTATGTAGTACCTGTAATAGGCATTCATATTAGCATTTTTGTTTTCATAGTAAGTATATTTTAATGGGATGTATCATCAATTAATTGAATAATTATTTAGTAAGCATACTATCTAAATAATTACAAATGTCTATCAATCGGTATCGCAAGGAAGCTACCACAATATTTTATATTAGGTACGGTCATCGACGTATTGATAACTATGTTATCTGCAGTATGTTTTCCTGCCCCCGTGACTTCTACCAGCCAAATCCGGTTGGTTTAGCTCTCGACCACCTAAGCCGAAATATTATCGTGAAATCCGGTTTTCAGAAGCGGTTTTTTAGGTTATGACAAGCGTTTTTATAGGAAACATGAGTAATTGAACGTAATATATTATAGATCGAGTGTTTGGTGCTGGTACTTAGTACCATGTCAGGTAAGTCAAATGCCTATTAATAATAGCCTTAATCTCTAAGCTTGCATTAAGATTTTTATGTTACAAAAAAGTCGTATAACACCACTGCCTCACTTCTCCTTGTTAGGTTTTTCAGAATAATACCAACAAGACGATTCAAATAAATATGAATACTAATCTATGTATAAAAATTCTTCCACCATTTGAAAGGCACATTATTTCAGATGGACATAGGCTATATTTTATGTAGGTATATTCAAGCCGAACATATAAGAAAGAGAGAGTGCGAATTTTGTGAGATCACGCGGACGATGTCATGGGTATGATGCTAGTGATTAATCAATCGCTGTGACACACAGAAAGAAAAAAATAAATTGTATTAATGTGGCTTTTATTTAAATAAATACTTCTATAATAGATGCCGGCGTCGTAGGTACATTGATAGTTCACAAAACAGACTGACGTGCTGCAGAAAAACCACGGAGACACAAGAAATTGTGTACCCTAAAATAATTGTTTACATCTAAATTAAAAATGCAAATGAATTAATATTTGTGCAAAAATGCGTACGTGAGGAATAATATGTTCACACCACCATTATATCGCTGTATCTAAGCTAACAGTGCCGGTGTATTAAAAATCATTAAAATTATATTATTTATCTTGGACAAGATTAAACATGCATTACCGCTATCTTTTAAAGATTTAACACTTTTATTAACTTGTCATAAAGACATAAAACATATAATTATCTAGATTTAGATGCACCGTTTATACCTATTTGGAATTGAAATAATTGAAATTGTTTGTTGTAATCATTGATAATACAATATTAGGGCCAGAGGCACAGTGAGGGCTAGAGGAGCAGTGTAAAAAGACTTCACAGTAGTTCATCGCCCACATATTTGCAAAGGTATTTGCACAAAATATTTACATTGGATAGTCTCAAGGAACAGAGGTTGTTGACGTAAACCAAAAAGAGCGTTGGCCCCAAAATACTACCTTGTGGTACGCCAAATATAATTTTTGCGTAGTCACTATTGAAATCATCTATACGCACGCTTTGTTTGCGACTATCGAGATAGGAACAGAGCCATTCTAAAGCCAATCCTTTCACTTCAAGCGACTTATTTTTTTTATGTAGTATTGGCTTCGAAATAGTATTAAACGCTTTTGCAAGATCTAGGAAAATGCCGACACATTTTTTACCTGAATGGACTCAGCCTACAAACGGTTCGATGAGCCCTGTAACTGCATATTTCGTGGATTTATGGGAATGAAAGTGGTACTGGTGAGCAAGCTATTCAATTCGGTATATTTGAGAAGTCTCGCATTGCTTATAAGGAGAGAGATCGGTCTGTAATTTACTGGTTCATGTGAATTATCCACCTTTAGTATCGGCACAACATTAGCAATCTTGAAGTTGTTGGAGACTACTCCAGCAGACGTACTGAGTGTTAATGTTACAGGGCTTACATTTCGTATGCCTAAACTCATTATTGTTTAGTGTCAGAACCAGTAGTGGATCTCGGTTTAAGTGTATCACTTTGATGACCTCCAGTTCGTCTAATATATTGTATTTATTATGATTATCTGAGTAGGCATTTCATTACGGCTATCACGGTTACGTGCCGTGCGTTACACTATGTAGGTACCTAAAAATACTAACAATAAAATGATAAATGTAACATAATTATTATTTAGGTATATTTATATACAATTATTTTATACATTGAAGTATTCCTTAGCGGTACGATAGAACAAAATTAGATATATTGTGAGCTTTAAGTAGATTGCAGGGCTTACTGCAAGAAGAAAGGAGGAAGGATTTTTCATCATTATCATGTATTTTATTACCATTATCGATAACGTGCGCACAACAGCTCGATTTTATTAGAGGAGTTATCTGAACAATATTAGTTGACAAACCATTTAAAAGTCGCAGTAAAACAGCAAAATATCAAAATAATCAAAGCACAGAGTTTATTTTAAGACCGCACGACAGACGTCGTCCAACACCTGTCATCTTCATCTGCATCAATAGCAACTTGTATAAACTACAGCATTCCTACACAAGGGCTTCGACGGTTCTCCCAAGAGTCGCTTCTATCCACGATAAATATTAATAACAATGCAATGTTATTATTATAATGCTCAAAACAATTACAAGTGATAAGATTTTTTCTTGCTTTGCTACGATGAGTTTTGGCTCACTTCGTCTGGGCACATGACTCAAGACGCCGCGTGCTCTTATCGAAGAGACAGAGTAAAACAGAAATAGTTTAATAGTTTGTCATGGAAGAAGACAGGAGGGACAGTAATGCCGAGGATCCGCAGGCCAGTGCGCCCGGCAGCAGGAAAGGAAGCCAGATTAACAACCGTAAGGGCAGCGTATTCGAGAAGCCCATAGACCTGGACGATGTCCTGGTCAACGAGCTGGGCCAATTCGGTCGCTACCAGATATTGAACATACTGCTCGTCGCCATTCCTATCATGATGTCGGCGTTCACGAACGAGTACATCTTCTCCGCCGCCGCCATCCCACACAGGTATGTTTTATGACCATCACTCATAGTATATCTAGTCTGTAGTGTTTATATCTATCGCTTATTTCTATCAAGTATCACGTCATTTAAAAGACCAGTTAGGAATTTTAATAAAACAAGTTTTAACAGATTACATCGTGTATATTAGATTTTTGTTTTCCTGACGTTTCGAACACTTTGCAGCAAACGTGGTCGCAGGATGACTAAGCTAGTAGGCGTCATGGCAGATATTATATTCAAAAATTATTTTCAAACTACCACACAATTTTTTTTAATTGTATTCGTTTCGACGCATGCAATAATCGCTCACGGTGTCTTCATGTTTTGAAACTAAATATTTGTCATGACAACTACCAGCTTAGTCATCCTGCGGCCACGAACGCTGCAAAGTATTCGAAACGTCATGAATACGAAAACCTAAGACATTACCTAAGATATTACTACATTAGTTAGGAAATTGTTAATGATAGTCTCCGCAGTTAGAACTGTTTAAAAAAGCATGCATGTATACGCAACATGTATACCATCTCTCGTAGAAAACAAGCAATTGTGTGATAAATTATGCGCTCCAACTGTGCTAGGTCCCAAGTAGTGATCATAGCTTCTTCTCTCTCCCCAGGTGTCAGGTGCATGAATGTGGAGAAAGCAGCAAGAACGACGAATTCTTACAAGATTGGTTAACCAACGCAATACCGGCGGCAGACAACGCGAATGGTTTTGTCAGCTGTTCCCGGTACGAGCCCATCGGCGGCAACGGTTCCCTTTTGGAGTGCCCGGCCTTACTGTTCAGTACTAAAGAAGTGGAATGTAAAAGCTTCGTCTATGCTAGGGACAACTCCTGCGTGTATGATGTTAGTATTATATATCTTTTTTTGGCAACAAAATACAAATACAGTAAATATAATACTTAATTAAATTATGGAAGAAACGTTTTAGAGCTCCTTGTTTGAGTGTCCTTGTTCCAACTTCAGATACATCACGTATACATACATGACAGCTCCCACACAAAAAATTGTAATTCTAAAATCTTGTCATTCTCGAATCTCGATTGGGAAAATGTTTGATCAAGAAACATGTTCTATTTTCAGTTCGACTTGGGTTGTCAAGACTGGCTTCGTGCTTTGGCTGGTACTCTTAACAGCGTGGGTACACTACTGGTGTTGCCAATTACCGGCTATGTCTCTGACACATTTGGAAGACGTGTTGCGCTCGTCATCTGCATCACCAACCTGGCCATCTTCGGCATTATTAGGGCCTTCTCCGTCAACTACCCCATGTACTTGACCCTACAGTTGCTGCAGACCACATTTGGTTCCGGAACCTTCAGTTCGTCTTACATTTTTGGTAAGAATTCTCAAAAGTTTTAAAATGAAATTCCACCCATAAATAAGGTAAAGTTTTATGAAGAAAATAACGACATTGTGTTGTTTTCCGACTTCCACTTACCACTTACTTAAAACCAAACAAAAAAAAAACTAAACTGATACGGCCCGTACTTGACCCCGCGACCTCTGTCGTAGCTTTGTATTAGTCTCCGATAGATGTTACCTAAAATGTAAAAGATAACATTTCTATTGACTTGTATTAAAATTTCTGTGAGTAGCTACAACTTATTACTCTATTAACTTTCTATTATCTTTCTTATAAACTTGAATAGGTAATCATGTGACCAACTTGTTTTTATTCTAGCTACTGAGTTCGTGGGTCCGAAGTACCGTGCGTTGACCGGTGCCACATGCTCCTCCATGTTTGCGCTCGGTCAGGTGATACTTGGGAGTATGGCCTGGCTCATTGAGCCCTGGAGATACATGATCTTAGCTCTGCACATCCCATGCTTGCTCATCATCTCCTACTACTGGATCCTGTCGGAGAGCGTGAGGTGGCTACTATCCAAAAAGAAGTACGACAGAGCAAAGGAAGTGCTGGAACGAGTGGCGAAGCGTAATGGGACACAAATCAGCGAGAAGTCAATGAATGCTCTAATGAACCCGCCACAGCCGGTAAAGGTCAGTTCAATATTTTTATATTATTACTATGGGATTAATGAAAAGGGTTCTCAATTTTTTTTTCTCTTTCATTTTTCTTGCTTTTTCTCAGGTATGGGTGGAGATATCAAGTTGAAATGAATATCAAATCACTAAGATCTACGGTCTCTTGGAGCTGTAATAAAAAACGCTCAAGGTGCGAGTCCTACTCGTACTTGTCCGATTTTTTAAAATTGTGCACACAATTTGGATTTTAAAAGTTTTCGGGCTTTACAATGTTTTTAAAGCGCCAAGTCTTACAAATATTATTTCCCCAGGTGGTAGACGATAGCGATGAGCCGAGTCTCTTCACCGCCATCTTCCGTTCAAACGTGTTGCTGCGCCGCGTCTGCACCACTCCCGTCTGGTGGGTGACCGCTACCTTCGTCTACTACGGGTTGTCTATCAATGCCACCAGTCTGTCTGACACCAGGCACTTGAACTATATCTTGACCTGCGCCATCGAGATCCCTGGCTTCTACTCGGCTGTCCTCATCCTCGACAGGATAGGCAGAAAGCCCACACTTGCTGGAGGATACCTATTTAGTGCTGTTTGCAACTTCGCGTTCGCTTTTATACCCAGCGGTAAGTTTTTTCTTATTTACACTAATTTATTATATCATATTTCACAATTTAACTGTAATAATATAATTCTAAATAATTATTCCTGACAGATTTGTCTACGCTGCGTCTGATCTTCTACCTGTTGGGCAAGTTCGGTATCTCCATGGTATTCACGGCGCTGTACATGTTCACATCCGAGCTGTACCCGACCCAGTACCGGCACAGTTTGCTCGGCTTCTCCTCCATGGTCGGTCGTGTCGGCTCCATTGTCGCACCCCTCACGCCAGTACTGGTAAGTATACTTATATTCAAGTCTGAGCTGTACCAGACCCGCTTTCGTTCGTCATTTATCTTGTATTAATAATAAAATAAGCTTGGACTAAGAATAGAGGCCAAGAATTGACCCTTGAGGAACGCCCATTTTCTCTAAAAGCCGTGAAGTTGTTATGCCTACTTTTTGCTGTCTTTTGGGACGATGATATATGATATGATGACTTGATTTTCAAATGAGCTTTGTATAATTTACGCTATCAAATGTTATAGGAAGATCACAGAAAGTGCTAATAGCATACAGGCCTTTAAACAGGTCTCTAAAATATGTATTATGTGTGATAAATTTTGATATATATTATCGTTTAAAGTATTGTTGATCCTTGATCGCATCCTCGTCGTCAGTGATAAGTACGAGGACAGATGAGTGAAACAACTGCTTGCTAGTAGCGCACTGACGTTTATTGGCTTTAATACTTAATGGTGCGTACACATACTTAGCACTTTCAAATCTTAACTTGAGACTAGAAAGATTGGAACGGGAATCATCTAACGTAAACAATACTCTCTTCACCAGATGGACTACTGGGTCGGCATCCCGTCAGTCATGTTCGGCACAATGGCCATCATCTCCGGTATCCTGGTCCTCACTCAGCCTGAAACCCTCGGCACCAAGATGCCTGACACCCTCACGGAGGCGGAGGCCATTGGCAAGCCAGAATCAAATGTGCAAAGAAACTGAATGTAAATATTATAGTTATTGTAAATAGTAGATTTTAGGAATAACTTCAGGTCTACATTGTAACATTTTTGAAATATAGAATACCTATGTGTTTGAGGGGCAAATACTGTTCTCAGTTTTGGATATGAAATGGACTTGGTAATCTCAAAATG